>OY992531.1:97830511-98454454 GCA_963921185.1 Dasysyrphus tricinctus
AGATTTAAATGTGTTTTTGTTTAAGTTAAATATGCTGTCTATTGGATATGATCATATTTCTCTTTGTTTAATTTACTTCATTTAGACCCATTTGCTGATACGATTCTTAAGAATTTATGTTCCACTTAAAGGCTTATGTTTTACTTTTTCCTCTGCATAAACTGTCACATAAGCCCTTTATGTTCTACTTAAATATTTAAGTTTTTTATCATATTATATATATATTATATTTAAATACTCAAAATTGGCATATATGTTTTTTTAAATGTTATCAATATTTAATATACAAAAATTAGTTTTTAAAAAAACCGGAAATCCGCCAGAGTTTCGAAACCTAAAGTTTCGAAAGGCCAAGTTTCGAAGGATAAAGTTTTGAAAAACCAAAGTTTCAAAAGGACAAAGTTTCGAAAATTAGAATTTCGAAAAATGAAGTAACGAGAGGAGAAAGTTTCGAAAAGTCAAAGTTTCAGAAGAGAAAGTATCGAAAGGACAAAGTTTTGAAAAAAAAAGTTCTGAAATCCTCGGAACTTTGTTGTTCCGTGAGTGATTCCAATGAAATTGACAGAGGAGATAGCTGATACAGAATTAAAAACAAAAAAACTTGCCACAGGGTGTTACAAATAAAGTCAACTTCGTTGTTCCTTGAACGATTTCAACGAAATTGACACAGGTAGTAGCTGATACAGAAATAAAAATGAAAAAAATATTTTCAATTAGCACCAAGATAAGAAAAAATTGTTGGTTGGTGGGGTCTATTTCAACAGAATCCACCTACTGCTATGCCCACCCTTACCCACTTTTATTATTAATTGGTTTCTCAGAAACAGCTCAAGCCATGTAAGTGAAATTTTCAGTATTTGTTTGTATGAGCAAGTAAAAATTTAGGAAACAATCCTAGTAGTAAAATTCACCTCAATGAAGCCTCCTTCACAAATTGTTTGATTTCTCAGATGGGAATAATCCATTATTAGATATGACATTTCACAGTTCGTTATTATGAGAAAAAAATCTTTTTTCCCCACCATCTAAATCTATTTGACATACCTATTGTGTGGAATGGAACTTAGATATCGGGCGAGCTTAGCAACAAAAGTGACATTTCCTGAAACACCCTGCTGAAAACTATTAATGCCTTTTTAATTCTGTATCAGTTATTCCCTGTGTCAATTTCGTTGAAATCGCTCAAGGAACAACGAAATTCCGAGGATTTCGGAACTTTTTTTTTGAAACCTTGTTCTTCGATACTTTCTCTTCCAAAACTTTGAATTTTTGAAACTTTCGCCTTTCGTAACTTCGTTTTTTGAAACTTTGTGTTAAAAAGATATAAGGGGTATTCATGCAACTGCGTAAAACACTAGATAAGTTTACGATTTGGTTAATTTTATCTTTTGGTTAATGAACTGTCAAATTTTGTATGGGAAATGGTTTACACAATTTGGTTAATTTTATCCAAGGATTTAGCTGCGGAAAATTAACCAAATATTTGGTTAAACTTATCCAAACGTCATTGTGACTTTTAGAGATTGAATTAGGCGTGTTTGTGACTTTTAGAATTAGGCATGTTTAGAAACATGATATAAATTATATCTCGGAGAACTAAAAAAGCTCTGAATGTTTTCTGTAATTATTGCATTGCAATTAGATGGTGATAAAGGTTGTGAATTAAAACGTAGTTTACACAAAAAAAAATAATTAGAAGGTCTACATTTACTCAACGATTAAAGGCTCTGCCCAACCAACACGAAATTATAGCGAAGCATTCACAAAGACAGTTTTTTGTTGTTTTTTAGTATTGAGATCATTCACTTTAATTTCGTGTTGGTTTGGGAGAGTCTTTAGGAAAGCTACTTTTCGTAAATTATTAAGGTAGAACTATAAATTCTCACCCAAACCAATGCGAATCTTTCGTTGACGACGACGAACCTGTTGTTTTCATTTACAACAACGGCGTGTTGTTATTAATGTTTTGTGGTCAACGAATGATTCGCACTGGTTTGGAAGATTCTAAATAGTCGGAAGCTATTAGAAACAGATTTCATTAGCCAATGTAAAGTATCTTTCTAAACTGTCAAAATCAGAACTAAGCCATAATTCATTTTTTCTCTTTTTTTCGTTCCTACCTCAACAAATTTCAGTTTCACTTCCGTAAAGTGTTGTAAAGTTAACGAAAAATGAACGCGACTATTGTCATGTACATATATTAAGGTAGAACTATAATAATTGTTGATAGTTTACTGAAGTGGTCGGTTGAAAATGAGCGAATACATGAAAACCATACTCATCTCACGGGAGTGAAACTGACATTTGGTGAAGTTGGAACGAAAAAAAGAGAGGGATGATTCATTTTACTTGAGTGGAATATTCCTCACTTCTTCTTTTGACTGTTTGGAAAGCAACTTTTCGTGGATTTTTAACCCATTGATTTTGACAGGCTAAAGTTTGGTTGTCGTTCCAAATATTTCGCATTGGTTTGAGAAAGCCTTAATAGTTATAGCTTTACATTTTGTTTTATCCTTCCGAGTTTCCGACTTCACGTTGCGTTGGTTCGGGAGAGGTTCTCTGTCTAAAAATTACTACGTTTACAAGCAGGATCGGGAGCTCAAGGTTCTTTGTCACTTGAGTTGAGTTTAAATGGTATTGAGATTCCAGCAAAATGAATGGCATTGATGTATTTATTTCAATGCAAAGCAAATATAATTGAATTAACAGGAGTACTTACTTTACGTATCTATTAGAACACACATATGCAAATAAACAGACCATAATGCATTATCTATAAAACCAACTCCTCGACCCAAGCCGAACGCGCCCAAATATTTGACGTTTAACGAACAGCTGATTCAATTACACAGCATTTAACCAAATTAATAAAAAGGTCGTTCATGCAAACTTTTGCGTAAACTTATCATTTTACACAATTTGTAAACTTACGACGTTGCATGAATACCCTTATTATTTTTGTTCATAAGAATAATGATTTAAGTTTTTTATGAAAAAGTAATATGTTCAACCTTATCTAAATTTCATTTAAATACTTATAAATTTTCGCTTTAGAAAATGTATAAAAAAGACATCGAAAAATTTATTGAAATTGATGAATGAAGACATTCATGATTATTTTACCCATCAACAAATAGTAATGTTTTAGATTATCACATTATTAAAGCATATTTTTAGGAATTTTGAAAATTTCTTGATCTCAGCTGGGAAATATGCAAGTTTTGATTTCTTCCATTTCGACGCCTAAAAGTATGGAGAGTTAAATTTTTAAAATACCCGTTGCTTCTCTTAGTTTAAAGCGACATAATCTTAGGATACCTTCACCAATAACCATTTCAATAATCCATTTTGACTGCCTGGCCAGAATGGAAAGGCGACGGAGCTGGAATTGATGTCAACAATTCTGCAGTAGATGTCAAAAATCCTGCAGTAATAGTTGAAAAATGTTCAACTCTTGCACTCTTGCAGCTCCGGCTGCAGCATTTTAGACATTTATTCCAGCTCTGCCTTGCACTCTTTTCAGGCAATTAGTCGCTTCTTAATGGTTCCCCTAGAAGATTCATCTATGATATATCCTGAAATCCAATGAAATGGCAAATTGGATAGACGGGTGCACTAAGCACAATGGCGCTGGCGCTTCAGTCGAGACGCGCTATTCATTTCTGACATAACGTGCTTTTCCGTTTATATGCTCAGGACTTGAATTACAAAATTTAGGTAAACATCAAAACAGCATTCAAATAGAAGTCATTGACTTATCAAGAGCTACGAATTTGTGCCGAATAAAATGATGATCGATAGAAATACAGGTGCACCTGTTGCAGACCAATAGTGATCAGTTATTTCATTCATTGAGACTTTTTTTTTGTGACCACGATTGAACAAAAAAAAAATTAAGTTAAACGCTGGAACCCTTATTTCCATATCATAGTGACAAGGAAAAACCGTTTAGGACTAAAAAAAACGTCGACTTCACGAGTTCAAAGGATTTTAACTTCTTTTTTGGGAATCACTGCCGCTCACACACAACTTTGCTCAGTCTTCAAGCAGGCGCCTAAGTTATCATTTTGGTGTCAAGTTAAATGTTGCATACCTTTAGGCAAATAACACATTTTTATTGAATTTTCAGTTTGAGTTCAAAATCTGTCCCCAAGTAAAAAAAATAAATTCAAATAGATAATTTGCTTCCATTTGCGTGTTATAAGGTCAAGATGGGCATGAATCGATTATGTGAGCAGCATATACGTAACGGTGTACGTCTCTCTCCAAATTGGTGTTTATGAAATCGGGCAGCAAAAATATAACAACACATTGGCGCGAAAAAATGGTCTAGTTGATCTTATAAGACCAATAAGTATAATTACAGATGAGGTTTAATAAATTTTGTTACTGATCATGAAACCGGCTAACCTTTAATGATCATTTTGTAGTACCTCGTGGCTTGATGGTTAGTGCGTAGGACTGTCATGCCGAAGGTGTGGGTTCGATTCCCAGCAGTGCCACCTAAAAACAGAAACGTTTTATTCGAGGTACTGCCTCTTGCGAGGAACTGACAAATCCTCCAAGAGTATACTTGTCATGAAAAAATGCTTCTCATTTAGCCGTTCGGACTCGGCAAAAAACTGTAGGTCCCCTCCATTCCTGCCAACAATTACGCACGAAGGAATGGTTGTAAGTTGGGCGATTCCATTCTCGCGGGTGCAACATTTAGACTCACTTTGAGTATATTTATAGTAAAATACAAACTTATTTTAATGAAATAACTACTTGAAGGGTTACATTTTGACCTATTAATTATGGGTTCTTTTATATAATTTAAATGAAATAAATAAACCGTCGGAAAAAAGGTTTCAAAGTACGATTGCGGGTGCAACGAACTTGGCCCACCTTTCTGGATCATAGTATGAAAAACCCAAAAGTCTGTTAATTGAGAAACATTTATTATATTCTTCTTACATTTTATTGAACGACGTATATCAAAACAACTAAAGAAATAAAAATAAAGTTAGAAAACAAAAATGAAGATTGATTTTTTCGATCTTAATGCAATCGCGGGTGCAACATCAAATTATAGCGGGTGCAACGCGTCTAAATTTAATGAATATTTATATAAAAAAATGATATAACGGAACAGGATTAGAGATTGAGTAACATATATTGCCAGTTAGTCCACTTCTCTATTAATTATTACTAGGTTTATATCAAATATGTCAATATTTTTCGAAAATACTGTGTGTATATTATTGCCATCAATATTTTGTTCTGGTGCTCGCAATTTTACGATCATGTCTTCAATTGTCCTCAGAAATTTTGATCTTACAATTTCCTCTTCATCCATATCGTTTAGACACAACCCTACGTAACAATACAGTGTAATTTTTCTACCGAACTAGCAGGGAACTGAAAGATAACATAGATACAAACCCGCGCAAATATCTTTTTGCAAGACTGTTGCAGTGAAAATAGTACAGGTTTCAAGGCATGCTTCTGCTGCTTATATAAAATGTTCAATAGAGGTTGTTGAAGATTAATCTTCTGAATCACTAAAAACATTGAAAGCGCGCAGTTTTTGTTTTTATTGAGGAGGGATTGGCCCAATATATGTATGAAGAAGGAGCAACACACATATATCAGAACACCGAGTTTCTTTGTGCACCGATCATATAAGTGGCTTTAAATCATCATCTTCCCTAACACTATCTGTTTCGATGATGATAGATTTCAAAATAACTGTGCTCTTGAAACGAGACAATAAGGTTCGTGCCGCAGTTATGTTGTTGCCCTCTTCTGATTTAAACAAAAATTTTTATTGAAAACCCAATATGTTTTTCAATCGTTCCTATTTATAACACATCTTTCCCTTCTTCAATTTATTGTTCAGAAATAAATATCAATTAGGTGTTTTTTGATAGATTTCGTGCCACGTTGCGAAATTCCGTGTTTCCCTACCATTTAATTTATATTTTTATAAAAAAGAATAACATATTATATTAAATTGTTAAAAAAAACAACCTTGAACAACAAAAAATATAATTCAAGGCATATTTTAAAATTAAATATAAAATATCACTCAATAATGTTAGTTGTCAGTAAGTTGCACCCGCGATTCTAATTTCAGGATCGCGGGTGCAACCAATTTGAATCAACGTTTTTTTCAAAATTCAATTTACAATTTACTTTTGATACGACTGACTTAATTTTGTTTTTGGTTTTTGCTTACTTTCACAAAGTTTCAAAACGATAGAACTTTATTTTTGTGATAAAAACGAACTTTTATATCTTTTATATCGAGGGTGCAACAATTTTACAATGGCTTTTTGCGATAAATGATACTTAAAAAGTAATACAAAATATTTCAATATTTTTGGACAAACGATTAAATAACATTTGTGACCACAAGTCTAACAAGTTTATCATAACCTCAAACTGTCGGTAATGTCTATTTCACGCTTTTCTTAAAGTCATGATAATTGCAGTTTGCACCGACCTTTCGTATGATAGTATTGCGAAGCGTAAAAAAATGTTGTCTTTAAATTTGGTGAGCAAAAATTTGTTTTATTGATAAATATAGTTCTTCTACTTTGCATTGTTATGAAAAAAAGTAAAAAAATTTGTAATTTAAAAATTAATGTCGAGAATCGTCTCCAGCGGAATCGCCCAGTTGTAAGTCAATAGGCCCTGGTTCTCCACGAGCTGTTGCGCCATCCAATCTATTTATATATTTAAATTAATGAACATTTTCCGACCTAAGAGGGCATACTTGTTTTTTCAAGTTCCTCGATGAGATCCCAAAATAATCCTGCAGCTGAAACATCTATCAGTCCCAAAATATTTAAAAAAATCTCCAATTTAGGAGTTGATTTCATTTTTCCTCTAGACTCTGGGACCTGGGAGGCTTTCCTTAAACCCAATTAAACCTTTTAGATAAAAAAAAGAACATTTTTTAAATATAAAATAAAAGTTTTATTTATTAAATATTATTATGTAATTATTTTACCATTACAATAAAACTTATAAATAAAAACACTTGTTTAATCTATTTTATACATTAAATATAAGGCCTATTGTAGATCGAGTTATCTTAAAAATCTCGAATTCTAAATGCAGATTTTAAAAATTAACAAATTATTATAAGGTATTGCTGCTCATTGTTGTTTTTATAATTATGTATTTTATTTTTTTTATATTTTTAATTCTCAATGGTACCTCCTTGCATCTTTTCTAATAGAACTTGCAATTATTGTTATTTACAATCAAATCTGTATTCCGTTACATTCCTATTATTTGTTTAACCAGCTTAAGGCTATAAATAAGGCGCGTTTATTAATATACATAAATCATTGTCTTCCATTCTATATTAATCATTCTTAAATAAAATTTAAATTAATAAAATATTTTTTGAACTCTTTAAAAATACTTGTAGTGATGTGCTCTCAGCACGCATAAAATGTGATTGTGTAATTTATTATTTTGACTCATTATTTATAATCTACTGTAT
This sequence comes from Dasysyrphus tricinctus, assembly GCA_963921185.1. Classification (NCBI taxonomy): domain Eukaryota; kingdom Metazoa; phylum Arthropoda; class Insecta; order Diptera; family Syrphidae; genus Dasysyrphus; species Dasysyrphus tricinctus. Next base: position 97,838,010 of record OY992531.1, read on the forward strand.
AGGATGTATGATAGATAGGTATGTCCTATTGACTTTAAAATCTTTTGTTTTTTTTTAAATATTATGTATAATTAAATTTAAAAATAATTTAAAGCAACCATTTAAACAATTATTATTTTTTGTCCAGCATTTAATTTTTCTTGACTCGATTATATATATTTATTTGTAATAACATAAAAGCACTGATTTGTATTTATTTTAATAAATTCTATTACATAGAAACAAAATAACTTTTCTATTTTACAAAATAAATGTAGATCATTTATTAAAACAATAAAATTATGTATATCAATATATTTTTAACAGAGGATAATAAAAAGGAAAATAAATAATTGTAGACATTTTTGTTTTTTGTTTGGAAGACACTTGAGGTGCTTGCACTCTATGTGTGATTGGGTATTCTAATTGGTGCTTAAGATCTAAGAATGACCATGACCATTGGTTACTGTCTGTTGGGTAGTATTGCTGTCTGTCCTTGTTGGTAAAAATGAACTGTCTCTTTTCTTAAACAAATCAGAAACACAATTTGCCTGAAATAAAAATAAAATAATGGTTATTAGAAGCTTATTTATTAAAAGTTATTATACAGTTGATAAAATGGTAATACATAATACATTATACATATAATAGCAACTTATAATTAGAATTTAAATTTAATTTGAAAGGTAATTTATATTTTTACTTGTAAGTTGTAAGTAGCTATAATTATGTAGTTATGAGGCCACTCATTCAATAGCAAAAAAATTCAATAATAAAAACAAAGTTGAAATGCAAAGGAAGCTAAAAATGAATGCCTGTGATTTGAAAATCATTGGTATTTGATTAAGGTTACCAATTGGAGGGGCCCCCAAAACCAAAAAAGAGAAAGAGTGACGCAAATGTCCCTCTCCTGAAACAAATCAGCATTTTTTTTTTTTTCATTTAAGGCAAATAAACGTTCTCACTTTTAAATATTTTCCTCTTTTTGAACGTTTATGGTTTGGAATATAACATTTCAATAACTTCTATGCTATGCTATACACATTTGTACAACAACAATAAATTGTTTTCTATCACTTCATATTTCATTTTCCATTTTTTATTGAGCGTGAGTGTTTTTATGGCATAGGTATTGCATGAATGCTATTATGACACTTAGTATGAAAAAAGACTTAAAAATCGAGAAAAACGAATAATTTTTTAATGAAAAGGTGGGCCACTATGTTCGACAGTATCATTAAAGTTTCCGCCCCCCAGGAAAAGCCTTTGTTCCCTCCAAAATTACGAACAAAATCCCTCTTTTTCTGTTTTCAAAAATGGTAACCCTACATTTGATTTACCTACAGAAATAGGAAAGAAATATTGATCGTACGCCTATCACTCCTTATATATTCAAATTATTTTAAGAATCCAGAAACAGTTAAACATTGATTCAATCATTTTTTTTGGCAAAACGCAGAAAGTTGTGTTACATTCATTCACGTTTTTCAAAAAAAAATTTGAAATGTTTAACTGACAAATTGTAAAAAAAACCAACCACATCCATCTTCAGATTACAAAAATTTAACTGAAATAATCAATCGAATTGTTAGATGGCGCTTAAAAACTACCCAAAATTTATTAATTGCATATTTTTGGGCTATCTTCATTAGCATAACCTAACCTTTCCAAATTTAAAAATGAATGCTGATTTCGATATTTATTTAGAACCGTATTATAATACATTCTTTGATTCTATAGGAAGAAATGTAGTGAAAATAGTTAAAGTATCCAAAGCTGAAATCAAAGCCTTTAAGCACATGCAATTTGCTACGTTTAAAGTGATAGATGAGTAATCTGACGAACAAAAGTTCTGACGTACCACATACCTACATATTGTTCGTGAGAAGCCGGTATTAACTGTGGTATGTGTTGGAGTTCACACAAATACCTATTTGTTTTTTCAAACGCAATGTTCAAAACATTTGTCATTTCTGCTATCAGTTCTAAATTCTAACTATAGCTCCAACAAAATCAAATAATTTTTAGTGATGAATCTGTTCTGAAGAACTCGTGTGGATTCTGACGTTGTTCGTTTGCGCATGCACTAAAACCATCACTTTCAAAAAAACCTATGGTGATAAATATTTCGAAATTTTGAATAGCTATGTTTCAAATTGTTTCCAATGTTCCCTAAAATCTAAATGATAATAGGGAATACTGAGTCAAGATCGAAGTACGAAAAGACAAAAACGGATATTTTAAAGCTGGGGCCTACAGCAGGGACGTGCCGTGGTGATTTCAGTAAGGCGTGCGCTAGCTTGTTTTGCAATGAAAACATATTTTTGCACACAGTACCAGCGTTCCAAAACGAGCCTGTTTTCGGACACTAAGTCGTTGCAAAAAACAACAGACAACACTTCTAAGTGGTTAAAAAACTTTCTCAGTATTAGTTTATTGAAAAAAGTAATCAAGGCCAGCAAAAGTGCAACACTATCATAGCGCCATAACGGGAATAGGTTACCCCGAGACCAACAAAACTTAATACATTCATCTGTGAAGGTGTGAACCAAAATATATTATTTTCCTTAAAATAAGCATACAATTTATTGAAAAAAAAATATCAAAAGTGTTAAAAGTCAAAATAAATTTCAATATCTCTTCAAAACAATTGTGATATTTTTCGCTTTATTTACTATTTTTTTTATAATTAAAAAAAATGTGTATTCACCTTTTTTATTGTATTAAATGTTTTTACTTCAAAAATCAGTAGACTTTCCTTTTTTCTAATTTTGTTAAAAATTCTCAAGCAAAGGAAAAGCACTGTAATGTGAATATCACCATCCATCACCAATGGCGCCAAGCAACAAAAATGAAATAGACAAAGCTATGATTAGACAATCGACGCAAATGGTCAACGCGTTGACTCTCTGGCGTCAAAATAACGTAAAATTTTGACCCAAAGTTGTCTTGTCGTGTGATCGTCAACGCAGAATACTGTCCATGCGTTTACTGCTGCATTTACACTCTCATTGACACGAATTTAAGGGTCAATGCGTTGATTAGTTTCGTCGTTCACCCTGTCAACGCAGTTAGGTCACCATTACAGACTACTCAGCAACGTGTTGACTCTATCTTTACGTTGACACAGCGGCTTTTTCTGCCGTATCAACGTACTCTGTGTTGACCTTCATCTCAATCTCAAATTTGTTTGATTTTTTGAGTATTCTTAATATATCGACAGTTGATGACTTGACACATGACGAGGACGAACTATACTTTGACCGAAAAAGTATATTTCAATCCAAATGACCCGACTTGCCCTAGTACAGGATTGGTACAAATATTTCTGAAATTTCTGATTTTGTAGATGTTTTTTAATCCATCGACATCGTAGCCATCATTCAATAGAACTTGACAGTTGATGGCTTGACAGATGGAAAACAAACTTTCCTCAAATCACTTTTTCCGGAGCAGTAAATAAATTTTCAACATTTATAATTTTTAGAGGTTTTTTAGTCCATCAACATCGTACCCATCCTTCAAAAGAATTTGACACTTGATAGCTTGACAGATGACAGACGAGCTATATTTTAACATTAAACTTATATTTTGATCCAAATGTCATCCAATTGACCTAACATCATTTTGTTCCGGAGCAGTAAGAAAACTTCAATTTTTTAGCGGTTTTTAATCCATCGAATCGTAGCCATCCTTCAATGGAACTTGACATTTGATGGCTTGACAGATGAGAGATGAACTATATTTTGACGGAAAAAGTGTATTTCGATTTAAGTGTCACTCAATTGCCCTAAAGTAAAATTTTTCCTGAGCATTAAAAAAACTTCAAAAATATCTGATTTCTTAGAGCTTTGTTGATTCATCCACATTGTATTGCTCGATAACACCGCCGTCAATGTCGTGTGATCGTCAAGGTACAAAATTATTCAATTTTGCTCTTTCCATTGTATATAAATTCTATAGTATTCTCATGAAGAAAAAAAGCTCGTGGCCATCTATGCGTCCAAATGTAATACTAATTTTTGTCAAGGGATCTCGGTAAGGCGAACACAGCGAACCTATCGACCAAATGTCTAACTACAAAATCGTGTTTCATGAGAATACTATAGATTGGATATACAATGCTCTTTCCAACTTCGCGTCAACGTTCATATGTTTGGATATGGTCTACAAGTGTAATCGTCAACGTTTCACGTGCCAATACGTTGACACCAGCGGCGTACACAGGGGGGAGGCTTAGGGGGCTCGAGTTCTCAGTTTAGCTGCCAAATTACTGAGAAAAAATATTGGATCTGCTCACTCACTTTTTGACTGGTCAAAAATTAGCTGAGAGCTCTGAGATCTCCTTTTCCTGAACTTGCATATTCTTCTCATACTTTTTTTTACAAAAAATACCGAGGAAAGCTGATTTTTAATGTTCTATTATTTGCTCTTGTAGACAAACCTTCAAATATATTCTTTAGATAAAAGACGTCGATTTGATTGACTATGAAGATTTAATTTCTTAAAAAAAAAACAATTGTGGATTAGGTCTACAGGATACACCATTTAAAACCGGCAGTTGCCTCTACTGTCCAGGTGGTGGAGAGAAGACATTAGATAAGCTTGGGCGTGAAGATTCCATTTTTAGAAAAAATATACCTAACTTGCGATACATATTATGTACATGTGTACGTCCTAGAGAAAAAATCTATACAAAACTTTTAGAAAACTACGAGTACATGTCCTCCAACTTTGTTGTTATTTTTTTCCACAATAGCAACTATTTAAAAGGTATACGGCAAAATCTTAAAAAGAGCATACTTCAAGGTGCTATAATTCTGAAAGTAAAAATTTAATGAGAAAATATCAACTGAGTTACCTACAATAAAGTTCCTAACATTTTTTTTTGAACGCTAAATCGTTCTCGAGATACTGCCCAAAATGGCGACAGACGCACAACACTTATAGTCGCAACATTTTTGCGAAAAAGAACCTCTGCCGACTAGCATACTTTTTATAATTTTTGGGTAGTTACTAATAAAAAAAAAATGATTTTTGTTCTTTCGTTTTAGTAATACCCTAAAAAAATGTTACTTCAAAATTTGACTGAGCCCACAACCCCCCCCCTCCCAGAAAAAATCCTGCGTACGCTACTGGTTGACAACAGAGGGTACCAGCTGCGTTGACACAGATAACATGTCAACGCATTTTGGGACAACATTGACCGAGTCCCATCATTCGTGTGATCGTCGAAATATTTATATTGACTCTTGATTCTTAAGTCTCATGGTACATGAAACATTTTCACCAAGTTTCATATTGGTACCAATTTTGATTTAAAGGCTTTTTGTACTATTTTAGCTGTACTTTAAGATTTACTTCAAATCTCGTTTATTTCGTAAATCTTGAAGATACGAAATTAAACTTGTTAAATCTTTCTAGGACAAATACTTTTACAAATCAAACAAACCTATTCTTTTTTGGCCCTGAAGGATAAGATTCATTCGAGGCTGAATTCAGTTTTTCATTGTTTGCCAATTGACAAAAATGAAACAGACTATCTCACTTTAACTTCATAAGCAAAAATGAAACACCATTTGCATTTTTAAAGGTGATTTCAAAGTTTTTTATAAATCTTTATGTGCGGTGGATGGAAACACCAAACAGATTTATTTAATTTGAACTGAGATAAACCTGTGGTGTTTGGTGGAAATATAACATCATATCACTATTCATAGCTCATGCCATGAGTCACGACTACAGAAGTTTAATCGAAACTACTTCGAATTCAGAAAAACACCGGAAGAGAATTAAAGTTAATTGACTTAATGCAATTCGTAGGTAGACATGATAGTTTGGTGGGCTTGTGGTTAGTGGTTAAATGGTGTTTTCAATTTATTAAAGAAGTCAGAAGCATTAACACCTATCGAAGAGTTCTTTTGGAATAAGTATACTAACAAATCATAAAAAGAAAATTTAAAAAACACAACATGCATAGCGCCGGTTGTATGGAATGTTTGAATGAATAGGCGAATGATGTTACGATGATTTAAGAGCAGGCTGTAAATGTGTAGGTATAAAAACCATAAAAAATAATGTGTTACGGGGAATAAAATAAAAATTGTTCCTTAATTTTTGATTTATAAGAGGTTTTGAACATAGCAAATATGTATACATCAAATGAATACGTCTTTGAAGTTGGCATACCTCAAAATTTGTACCTTTTGCAGTTTTTTGTTTACATTTATCTTCCACATTTTGCTGTTCCTTAATTAGTGGGGGTAACCTAGTGTACTGCTAACTTCACTGTGAAGTTAGAATGACAACCCTTTTCTGCTAGGGCACCTGCTTCAAAATGAAAGCTCTAATTTTGAAGCCCTAGTTATCAAAAAAAATATTTTTCACCGTTACTTCACTGTGAGGTTAATTAGCATGGCGATTATTAGCAACGAAGTTAGCTTCAAATTAGCTTTTGCAAGGATCACAGGTAGACCGACAAAGTGGGTCAATGGATTTGCTTGCATCTGTCTGCATGTCCAAATCTATTGATGTCAATATGGTGACACAATGGAAAGGGCGGTTTCCATAGCGATTGCCATCTCGATTTCGATAGAGTAGCACTTTGATTTCCAAAGAGCTTTTACAATAATTGTTGGCGATGCAAAAAGAATTTTTCGATTTCTTTTTTGTCAAATTTGGAACCATACGTACAGACGACAAAATTTGGGACGATTATTTTCTTGAAATGCAAATTCAAAACCTTATAACAGATTCATAGCTAGACCGACTGCTGAGAAAAGGGCACTTCATGGGGTTCGCAGTACATTAGGGTGTAAGTTATACCCACTATTTGATGAACTAAAAAAATCGGATTAGAAATTCAAACAAAATGCAAAGAGACTGTAGATTACTGTCGAGGATCTTGGTGAATATTGTTATGTTATGGCAACATCAAAACATCTAAAGTGATAATTTTTGTACCATTAAATAATGAAAGTGCTCAGAAGTATTAGTAAACTATAATGTTTCTATGTTTTGAGATAAAAGTTCAACGTTTTTTAAAAAAAAACTTCTCCAAAAACTATTCAAATCATAACTGCCTAGCATTCATGCGTCAAAACTGAGAGGTCTGGGGTAAGTTTATGAAATCCTATTTAATTTTGGAAAGTAGTTCATAGTCGATAGTGAAATAAACAATATCAACTTATGAGCTATTTTCCATCCGATTTCAAAAAATTTCAAAACTGAGTACTTAAGTTTATTAGAAAAAAGGCACAAACGTTTATTATTTGGGAATATGTATGCTAAGCGGGTCCTCCAACAGGGACCTCCGAACTTTGACAGATGATAGCGGCCATATTGTTGAAGCTACCTACATGTGTCAAACTAGCTGCCATTCATTCAGCCTTTTTTGCGAAATCACCATGGCCGGATTTAGCTTTCAACAACACGTGCAAATGATAAAATTGTTTTTATCAAAATAGGTGTTCAGTTCGGAAAACGTTCCGCGACCTTTGCCCTTATGAAAAATCATCTTCAGCGATGAGGCCTATTTCTGGCGAACGCTAAAGTTCGATGATTACCAACATTATTTTGCTTGAATCGAATGATATGGACACCAACGGCATGTGGTTTTCATAAAACGGCCGGCGCTAAGTGCCTCATAGCTAACTCTCCATTGGAATTCTGCACAAGCGATTCGAGGGCATGGTCATCTCCGTGGTGATGTAGGTGATGTGAACTGGCTACCGAGATCATGCGATTAAACCCCTTTTAATTTTTTCTTCTTGGGTTTTCTGATATCGCAGTTCTGTAAATATGTAAATCTAAGTACAGACGATTGTCAGATCTTACAATATTGTCAGATCCGTCAGTGCTCTGACAATAGCTGCCAATGAGCTGACGATAGCCAAATACCTTCCAATGAAAAATTGTCTGTTCACACGGTTGGCAGATTTTGTCCCAAAGTCTTACAACTTCATTGTCAGACAATTCTCTAACAATGACGTTTCTAAAAATATTGTCAGGGTGAAAATTGTTCAGTTCAGACGGTTGGCAGATATTTGTTTACGAAAAATTGGTCGATCCGTTGGCAGACAAATTGTCAGACAAATTAATAGCTTTGTTTGTAGTGTTCAGTGCAGCATCCCACAAACTGCATCGCGTCTCGATTTCCTGAATCAATTTTAAAATATTTTCATGCGACCATTCACGTTCCACTTTCTTGCGATAACACTTCTTTTTCGAATCCAACCGATGGGTTTCATTGACATTTCGGACAATGAAGAAATTGTCAGCAATTGTAAGATGTTTTCAATTAAAACATCTGACAATGACCAATGAGTCTGACAATGTCCTAATCGTCTGACAATGATACAAATTGTGTGTTCTGACGATTGTCAAATACCTGACAATTTTTTGTCAGATTGTCGTCTGACAATTACCTGAGAATGCCGTTTCTAACAATATTGTCAGACAAAATTGTGTGTTCAGACGATTGTAAGACATTTGGGACAGTTTCTTCACTGACAGATCTGACAATATTGTAAGATCTGACAATCGTCTGTACTTAGCTTAAGTCACAAACCACAGCGGCCCTCAAAGCCAACATAACTCACGCTATCTATCGGTCAAGTTCAGCCTGATTTATGCGCCATGCCAGAGTCATGGAAAATTGGACATTTCGGATGTGCGGCACCCAGAGAAGCGGCGGACATTTGAACGATGTTATATTCTATATACATACAAGCATCGAAAGGCCTTTCAAACGAATAAAAACTTTCGATGATATTTCACACACAATTTTTTTTTTTTTTTAATAAATTACTAGTACCTAACCACTTTTATTTTAATTAATTAAGTCAAATGAAGCTATGCAAAGTGGAGACCTGCAACCAAAAGATTTTATAAAATTGTTATGTATACCACCTTGAATATAATGCTTTTTTACACAGAAATAAACAACTATAGTTTTTATTTTGAATGCGGTAAAGCTGTTGACTTTATTTGTTTTATAATGATTTAAAAAAAAATGTTTGACTTTTCACACTATTCAAGTAAATTTCAAAATAAAAATAAAAATGTTAAATAAAACTATACAAAAGATTTATAATATTCAAAACACGATCATTTCGATTTACGAGTAGTTTGTTTTGACTGTGGCCATACAGTGTACCAATTAAACCAATTTGTTGGTGTAAAACGCGCCTAGAATATATAAGTAATGAATTAGAATAAGATGTTTAAGGCATTAGATTTTTATAATAAGCGAAGACCAGCATAAGACTTGCAACTGATTAATGTCAAGGTGCTGATGGTCTCCATTGCAAATTAGAAGTAATTACTTATGTATAGTAGGTTTATGCATAAAAATCAAACTCAAGAAATGGGGAAAAAATCTACATATTCTGAGGTCTATGGGATAAAATATATACATGCGGGGAATACGATTTAAAGCGTAAACATTTTATAGAAAAATGATTCTTATCTTAGGGAGTAATAGATGCTCTAGGCATAAAAAGGAATAAAATTCTTAATCACGATGGGCGTGTTTTCAAAATAATTTTTCAATCAAATATTAATTTACAAACTGATAATGTAAAAATTAAATATTTTCCATTTCACTTTACAGAATCAAAAGCAGTGGTCAAAAATTAGGGTCATCTTCAGGAAATGCTCAAAGAAAATCTTTAAAAAAAGTTATTGCAATGATATTATTGTGATCGATTGGAAGGAGAAAGAACTCATTATTCGATATTTTGTAGGCATTTATGTAACCTTGAAGAAGCTTATGTCCAAATATTCCAAATTTGGACTTACACCAACTTTTTTGTAGAACAAAATCAACCGACAGACCTAAGGTCTGGATATTACCAACCGTATTCATTAGAATTCGCTAAAACACCTCTAAATGGATGAAAAGTTACGCAGTGTATAAGCCCTTATTAAGGCTCTATCCAACGTTGTGTAAATCCTTATTCATTAAACATATTCCGGCCCCTTTTTGTTTGCAATGCCCTTGTGTCAAATAAAGTACAAAAAAGGGAAATCTATTATGTTGCCTTTTCATTCTAAAATATCCTTATGTAGCCGCTATTCAACCTCTAAATGCGTTTAGCTTAAAATGGCTGTATTCAACGTCACATAACTTTAAAAGTATTATTTCCGCGTTAAAATGCATTGTAACTTTACGCAGTCTCTAAAATGCGTTTATGAATAAGGCAGTAAATATTAATATTGAAAAAGAAGTAAGTACATTTACTAAAATACACCCAACTTCTTTAAACTTATACTTAATTTAAAAAAAAAGCAAGAACAAATACAAAGGAATACAAGCATACAAATTATATGTATAAGAAAATAAAGCTAAACGAATTAATACAGCTCTTGAAACTTACCACAATAACAGCAAAAAGGGTACCAATAATCATTCCGGACAAAACATCCGACCAATGATGTTTGTAATCGGAAACACGACTCAGTGCGGTGTACCATGCAATCATAATCAACAGAAATTGGAGGAAATGTTTTAGCAATTTTGATCCCTTCCAGTTCATGCGAGACTGCAAATACAGCTGTTGAACAAGAAAATAAAAATTAATATGATGACATTTAATAATAATTGGATGGAAAAAAGATATGAATACATCCATTTCCACATCATAGACAACCTGGCGACTGATTGAAAATAAGTGGACACAAGGCCGTAGCTAACAACTATTTTTCAAGCGGAGATTTTAATGTGGCTGAACATTTTATGCGGTGTACATGTATATTTCTTGACTGGGTCAAAGATAGAATAGTGATGAAAAGAATGATGGTCCATGGCAGCGTTGCCATGATGAACAAAAATAATGGGAGCCTTTTTGGGGGCCATTTTCAAAAAATCCGGGCCACATTTCTTCAAAAAAAAAAAATTCAATGCATCTGATACGCAGTGAAACAAAAAGTTACGAAGTTTTATTAAAATTGTTAACCACTTTTGAGGAGATTTGAAAACAAGAACTACTTACCGACTAGTTCAACTATACTTTTAGCTTTTTAGCCCTATATCGTTTATATATGTAACTCTCCTTTACAAAATATTTTCGTTTGAAAACAGGAGTATGAGGGCCATTTCTGGTTAGTCCGGGCCAAAGGGCCTTCACTCAAAGTAGAGCGCCAAATGGCCCGATCGGGCACTTTGTGGCAACGCTGATGATGGTTAATGTTTATTTTTTTAAACAATATGAAAAAAGCTATACAATTGTGTCGTTTTTAGAGGAAATATATAGACAATATACCTCATTTGATGGATTCACTTATTTAACCATAATCACTTTCTTGTTTGTATTAAGTGGAACAGAAAACGAAAAAGTGGTATAAGATACGAAAACATGCCTGTTTTCAATTTCTGGAAAGGTAGACCTATTATTGAAAAAAGCAAAACGAAAAGTGGTAGATTTAAGTACAACTTTTAATTCGATTATTTTTTCCCATAACCTCAAAAATATTGAGAATACCAAAAAACAATTTTGTGGTTTCATATTCTTATCTTCAATGAAAAAAAACTTGATTTCGATAAAAATTTGGTGAAAACGTACATTCTTTTGTTTCAAGCAGAAAAGTTAAAGAAAAAATTTTTTCACAAAATCACATTGTCGTTATGATAAAATATTTTCAACATTTGCAAAAAAAACAAAAAAAAACTCTTTTTTAAAGTCAGATTTTTCGGTAAATGCCCAGGAATTGTGCATTGTTCACATGAAGTGTTTAAATATTTTATAGTACGAGAGCTAGCAACGTCAAAAAAGAAGTATGTAATTTTATTTTGGCTGGTTTTTTGATATATGAGTGTGTAAGTTCTCTCTTACTCCCCAGATTGCGCTGTCGATCATTTTGAAAAAAAGACGTCGAAAAACATAAATGCGATTTTTTCGCCTCGTATTGGACGTACATAGAATAAAATGTTTGCTCTTGTTCGGTCAAATTTAGTTTCAATGACAATTTACGGTCGAAATTTTTAGCAAAAAGTGGTTTATAGTGTTTATCTCGCATCTTGATCATCTTATCGAACAACTGTTAGGTAGTTTTTTGTAGAGTACGTGATTTCCTACATTTTTGTATATTTAGATTTCGTATGAAACACAAAAAATGTATAAAATACAGAGTAACAAAGTTGCCAATATCCAACAAATATTTGCTTAGGAGATATTACGGTTCGTACGGTGCTGTACAAAAATAACGGATTCTTGTAGAGCAACTATCAACTCAAATTGGCTTATGGACCCCTAAGAGGAATTGGAAATGCTCGCGGACCCCAAAATATTGCCTCTAAGGATTAAATAGAGCTCAAGCGAGTCGCATGTCATTTTTGCAGTCCAAGTGATTTCGTTGTTCGTTTTTATCGCAAAATTTCCAAAAAAAAATCTTGTTCACATACATACAAAGATATGATGATTGTATGGAAAATATGACGAGATATTTCATTGCATTTTTCGAAGATCACTTCACAATGAAAGGGTTTCGAATCATTTGGCGAAAATTTTCAGATTCTGCTGGGCCAAATTTTGGAAAGTAATGTTCGAGTTTGGCTTTGAGTGTATTAAGAAGACCAATTATGTTTTGTTGAACGCTTGATACAATGTTCTCTTCTGTAGATATACAGCAAAATTTTTCGAAAGTTGGAAAACATGTGAAGTTTTCTCTTTCAACCTTTTCGATTTAGAATTGAGTTTTGCTCATGAATTCACGTAATTTGCTTTTAAAATTAAAAATCAACATCGACATCAACACCGGATAACATTTTATCAATTCTTGATTTAACAGTTTTATTTGAAAGAGACATTTTCCAAACGTCCTGCTCAGCTCATAGGCTATGTAATAGACCGGAAAAAAGGCAATATAAAGGAACAATTAGATGCTAGGTGCTAGGGTTTTTTTTATTGAATTTGAAAATGCTGCTAAATTCACCCATGCGCTACCTTAAGGGTAAGACATACCCCCTCTTCTTTGGTTTGGTGAGTACGAAATCTCGCAAATTGAAATCTTGCATTCAAAATCTCGCATCACGAAATCTCGGAATTACAAAATCTTTCTTCTTACAATTGCAATATCTATTGTATATGGCAATTAAAAAATCCCACAAATAAAAACTAGCAAATTAAAAACTCGCAAAATTTAATTACATTACAACAACTGCATTTCTAAAATCAAAATCTCGCAAATTCAAATCTCGTGCGAGAAAGAAATTATAAATCCAGATGTAATGTCGGGTCAATGTTTTTAATTGTTAAAAATACGTTTTGGAAAACAATGAAATCGAAGAAAAAGGTTTTTTATTTTCGAGGTTCTTGTTTTGGTTCGCAAGATTTTTTTTTCAGTTCTGAACTCAGAGCGATGTTTGTGTCAGAGTTGTAGACCGAGAGCCCACAGCAGATTTTGGGTGTGAGTGATAGCAAAAAAAAGAAGTATAGGCGTCGAATGCTTCATTAAAGGCTATTCAAAAAATCAAGGTCTTGCAGTCCACAACTGGGGCCTTTGCGAGAAACAGTGCATCGAAAAAAAATATGAATGCAACTTCAAGGATAATCGTGTTGGTTTCCACCCCTCCCTAGATATGCACCTCGGATCACATATCACGGAATCTGAGACCATTTGAGTGTATAGTTCGCTCTACCGGACCGTTTAAAAAATTCAAAATTCTAAATGAAAAACGGTTTTTTTAAACAGTCTGGCGGGCGAATTAAACACTCAAATGATCTCAGATTCCGTGACAATTTCGGCTAACACGATTATCCTCGAAGTTGCATTCATATTTTTTTTTTTCGATGCACTATTTCTCGCAAAGACCCCAGTTGTGGACTGCAAGACTTTGATTTTTTGAATAGCCTTTAATGAAGCTTTCGACGCCTATACTTCTTTTTTTGCTATCAATCACACCCAAAATCTGCTGTGGGCTCTTAGTCTATTGAGTTTGTGAAATTTAGATTTGCGAGATAATGAATTTTGCGAGATTTTAAATTTGCAAGATTTCGGTTGATAATTGCAAAGATTTTTTGTGTGAGATCTAAATGTTAGATTTTAAAAGCGAGACGATGTAATTGAGAGATTCTGAAAAGCAGGATTATTAATTTGCGAGATTTAGTTTTGAGATTTTTTTTTGAAAAAATGCGAGATTTCATTATTTGAGATTTTGATTTGCGGGATTTCGTATCACTCTCTGATTATTTTGCTTGCATAATACTACTAAGCTTTAAATTGTTTTGCTTTTGGATCTCTTAACAAGCTGCTAACTGCGAAATAATTTTAAATTGAAAAAAAAACAACCTCGCACAAAGTATTTTTTTTTGTTTTTTTTACAATTAAAGGGTTTTTCAACAGGGACGCTACAAAAGTAGAGCGACAAGGACAGCAAACGGCGCCATATTTCTTGCCGCTCTTTTGACATTTCTCTTCAGTAAGGTTTGCCATTTCATCATGGAAAGATATACGAGCCAACAATGAGTCAAAATTATTAAAATTTACTATCGAAATTCGGAGTCAGTGGCCTCGTCAGTGGCCTCAACGTAAAGAGCGCTACGTCCAATTTATGGTGAGGCTCATTTCTTGCTGAATGGCTTCGTCAATAAACATAATATGCGGTATTGGTCAGGCAGCAATCCACACGTACTCCATGAGTCATCATTGCATCCCGAAAAAATTACGGTTTGGTGTGGTTTATGGGCCGGCGGCGTCATTGGGCCCTACTTCTTCCGTGATGATCAAGACCGGCACGTTACTGTGAATGGGGATCGCTACCTTTCAATGATAACCGAATATTTTTGGCCCCAATTGGATGATATGGACTTGGAGGACATGTGGTTCCAACAGGACGGCGCCACAAGCCACACAGCGAATGTCACAATCAATTTATTGGAAACCAAGTTTGGAGAACGTGTTATCTCACGAAATGGTCCAGTCGCTTGGCCGCCTCGGTCGTGCGATTTGACGCCGTTAGACTATTTCCTGTGGGGCTACGTCAAGTCTATGGTCTATGCCAACAAGCCACCGGTGACGATTGATGAACTTCGTACGAATATCGAACGTGAAATTGCAGCAGTATCGGCCGCTTTATGCTTGAAAACCGTCGAAAATTGGGTTCAGCGTCTGGACTTCTGCAAGCGTGCCCGTGGTGGCCATGCAAAAGAAATTGAGTTCCATACATCGAACGTACTTTCACAGGAATACAGAATTTCATTGATATCGAAAACCGTTATTGTTTTTAGCGTTTTTCTTAAAAAAAAAATGTTTTTCAAATTTTTACAAGTCCTATCAATATTATCAATTATGGACTAGTGTGTAGAATAAAACTCTTCTGAAAGCACCATCATTGTTCCAGACGAAAACAAAATTTTCAACGATATTTGGTAAAGTTTCTTGTAGTTTCTTCGCTTTAAAAAACGCTTTTTAGATTTTTGTACAAATCCTATCAATCATCTTTTTAAAACTCGTATAGAATTAAATTATCCCAAAGTCAATTATCAATTTCTGTTCTCAAGATATTTGAATCGAAAAACAATTTTCATAATTTTTTTTATTAAAAAACTGATAGTGTTTTGTATCAGTTAATCCGTTTTTATTTTTTGATCATTCTTTATTACGTCAATATTATAACTTTTTTTAAATGCTGTAGTAAAAAACCGCTAGTTAATTTTTTTTTGAAAGAAAACCTTTTTGCACAACGACATTATTATCTATAAAATAAAATCTATTCAAAGTCGATATCTTCATTCGAGATATAGTCAACAAAAAATAGGTGAAGGAACGTACGAACGGATATACGGACCAACGGACGAATGTATGTACATATACGTGCAAACACTGTCATCTCTCTAAAAACTATGGATTCCAATTCTAGGGTGCTCGAAACGTGGAAATATTTTAAAATTTTCGGTTTGACAAATCGAACCAATTACAATAACTTCCGATGGGTAGTAAACAAGATAAAATTGAGAAACATTGTGGACTGAAAACTCACTTAAAATTATGGTATCCTATAGAAACTAACTCAACATCAAGTTACTATAGGGCACCTGTTTTTGCAAACCTATAGATAAATTCATTATTTTATTTTGCGTAACTAATAACTTTTTAACAACCAATTAGTTATTAATATCTATTCATTCTGGGATCGTTTATTATGCACCTATATTTTTAAGTGCAGAAGAGTAGTTAATTAGTTATATTTGCGTTACTAATTAGCGATCGCTAATTTATTATATAATAATTTTTAATCTTCTTCTAATAATTTTATGTACATTGGTATTGAATTCACATTTGATCAAATATTCTTTGGGTGTTCGCAAAGACGAAAGTGATAAGTTATATTTTACTTTTTATTCAAACCAATTAAAAGTTTGCAAATTAATGCTTTGTTTTGAGTTTATATTTCTCTTTTATGTTCAAATTCTAGGTACTATCAACTTGGAGTTCTTATCAAA
This sequence comes from Dasysyrphus tricinctus, assembly GCA_963921185.1. Lineage (NCBI taxonomy): Eukaryota > Metazoa > Arthropoda > Insecta > Diptera > Syrphidae > Dasysyrphus > Dasysyrphus tricinctus. The sequence continues at coordinate 97,854,431 of OY992531.1, forward strand.
AGTAGTCGACGATTGTTTGATTCTATAAAAAAATAATTAGTACATTTCGGGAGAAACTAGCTGACATTTAATGTACTAAAACATTAAATAAAAAACTTTATGTGAAAGGTTGAAGCAAGATGATTGTTATTATCTTTTAGAAATAATAATTAAGACAAGAGATTTATTTTGGCATCAAACTAATCACTGATTTTACTTTCAATTATGGTTGCAATGAAAGCTATAATCGGCACTTAATGCGAGAAAATAGAGTGTACTAATGAATGGAACGCATTTGATCTTAAGGTTTAAGGCCATAAAGTGGCTGAGAACTATAAATGGTTGTAAGGTATTGGTTGATTGATATTTATGCAGCAATACGATTGTTACCACAAACAATATGTATAGTATGTCTGGGTTAAAAGGGACATAGAAAAGCGAAATCTAGTTCCCATTTCAACCTCTTATTATTTTTTTTTTAACTACGGACTTGATTGGACAGCTTCAAAAACTAGATTCAGTTGTGTCGATGTAAACTAGTGGATTAAAACAATAATAATACTCACAGCCATGTAAACCATTGTGAATGTAGAAAAGCTAGAATGACCACTGGGGAAAGAGAGGCGAACTTCCTTTAACATTCGTGGCGTTGAATTGATACCGAGGCATGTAAACTCCTCTATGTAACGTCCGGCGTTGATTGGATTCGAGCAGTTGGTACCGTCTGGCATTATTGGTTGGCATACCTGCAAAAAAAAAAATATTATAGAAAAGATGCAAAGCAAATAATGTGGATTAGAATAAATTAGTTTTGAGAGTAGGAATTGCTGCGGAGGTGGATTTGTTCGAGTAATGATGTTTTTGTACCTATGTTTTGCATTAAGAAATCAGAAATTTTATGAAATAATGGTGAGCTATAAGGAAATTGAAATCTTAATTCAATACAAATATTTTTGTATTCCCACAAAGTACCTCGTGGCTTGATGGTTAGTGCGTAGGACTGTCATGCCGAAGGTGTGGGTTCGATTCCCAGCCGTGCCACCTAAAAACAGAAATGTTTTATTCGAGGTACTGCCTCTTGCGAGGAACTGACAAATCCTCCAAGAGTATACTTGTCATGAAAAAGTGCTTCTCATTTAGCCGTTCGGACTCGGCAAAAAAACTGTAGGTCCCCTCCATTCCTGCCAACAAACACGCACACAGGAATGGTTGTGAGTTGTAAGTCACTAGGCCCTGGTTCTCCATGAGCTGTTGCGCCACCCAATTTATTTATTTATTATTTATTCCCACACATCCTTTTTCGGTTTGGATTGAAAGTGATAGAAAAAATTAATTTAACCTACAGCGTTGGATGGAAATATGAAACTCAGCCATTAAGATGTGGCTCTGATTTCAATTTTGTCTTTTCCCATCCGCAATTCTGAATACCCACGTCATTCAAAACAAATCTTCGCATTTAATGTGTTAGTGACTTTTTATATAGTTTTGTTACGTGTGTAAGTAATTAAAATACAGTGTGGGTAACAAGACTGTATATATGATATATTTTAAATAACTAGGATAGGTAATTATTGAGATTTTGAAGCATCATAATTCGGGTTTTGGATCTTGGCACCTCTTGTGGAATAGCTATTTTCAAAAAAAATATCGCATCTAATTGGTCACTTCCGCGAATTATTTAATTTCACAAACCTTATAAATCCTCTCCTCTATTAGGTTTGTGAAATTTAAAAATTCGCGAATAAACAGTGAGGTATGCAACCTCCCTGCTTGGGCTCACTATAGGATTTGGGGTGGGTGTGAGGTCGGGTTTATGCATAGTTTCTTGTGCATTTAAAGAATCTGGATTTATGTGGTGTTTTTTTTTTTTAAATTTTTCTACAATCGCTCCGATTTCATTTGGGCGATATTTCCTTATACTGTAGTTTTTTTTTTGGCAATTTTTCTTATTTTGGGCTTTATTTCCCATTTGGCTTTTTAATTTATGAACTTGGGCATTGATTCATTTTATGAAAGAAAGCGAAATAAGGAAATATCACCCAAAATAATTAGAAAGAAATTTACAACAACAATTTGTTCAGTGTTTTCTTGGGCGTTATTTCCAAATCGATTTGGGTGCTATTTCCTAACGCCATCAAATAGTTTTAAAAATTGTTCAGTCATAAAACATTTTTAATCATTTGTGGGATATTCTCCAAAACTTGTAATATCTGAAAGCTCACTGGATTTTGATTTTTTTTTTATGCAGAAACTCCATACATGTGTATTTCAAAAACGACGCGGTAAATTTTTTGAAACTCACTGTTTTTCAAGACTCTTTATCCCCAGAATCTTTTAGAAAAATATTTTACTTTAACGCAAAATAAACGGTAGGTACCGTCAAAGAAAATTTAATTTTTTTTTTTTAAATAACTCCTATGATTTTGATAAAATTCCTTAGGTATATGCAAAGATCAAAAATAACAGTTGACCTTTATATTCAATTGGTTTCTCACTGAGAGATATTTAATTCGTCAAATTTCATTTTGGTCTCGGTCTGAGATTTATTTTAAAAAAAATAATTTTTTAGGTCTTTTGTGAGATTTATCATTTAACTTCCAGAATAACTCCTATCTATTGACTTTTTTCTTAAACTAAAGGGAAACGATCAACCTTAAACTGTTTCCATGGAAAATAAATCAAAAATGGTATTTTCTCTCTAAGAAAAAGTATAAGATCTGTTAGTCCAGTAAATAGAGGCTAAAAAAGGGGGGTTACCCTTGAAAAGGTCGAGTAGTTCTACATTTTTGCTATGTTATTTGGTATGGTTGGTATTTGAAAATTCCAAATTTCCACAACCACGCCCTCTCCGCCCCTTCAAAATCCTGGAAAACCACACAAAATCGGTACTTTTTTCAGTTTTATGCTTATAACCTTTTTCCAGTGTATTTTTACGGAAAAAAAGTTGGATGAAAATTTGTAGAAAACAAAATTTCCTACAAACATGACTCGGAAAGTATTTTTGTACAACCACTACAAACGGCGCTATGAAGCTCCCAAAAAATGTTAAAATTTCGTATTTTGTTAGATTTTCAGTTTCTTTCCTCTTTACAGCACAAATAACTGTCGGGCTTAGTGCAAAACCCTACATAATTAATCATGTAGATGATTTAATTGGCTACTGATTTAATATATTTACAGTCGAATCCCTCTAATTCAAACTCACTCTAAGTTGAATTTGCCTCTTACAAGAATTTTTTCACCATATTTTTGTACTCCACTCAAATTTCCAACTCTAACTAATCTTGATATCCCGTGAAAACTCGACTAAGACCAATACAATCGGGTGAGGATTGAGAAAGTGTCTTTTATTCAAATCTCTTTACTCACTTTTATTTCTATATGTTTTATACAGTCCCTGTATTGGAGTTGCGTTGAAATTTTATTACCGATTTGTCTAACCACCAGAATCGATTGAAGTATAAATAGGAGAAACAGAAAAACTTGGGTAGACATCACGATATTCTGAGCCCTAGGGTTAAAAATTCCAAACATGGTTTAAAGTTTTATGGTCATTGTGTTAATCTCGCTTTCGTCTCGCCGTGCCCGTTTACATGGCTATCTGTGTTCTGGTTTTCTCGCTATGGTCTTGCCGTGGTATCTACACGTGGTTTTTGTCATTTAGAATGTCTTCCCATCATCTCGCTTTGGTCTCGCCAAAACTTTTATTTTCAAAACTACTTTTCAAATCGTAGTACCTCGTGGCAGGATGGTTAGTGGGTAGGACTGTCATGCCGAAGGTGTGGATTCGACTCCCAGCCGTGCCACCTAAAAACAGAAATGTTTTATTCGAGGAACTGCATCTTGCGAGGAACTGACAAGTATACTTGTCATGAGAAAGTGCTTCTCATTTAGCCGTTCGGACTCGGCAAAAAACTGTAGGTCCCCTTCATTCCTGCCAAACAACACGCACACAGGAATGGTTGAGAGTTGTAAGTCACTAGGCCCTGGTTCTCCACGTGCTGTTGCGCCACCTAATTTATTTATTTTACTTTTCAAATAGGTTACAATTAGCTAGATCCGTGTTTAAAAATTCTAAACGTGGTTTTATATGTTTAATTTACACAACTACCTTGCGCTACCTGTATCGTGGATTTCTCGCAATAGTCTCGCTATAGTCATGCCGTGACATTTACACGTGGATTTTGTCATTGTTCACGTCTTATCATAATCTCGCTGTGGTCTCGCTTTTAGGTTACCAAAGTCAGACTATTATACCGTTTAGAGTTTCATTTTAGCTAAATTTTTCAAGCTGCTGACAACGGTGCCTGACTGGCAAAAGAAAACTGTTAACAATGATAATAATTATTGAAACCTTACTGCCGATGCCTGAACATACATACCCTCGTTGTCGTTATAGTGTCCGTCATCTTCAGTGACGTTGTATTTCGACTTGCGTGATTTTAAGGTCCGAGATAGAAACTGTGTGGGATTTCTTGTGGAAAAATGGCGTAATATTTTATGGGGAGATGTATTCAAGATTGTTTTCTATCGCGGTATTTGGCACGGTGTGCGACGTCCGTCCCCTCAACACGGAACCTTAACATCAGTAGATTTTTACGTTTATTTTTAACCCTACATAAGTTTGGCGTCTGGAGGCATTTTCGCAACTTTTTTCATGTACAAAATATTTAAAATTACCAAAGGAGGGGAAGGCTCACCTTTTGACGTAAAAAAGTATGTAAAAGTGGCAACATCGATTGAATTTTAACAGAAGGTTTGCCTACTCAACACCTACATATTTAAAGGGTATCAATTATTTTTTCCCAACATGCGTTTGGCATCTGGAAGCGTTTCTGCAAGGTATCGAAAATCGAGATTCATTGAAATGATTGAGATTGGGATGACAAATCGAGAATAATCGAAATGATTGAGATTGGGATGGAAAATCGGGAATGATCGAAATGATTGAGATTGAGATCGATTGAAATGAAAATTTGTGATTTCAATCATCAATACTTTTCGATGATCGGATCAAAAAAATCGAATCGTTCCTGATTGACACAGCCCTATTCTGCAATATTTAAATGTTTCAAAAAAGTGGAGGTTCCACCCGTTGAAATTAAAAAAATGTATGTTCCCGAGAAGTGTTGCGTCTACCCAACATCTATCTTTTAAGATATTACTTGTTATTTTGATCATGGAAATTTAAAAAGTAATTTAGGATTTTTTCTTGGATTTTACCATTTTCTTGAAAATGGCGCCCAAGTGACAGGATTACAACAATGACTCCTAAGCTAAAATACATCCTTAGAAATGTCAAAGACAAATTACTAACATAGAAATATTAGTCCATTAAATGCTTAGAGATTTCCGTTTCCAGACTTGACTGCAGATTGGGCGCCATTTTAGTAAGATATCGTCCAAGCGACAGGACAAAAAAAAATGACTCCCAAGATAGATTTCATTCTAATGAATTCCAATCATATAAAAAGGTCCCCGCCAAAAAGAACATGGGATTCGGTTACCTGACCGGAATAATAATGCATTAAAAAGGACTTTATTTATATTAAGGTAAAAAGTTAAAAGTCTTGTGCTCCACACTGTGTTATATAAAAATAAAATATATATTATTCTTTTTCAAATAAGTGTTTTCAAATAAAAGAAAAGCCTTGAGGTAAATATCATGCAAACAAAGATGCCGACTTTGAATCTTCCACAAGTTGGATATACATTATCTTATTTTACCCACAGAGATATAGCAATACAATCTTCTTAGTCTGCCTGTCCAGGTTCATTTTTTCAGTGTTGTTAATCCTTCAAAGAATTCAATAAAAAGATCTCTCAGATCGGAAACGTTCGGTGGTACTATGGCACTTTATGAATTATCCCACAGGCCTGTTCAAAAGATAATAATATACACATCCATACACACTTGTATATCTTTGAATTCAACAAGTATTTTTGTAGCTCATTGCAGGACAATTCACTGGACCATAGAGTTGCACCCACTGGTTTTCAATTGAGATACCTACAACAGACAGTTGATTTGATACTGCAACAGCAGTAAACAACTGCAGCATTAAATGACAAATTGATGCTCACTGAGTAGATAGGTCTATGCGGATACCTATACCTACAATGCTGAATGGAGATATCAATTTCGCACAGTTCATGCATAGATACTTTTTCAAAGACGTATAAATTGGCTTGTTGAAATGCACTATCTGCGCGGATCAAATCAATGAATAGATAGTTCAGGACAGGAATTGCATTTCATTCACTAGCATCGGAGACTAAATGAACTGTGATGGTTGCAACACTAATTAATGGAAGAATATTGCTTGTGATTTTCTTGTGTCAAATTTCAAGGGAGCATGGAAGATGGGATTTATATTTTTGATTTCGGAATGTTGTTTGAACTACATCTGTTTAAGGGTATTCCAAAAATTTTGATAGGTACACAATTTCAAAATATGGTTTTTAATTTCAAACGGATGTAGGAAATTATGCATACAGCGCGTGTTGTTTGGACCACATGTGCGGCCCCACTATGCTACAACGCAAATATTTTTTAAAAAGGAAAGATACAAAAAAACCACAAAGGCACAGAAATATTATTTAATGAAATATCGCAGTAAATCGTTTCAAATTGACTTTTGACATTGAGTTTGATATAAACATAAATATTTTTCCTTTTCACAAGACCTACGCAAAGTCGTTTTTGGAGATTTATCTTTTGAAGCACGCGCGACTGTTAATTGAAGATGAGTTTTTTTTTTTTGAAAATACCCCTCATACATGCATGAGACACTTTGGCGGGCTGTCTTTATCTTGGGATCATAAATTTTATGTGACATAAAAACACGGATATGAGGGCAGAGAGTTTGGGAGTGTGTTTTCTGAAACAATGAAATTCTTTTAATGCAATAATATGTTGGTGACATTTTTTTTTGTATGAGGTTCATTAATAAAAAAATATGCAGGAAATACATTTTGGTTTGAATGAAAATTTTGGCTTCTAAGGGTGTCTTATGAGTAAATAAGCATTCAAAATTGAATAATGAACCGAAAATAAAAATATGAATTTAATAATAATTTCCTTAATTGCAGTGCTGACAGTCTGTTTCAAATAAACAGAAATATAAATGTATACTGCGTTGTTTATATGTGTAGCTTCTGAAATCTGAATTGAAGTGAGGAAATTGAATTCGTACCTTTTGTAAGATAAAGTTTCATTCACAACCAATTGTTTACAGAGCCCTAAGGCGACGCAGCGGTGGGAGCTATGTGATCACGGATCTAGTTTCTGCAGAAGAGCCTCCTATGGTCGACAGGTCAAAGTGGAGTAGGTATATTTGCTACTAACTACCTTGCAACGACAGAGTGTTCCCATCCCACAACACAACACTTTATATGGGCTATTTCGACTATTTGAAGCATTGTGGTAGCTGTTATGCAGTTCCCGCATCTCGATATGCATAAGGGGACATGGCCAATTCCTGGTCAATCAACCACCAACTAGATTGACCACATTGCGATCGACGCAAGGCACTCCTCCAGTATCAAGGATGTCCGAACGATTTGAGGAGCCACCGTTGACTCGGACCAATATCTCGTTGTAGCCAAATTAATGCTACGGATATCCAGACCAAAGCCAAAACAGGTAAATACTGTGAGGAAGTTCGACGTTGGACAACTACAGTCGCAAGAAATTGCCAGGTCCCTTTTCGATCGAGTCTCTCGCGCCCTCTAAACAAACAACAGGCATACAAAGTGGCCCTGCATAGAAGGACCAGAGCTGCTTGCGAGCTCTACGAGCAGAAGAGGAGAGAGGAACACAAGCTTCTTAGAAGGAAAAAGAAAGAGTATGAGAAGCACGCGATCGAGGAATTAGATGGATGCCATTGCAGGAATGAAGTTCAGAAGTTTTACCAAAAAGTAAAAAGAACCTGTCAAGGTTACAAGGCCCGAACCGAAGCCTGCAAGGACGATCAAGGGAACATCGTGGTAGAATCGCAGTCGGTGCTCAGGATATGGAAAATTTATTTCTGCAAATTGTATAGCGATGATGACGAACCGAATTCCGCTACCACCTAGATTGCACCATTCAACCTGGATGACGTAGGCCAACAATTCCATCCACCCGATCCCGACGAAGCAAAGATAGCTATATATAAGCTTAAGTCCAATAAAGCTGCTGGAGCTGATGGCCACGCGGCTGAGCTATTCAAAGCGGCTGGCGATGAATTGGTTTGGAGTATGCACCAGCTCACCTGTAAAATATGGTCAGAGGAAAGCATGCCCGATGAATGGAATCTCAAAATTGTTTGCCCGATCCTCAAGAAAGGCTATCCTCTGGACTGCACCAACTACAGAGGCATAAGTCTTCCTAATATCGCCTACAAGATCTTCTCTGCCGTACTTTGTGAACGCCTCAAGCCATTTGTGAACAACCTGATAGGTCCATATCAGTAGGGCTTTAGGCCAGGGAAGTCCACCACCAACCAAATATTTTCATCGATTTGAAGGCCGCCTATGACAGCATCTATAGAGACGAGCTATATAGAGCAATGTCTGGTTTTGGCATCCCTGCCAAACTCGTCCGTTTGTGCAGGATGACGATGGAGCATACACGCTGCTTGATCAAAGTCGGCAAAGACCTCACCGACACAATGTCAAAAAAGGTTTTAGGCAAGGCAGCGCGCGCGTGGCACACGCAAGCGGAAGAGGACCTCAACGAACTTGGCGTGCGAAACTGGAGACAGCTAGCTAGAAACCGAGCCAGCTGGAAGAAGCTTGTTGGTTGAGGCCCAGGTCCACTCCAGGCTGTAGTGCCGTCCTAAGTAATTATACGGATGATTTTAATATTGATGACCCCACAACAAACGAAATAAGGACAAAGAAATTCGGTTCTGCACATGGAATGCACTGTCATTATACCGACTAGGAGCAGCCGAATAATTAGTGCAGAACCTGGATACGCTTAAGGCTGATGTTACAGCTATCCAGGAAATTCGAAGGGATGCAGACTGGAGAGAGCATATGAAAGCTGAAATCGTGTGCATCTATTACGGAAAGTGCTATAAGGAACAGAGTCAGCGGCTATTTGGTTGTGGATTACTGGGAAAAAGAAGACTTAGGCAAGAAGTCGTGGGTTTTAAAAGTGTAAGCAATCCGAATAAAAGCCAAATTAAAAAAAACATAACGCTGATCTGCATCGACGCCCTCACGGAATAGAGATCAGACTCAACTAGGGAAGTCTTCTACGATCTCTTTGAGATCACGTACGATGTGTTATTATACGGAAGACTTAACGCCAGATTCGGAAAGGAGGGCATCTTTGGTTCGACAGTCGGAGGACACATTCCGATAACGGACATTGGATGATCGTCTTCTCGACGGGGTGAAATGTCTTCAATGCTACTACTCGTTTCCCACACTTTGATATACACAAGTTGACTTAGCGGTCTTGTGATCAAAAAACGTCAACCAAATTGATCATTTCCCAGTATCTTGAATGTCCTAATGTTCTGAGGGGAAAACTTGGACTCGGATCACTACGTGGTACGTATGAGGTTATCCAAGACGCGAAAGCACCGAACAGATGGCTTAAAAAGATTTGCTGTCGAAAAGCTTTAGTGGCCACGCCTCTCTTTATTTATCGGCAAGCCACCAGCATCACGTTCAGAGTACCAGAGACACTCTCACCAAGCCATCAGAAATCCTGTCACTGATATGCTGGGTTTCACTAGGCGGGGCGGCCACAACGAAAGTTCTGGGGTGAAATCGGCTAAGGTGACTGTCAACTATCACAAATCACTTTAGCCGATTCCACCTCTGGTTTGATAAAGAGTGCCGGCTAGCAGATGCAAGTAAGTATGAGGCCTTCCAAATAATGCTACAGACGAGAACGAGCAACCAGAGCTACTGAGAGAGAAGTCGGGAGCTCTACATAGGCAAAAAAGGAGGGAGGAGCACTGACTTCTCAGGAAGAAAAAGAGAGAGCACAAGCAGCGGAAGGTGGAGTCTATTGAGGACTGCACCCGCAGGGGTGATGTTTGTAAGTCCTACCATAAGAGTGAAACGATCGACCCAAGGCTACAAGGCCAGAACGGAAACCTGCCAAGATGAGAACGGGAATATGACAGTGGATACACAGTCAATGCTAAGGATCTAGAAAGAATACTTTTCTAGATTGCTAAATGGTGAAGACAGCCAACATTCCGCTGCTAGGCAAAACATTCCATTCAACTTGCAAGATGATGGCCAACATTTCTGTCCACCCGACCTTCATAAAGTTCGGCAAGCTATTTCCAATCTTGAAATTTACAAGGCTCCTGGAGCGGCCGGACTCCCAGCCGAACTATTCAAAGCCACGATAGATGACTTGCTAAGGAGTGTACATAGGGCTGCCAGATAAAATTTGTTTAATATCGGGACATCAGGATCCAAAAATCGGGACAAATCGGGACTTTCAACAAAGGCATGGAATGTTACACATACAACACAGAAAAATATTTACTGGAAAATAATAAGCGACAATATGTCCAATTATCAGTTAAAATTGAAAATGACTCGATTTTTTATTTCCACTCGATATCTTGCCAACATGTCTGGTGCGGTGCTTCTTCTGTCTGTAAGCAAAATAGGCAATTGCCTAGGGTGCAACTTTGAAAAGGGTGACAAAACCGATGAAAATTCAATTTTTAAAGCAACACAACAAGGTTTGCAAAAATTAAATCACGCCGCACTTTCGTTTTCAAATTTTATAAAACTGTCGATAACCTTTAGACAGTATCGATACCTTCCCGTAAGAATGTATTAGGCGACAGTCTCAACATTCTAAATTAAAATTTTAAAAAAACCTCTTGATAAATTATTTATTTGTGTATTTTGTAGTAATGAACTGATTTTCTAAGAGATTTTGAGTTGAAAATTCCGTTTCAAAACTTCATACTCCTTTAAGTACATAAATAAATAACTGAACAGGAGTTTTTTTCGATGCCTCTAAATTTGTTGAAATGTCGCTAAATACATTCTTACGGGAAGGTATCGGTAATTAAAAGCGTAGCTAAATGTTAATTTGTTTGGTTTTCTTCTTTAAAATTTTTTTGCGGCAAAATAAGAATTTTCCCAAGGTGTCAAAAACTCCATTAGCACAAACGACTCACATATTTTTTATAAATTCGCGAAATCATTTTAATTAAAGTGCTAATTCATTTTGGTTTTCTTCTTTAAAAATTTTCTGCGGTAAAATAAGAATCTTCCCAAGGTGCCAAAAACTCCTTTCGCTCAAACGTTTTACATACTTTTTTCTTATTTCGCGAAATCATTTTAATTAAAAGGAGAATTCCTTCTTTGACAAATGAAAGTTATTTTTCAACTGTAAGAAAAAGAAAAGTCGGGACAAAATCGGGACATTTTGTATATCGGGACAGATATCGGGACAGGGTTCAAATATCGGGATTTTCCCGCCAAAATCGGGACTTCTGGCAGGCCTAAGTGTACACCAACTCATCTGCAAAATTTGGTCGTAAAAAGTATGCCCGATGAGTTGAACTTCGGCATAGTGGGCCCCATCTATGAAAAAGGAGATGCTCTGACTGTTTCAACTACAGAGGAACAAGTTTCCTAAACGACGCATACAAAAACATGTCGGCTATACTGTGTGAAAGCCTTAAAATCTGATTGGTTTTTGGCCAGGCAAGTCAACCGTCGATCAAGTTCTCACTCCGACAAATTTTGCAAAAAAGTCAGGAATTCCAGATTGATACACACCATCTTTTTTATGAATTTAAAAGTAGCATATGATAATGTGGATAGAGACGAATTTTACAAAGCCAATACTCTTATCATGATGGCATCCCCCTGCTAAACTCATCCGCTTGTACAGGATGACGATGGAGAAATCTCGCTGCTGGGTCTAAGTTTGTATGAACACCGCTGATAACCATTTGATATTGATAAAATTTAACATCGTTCTTGAAGCAATTGTACGCAAATCAAGACCACGGGTAAAATGTATCAAAAGTCCGTTCAATTACTTGAATATGCAGATGACATTAGGGAGAACTAAGTGAGCTGTGGTTGATGCATTTGCAAGTATTAATATGGAGGCGGCGAAGATGGGATTGCTTGTGCTGTCAGTGAAGACATGACGAAATATGAGCTATCAAGGAGAAAGGAATCTGTATATTATCGACTTGGGAAAAACATCACGATGCACAGATATAACTCCAAGGACTTTATCTACCTGGGATCCATTATAACCCAGCAAAATAGCATAAGTGCAGAGATCAAACGAATAATTAATCTTGTCGATTGCTGTTTCTTCGGGCTTAGAATGCATTTGAGTATTAAAGTCCTCCCTCAAAGAACCAAGGAGTCCTTAAATAAGACCCTAATCATACCGGTCCTTCTGTATGGGGCAGAAGTATGGACTTTTAAAGATTTGGATAAAAATTTGCTTAGCTGCTTTGAGAGGAATATTCTTCGAGTGAAGATACAGCGACGTCAACCTGGTCAAAAAGCTAAAAATTGAGCGGCTGAGATGGCTGGGACACTGCACTGATGGGGCATATGGACAGCATAGCACCAGCCCGAAGAATCTTCGAATCCAATCATCATGGTGTACACATTAGTGGAAAACGGCCTAAACCATCTTGCTGTACGTAACTGGAGGTGGCTGCCTAGGGACAGAGCTGGCTGGAGAGGCTTGTTGGTTGAGGCCGTAGTCCATCTTGGGCTGTGATCCTCAACCAAAGTAAGAAAAGTAAGAAAGGTTGGTAACTTGGTACTATTCCGAAAGTTAGTGCTCTCACAAAGGGGTATTTCTCATTTCTTCATAAGTACACACAATTATTGTGAAGAATTTTATTTTGTTAACAACATTTACCTTCTCGTTTGACTTATTTATTCTTTTGAACCACACCACGTTGAATTATAAAAATACAAATTCAAGACAAGGAAATTCCATTCTCCTGTCTTTTTATACTTACAGCAAAAAAGTGAGGTCTCAGTCGTCCAATGGAATATTTTGCAATATCAGTTGCTAGTTGAGACATTGCAGCACCAAATCCAAAGACTCCAAGCTTCTTGTAACATTCTATCAACCATTCTGGTACCTCCCATCCATTGAATACAAACCGTCGCATAGTAGTGGTTTGTGTCTTCATATTTTCCTTGACTAGTTCTACTCCGAATACCTAAAAAGACAAAACAAAAAAAAAAGAAGAAAATTGTTATTATATACAAAATATAAAACTCTACCAATCAAAGGATTATTCAAATAAATTTAAATTCTATATGCACACACGATGATTGCCCATAATAAACATAAATCAATTTTCCTTACGTTCAAAAACCGAGGTAACGAGATGACTTACTAGACGTGTGTAGTAACAGCCGTTGACATTGTAATATGAAAATAAATTAAAAACGTGTCTACCGTAAAAGAGGAGATTTCCAATTTCCATAATATTAATAATTTGTTGTTGCACAATCAATTTAATCCTATGTTCAAACAAGTAGGTACCTACCAGGAGGAACCAAAAATTTGAATTAAATCTGCAATTGAATCTACTTTACCACGGAACTGTTTTGACAGAAAAATAAATTCTTTGCGAGGATTAGAAGAAAGACATTGTGCATGTGCACTATTTTTGAGAAACATTGCAAATAAATTAATTCATCTGAACGCAAGTACCTTACCTTTATGAAAAACCACATGGGGTGTATCTTTCTCTCTTTATATGGATTCACGGCTAAAATGTGAAAAATTCATTTCGGCTATAGGTATTGCAGAACATTAGACTTGGTTGCAATGTTGCCGTTTGCGTTAAGTTTTTGACCAAATATGAAACTATATAGTGTTATCTTCTAATTCAGCTTTTGTGGAAAAGAAAATGAATATCACGCACAGAGAATATCTTAACATTTTCTAGTGGTTTTTTGTCGGTAATTGTTTTGGGGTCATGGCTTACCTAAGGGTGATTTTGAACCAGTAGTCTTTGATAATTTTTTATTTGTAAGTGTTGGTCTCCAACATATTTTATCCTAGTAACAGTAAACCAGCAAATGACGCCAAAGATAGCCCACAACTATGCAGTCCGCAGCAGATAATAAAGCATATGGAGCAGATTAAATCTCTAATTTTGACAGCAATGATCCTTCTTACAATCATCTTAAGAGTGTTCCGGACTGAAATGGTGATTTCATGAATAAGATTGCGAAGCGTGTACTTATCCGATCAAAACCATTAAGGTGTCTATGGATAGATAAACTTATTCTCTATGCCATTATTGGAAAACAAATTTAATTTTGTGCTCTAGATTTTGGTAAAAGCCTCTAAGAAATCGAGAAAAAGGCTAAAATGGCTGTTTTTCAAAGCAAATGTAGCCTACACCCCTACACTATAGCATTTTTTGCAAAATAATGTTTAATAACATAAAATTCCATATTTTTATTATGCCACTATTGGAGAAATTTTTTAATTTTGTACCTTATTAAAATTTTAATAATGCAAAATAAAAATGCTTGTGAATTTTGAAAAAAACCATTTTTGACAGTAAATTTTGTATACCTAACGGTATTTTTTTGACAAATTTTATTACAGTGGATATAAATTCAATATATTTTTCATGATTTTCATTAATTATACCTATGTAATCATATTTGTATCATTTGATATTGAAATTTTTAATTCTTAAAATGCACTTTTTGGCAGAACATTTATGCAAATTTAGAAGTTACTTTTAGAAAAAAAAAAAATTTTAATACAATAATACGCCTACTAGTGACCAATTAGTAAAAATGCAAAGTTTTATAAAAGAAAGTATCTGATGAAAGTGAAAAAAAAAAACACTCTTATATATGCAAAAAAAAAGTTAGCAAATGACTGGTTTTGTTCAGTTCGGAACACTCTTAAGCAGCTTCATCAAGAAACTGCTACTTGTCTCAGAAATGGAAAACCGCAAATACCGAAGAAATTCCGAAGAAGCGGGCCTAACAACTTGGGTTCAACTAGAAAACATACATATTTAAGGAAACTAGTCTCGTCCCCACCCCGTGTCGAAATTCGACACCAATCAAAATATGAAAGCTAGCTATAAAATATTGGAAAATTGAACCAAAAAACACTTTTTTATTTTTTAAATTTAGTTTTTTTAATGTGCATAGTGAGCGGAAGTTATAAATGGTATTTAGCTTAAATGGACCCGCAGTGTTCAATAGATAGATGGTAAAATTAAATTGTAGTAATTGCATTTTTTTTATTATAATTTAAAAAAAAAAAATTTCAGTACAAAAATTTATTTTCAAAAAAGTTTGACCACCTCTAATTAATTAAAATTGTATGAGAACATGAATGACCAATTACTTAAAAAAGTTGTCTATTTAATGCACTTTCCAAAATGGTATAAAACATGCTTGTGTATTAAAAAAATAACCAAGAAAATTAGTCAATTTTTATTATCTAATAAAGCAGCTTTTAACATTTTCGCAAAATGTCTATTAAAATGTTACAATGTGGGTTGGATAAAAATTTTCTCTTTTGATGTGTAAGGGGGCTCAGTGCAAAAATAAAACTCGTTTTAAGATGTCGAAATATTGAAAAACGAGTTCTAAAAAATTTTCCGTTGCAACTTTAACATAAATTGAAGAGAATCGAATTTGCTACAAATTTGTACCAAAGTTTTTTTTCTAAGACTAATAAAATTTAAGTTGCAACGGAAAACTTTTTAGAACTTGTTTTTCAATATGGTGGCCAAATGGTGGGGCTTTCGACACCTAAAATCGAATTTTATGCTCATTTTCCGGTCTATTCAAGAGCCTTAAAGATAATATTTTACATTTATTTTATAAAAATGTACGTGTGAATCTACTGCCTGACTGAGAAATACAGTTTGAAATTAGATTGCCATATCTCATTTCACCAATTCTCAATTTTTTTAAAGACACACAGGTTTGGCGCCCCTGAAAGCTGCCGCCCGAGGCACAGGCCCCGGTTTGCCCCCCCCCCCCCCCCCCCTAAGATCCGGGGCTGATTTTTGGCTTGATTGTATAGAAAAGTGCAAAAAAGCTATAAGTAAACACTACATAATCATAAACTCATCACCAATGAGTGACAAATATTCGTGTAATGAGTCTACAGAATTATTTCTAGTTCTTTATGAAGTCAGTTGGGATCCCATTAAAAAAAAGTAACCGGGTTATTCAAAAATACCGAAAAATGTTAGCTTGGACTCCAGATTTGGATAAAATTCTGTAATTCCTTTATTTATGATTGGTTTTTGCACATAAAAATTTTGTTCAAACAGAAAAATTACTTTGTTTTTCCTTTAAATTTCAGATTGCGGCAACGCTGATGCTCGCACGGCATATGAAGCACTTCTGATTGTTAATTAGCAGCCAGCAACACGGTGAGTTCCTTATGAGATTCTTGGCGTGGAGAAGAGTGTACCCAGGTTTCAGGGAAGGGTACGTACAGTACAGACACACACAACTGAACTATGCCGGGAAATTTATGGCTGATTTACGGTAGGCTAATAAATTGACCTTGCAATTGAACTCCACGTGCGAAGCAGGACTCCCACAGTGAATGGAGTCTAAGTTATGTATATTTTGCTTGGTTGTGTTAAACTTCAAAGCCAAGAATCTTATAGGCGCTTAAATCATAATCAAGTTTTGTCATACACAAAAAATAAACGAACACAAATTGAAAGAAAAAAAAAGAGTGTAAGTTTTATTTAATTTGATGAAAGATTAAATAAAAATGAATGCAACAACAAATTGGAGCAGAGTGAAAGAGATCTTATCTTTTGGTGCTAATAGAAATAGGTATATATCTACCTCTATAATGTATTTACATATATTTGTTATGCATGAAATTCTTAAAAGAGATTTTCCTCGTAGGTATTGAATTTAAAAAAAAAGCTTAACAGGTGTTAAGAAAGAAATAGTTATTATCAGATATTTAATTTTGAGATAATTTGGTGAGATAATTTTATTAAAAGAAGTCAACCATCTATTTAATGATGATGAGGGTATAAACATGTAGCTTTGAATAGTTAAATAGTTAGAGATTAATTTAAATTAATCAAAACATTAACCTGAAAAGTTTTCGAATACTGAATCCTA
The DNA here is from genome assembly GCA_963921185.1 of Dasysyrphus tricinctus. Lineage (NCBI taxonomy): Eukaryota > Metazoa > Arthropoda > Insecta > Diptera > Syrphidae > Dasysyrphus > Dasysyrphus tricinctus. The sequence continues at coordinate 97,871,528 of OY992531.1, forward strand.
ATAACAAAATCTTTTTTTAAAAAAAGAAGAAAAGTTTTATCAAAAAATATAATCTGAACTCAGATTGTTTTTGATGAGACTTTAAACTCTCTTTTTTTTGTTATGAATTGTGTAAAACCAGTTGCTATGGAATATTTCGTATAAGATATTAGCCATGTTTTCGTGAGACTTATCAATTCAATCAGTGAAAATCTAACACATGGTGCAACAACGATATACCACTCTTAATTGCCTTAATTGTATTCTTTAGTCAAATGTGAGTTGCGATAAGCACTTTGGAACAACTTGGAACAATGTAATTCACTTTATAACTGAATTTGTTGCTCTACTATGAACATTCATTTTCATTTGCCTTTGCGGCTTTGTTTTAATTTATGTTAATTTTCAGTGTAAGCTAAACTTATTAACAATATTGGTAGAGCTTCATAAACATTTTTATGAAACAATTTGTCTCTTTGGTGTTCGCTATTAGAGGAAGATGTTGCAAGCATTATGTTTTTTCGTACAGTAAAACGAATTTCTTTTTTTTTTAAATAGATATTTAGTTTAAAAAATTATTTTAAGAGTAGAATTTTTAAGTAGGCTTAAAGAGAAAAGACAGAAAATTTTCGAGCTAATTTATAATTTTGCCATTAAAATTTTTGTATCTGCAGAAAATTTTAAAAGCATCGACGTTCGTCTTGCGTTCACATAAACGAACTACAGAATCTTTTAGTCGAAGAGACAAGATACAAGAGCTTATTCTTGTCTTGGGTTGTATAGAACATAACTAAAATAACACTCTAATGAATGTAATGAAGTGAATGGCTAGACGGTAATTGAGTGAAAAACAACCATTTAACAAATACCTAACCGAAATTTTCAATTATGTAAAATTGGATGTTGCCTGTTTATGAAGATTCGACTATAAATCACTGTAAATGGTAATTTAAATAGACACATAGAGTCGTGGTATTTGAATAGTTAAATTAAAAACAATGAACCCAACACTACTTATCCGTTATTTATGGATATTTAACTATTTTAGTAGAAGATGTTTGGCGTCGAAAAACTGCATTCCTAACAGATTAAGCTGTTTTGAGTGAATGTTAATATAAGTCAAGGGCGTATATGAAGGGTCAAACAAGACAATTTATATGAAATTAATGAAAACGATAGGTATAATTTGATTAGAAGGCGGGAGGGGGGGGGGGGAGAGGTGGTCTATAATTATATTTAGGTATTACATCCGTGGCGGTCGTGAAGAACCAGGTAACTCAAAGTTTAAAAAAAATAGAAGGTGGATGCCAATGTTTAATATCATTCACAAAATCTAACTTATGTCAAAACAAGTGCTCATCATGTATTGTCAAATATTTTTGGAAAGTATAAGATGAGGGTAAAATTTTGTAAAATATTAATTTTAGAATTTTAAAAGAAATAAAAATTCACTTCAGGTATCTCGACTTACCTGGTTCTGCACGACCGCCATGGATATGTATACTACTTAATAATTTGCTAATTTTAAAGAGGTTTTCAACTTCATTTTATTTTAAAGTTCCTTATGACTAGTATCGTGAACGACGTAACTTGTTTTAAACTTATCAAACTAACCTTTCTTTGAGATTTGTAAATGTTAAAGTGTCATTTGAAGTTAGTATACGATACCAAGGAGATAAAATAGGCATTCGATGATTTAATCTTTTTATTAAATTTTATAAATATTTATGCTTAATTTGACTTAAATATGCAATATCGTTTTTTTAGCTTAAATCATACAAAACATCCGTACTAATTCAACTAAAATTTGGCACCAATATGAAGACAAAATAATTAAACTCGATAAAGATAACATTTAAGGGTACTTTTTATCCAAAGGCAAAAATTTGAAAATTAATTATTTTTTTTGTTGTTGACCCTTGAATATAGAAATTCAAATTAAAAGTTTTCGAGACCTTTATTCCAAATGTGTTTCGCCCAGAGGTACAATTGAGGCAGTGAGAGCCATAGTGGCCTAACTGCAATTTTATCGAAATTGAGTTTATTACAAAAATTGAATCTGTATATATTAAACAATATTTCTGCATTTAAATTTTTTTTGAATTGATAGCTCCATGCCATACTTATAAGACTTCTTGCATTTAGAGGGCACCCACAAAAAACTTCAAAGCTTGAGTGCTAAAGTGGCGTATCTGATCAGTTAAAACGGTATTTTGAAAAATCATTAATGCAAAATAAAAAAACCTTTTAATTTTTTACTTGCAAATAAAAATAAAAATTATGTTCATTTATTTAAAAACTACAAATTTTTGATTTTTTTTTAAACCACAAGTGTTTAAAAATAATTTGCTCCTTATTTTTGCTCTAATTAAAATAATGAAAAATGCAGTTAGGCCACTATGGCTCTCACTGCCTCAATTGGGCTCATTAGTTAGATGTTGTTGTACCCTTTGCTCAAACGGATACTTTTCAGTCGATGGATACCGACACGTATTAAATAAATAAGCAGCATAAAAGCAATGTAAATTATATATAGAATTGCTCAACTTGCTATTGATCGATATCTAGTCATTTCCTTAGTAAAGCTCCTAAAGCTTTGTTTATAAAAAGGTCAGATAATAAGCAAAGCTATCCACAAGATGTCTTATCACTAGGGACAAGCTGCAATGGGCACTCAACAGCTTCAAAAATCAAAACCTACAAGTCTTCAGGACCAGACATCATAATACCAGCCAAACTCCACATGTATTCTGATTAAATTCCACCAATTCTTGAGACTTTCTTACTCATCATCATCATCAAGTCATGTAACCCCGATAGGATCATGCAGCTAGAAATTTTAACTGTGGCCACGTCTTTCTCTGGGAGTCTGCTTCTGATAGAACTGTTGATTTCCATATTATTCTTGGTCTTCCAACAGTCCGTGCACCCATCATAGGATTCCATTCAAAGGACTGCTTTGCAATTTCATCGTTTGGTTTCCTCAGTGTGTGATTGCCATTGCCATTAACGCTTTCTTATGTCAACGTCCAGTCACTCTTGACTTGTCCTGCGTCACAATTCTTCGTTTGATATAATTTGTGCATACGAATTTTTAGAATATGGCGTAGACAGCGGTTCAAAAAAGCCTGCAATTTCTTCAAAATGGTTGACGTGACTTTCTAGGTTTCGCAAACATATAACAGCACGGATTTGACATTGAATTCGAAGAATCTCAACTTAAGGAGATTTGACTGGATTTCCAAATTTGGGACAGAGAACCGAAGGCTGCGCGGGCTTTATTTATTCTACTTTGAACGTCCAGATCAGGGATGTTGCGAATATTCGCATCCGCATCCGCAAATGTGGAGCTTCCGCATAGATTTGGACATCTGCATTCACATCCGCATCCGCAATAATCAATGCGGATGCGAATGTAATACAAGTTGCGACAAGACAGAAATTGGACGGGGCATGCGAATGGCGCATACTATTCGCACGTCACAATGACCCATGGGAGCGAACAAATTGCGGTGACTAGACTACTAGATCCGACGCGTTTGTTGTATTTAAACTTTTTTGCAGAATTTTCTGCGAGACGTCTAACCTCACCCTCACACCTCACGCAGCGATAGACCGTCTTATGTGCAATGCGATATTCGCTTTGCAATTAAGCCTTTCGTTGAACATCTGCTTCGGCATTTATTCGCATTTTCAACGAGTTGCGAAGTTCGATTTTATCCCCGGTGCCTTAGGTTATCCAAAGGTCTCTAACTCTCGTCCGTATTGACGAGGCTCTGCCATTAAAGGTGGTTACATAGTTTGGACATAAATGTTGGGGTCATTTGCGCTGGTTTTTGTACGACAGTGGTTCGTAGTTTGAGACTCATCAGAATCAAATGGTGGTTACCTCCCACATCTACATTTCTTATACTTCGGACATTACACATTGACTTCCTTCATCGCTGCTGAATCATGATATGATCAATTTAATTTTCGGTTTGACCATCGGGATGCAACCCAGGTAATTCTGTTGCACGTTCCCACCTATCACAAGACAATTCGCATTACAAAAGTCGACAAGCAAATCGCCATTTTCGTTCCGTGACCCCAAGCTATTTTTTCCCATAACGCGTTCCAGCCCGTAATTGTCCGACTTGGGCATTGAGGTTTCCCATGACGATGATGTCGGCTCTGGGAAAACTCCTGTAAACGGAGTTAAGATGAGTGTCTTCCTCGGACGCTTCATTTGTGGGGGCGTGGCACTGAATAATTGTGACGTTACGAATTTTTTTAACGAAACCATGCTGTCAGTAATCTCGCAGAAATGGGCGCATAGGAAATCAAACTACGCCTCGCTTCTTCGATAAACATAATCCCGACACTATTCAGTCTTTGGCCACCCTCTCTTTCATCTTCCCCGGAATACAGCATTCTCCCCAAGTAACAATTTTAGCTCTTCAAATGCTTTAACAGCGTTTTTAGAGCAAATCTTAAAGCTCTTTGATTTCAAAAGAAGCTCCAGATGCGCTTCTAAAGCAAGTGTAAAGCATGCTTACAGCGAATTCATTGAGTTTGAGAGCTAATTTTTGCTCGAAGCCAGCTCTTTGTCAGTGGCTAGTATGGCTTTGAAGCTCTTTGGTTCATGATTCAGATATCTTTAAAGCAGCATTTTTGACAGCACTTTGTTTGTATTAGTTTAGATAATTCAAATGATAAATTGAAATAATATTAGGGAGATGTATTTCATGTGTGTGATAGTAGCAATCGAAAAATTCATGTGATGTCGTGGAAATTAATTAAATATTCGCGGAGAAAATGTCGTAGTGAGAAATAAAATTAATATTTGTGCGTGCCATGTAAGTGATTTTTTAGTGCGCGTTTAGTTTTATCACAATTATACAGAAGGTACCTCGAAAAATAACAACGCGCCTTCGAAATTATTTATTTTACGCTGTGAAATATTTAAAAAAGTTTACCAAAACAATGTAAAAAATTGATAAATAAATTAAATAAATCATGAAACTTAATTTTTTTTGTTTTCATTGCAATATTTTATTGTGTTTTTGTTGAAAGGAAAGATTTTGCATTCGTTTAAAATAAATAAAGAAAATTATTTAATTATTTTTTTTTCCATCGCCATAGTTTTTATTATGAACATAGTTTGTCTTCAACCGAGCTCTTCTAGAGCTAGTTTCCACAAAATGAGAGTTTTGCGTTCAGTACTTAAAAAGTAGGGTGTTCAGAAATTGAAAGTCATTGACTGATTCTAATTTCTGGAAAAAATGTCTTTTTTATTTGAATTCTATTCAACATTGAAGTGCATTACGGTTTCTTTAGAACGGAAGCAAGCACATAGATTTAATATTATTTAAAACCATAGATTTAATATTATTTAAAACCTTTTTTAAGTAAAATTTTTAATTGATTTTAATAAAAAAAATGTGAATTTAGCATCTAATTTGATATTTGTGGTGCATACTCGGTATTCACCAGAAAGTGAAAGGAATACATTTATTTTCTAGTTTTGGTTTAATTTTTCCCGTTGAAGTCATGGCTAATATATTTTATTGTGGAACACCCTAATATTGATTAGTAGTATTTTATTTGAGAGAGGTTTAGTATTGAGCTCTATAGTCGATTTGCTGTAGCTCTATCGAGTCTTCACATTTCCCAATGCTCAGAGATAGATTTTATAATGCTCAGAGAGATTTCAAGCGCATGCGCTAGTGTTAACTTCACAAGAGTTTGTGTGAAAGTATTAGTAATTAAACTCTACAGCCGTTTTTTGTGTAGCTTTTGAAGTGCTATTTTTTGACATTTCTATAAAGTCATGCGTTAGTATTTTGAACATGAAATTAAGCAGCTCTACAATGCTTCTTTATGTGCTGATATCAATAGTTAGCTCGTTTAAAAAACGTTGAACGTTATTAAAGAGCTATTTTTAAATCGTGAGTCGTTATAAAATTAATAGAGCTAAAAGTGTTCTGAAATTTCGATTATAGAACATCATTTTTATATGAAATGTAGGGAGCTGTGCAATAATCTATTTAAGAGCTTAAGCTTTGGATTTCACTGCTAACAAGCTGCCAAAGAACAGTTTTGCTTCTATTAGCTCCAACGATGTTACTTGGGTCGTTTGTCCAGTTTCAGATCTTTATTTAGCTCTTCCTCTCCACTTTAGTTTGCACAGGATACTGATCTTTAGGCAAAGCATTTCACGCTCAACTTGCTTGTATCTACCTTCGTTGTACAAGGATCAAACGTTCCATACTCCGATTTTCATACGTATGCGGTAGCCAAAAGTAATATTTACGCTTCTTGAAAGACTTCTTCTATTTGTCAACGATTCATTTATTATTATGGTGTCTTGATTGACGCTCGTACATGAAAGATGGTAAATATAACAAACTAAGTCACGACTTAAATCATGTCAATTATTTTCGAGATGATAAGCAAATAACAATGATGTTTAGATTAAGAGGCGAACTATTGAACCTTAATTAGAAGACATTTTTCATTTGGCTGGAAGAAGCCCAGTTTTAAAAGAAACAAGAAGACATATATTTGGAAAAGACAATCAGGGGAACATCGTGGTGGAATCGCAGTCGGTGCTGAGGATATGGAAAAATCATTTCGCCGATGACGAACCGAATTCCGCTAACATGCAAATTGCACCATTCAACCTGGACGACGTAGGCCAACAATTCCATCCACCTGATCTTGACGAAGTGAGTATAGCTATATCTAAACTTAAGTCCAATAAAGCAGCTGGTGCTGATGGCCTTGCGGCTGAACTTTTCAAAGCAGCTGGCGATGAATTGGTTAGGAGAATGCACCAGCTCATCTGTAAAATATGGTCGTAGGAAAGCATGCCCGATGAATGGAACTTCAGCATTGTTTGCCCGATCCTCAAGAAAGGCGATCCTCTGGACTGCATCAACTACAGAGGCATCAGTCTTCTTAATATCGCCTACAAGATCTTCTCTGCCGTACTTTGTGAACGCCTGAAGCCATTCGTCAACAACCTGATAGGTCCATATCAGTGTGGCTTTAGGCCAGGGAAGCCCACCATCGACCAAATATTCACATTACGGCAGATCTTGCAGAAAACCCAGGAGTTTCAAATCGATACCCACCACCTTTTCATCGATTTCAAGGCCGCATATGACAGCATTTATAGAGACGAGCTAGAGCAATGTCTAGTTTTGGCATCCCTGCAAACTCGTCCGATTGTGCAGGATGACGATGGAGAATGCACGCTGCTCCATCAAGGTCGGCAAAGACCTCACCGACACCTTTGATGTCAAAAAAGGTTTTAGGCAAGGCGACGCGCTGTCATGCGACTTCTTCAACATCGTTCTTGAAAGAATGGTGCAAAACTCTCACGTCAACACTAGAGGCACAATCTTTCAAAAGTCCGTCCAATTACTCGCTTACGCTGATGACATTGACATAATAGGACGAACAAAGCGAGATCTCGGTGGTGCTTTTGTGAGCATTGAGAAGGAAGCCAAGAAGATGGGTTTAACGGTGAATGAAAGCAAAACGAAATATATCAATATATATGCTATAATTTTGAGGTGGTCAGAGACTTTGTCTACCTAGGATCCGCTATAAACTCAGCGAACGATACCAGTGCTGAGATCAAACGAAGAATTACTCTTGCCAATCGCTGTTTCTTCGTGCTAAGAAGGCAATTGAGAAGCAAAGCCCTCTCTCGAGCAACTAAACTGTCCCTGTATGAGAAGCTTATCACCCCGGTCCTAATGTATGGTGCAGAGGCATGGACACTGCTAACGGTGGATGAGAACGCGTTAGGCTGTTTCGAGAGGAAAATTCTCTGGGTGATTTTTGGTCCCGTCTGCATAGATGGGGAATGGAGGAGAAGATACAACAACGAACTGTATGGGCTGTACAGCGACACCGACCTAGCCACAAAAGTGAAAAGCCAACGACTAAGATGGCTGGGTCACCTAGAGCGAATGGACACCAATGCTCCGGCCCGGAAATTCTTTGAATCCAACCCCGTGGGACAACGCAGTAGAGGTGGACAGCGTAAAAGGTGGCGCACGCAAGTGGAAGAGGACCTCAACCAACTTGGCGTGCGAAACTGGAGACAGCTAGCTAGAAACCGAGCCGGCTGGAAGAAGCTTGTTGGTTGAGGCCCTGGTCCACCCCGGACTGTAGCGCCACCTTAAGTAAGTAAGTATCTTTGGAAAAGGCGTACTGACGGAATTTTATTCAAAATTGTCAATCAGGCAGACGGCAATGTCATGCTTTATTGATTGCTAAGAAATTTGTAATCAATACTACTTACAATAGGCGTTTTTCTTTTTTAGCTCTGAGCAGAGCATGGAGTAAAGCTCGAGCTATCGGAGTTAGCTCTGAGCAGAGTATGATCAGAGCTCTCTGGTCTAATTTTGAAACACACCTGAGCTCTGAAATGTCATACGATTGCGATGCGTTCAACTCGCCAAAATTGAGTAATAACTTAATTTTCATCAGACAGCTGGCCAATCAAAAACTCGAAAAATTCAAAATTATAAACTGAAATTTTTGTGTTGAACGCGTCCACTTGAAATGAGTGAACAAAAATGTGAAGTTGGCTGCGCTCAGCTTTTTGCTCCATTCGCTCGGTCTTTTCATCCTGAGCTCATGGAGCGTACTCCGAGCTAGATCTGATTTAAAAAAGAAACACAAGTTGAGCGCTCTGAGTACTCGGAGCTAAAAAAGAAACACAGATCTTTTTTTGACAACTCAGTGCTGTGCTCGGAGCTAAAAAAGAAAAACGCCTAATATAATAAAACTTCAAGAGTTGAAAATGGCCTGAATAACTGCTGAAATAAATCCGCTGCTGACGACTTATGATAAGTAAAGAAAGATGTCACATAAACCCAGAGAGCCTATATCATTCCTGTACTTTTTTGTCTTTCTTTATAAAAATATAATATCCCTGCTAGTTCTGTTCGTTATGAATGACTTCTTCTTGTCAGAAGTCAATCTCTCATCACTCTTCAGAATGCGCACCTTACGACTCAGTGTCTCCGACATACTCGCTTATAATTGAAAAAAAAAGAGCTAATAATGAAAATGCATCACACTAACTCGTTTTTATCTATCAAACTCAATGAAATTAGTTATAAATATTAATTTTATAGATTTTAATCAATATTTTGACGCACAAGCAGACCAGTCTATGAATAACAAAACATTCAAATGACCAAGAACACGCTGGCGATGATGATCCACAACTTTACTGAGAGTCTAGTTTTCTAACAAGTTTTAGATCATTATTTGCTTTATCATGGTTTGCACGCGTGGCTGCATTATTTATCAACTTAAGCCTATAACAGATAGGGTGCTTGATGTGCCCTTTCCTTTGCATTCAAGTCTGGCTATTAAAATAAAAAAAAAACAGACGAGGGAAAAACACCTTTAAGGAGTCACCACATGTCTTGGACAAACGATTATGATGTGAGGATTCTAAATGAATTTTTTATATGTATATGTTCGTTGCGATACAATCAAATCCACACGCCAGGTGATAGCGCCAGGCGCAATCCAATGCATCATTGTCAGTCTGGCAGATAGGCGCGTTTGCTCACCTAGATTAAATCGCCCAACTGTCAGAATATGCTTACATTTGACATTTGAAGGCAACGCACGAACGATTTTGCTTCTTTTCGTTGCAAACGATTAAATTGACGTATAGATATTTTCCCGGCAGCAGGACAGCAGCTATTAGCGACAGCGATCATGGTGTTTGGCATATTCCGCAGAACCCTCTGTCCTATTCTCATTATTACATTATACTTGGACGGACAGATGGATGGATTTAATGACTTTAAGTATACTTGATTCCAATTTTAAGGGTGGGGAGTGAGATTCATTAATAAAAGTTGGACGAAGTGTTGAAGGTTGATTGTACCTACTTAATTGACACCTGCAAAAATTCTATGCAGGGACTTCTAATAAATCTCACAGTGTCCTTCGATATTTGTTTAATTTTTTTTCTTGCAGGCAAAACTTCAATGGGTGTTCTTTTCTTTGGGAATGTATATAAGCAGTAGCGTAGCTAGATGGGCGAGGGCCCTGGGGCAGAAAATAAAATGGGGCCCCTTAACAGAAATTGGTTTGGTTTTTGATTAACAAAAAAAAAATGAGAAATTTTAGAAGAGGTATGTAATGTTATAGGAATTTTTAACAAAAACTGTCAGCCTAAGATATTTCTTAGGGATATAATTTTTAAAGCTTAGCATGCAGTTTGGTTACAATAGCAAAAAATTGGTGGTAAGAACAGAAAAGTTAGTGGAATGTTTCAAAAATCGTTACTGAGCCAATATATGTATTTGAGTGGTCTTGATTTAAAAGTTCAGTTTGGCCGTAAAAATATTTTGATAAAAGATCGACAAAAAATTTTAGCCCCAAAAATTTTATTTTTGAGTCATTCCATATGAAAACGTCTATCAAAAAAGCATCAAGCACATCTCAGATTTTGCTCAAACTTTGTGAGATGCCCCTACCCCCTTTGAAACATTTGAAATTCCTTTTTTGTTTCTATTTTGAGATGGTATTTTAAACTGAAGTATAGTAGTTTTGAGAAAAAAAAATAAATTCAGACAAAATAATAACAGGACCTGGTCAGAAGCAACGCTGGCAGATTTTTCGTCAGACAATGGAAAATATGAAAAGAAAAAAGCTACAAAATAATGGAAAAAAAAGTTATAGTAAATTGTTTATTATATTTTTGAATTTATTTTATTTTTTAAAACAACTTTTTTTAGGTGTCATTTGGTAGAATCTGTGTGTTTTTTATATTGTAAAATATTTTACCAGTTTTTTATACAGAACACTCAGTGAAATATACTAATGAGAAAAAAGTATTTGAGATTTTAAAACGCTTAGTGGTTTCTTTTTTTAAAGTCTTTTATTAAAATTTATTTAATATACTTATATAGGGAAATTCTATTATTTCCCAAAAAAATATGTTTTTTACAGCGTAAATCATAAAAACTACGAAATTTCAAATTTCTGTTGTTTTTTTTAAATAACGGTTAATGGATGATGACAAATCTGGTTTTATGTGAAAGCTTATATTATGTGGAGTAAGTCCTCCAAATTTGAGCAGAATACGCCCAATAGTTTTTTTTTACCAGGTCAACCAAGTCTTAGAGGGCTCTTTTTTACAAATCAATCATATTTTTCAAAAATCATTTAAAAAAAAAACTGGACGTGATAGAATTTTTCTGAAACCAGATTTAGATTTTAAAAAGTCAAATCTATCTTAAAAAATTACTTGTAGGCGAAAAAAAACGTTGATTTTTGTAGACCAGTGTTGTTATTATACCTTAATTCCTATATACAAATCACAGAAAGAAACGACAAAAACAAACCCAAATAAAACTAAAAGGCCATTTTCTTCACATATGTATGTACATAATTAATAATTATCACCCCTACAACGGAATCCGATGAATGAGCTCCGGAGGGAATCAGACTCAATTCTGACATTTTTACTATAATCTGCTAGAATAACTAATCTCGGCCGTATAACAGAGTACCAAAAGCAAAGTCAAAAATGAAATTCATAGCAGTTAGCCATCATCTAGATAAAAGCTTTAACAGCTCCTTGGACCGGCGATAGGCTATCTAAGATTTTATCAGTTTCTGTTGGATATTATTGTCAGAGATATTTGAGCCAAAAGTAGAAATTTATCTGGCAAAAAAGGTCCGGATATGCTATCCAAGACTTTATCCACAAGTCTTGTAACTGACCCATAATATTCAAAACAAACTGAGCCAAAACATTCTTAAAGATAAGAAGAACTTTTATTTTCGCTTTGAAAAATTGTTTCGTCAGGCTGTCTCTGGGGCCCCCAAACCTTCGGGGCCCTGGGGCGCCACCCCAGTTGGCCCCTGGGTAGCTACGCCGCTGTATATAAGTAATTACTAGATAGTGTGATGGAATTCACTAGGCCGTTTTTTTTTTGTTTGAATAAAATGAAAACGAACTCCAATTAAACTCCAGACTACATGATTAAGGCTTGGAGACTTGTCGCGACAGAGAATTTACACCAAACAATCGATTAAGTACATTGTACATGACAGTTATTGAGGTTTATGCATATTTGGTCTTCTATACTAGAAAAAAAGAATTACAAAATTGCATGAAGGTATCTACCTTTTTTCAATAAAACTCAAGTAGATAAACAGAAGTCGACTTTAAGATAATAAATTTTCTTTGAAAAGAGTGATTTCAGTTTCCTTCGTTTTTATTAACAAACAATTTCCATAAATCGGGAGTACAAAAAATATCCATCAATATAAAAAGTTTTCCCTGAGCAATTACAAAATAAGGTAAACCAGAAGTGGTTTGTGGTTGACTCAGAAAAAAAAATAAAATAAGATGAACGTCTCAATCTCAAGTAACCTCACTTTGCGAACTTACGAGAACAAAAGATTTCAAATGTTAGTCATTGCTACGATGGTAATTATTTGGTCAACATTGATTCCCCTTTTTTGTCAATGAATTTCGATTAACTTCCATTTATGTTTCAATGTTATTGAACTTATTTTTATGTCATGCAATAGACATAAAATAGTGAATTTAGTGTCTTTCCTTGTTATAAAAATGAAGAAAGATGTAATTAATTCCAAAAGCTTTGCCTTTTTCCGCCTTGCATTCTTTTAGTAAAATTAAACCAATCGAGTTTGAATTTTGATAGTCAAATCTGACTGATTTTGATCAAAATAAGATACAGTATTCAAAAATTACTAAACAATAAAATGTTTTATGTTTAAATTGTACGAAAATTATCAACCAGATTTTGAAATAAATGTACATACCTACATTGAATTTTCTAAAAAATATTTTGATTAGTTTTTTTCAAATTAACAAAACATTTTTTTGAACATTTTGAACAGTACCTACATATACATATTCGGGAATTGTACCAAATAGCCAAAGATGTTATCGGGAAAAAAGCAACACCAATCATCCTGTAATGGATGCGGATGGGACACTTTTAGTATCAATTGAGGATCAGCTTCGTAGATGAAAGGACCATTTTTGTGTCCTGCTAAATGAGTATTTAGTTGAGCAGAGTGCTGAAGTGTCCCAACTTAACGAGATGCGCAGGTCCTATAGGGGTATTGACATCGAACCCCCGTCAGAATCGGAAATCCATACATCAATAAATCTCTTCAAAAACAACAAGGCAACTGGACTAGACGGAATACCAGCTGAATTCCTGAAAGCCGATCCCGTAACAGCGGCTAGTATTTTACATCCGTTGATACAAAGCATTTGGGAAAACGAAAGCTATACCAAGGACTGGAAGGATGGTGTGATTGTTAGGTTGCCAAAGAAAGGTGACCTAAAGAATTGCTACAATTGGCGCGGTATCACCGTTTTCCCAAAACAAATGGCAACCATCATTCTCGAGCGAAAAAAGGATAGAATCGAGTCTACACTCAAGAGGCATCAAGCTGGCTTCCGCAGTGGTCGATCGTGTGTCGACCATATCAACACCCTGCGTATCGTCCTCGAGCAGTCGATGGAATTTCAATCACCGCTTTACCTAATGTTCGTGGATTTTGAGAAGGCCTTTGATCGAGTTAACCGAGAATGTATGGAGATCGTTGCTTGGTAGAGGAATTCCGCCAAAAATTGTTGCCATTATTAAAGAGTCCTTCAACAACGCAAGGTGTTTTGTTTTACACAATGGGCATCTATCCGACTCTTTCGTAGTGCAACAGGATGTGTGACAAGGGGATGTTCTATCGCCAATTCTCTTCCTGCTGGCGATGGACGACATATTGACGGCCAGTGTTGGTACAGCTGAGCGAAATGGCATTCAATGGAGACCGTTCGAAAGGCTCAAGGCCCCGACCCATAGAATCCGTTGCGTCCGTTGTGGCGAACGCATTCAACTGACAGCTCAATAAAATACATGTTTTCTTATGGGAACTGGCCCAATAAAAGCACAAGCGTCGGACACAACGGACAGAGTATCCGAACTTTTAACTTTTTCTCTCCGGCAGATGCGTTGACTGGAACTTTTTTTGTGTGTGTTTGAATTGAAGTAGTTGTTTGTGTGTGTGTTTGAATTTCAAGTAGTTGTTATGTGTGTGTGTTTGAATTTCAAGTGGTTATGTGTGTGTGTTTGAATTTCAACTGGTTATTATGTGAACGTCAACGCATTCATTGGGCTACCTCAATCCGTCGCATCCGGCAACATCAATGGCTCCGTCGCCGCAACGGACGCAACGGATTCTATGGGCTGGGCCCTTCAGTCATTTAGACTATGCCAATGACATATGTCTACTGGCAAATAACATTAGTGGGTTGAACGGGATGTGCGAAACACTGCAAGTGAAGGGAGAGTCGAGTGGTCTAAGAATAAACAGCAAAAAGACAAAAATAATGCTCACAGGCCGCTCCACACAGCAGCGTATTATTCTACAGGAGACGCCAGTTGAAGAAGTGGAACAGTTTAACTACATTGGCAGTATTGTTTCGGCAAACGGTGGTACGGATCTGGACGTTAAAAATAGAATAAATAAAGCTCGTGTTGCCTTCGGAGAAAGACGTGGCCACAGCTTAAGTACCTTGCAGCAAACCGTGAACGATGGAGACGTTTTGTTGACGCACTATGCGCCAGACGGGGTTACAGGACACGAGGATGATGAGTGAAATAATTCAAGATCAAAAATAGCATTCTACGGGATTTGATGTTAATGGTTGTTATGTGTAATTTTTTTTTAATCTTATAGTAGACAGTTCAAATTTAAGCTCACAGAATTGTTTTTTTTTTATCAAAATCTAAGGAGTTGTTTTTGAGAAAAATGTTTTTGTTGGTAATCGTTTTCGAAACATTGAATTATCAAAACAAAGATAATGATTTTTCTAAAAATAAACTTCTTTTGGAAACTTTGGTACAACAGTACCTACTGTTTGAACATTTTGGGAGCTTTTTCACAAAAAAAAAAATGTACTAAAATCAGTCACACCTTTTTCAAGAAAATCGAATTAATAACCACTAATAACTGTTTTTTTTTTTGAAGAATGCTTTTCCACCCAAAATAACCCTTCACTAAAAGTAATTTATTGAATTTTTTAAAGAGATTGAGATTTTGTAGAATTGCTAGAAAACCGTATGGCAGGTACCGTTATTTTTGGATCTAAATTTAATTGACACAGCCATCGACAGTGTAGAACTGGCTGTTGCGAACGCATTGGATAACCAAAAGAAGACCAAGGCGTTAAATGTAAGATTTCAGCACCTTCCCTAGCATATCCAAAACCTATATGTCCATAGGCAACGACTTAGGAATCGTCTGCAAAGGATGCACCAGTGGAAACTTAACACAACCAACAGCAACTACCAGAAAGTTTGAATTGAACTTCAGTGCGTCAACATTATGTTGAGAAATTCGATCTTCCATCACACCAACAACCAATTTTAGAAGAGACTACAGTCAATCAAACCTGGCCCTACGCCTTCGAGAACATCAACAGACTCATCAAATGATCAAAAATCATCAATGTCTGAGAAGATATCTAATCATCAACTATGAAGAAGCACCAACGATGCAGGATAAATTTGAAGCCTTCGCTTCTTCACGCCCATCCCATCTCATGATCCAATCTTCCTTGGTGAAATTAAGGCATTCATCCAGCAGACACGGATGCTCAACTTGGATAGAGCAATGTTAAACATTTGCATCAATAACAGCAACTTTCCCCAGAAGTGGATTACTGCAAAAATCGTTGCGATTCCCAAGAAAGAAGCTGGGAACATCGTCCCCAACTACAGGCCGATATTCCTCCTCAACAACCAAAGTAAACTCTTGGAAGAACTGAGAGTCAGAAAGCTAAAGAAGTTCTGCGGCAAAAACAACATCATCCCAGACATGCAGTTCGGTTTTCGGGAAAAGTATTCCACACTGGATCCACTCCTTAAGTTTTATCAAAACATCACCACAGCTTTAAACAAACATCGAGTTACCGTAAAATGCTTACTGGATGCCGAGAAAGCATTCGACTGTGTATGGATTAAGGCCCTTATTCATAAACTTCACATATCTACTAGGCTTTCTTTCAGCACAAAAAAATTGATTCTAGTTTATTTCCAGACAATTTTTCGTACAGCTGGAGAACTGCAAATCGACAATAAAAAGCATCAGAGTTGGAGTTGCCCAAGGATCAAAACCTTAACCACTTCTCTACAGCAGCATGACGTCTGACGAACCAATTTCAAGCGATCACGAGAACCTTCTCTTCGCTGATGACTCGCTCACATATTTCTCATCAATATCTCCATTGACAGCTGTCCGAGAAGTCAAGGGCCACGTACGCAAACTCTTTCAGTTTCACACGAAATGGAGTACGGATCAACTCATCCGAATCGGAGCTTGCTTGTAGTCTGTTTCAGAAGACCAGAGGGCAGACGCAGTCACTCAGGCGCAAGCTGCAGAAGCACTGCCAGACGGAACTAAATTACCAGCCAAACGCAGCACCAATTACCTAGGCATGAACTTCAACGAGCTGCTGAGATTCGACCCAAATTAACAGACTGTCCTCAAAAAGGCCAAATTTTGCTTTCCGCTGCCTCTACCAACAGACGAAAAAGAGAACTGGGCTTTGCCAGCAGACTAAAGTCCTAATGTGAGACCAGTTATCAGCTACAGCTTCGCAGTTTGGTTCACCATCTCCAAAACAATTATTGAAGGAATTGACAATATTCTTAAAGAGTGAGCAACTCTACTTGGAAGCTTAGATACTTATGCGCTAGGCGAAACCAGGATATAACAACACCATGAAAAGAAGAAGCAGGACAGTTCTACTCTGACCCAGTGCCATCCCATTATCTTGGCTAAACGCCAACCATCTCCCCATCCTGGTAGACAAATAGAAATGTTCAATAAAATAAAATTGAAAACCGAAACAAAAATACTAGAGTGAAACAAATGTGTAAGGGGAATGACCAAAAACAAGTTTGTAGGTACCAAGATTGAAGCTAAGTTTACAGACGTCTGTGAAGTTAGCAGGGCAACTTTCACCCACGCAAATGGGACCTTGACAGGAATTTGCAGTTTTGTTTACATTTTTATTTGCATTTCTATTCCCAATTTTGCAGTTTGCCAAATAAGGGTTTAATTGAGTGACCTTATAATTTCACTGTGAAGCTCGCAGGTCACATGGTGTATCTCAGGAAACAAGCGTGCTAGGAACTTGTAGTAAGGCTCCAAATTTGCAGTTTTCTTGAATTTCAACGATAGGCTAGGCTCAAATTTTGAAGTCTTCAATTTGATAAAAATTCAAACTGACCTGCTAACTTCACAGTGAAGATACACGATATGACTTGTTACCCTGATAACTTCACAGACGTAGTTTACAGCACGTTTGGCTGTAGCTTAATAGATATCGTTCACATTTGTCATCGTAATGACAATATTAAATTATAAATTAATTAATTTAAGTAAACAAAAATTTGTTTAAGTAATTTATTCGCAATTAACTAGTTCGTATCTTCTCAACCATCTACTCATGGTTCACGGACCGTTTATCTATATTTTTTAGAAAGCTGTACTGCTAATACCCAAACGCAACAGAAAAAATTTTATTTGCACAGTTATTAGAAATTGATTAGTTCTCAATAAACAAACTTCTTTCGGATCGTTTATATGGCAAAGTTGTCCTGATGTTATGCTCAGCTTATATAAACACCCATTTCTTCGTATACGAAAAGAGTTTTAAATTTTTTTTTTGCTAACTAATTTGCAATTAATTACCTAGCAATTGCTGATGTTGAAGTGTTCTGCTAACTTCATATTTAGCCAAGTTCTGACATACTTAAAACTTTTTACAGCTCAGGCAATTTTGAACCCCCTCTAAATTCAGTACCAATTAACTTCAAATTCACAATATTTTTTTAAACTTTTTCTTTACATTAACGATTTTTGATTTATAGAATTTTGAAAATTGTCCGGAGTATAAGAAATGCCGATGTGGGAAGCGACCACCATTTGGTTCTGATGAGTCTCAAACTACGAACCGCTGCCGTACAAAAACCAGCGCAGGATGCAGCAAGGGGCACAAAATTCATTACTAATGCTTTAAATGACCCCAACATATGTCGAAACTATGTCACCACCCTTAACGACAGAGCCTCGTCATTAAATGGAATCCAGAATTCAACAATTGATGAGATGTGGGGTGAAATTAAAAGTGTTTTTATGGAGGCTGGATCCGAAACTGTACCCAAGCGAACGAGACGTAGAGACTCTTGGATATCCCAAGACACCTGGGATAAGATCGAACTTCGTAAATCGTTGAAAATCCAAATAAATGCCGAAGCTGATGTTCAACGAAAGGCTGACTTGCGAAGAGAGTACCGCATTGCACATAAGATGGTCTACCGCTGTGTGAGACGTGACAAGAGGGTGAAGTTGGATGGACTCGCAGATAATGCGGAAAGCGCTGCCAGAAGAGGAGATATCCGGGAATTGTACCAAATAGCCAAAGATGTTATCGGGAAAAAAAGCAACACCAATCATCCTGTAATGGATGTGGATGGCACACTTTTGGTATCAATTGAGGATCAGCTTCGTAGATGGAAGGACCATTTTTGTGCCCTGCTAAATGAGGATTCAGTTGAGCAGAGTGCTGAAGTGCCCCAACTAAACGAGATGCGCAGGTCCTATAGGGGTATTGACATCGAACCCCCGTCAGAATCGGAAATTCGTACATCAATAAATCTCCTCAAAAACAACAAGGCAGCTGGACTGGACGGAATACCAGCTGAATTCCTGAAAGCCGATCCCGTAGCAGCGGCTAGTATTTTACATCCGCTGATACAAAACATTTGGGAAAACGAAAGCTATCCCAGGGACTGGAAGGATGGTGTGATTGTTAAGCTGCCAAAGAAAGGTGACTTAAAGAATTGCAACAATTGGTGTGGTATCACCGTTTTGTCCGTTTTCCCAAAACTAATGGCAACAATCATACTCGAGCGAATAAAGGATAGAATCGAGTCTACACTCAAGAGGCATCAAGCTGGCTTCCGCAGTGGTCGATCGTGTGTCGACCATATCAACACCCTGCGTATCGTCCTCGAGCAGTCGATGGAATATCAATCACCGCTTTACCTCATGTTTGTGGATTTTGAAAAGGCCTTTGATCGAGTTAACCGAGAATGTATATGGAGATCGTTGCTTGGTAGAGGAATTCCACCAAAAATTGTTGCCATTATTAAAGAGTCCTACAACAACGCGAGGTGTTTTGTTTTGCACAGTGGGCAGCTATCCGACTCCTTCGTAGTGCAACAGGGTGTGAGACAAGGGGATGTTCTATCGCCAATTCTCTTCCTGCTGGCGATGGACGACGTATTGACGGCCAGTGTTGGTACAGCTGAGAGACAGGGCATTCAATGGAGACCGTTCGAAAGGCTCAGTCATTTAGACTATGCCGATGACATATGTCTACTGGCAAATAACATCAGTGGGCTGAACGGGATGTGCCAAACACTGCAAGTGAAGGGAGAGTCGAGTGGTCTAAGAATTAACAGCAAAAAGACAAAAATAATGCTCACAGGCCGCTCCACACAGCAGCGTATTATTTTACAGGAGACGCCAGTTGAAGTAGTGGAACAATTTAACTACCTTGGCAGTATTGTTTCTGCAAACGGTGGTACGGATCTGGACGTTAAAAGTAGAATAAATAAAGCTCGTGCTGCCTTCGGTACTCTGTCCCCAATTTGGAAATCCAGTCAAATCTCCTTACGCACTAAGTTGAGATTCTTCGAATCCAATGTCAAATCCGTGCTGTTATATGCTTGTGAAACCTGGAAAGTCACGTCTACCATTTCGAAGAAATTGCAGGCTTTTGTGAATCGCTGTCTTCGCCACATCCTAAAGATTCGATGGCCACAAATAATATCAAATGAGGAATTGTGGCGCAGGACAAGTCAAGAGCGGCTGGACGTCGACATAAGAAAGCGTAAATGGCGTTGGATTGGTCACACACTGAGAAAACCAAACGATGAAATTGCAAAGCAGTCCTTTGAATGGAATCCTCAGGGTGCACGGCGGGTTGGAAGACCAAGAACAACATGGAAATCAACTGTCTTAGCGGAAGCAGAATCCCAGAGAAAGACGTGGCCACAGCTTAAGTACCTTGCAGCAGACCGTGAAGGATGGAGACGTTTTGTTGACGCCCTATGCCCCAGCCGGGGTTACAGGACACGATGATGATGAACGATTTTTGATTTATAGAATTTTGAAAATCACAAAAACCGTTACTGACATAAACTTTATCATCACACACTCTTTCACTGACAGAAAATTATGGAGCACTTCCCAATACCGAATCTTGAAATTTCGCACAGTGACAGCGCACAGTGTGACCAATGGTATGACAAATTGCCAAAAATAGCTTTATTCAAATGCACCCAAATGACCAAATTCAAATCTATTTTAATAGAGGTATTGGTAAGCTACACAGAACAGGTTTTTAATTCCAGGATATTCAACTGGGTGAAGAAGTTCTAGTTCTCTAAGTTAATGTATATTTACTAAATTTAAATTTTGATTAAGCTTCTAAAAATCTCAAATGGTAGGTATTACCAAAATTTGCAGAAAAAAGCAATGTTTTAAAATTTAATTAGAAAAATCGAAATCTTTTTTAAGGTCAATACTTCGAAAACCACAACAAAGATCTATTAACAATTGTGTATCTAACGGTTATTGATAGTAGATAGAAGATTAAGAAAAATGTTCTTTCACTCAAAAATATTGGTACTTACATATCTCACACAAAATTTTAACAAGCCTTTAAGGGAAACATAATTTTTCTACATCAGGCTCACGATTAAACGTCATAATATTCATGTAATCATAATTCAATAACTGTCTAAGTAACGTTAAAAAAATTCTATATCCCTAATTGAAAAAATCATTCCCATATAAATCAATTTCTTCCTTAAGAAAAGTATCTGCCTATGGATAGGTATACCATAAGAAAACTATATATTTCCTAAAACTTTAAAAATTCACCTAATTATAAAAACACGCATCACAGCGGGAAGGTGCGTCGACTTGTGTTTTTGTTTGTTGAATTATTTATCTATCGATACAAAATCACTACAACAACTTCACTACTTAAATTTTAAGAAAAATGTGGCTATTATACACTCAAGAGCCCTTCCTTCGTGAATTGTTTTAATCAATATTTCCTTCAACACAATACCAATGCCACTTGCCACACTATTATTATTATTATAGTTCGTTTACCTTTCCACTGGCGTTAAGCTCCTCTCAATTTTTAACAAGCAACACAAATGGTGATACCTCCATAAATCAATGATGGCTCTTTTGAACTTAAGAAGCCAAAACTAGAAAAAAAAATAACTTTAAGAAAACATTTTTTTCTTAAAAGAAAAACAAAAATAAAAAATAGATTCTTAAATGAAGTGCAAATGAAAAATCGTTCAATAAATATGTCTTTGGTTGTTCCGACTTTTTAAGTATTTATAAATTGAAGCTACAAAAAGGTCTAAGTCCCCATATACTCGTATACTATATTGCAACAAATATATTTCGTTGTCAGAAATACAAAATTTCCCACCCTCTCAGCTGTTGACACACATAATTTCGTATGGGTTGATGCAGCTATGCGCTAGTTAATTTTAAGTGCCGCAGATATTTTCCAATTCATATCTTTTCCCGATGGTGCATCACAAGAATCCAGAAAATATATACGGATTTATCTTTTCGATGGAGCATTTGATTTGATATTCGATTAAATATAAAAATTCCTTGTGACCTAATTTGTATCTCTTGACACTGGGGTCATTATTTTTATTGTAAAAATGATTCTCTGGAGTATTTCGAAACGGTATAATTGCTGACAAATTGGGAAATGAATGCAGCAGATGGAATTGGAGTTAGGACGGATTTTCCATTAAGGCAATATGTGCATTAGCTTAAGGCGATGTATTTATATTTTAAAGGGCGCGTTGGAATTTTTAAAATTTGATTTTTTTTTCAATGCAGCAATTCGCTATAAAAGAGAACCTGCTACGAATCATCAAACTAGTGTTCCGAGCTGACACAACACACAAGTGCATTGAAATCTACTTTTTTAAGCTCTGGGCAGGTAACATATTATATTTGCGTTTTTTGTTGATTCTATACAATTTTTCATACAAAATTATAAAAAAAGATTATAACTATACAAAATTTTAAAAAGCGTAAAACTTTTACCTTTTAGAAGAATTTAGAGGTTCGAAAACCTTTGGAAAAGTTATGTTTGGCTTTGAGGCAAAAACTGTGTAGATCTGTGCTATAACTAGGTACATCTATTTCCAGGGTTTGACAATTATTACAATAACAGCTGTGGCTGGTATATGGCCTGTTTAGTTTCTCCTTAACTTAACTTTTGAGAAAAACATCGCTTTTTTTAAAACTTTTAAGTTTTTTTTTATTTTGAGTTAATTATGTGATTAGTGGAAGATACTCCCAACCATTGTATATCAAGCTTCGAATCATATCAAGCTAATTCTACATATGACCCCATATGTCATTTACATTTCACATACTATTTACTATGCAAACATAAAGCTATGAAGATTGTTTTGAAGATCCGCTCCTGAAACTGGAGGCGGATGCTGAAAGATGGTGACTTTTATGGAATATGAGGACATCTATTAAATTGCTTGTTTTTGTAGGACAAACATTTTGAAATTTGAAACTAATGTCTTCAATTTAATTTGGAGTATGTATGTATCTACATAAAAATTGGCACACATTTAAAAGAATATAGACCAGAAACATTTTTTTAATAATATAAGCGCACTAAAGGGGTTGTGGCTACCCTTAAAATGATCGAACACAGTGCAAGTTTTATGAAAATAGGGAAGTATTTGAAAGTAGATAACGATGCACATTAGCTTTGAAGTTCTGAATATCAAAATGGAAGGGAAAAATAGAACCGGATAAAGCATTCCACATTTGTGTTGTTCGACTAAAAAAACAGAATCTCTGTACTTTACAGTACGTCCGAAATTGGGCTCAGAGTAAATTCATGTGCATTCCTGAAACTGCGAGTATTACGGTGGAATTGTTTTAGGGGAGAAATGCAGCTGGCTTTTTTGCTAGAACACTGTTTATTAAAATAGTGATAAAATAAGGAGATACATGAAACATTACGACGACGGTTTTCAAGAGATGTGAATAAATCACTTGAAACTTGAATTGATTATTAGAACGCCTGTCCAAATATGAGGCTTATATTCAAGCTTTGGACGAAAGAAGGCTTTATAGATCACAGCCAGATCATAAGGGGAGACAAATTTCTTGCATCTTCGAAGGAAACTTAAGCACTTCGCAGTGTTTTTGGCAATATTGAATATGCGTGACCATTCCACAGAAGGTGATCTGTGATGCACATACCCAGAACTGAAAGCTGTTCAGTTTCTTCGATGCAAGTACAGCTCATGGATAGCGGCTTGGGGGGGGGGGGGAGGTGGTCATACTTTAACGACAGCAAACAGCATTGTGTTTTTGAAGCATTAAATTCAACACGATTCTTTATTCCCGACTGGACATTGTTGTCAAGATCAGAAATAAATGAGCTTATCATACGCTGCCGTTGAAAATCTACATACGAAGGACAAGGATGTGAATCTAAAAACGAATACGAATAGCTGAGGGTACTGTCATTAGTGAAACAATTAAATAGATTAGAAGTTTCAGACAAGAGATCATAAATGAAAATGAGAAAGAGAGTTGGAGACAAATCGGAGCCCTGGGGCACACTCGTATTTATTTTATGATTATCAGACTTGAAACCATCCAATAGAAACTCGTATATTGAATGGCCCAAAAGGTAATTTCTAATCCAACGAAGAAGAGATGCATCAATAACAAATGCACGAATTTTCGATAAGAGAGCTTGGTGCCAAACTCTATCAAACGCTTTTAAAATATCAATATCTCCAACAAGGTTGCCAGGTTTAAGAAAGTGGAATCGCCAAATGTAAAATGTATATCGCCAAAAAATCGCACTTAGAACGAAATTAGGTTGAAAAATGCTTTTTGAAGCTGAAAAGTCACGTTCCGCTAATTTTTAAATAAATTTCCCAGGCATACCTTTCAATGTGTTTATAAACACCTTACAAATGAGACTTTTTGGATCAAGAAAATTTCATTCTAATTTTCTTTGATATATTCTTCTGTACTCCATGGGCTTACCATTTGACCGACGATATTAGAATTCCGGAAAAAAAAAATTAAAATGGCCAAAACCTAAAAATATCGCCTTTTTTAAGGTACATTGCCAAACCGATTTTCGTGTCGGCCAAATCAAATTTTATATCACCTGTTCTGACAACCCTGATCTCCAAAAAGATGTAAAGATTTGTTCCACTGCTCGGTGATCACCATCAGCAGTTGGCCTATTGCCACGATAGCCGAACTGCCGAACATTAAGAAGCTTCCGTTCTTCAAGAAATCTCTTAAGCTGATAATTAATCAACCTCTGTGCCTGTCTACATTGTCTTCTTACTAAAAGGTGCATCCAGTGAGATAGGTAGATCTTATGTGCGAAAGAAAGGGAAAGAAGATTTCACCCATAATCCACCGATGTGCCACTTTTGAAAATAATTCATGGATTCAAGAAGACGGATTTTTTGTGTGCGAGTGAGAGATGTATGGACCTTATTTGCGTGAAATAAGGAAGGGTATATTGAACTGAAAGGATTTGTTTGCATAAAGTAGACACGCTGTTCATCAAAACGACTTTCAGTAAGAAGACAATGTAGACATGCACTTTCCTTGGAAAGAAAGGACGTTAGAGCAATAATTGGTCGATAGTTGGAGGGAAAGGATGATTGACTTTTTTAGGGACATGTTTTCCATCCACCCGGAAAGAGACCAGTAATAGGACAGATGAAAAAGCTTACGCCAGCTTTGAAGAACACCTCTTCAGAACAAAACCCTAATGTTCATGCTCACTTAATGAGCACTCTCAGATGTGCTTGTTTCTTGAGCATGATTCGAAAGTGAGCAATTTAGTGCTCATGGGCAGTTCTTATTTTTGAATTTAGAATGAAAACACATTGAAACATTTTTGTTTTAATTTATTTGTCATGTCATTTTCCGTGAAACATGGAAGGAGAATAAATTATGATATCCCTGTTTTTTGGAAAAAACAACTTAACCATTGCTGATGAGCAGAGTTGTAAAAATTTCAGTGCAAACAAAATGGACTACGACAACACGGTGATGACGATGGCGTCGACTCACTGTCTCGGTGTCATCTCGCTGAAGTCTCGCGGTGGTCATGCAAACGTGGTTTTCAGTGTCGTGGTCATTGTGTTCGTCTCGATGTAGTCTTACCTTGCCCGTTTACATGGGTATCTGTGTCGTGGTTTCTTCGCTATAAAAAAATTTAAGATAACAATCAAACATGATATTACGATGATAGAGAACACCAAAAAAGTGGGTGGCACAATTCTGTCTATCTGTCTGTCTGTCTTTTCGTCTTCAGCCTAAACGGCTGGATCGATTTTCTTCAAACTTGGTACATAGTGGTTTTTGGTGATTATGCCCACACGTTTTTTTCATTCTTTTTAGAACCAAAAATAACGGTAGCTGCCATACAATTTTTTTTAGCAATTTTACATAATCGTATTTTTCTCAAAAACGGCTCGACAACTTTTCTTAAAAAAAATCCAGAAATTTATTTTAGTAAAGGCTTTCTTTGGGTAGAAAAACATTTTTCAAAAAAAAGTTATTAACGGTACCTCCCAAAGAACCATTTTCTTAAGCTTCCAAAAAATATACCTAAATAGTTTTGTGTACCAAAATTTAAAAAAAATATTTGTTTGGGTTTTTAAAAAAATGTTTCAAGCTTTGTTTTTGGAAAATCAAATACTTCGAAAACGACATGATCGATTTTTTTGAAACTCGATATTTAAATGTTTTCTAGTACTCTCTAAAATATTTAAAAAAAAATTACATTTATGAAAAAATAACGGTACATAAAAAAGTTAAGAAACTGCAAAGGAAAATATTTTTTTGCTTAAAAACGACTCCTACGATTTTGACTAAATACTAAAATTAGTAAGATCTACTACCGAACATTATAAAATTTTACACTTAGCAGCTTATAGTACCTACCTGTCATAGAACGCTTTTTTTTATTTTGAGTTTTTTCATTATCGGCTAAGCATCTTAAGATGAATTTTCTTATATACAAATTTCAAATAAGATTTAATAATATTGCATATCAAAATTTTCAAAAAAAAAAGTTTTTGAATTAAATTTTTTTTTTGAAAATCAAGAATATCAAAAACGGGTTGACAATTTTTTTTTTCAAATTTTGTTTTTATATACACATAAATATATATACTAGATTTGCACACCAAAACTTGTTCTTAAAATTTTTTTAAGAATTTTATATCTACAAAATTAATTTAAAAAAAAACCGCTCCAACGATTTTAAATTTTTTTCCCGTACAATCATATTCAATCAAGAATTAAGATGGCATTCTTTTTTTCCACCTCAAACAGTCAAAAGAGTTGTTTTAGCTAATTTAAATATCGTATTTCCTGCTTCTCTAGATTTTTCTCTCATAATTTCCGTTTTTATATACAATTTTCTTAAACCCGCCGTGTCTTGAACTTAAGAGCAATTACGTGCGACCCAGTCGTGAATTTTATTTTTGTTTGCATCTTGCCATTAGCCATCGTCATCGTCGCTGTCATCCCCGTCACAACTGTCAACCGTTCCCCAAAACCTTAAATCAGTATACCTCGATCCTCGAGGTCTTACCTCTACCGAGTTATAATTCGTGAAACAAAATTTCGAGCAACGTAATGTTGTCATTTTCATATTGCGAGTTTTATAACTCTGCTCATGAGCTGCTCCGAATTGGTTATGCACGTGAAGTGAGCATTTCATTGTTCTACGTTTGCTATGAGTTAATGAGGTCAATACTTTTGCTCATTCTCCTGCTTTGAGTGTTTGGAAACTGCTCATGCTCATGAGCAAAATATGAGTAGAGAGCAAAAAATAGATACTCATGAGTGAGAGTTTCCGTGTAGGTGCCCTTGAAAATTAAGCTTGAACGAGAAAAGGAGATAATTTAAAATACAAAAGCACTTGAATCGGATATGATATAGGTAGGTACATACTATACAGTTGATCACGCTGATTTTATTGATGCGTTAATATTGCCATTTCATGATGGATAAAATTACTCCCGACTTCCGAACAACGCAAAAAATTAGTAGGTACCGTTAGATAATAACAGTCTTTTGAAAAATTATTTCCCACCCAAATGTAGCTTTCACTTAAAGTAATTTTCAAAATAACATTGCCGTCATTAAAATAAAATGCACGACTGGGTCGCACGTACTTGCCCTTATGTTCAAGACACTGCGGACTTAAGAAAATTGTATATATAAAAACAGAAATTATGAAAGAAAAATGGTAGAGAAGCATGAAATACGACATTTAAATTGGCTAAAACAACTCTTTTGACAGTTTGTGGTGAAAAAAAGAATGCCATCTTAATTCTTGATTGAATATGATTGTACGGGAAAAAAAAAATTAAAATCGTTGGAGCCGTTTTTTTAAAAATTAATTTTTTATATATAAAATTCTTACAACATTTTTAAGAACAAATTTTGGTATGCAAATCTGAAGTATATATTTATATGTACATAAAACCAAAATTTGAAAAAAAATTGTCAACTCGTTTTTGAGATATCGAATTTTCAAAAAAAAATTTAAACTTTTTTTAAAAATCCAAAAAAAATTTGTTTGAAAATTTTGATAAATGCAATATTATTTAATATTATCTGAAATTTATATATAAAAAAATTCATCTAAATCCGGTAAGTCGATAACGAGAAAACTCAAAATAAAAAAATTAGTTCTATGACAGGTACTATTAATAACGGGTGATTTTTTAAGAGGCTTAGAACTTTAAAAAAAAAAAAAACACAAAAAATTCGAAAAAATGAATGAAATATTTATTTGAATCGATAGTTTGAACCTTGCAATTTAATGTTTAAAGATAATTTCATGCAAATGTTGACCGCGGCTGAATCTCAAGTAGCCCATCCGCTGAGTCCAATTTTGGCATACTCTTTCACACATATCGGCCGGTATCTCACGAATGAATGCATGGATGTTGGCTTCCAGTGCGTCAATCGAAGCGGGCTTGTCCCTATAGACATTAGCCTTGACATACCCCCACAAAAAATAATCTAATGGTGTCAAATCGCACGATCTAGGCGGCCAATTGACCGGCCCGAAACGTGAAATTAACTGTTCACCAAACTCGCCTCGCAATTGCGCCATTGTTTCGCGTGCTGTGTGGCATGTGGCACCGTCTTGTTGAAACCACATATCATGCAAGTCAAGAACTTCCATTTCGGGCAAAAAAAGTTTGTTATCATCGCTCGGTAGCGTTCACCATTGACAGTAACGCTGCGATTCGCATCATCTTTGAAGAAATATGGCCCAATAATGCCGCCGGCCCATAAACCGCACCAAACAGTTGCTTTTTCGGGATGCATTGGTAGCTGTTGCAATGCTTCTGGCTGATCTTCACTCCAAATGCGGCAATTATGCTTATTTACGTACCCATTCAACCAAAAATGAGCCTCATCGCTGAACACAATTTTTCGATAAAAGCGGATCCTCGGCCAGCCATTTTGATAGTAAAATTCAATAATTTGCAAGCGTTGTTCATTTGTAAGACGATCCATGGTTAAATTGCAAACCAAACTGAAGCTGTTTGACAGTGACACAAGGTACTAAACACACGTCAGCTGTCAAAACCAGTGTTGCCAAAACCAAACCAGCTAAAAAATCACCCGTTAGTTTCTAGGTGTAAAATTTTATAATTTTTTATAGTTTATGAAAAAAGTTTAATCAAAATCGTAGAAGTCGTTTTTAAGCAACAAATATTTTCCTTTGCGGTTTTTTAACTTTTGCGTGGAAGGTAACGTTATTTTTTCATAAATGTAAAATTTTTTCAAAAAATATTTTAGAGAGTACTAAAAAAATCTTAAATATCGAGTTTCAAAAAAATCGATCATGTCATTTTCGAAATATTTGATTTTCCAAAAAAAAATTTGAAACATTTTTTAAAAATCCAAAAAATATTTTTTCAAAAATGTTGGTACGCAAAACTATTTATATTTTTTGGAAGCTTCTGTATAAAAAAATAATTGAAATCGGTTGTACCGTTTTGAAGAAAATCAAAAATTAAAAATACATATGGCTCTTTGGGAGGTACCATTAATAACCATTTTTAAAAAATGGTTTTCCACCCAAAGAAAGCCTTTACTATAATAAATGTATTGAATTTCTTTTAAGAAAAGTTGTCAGGCCGTTTTTGAGAAAAATACGATTATGTAAAATTGCTAAAAATAATTGTATGGCAGGTACCGTTATTTTTGATTCTAAAAAAAAATGAAAAAAACATGTAGGCATAATCACCAAAAATCACTATGTACCAAGTTTGAAGAAAATCGATTGAGCCGTTTAGGCTGTAGACGAACAGACAGACAGACAGACAGACAGAATTGTGCTACCCACTTTTTTGGTGTTTTCTATCATCGTAATATCATGTTTGATTGTTTTCTCAAAATTTTTTTTTTGCACGAATCCAAAACTTGCCTTATAGTACCTATAATCGCAAGTAAAAATATAAATGGAAACAAGAAACAACTTGTGGCAGGAATCACTAAAAACCACAATGTCCTAAGTTTTCAGAAAATCGATGCAGCCGTTTAGGCTGAAGCTGACAGAGTTGTGAGAACCACTTTTTTCATCTTGCCTAGAATCGTAATAACAAGTTTGATCAAAGTTTTGAGTTTTATTTAAATTTTCCACACCCAAAAAAATAATTATTATACCTATTTAGCCAAAAAGTTCGTAGATCTTACGAAACTTTCGTGGTGCACAACTACGAATAACTTTCGTAATTTGTACAAATTGGCTTTCGTGAATTTACAAATATCATTTATACTGCATTCTTTAATACTTACAAATATGGTGAACAAAAATTTAGTTGAATTAACAAAATACCTTTAAAAAATTTAGGAGAATATACTAAATGCTTTTGAATATTTTGTATACTCTACGAAATCTTTGGATTATAAATCTAGTACAAATTATTTGTACGAACGTAAATGTATTTGTGTGGGCCGAAGGCTCGTGAAGAACCAGAGGCCAGGCATAAGCAAACATTTGCTAAGCTAAACTAATGTGCAGTTAGTTGACAATAATGGAGAAGTCCTACAATTCTCTGCCAAACCCGAAAGGCATTGATGAAACCCATTTTCATGAAAAGTGGAGGACTACTCTTTGGATGATTAGTTCCTGACAACTGAAAACTATAAAAATAAAAACAGATCAAATAAAGTTTTTTAATTATTATTTTCAAAATTACTTACTTCTTTTGTTTTTTTTTCACCTCTAAACACTAACACGGTTGAAACACAAATGATGAAAAAAAATTTCTGACCGTAATCACTACATAGGGAAGTGTCTTTCAAATATTAAACATAATTTGAGTAATGAAAAATTTTGTAAATTTCCAATAACATTCGTACTATCTACGAAATATTTTTATTATTATTTGACGGTTGTTTTGATGAACTTACAAATGTTTTGTTTAGCATTTCCTCTATTATATTTATCCATATTTAGTAAAATAAACGGAATGATTAGTACATTTAACTAAAATTCGCTCAAAAGAAATTTACGAAAGGCTTTTCGTAAATTGTACAAATTGTTTGTAACATAAAATTTTCGTAATCAATATTTCTTACGAAATTATTTGTTCAATTAACAAAATTTTGTAGAATACACCATAAAAAGTTTTACGAAATTATTTCGAGTGATTTTACGAAATATTTATTTGGGTGCAAGATTTGATTTAAAAAAATTCTAAAACTAAAAACTGGCTTCTATGAGTTTTTAAAAGATTATAAAATAATGTTTCTTGTATCCTAAAATGCTGATATCTATCCATATTAATTTTAGAAAAATCTTAATGAAAAATAGAGTTCATAGCCACACGCATTCAAATTCCTAGTAAAAAAAAAATCAGCTGGACCAGATGGAGTTTCAAACTAAAACCTGACAAAATTCCACACGCAGTAATATTCTCATCATAATCAGACAAATTTAGTATACAACTGATGGGCAACTATAAATCGAACACAAAGAGCATCAGAGCCGGAATCGCCAACGAACGGTTCGAAATAAGATCCCTTCTTCTATGGCTTGATGATATCCGATGAGCCTGTCCCAAGTGATACAAGCAAGAACTTTTTTCTGTTTGCTTATGACTCGCTCACGAATCACGAATTCATGGTACGTTAGAGAGCGTGATTACTCATTAGTTATCTTAGCTCAAAGAAGTAGCGATTGCTAAGAATTATTCTCCGTTTGATCTCAGAACTAGAAAATGCCGTATTTATTCAGTTTTTTTTAAGTTTCTTAAAAAACTATCGATAGCAACGATGTTTGTATGTAATTTGTGTCGGTTATATATTTTTTCTCCATGCTTGGACTTGGCAAAGATAAATTCCCTCCGGGCTTGGAAAAAATACCTTTAATTGTCTTAGCTTACAGCGGGGCCTATGTAAACAAAGCCGTTAACCAAAGTTGTATTTGTCTAAGGTAAGGTTCTGTCAAAGTAGTACGTCGATATTGGGTGTAATTTTTTGACGACAGTATATTGTAGGTGGTTTTGCCCTTACCTTTATCGATTCCGTCTCAATACTCACAAAAACACAACTGACATCACGAAGTACTCTTCCGATTTTAGGTAAACACATATGTAAATATTGCCACGTATGCGAGTAATTTAACGCAAATTTGAACAATCGTGTCACTTCTCTGGTATGGACACGAGAGTTCTTCACTATTCTTTGAAGGACTTTGCTAAAAAAAGTCTTACGACACTTCATCGTACTGTCTTAAATCTTTTTTTTTAAAGATATCGATGAGGTCTTTAATGCGATCTTAATGGAGCAACATGGTGTTCTGCATCGTCATATTGCACAAAACTATATTTCCGCTTATGTAAACAAAATTAACAGTGTCATCAGGATGTTGGATGTAGTAATAATTATTTTTCTCATAGCAACACTGACAAAAATAGTTTTTATGTTAGCTGGGGACTTAATTTATTGCCAATAAACTGCACTGAGAACGCGACATGATACTTAAAAACTACCATTTACCATAAATTAAAATCATCAATCACATTTTTTGACTTACAATTCCAACTGGTATCACTAATCCAATAATGTACAACATCCAGCTCTTGACTGTAGATTCATGGAAGGGGTGCATTAATGACTCGTCGTCACAGAAAAATCCCCTCTTATACGGATCGCCCAGCAGAAAGAACAACAAAATAGGAAATCCAACTGAAAATAGAAAGAAAAATGGAAAATTAAATTATTTATTTCTCATTTTCTATTTGAATTGAAGATAAGAATAAGAAGATACAAAAATTGCACAACAGATGTGCACACATGTTGAGAATAAATACAAAATATTAAACGAACATCTTTATCCATCACACAGACACACACTACACACACATATGACATTGAACATTGATCAACTGAACTACTGAACTAGATATCCCAGAATAATTATCGGAATCGGAACTTGCTGATTGCAACAACTTGCATCACAGTCATGACATTCACTTATATTAATTGCAACTAATTGGTACTTGTATTATAGCAATGATAAGCCAGAGGTATATGATGCAGCAAGAGATAAACGAGCCTATCATCACCGCATTGCAACGTGCTGCGCCGGTCGCTAAGGAGATAACCCGAGACGCCAGGCAAAGGCACACTTTCGATTTGTCGCGGTGCGTTGGAGGTGCTTTCAATTTGCAACTTTACGACGACACCAATTAAATCTGCAAAATTATGCGATGCAAAATAGTAATTCTATTTTGATCGATGGAATAGAAAGAGCTGCTTTAGCTGGTTTTACAGGAATTGATAAATGGAATTTTAATTCATTGCGATGGCGGCACGACAGTTTAGACTGGATGCATTCATCTGAACTAAATGGCAATTTTTTCTTTGTATTTAATTAATCCGAAGTAATAATTGAAGTTTATGATGAGGAAATACTCATATTTCTACTTTATATGCCATTTAAAATAAGCAACATAATAACATAACAGTTGGAGGAAACGGTAATAGTTTAAATAAAGAAATCATGAAATGGTTTCCCTGGCATATGGAAATGTTTGGTCTAGTTGGGTCAGGAACGATAAAGTTTCTGTGGTACAACGAAAAGCTGTTTCAATATCTAATTTCTGGAAGCACTGTTTGCAATCTCATAAATTTAGATCACCAACTGTCACGATGAAATGCTTGTTTTACCTCCCCGTGGTGGTCCCAGGGAAACTATTTGTGTATCCCTTTTCACGTAAATAGGTTAAAATTACAAGCGCGAAAGGCCTAGCTCTTTAGGAGAGGTTACGGAGGTTAGTTTAGTATTCTTCGTAACTGAAATCAATTTCGCTAGTGAAACGAACACTACGTCTTGGATAAGAAATGATAACACGATGACAAATTTTAGCTATTGTAATTGGGACAAAGATAGGTTTCTGGAATGTGAAGACGCTTCTTGAAAACGGAAGTCAAGGTTTTCAAAATGCCAGATTCCTCTAAGTAAAGACAGAATTCATGCGGTATAAGATAGACGTCTCCGGGGTAAGCAAAGTTACATAGTGGGATCGGGAAAGTTTAAGTCTCCAACTCGTAACACTGTACTACTTTACTGCAGAAAAACACCTGGAAGTTATCGTGATTCTGGCATTGAATTGCTGCTTTCCAAACAGCTCTCAAAAGATTAATTTCCTGGGAGCCTTTAGATGACAGGATCCTGAAAGCTAGGTTCCAGACTAGAGTACGTCACGTCACCAACAGTGTTACGCCCCGCAATAAAGCTCTCTTCTGTCAAGGAGAAGGAGGCCAGCTGACGTTTGCTTATGATAGAATACCACGTGGATAAATCATAATGGTAATGGGAGATTTGATTGCCAAGGTTGACAATGACAATGATTGGCTTCGCCATTTTATAGGTAATCATGGTGTTACCGCAACGATAATGGCGACTGTTACGTCAATTTTTGTAACGTCAACCGCCATGTAATAAGAGGGACCATCTTTGAGCACAAGACATTCCACAAATTCAATGGTGTGTATACGACCAGACAAGCAACTTCGTTTCGCGAAGCAGTCTCCAGGACGTTCGAAACAGAAGAGGTGTGGAGGTACGGTCATGGTATTGGTCCGGGACCACCATCTGATGGTTGTTATCGTAAGATTACGCACATCTTCAGTTCGGAGTTCCCAAGAAAACACCTGAATACCGAAGTTAAAAACCGATAGACTTAAGGATCTCGCAGTTCGCCAACAACTAGGGGACCATCTTTCACAAGGATTGAGAACGATAAGTAGCACGGATCACATCTCCATATCAAAAACCATTGGTGTGCTGTGAAAAATGTTTTCATATCGGGTGCTGAAAGTATAGTCGGTTGGTTGCAAGGAAGAAACAGTGTCTGGCTTTCCGAAGAAACTTGTGGGCTAGGATCGAAGAAAGAATACAGCTCAAAGATCACATTACAGTGCCTCCAGCAGCGGGTGAAACGAGCTAGATTTTAGGGGCCAGTTATAGCGATCAGGAAAACGCATCAGGAAAATTTTTCAAATGGATTATTTACTATGTTTTCAACGGATTTGAAACACAAATGCAACACGAATCAATGATAGAACACTCAAAGAATTTTTTGAGCAAATAAAATTATCAATTGAACAATTACTTTTTCTAAAAAACGTATTTTAACTATTTTCCTGATGCAAACTAATTTTTCGTGTCAGGAAAATAGTAAAAATACACTTTTTAGAAAAAATAATTGTTTAATTGAAAATTTTATTTACACAAAAAATTCTTTGAGTGTCTAGCCATTGATTCGTGTAGCATTTGTTTTTCAAATTTGTTAAGAACATAGTAAACAATCCATTTGAAAAATTTTTCCTGATGCGTTTTCCTGATCGCTATAACTGGCCCCTTACGTAAGGCAAGAAGATGAGAGAAGTTGATCGTTAGCGTCACTATATCAACGCATTCGCTACAGAAGCAGAAGAGGCTGCAAGCAGGTGTTGGACAGTAGGACCGTCTACAGAACCACCAAAGAGCTAGCGAGTGTCTAAAGCTCAAAGCAACACCTGGTAATAGACAAAGACAAAGATCTCTGATAGTTTTGGATGAGGACCAGCTCAAAATTCGGAAATAGCACTTTTTTGAGGTTCTAAACCACGTTTTCGCCAGTGAAGATTAAGCGACTTCAAAGTTGAATACGATAATATTTACAGACAGAAGCTCTAATATGGTTATGTCTGAATCCAGGATCCCAGGAAAGCTTACCAGTTGGGCCACATGACATTTCAAATAGAGAAAAGCTCCTCTGAGCTAACATGTACTTTATTTCGTCAAGAAAATGCAAACTAAATGAATGGCACTTTACACGAGATCCGTTGAAGAATTAAGCTTAGTATATACACGATTGGAAGATCTCTCAATATTGGCAGACCTGTCAGAAGTCTTAAAATAGCTTGCAATAAGCTACCAATTGCCAATTGTCTATCAAGTGAAAATTGTCGGTTAATTTTATCCAAAAATTTGTCAATTTTTTGATAGAAAATTGGTCAAAAGTATTTGTCTTTCAATTAAAAATTGGCTATCTACATGTTTGGAAGACTTCTGACAGGTCTGCCAATATTGAAAGATCTTCCAATCTTGTAAACAACCAAATTAGTCTATCATCGACGAAAAACGAAACTGATCTACCAATTAAAAATTGGAAGATGTTCTTCGCATGAACATCTTCCAATATCCAATTAGTCTGTTAATCGTCCAATTATCTGTCAAGTAGTAGTATAGTAGTAGTTCACACGATTCTAAGCATTCTGGCTGACAATTTATTGGTTGAATTTTTTTTTCTGTCAGTTTTCGCAGATTGAATTGGATGTTTATACGGTTGACAGAAAATTGGTTAAATTATTTTGTGAAAAATGTGCCAATATTGGAAGATCTTCCAATTGTGTATACTTAGCTTTACTTAAAAAAACCGCTTCTTTTTCGGTTAAGGGAAACAAAATGGGTTCTAAACTCTTCACACGTAAGCACGCTCTTCAGAATCATCAGATTGACATAAAAATGTTTTTCGACGGCTATTTGGTCCTGTGTATGATGTTAACTCTATGAACTGAACAAGGAATTAGACGAAGTCCAAAATTTCACATTACGTTGACTACATCAGCTGAACCACATTGAGCAAATGTACAAAAATGCTCTTGGCATCTCAGTCCCAGGTTCAACTTGAAAAGGTAGACCGAGTCCGAGTCCGAGTCCCCAGTTAAGAAACCAGGTCATCGCGGATGCTAGAACACTTGGCCTGGATAACTGGAAGCAGCGTGACCAAAGAAAATGAAGAAGTTTCCATGACTTAGACTAAGACGTTTTTTTCTGGTGAGAAAGCCTATATTATGTGATAAGTAGGTACAATCTATCTTAAACAAAAGCATCGGTCGTTCAACATATTATAAGTTTATAGATTCCCGTATTCGCTCAAGACTTATTAGGTTTGGGGTGCATTTCTGAATCATCATAAAATGAATGAAATTTAGGATGCTCATTAGTATGGAAAAATCGAGATGTTGATGTCACCCAGTTCATTCAAAAAATATTCTTAAAGGGTCATAGCGGAGGAGGCGGTAGTTGCTTATTTCATCAGTCGTGGTTCCAAAGTTTCCCTGTAAGCTGCTATCGTGTAGTTAGACAGTGAAAAGCGTGAGTGTGTCGTCGATTCGAGGTCGACTTTTTGAACCGAAGTCCTGTGATCGAACAACGCATTCGCTGAAATCACCTCTGTGAGCGATCGGAGCGCATCATCTCAATAAGCAATTTTGTATTGTAAAAGATTTGTATTCTTAATGTCGTTTTCGATTGAACGTTCAGAGTACTTCTTTTCCACTCTATTTTTAATCCTACCACTCCAAAAGCCTTTGATTAGCAGCTCCGAGTAATGTTTTTGGAGTCTCTTTCTGTTCCCGATTTCAAGAAGGAGTATAGATTTGGGCAAAACGCATTCATTTATAGAGTTTTTTGTGGGAATACTTGTCAAAAATTATAAATGTTTGAAGAAGCCATTTTTGGCGTTATTCAGTAGTGTGTGTATTTTTGACAACACGATGCTTCCATATTAGATTGGATTCAGAAAGGAGTAGAAAGTCAGAAAATCCAATCGGAAACGACATATTAAGAAATCCTGCTTTAAGCTGGATTTACACCTTCTTTCTTATTGTCCGTGTACGTTGTTCGTTATTGCCCGTACATGGAACAACGAAGGTGTAAATGATAACTACGAACACGAACAGCGAAGAAATTCAAAGCCGTCTTGAATTTTGTATGAACTTTACTCGTTGTTGATTGTTTGTGGAACAACGTTCACCGAATGAAGAACGAAGGAGTAAATCCAGCTTTGGCTTAAGGCTAACATCAGCAGGGCATAAACTGCCAACAAACCCGCTCCTATACGTTGGTTAGGATTATTCCATTCAATTTTGCTCTACAATGTTTTGAATATTTTCCCTGGCCAACTCAAGATATTCTTGTGTGTACATTTAGACACCAACCATAATTTAAAGTCGAATGAATTAAGATGTAAACACAAAGCAACTAGCTACTCGTTGAATTGTTCAAGGTGCTTTCAATTACTATACTCAGGCTAGATTCTTTCAAGACTTACATGGGGTTGTTGACTACTTAAAGCAAAAATTACCTTATCATGCTCTAAAGTTATCTCAAATGTCAAATGATAAACAAAAACATTTGTGTCAAGTTTATATCAATAAAAAAACAATTTCAGACAAAACATTTTATCTGCTCATATACCTACTTTAAAAAAAGCTCTTTAAATGCGTTGTAGCGCGTATAGCCAAAGCCAGAGATGTAGATAAAAAAATCCAATTATTTGTTAAGTATTTTTAAGAGGGAGAGAAAAATTTAGCATAAAGTCAACATAGGTACTCTTTCTTTAAAAGAAAGTACGACTGATAGATTGTTTTGCATTCCGCTATTTTATCACAACAACATGGGGTAGAATTTCATAATTGATGCTTATTCAAACCCCAAAACAATATTATTTCTGTGGGGTGTCCGATTTAAAATGGACCAAAACATAGTATTAAAATCAGCAAGATGTCCCCCTACGTTACACTTTCATTTACATTTTTTTTTCCGAGAACAATGAACCATAAAAATCAGTTCCAATCAAAAACTCAGAAAACAATGCTACTGATTCCTCTCAACCATCATACATGCGAGTCAATCTGTAGTGAGTCTTTATGAAACCCTCCTGAAATAAATAATAAAAATTCATAAAGCCAAATCCCAGGATGGCGTCTGTATCCGATTCGAACAAATTTTGCATTTGGAGCACACGGCTTCATTGTTGAAAAATTTAAACTCATTAATCAATGTGGTTCGCGGAAGTCAGGAACGACCCTTTTGATTCGAACTTTGATCTCTCGTTAACTACGAAAAGAATGAATATAAAAGTTGTATGAAAAAATTAAGCATTTATTATGCGTGCGATTCTTTGCCACTATAGTACTATTTAAGTTCTCTTTAATTTGAACAGAAAAGATTAATACCAGTTACAGATATTGTCCGAAGCTATACAGCAATAAATCAACTACATATACCATGAAAAACATCAGCATCTTCATCATCAGCAGCATTAGTTAGATAGTGCTGAGAATTTAAATTTCATCATTTTAATCGAATTAGATAAACTTAATGACATGTCTGGGTAATATAAGGCTGTTAACAATGCGGCTTTTTTGTTGTCATAAAAATGTGAAAATGATTTAAGAGGCGTTGTTTACACGAACGAAAGAAATTAAATAAACAATAATTCAATGCCAAATTTATTATCGTTTGTTGTTGTTATTGGTTTGATATTTTTGTGTATTAAATTTATCTTTGCAAATTGGTCCTAAGCAAACAAAATTACAAATCTTATGTGGACGATTTTGATTTTTGGTTGCCATGACAAGGCATTGAAATTATGAGAGACAAATATTTAAAAGCATGAATTACGAAAAAAAATAGTATTTTTTAGTCATTCCCCTCACATTTTTTTTTTAATTTTTTTTTAAACTAAAAATAACGGTAGGTACCTACCATCCATACATTCTTCTTTAGCAATTTTACATATTTTTCAAAAAAAAAGGCTCAAAAACTTTTCTAAATCAAATAACAAAAGCCACCTTTGGGTGGGAAACCATTTTATTTATGGTACCTCCCAAAGAATATTATTTTTGATTTCCGATTTTCTTCAACATGGTATGACTATGAATATTTATTTTTATAAAGAAACTTTAAGAAAAATATAACTCATCAAATAAAAATATTCCTTAACTTAATATTTCGAAAACGACATTGTTGTTTTCTTTTAAGCACTGCGCCTAATGGTTTTTGAACACTCTTTAGGATATTTTAAGGAAAAAATTTACTTTTACAGTAGATACCCTACATATACATATTTGATCGTTAACGAAAATATTTTTGAATAATTTTGAATGAACAACAACAACTTGCGTGTGTTACCATCAAGTATATAGGCTGGAGTTATAGCTATTTCACGAAAGCCGCCTCGATCATGCGACTCCTTAAGTAGTGCTTATAGTCTGGTCTGGTCTCGTAGTACCTCGTGGCATGATGGTTAGTGCGTAGGACTGTCATGCCGAAGGTGTGGGTTCGATTCCCAGCCGTGCCACCTAAAAACAGAAATGTTTTATTCGAGGTACTGCCTCTTGCGAGGAACTGACAAATCCTCCAAGAGTATACTTGTCATGAAAAGTGCTTCTCATTTAGCCGTTCGGACTCGGCAAAAAACTGTAGGTCCCCTCCATTCCTGCCAACAACACGCACACAGGAATGGTTGTGAGTTGTAAGTCACTAGGCCCTGGTTCTTCACGAGCTGTTGCGCCACTCAATTTATTTATTTATTTTATAGTCTGGTTATTGCTCGTATTAATTGAAAAACTCTTTGCCGTCATCTGGGAGCGAACCATGAATCTTGCAATTCAGAGGCCGATGCACTACACACCGCGCCACTGAAGCCACATGTTCTGCTCAATCCAAATGCAGGTTTCGTTGTTTATCAATTGCAACAGCGCCTAGCATTTTTACTAACACACACAAGCTTGCTATAGTTCAGTCGGTTTCTTTCTTTTTTCCCCATGCACCGATTCGTATGCCAACATTTCGTTTGCATACGAAAATCAGTTGTACCGTTTCGATAACCAACTAACAAAGTTGCTTCGCATTTCAGACATGAAAGTGTTATTTGTTTCTATAGCGCTTCTATTACCCCTCTGACGAGAAGTAATTACCTTATTGGAGCATTACTGATTCCTTAAATATTTTCCGGTGCAAATTATACTAGCTTGATAGAAGCGATATACCAATGTTTCTTTAATCATTCTATATTGCTCTTATGAAATGACGACGGAGCTTTTGCTTCTATAGTTATCCTGTAAAATTATTATACAATCTCTATGTTAGTTTCTGTTACTTCGATTCTATATTGCTTGTATTAGTATGCTTAAGTGCAGTCACAAATCATTTCTGCTATACTAGTGAAATACAAACCACTTCTGGCAGACGAAAGAGTATAGTCACAAACCAGCAGTGTGGAGAAAGTGCATAAGGTATTTTTCATCGTAAATATATTGCGGTTAGCGTGGGGGACTTTCAGTGTGAGAGGACCATAGTCCGAATCCTACAGAAACCTTGTAATTTGTATAACTTAAATAATATCTAATAAATTCTTTGATTGGATTTGCATTTCAGATAAAAACTTTCAAATAAAATATCAGCAAATAAATATAGAATACAAATCTGTGGTGTTTGGTAGAAACATGATAACTCCATTTTAAAATTTGCGTCTTTGCGACGGAGCCATTGATGTTGCCGGATGCGACGGATTGAGGTAGCCCAATGAATGCGTTGAAGTTCCCATAATAACCAGCTGAAATTCAAACACACACACATAACCACTTGAAATTCAAACACACACACATAACAACCACTTGAAATTCAAACACACAC
The DNA here is from genome assembly GCA_963921185.1 of Dasysyrphus tricinctus. Classification (NCBI taxonomy): domain Eukaryota; kingdom Metazoa; phylum Arthropoda; class Insecta; order Diptera; family Syrphidae; genus Dasysyrphus; species Dasysyrphus tricinctus. Next base: position 97,912,749 of record OY992531.1, read on the forward strand.
ACATAACAACCACTTAAAAATTCAAACACACACAAAAAAAGTTCCTGTCAACGCATCTGCCAGAGAGAAAAAGTTAAAAGTTCGGCTACTCTGTCCGTTGCGTCCGACGCTTGCGTTGCTATTGGGCCAGTTCCCATAAGAAAACATGTATTTAATCGAACTGTCAGTTGAATGCGTCGATACAACGGACGCAACGGATTCTATGGGTCGAGGCGAATTTGATCCAAAATTCACATTTCGTTCGATGTGAATATTTTTAATTTTAACTAAGCACTAAACAAAAAACAGAAACAATTCCTCAGAGCTCTCAAACTATGTAAAATGCTTGCGCGAATTTTTTATACAAAATACGTTTTTTATAAAATTTTGTGTGTTCACTATAGTGGATAGTTCACTATTTCGAGATCCACTAAATCGAGCGTCTACTGTATTATGATTGCAAGAAATGATTATGCGAAGCTTCTTTGGATGATTACAGGGGCAAAATTGTTAGTTAGGTGAAAATCAAATACATAAAATAAATAAATTTGGTGGCGCAACAGCTCGTAGAAAACCAGGGCCTGTTGCGTGTTGTTGGCAGGAATGGAGGAGACCAACAATTTTTTGCCGAGTCCGAACGGCTAGATGAGAAGCATTTATTCATGACAAGTATACTTTTGGAGGATTTGTCAGTTCCTCGCAAGAGGCAGTACCTCGGGAAAAACATTTGTTTTAAGATGGCAGCGGCTGGGAATCGAGCTCAGACTTCCGGCATGATTGTCCAACGCACTCACCATTATGCCGCGAGGTACTACAGATAAATTTCCATGAAAATCGAAAACCTAAAAAAAGATTCCTTGGAAAATATCATTAATAAGTATTTTTTGAAAATGATTTTCAACCCCAAGCACTGTGGTTCCTTTTGTATGGGTAGAAGGCCATAATTCAATAAAATCTCAAAAACTCAACCGATTTTGACGAACCTTTCAAATATGATAAGAAAATAACAAGACATAATCAACAAAATTAAAAAAAAAAATCCAAAAGTGAAAATGTCACCTTTTCTTCCTAAGCTCCTCAATTACATGCGATGGAAATGCATGTTTGCATGACAAGAAATATAACTTTTTACTACTTTATTTATAGGTTTTAAGTTTGGGCTTTGCTCAGATAACTGAAAAGGCTTTGCGATGATTTTTTTGTTTGAATTATGACCTACCGCGGAGCTTCAGTGCATAGGTAGCTTTTACCAAAAATAAACTTGATTTTTTTTTTTAAGAAAATTTGGAAATTTGAAAAAAATAAGACTTATAAAATTTGCTAAAAAACTATGTGACAGGTTCCGTTATTTTTAATGTTAAAAAAAATTAAAAAATGTGGGAGCAGTGACCAATAAACGCAATGCACCACACCAAGTTCATCGAAAATCGACATAGCCGTGTAGGGTGTAGCAAACCATACATAGATATATAAGATTGCGAAGCCCAATTCTTCGCCTTCTTAATGGCAAGTTTGATAATAAGAATTTTCAAAAAAAAAATTGAAACTTTTTTAAAAATCCAAAAACTTTTTTTTTTGAAAATTTTGATATGCAATATTATTTAGTTTTATCTGAAATTTGTAAATAAAAAATTCATTTAAATCCATTTAGCCGATAACGAGAAAATTCAAAAGAAAAATATACGTTCTATGAAAGGTACCATTAATATCTGCTAAGTGTAAAATTTTATAATTTTTGGTAGTAGATCGTACCAATTTGAGTATATGAAAAAAGTTTAATACAAATCGTAGGAGTCGTTTTTGAGAAAAAAGTATTTTCCTTTGTGGTTTTTTAACTTTTGTATGAAAGGTACCGTTATTTTTTCATAAATGTTAAATTTTTCCAAAAAATATTTTAGAAAGTACCTACTAAAAAACTCTCAAGTATCGAGTTTCAAAAAATCGATCGTGTCGTTTTCGAAATATTTGATTTTACAAAAAAAATTTTGAAACATTTTTTAAAAATCCAAAAAATATTTTTTTTAAATGTTGGTATACAAAACTATTTATATTATTTAGACCAGGGCCCAGATCACGTAACACGATTCGATCGAACGATCATCGTTTCGACTATTACTCTCTCTATATTTTCCTGTAGATGTGAATAGAGACAGGTAGAGTCAAAACGACGATCGTTCAATCGAATCGTGTTACGTGATATGGGCCCAGGAAAAATAGCACAAATCGTATGGGGAACCTTGAACAAATTAATTCATGAGATATTAAAATTGGAATCGACGCAGAATTGCAACCTCTATAACATATCCAAAGTCCCACAAAATCCCCCTATTGGCTTTTTGTGTAGGTGCATTTTAAGAGGTGCAGACGTGGAGAACTTGGATGTCTATCAAACTAAAATATTTGTTTTGGTACAACCTAACCATATGATACATAATTTAAGGGTAGTTTTTAACGCTGAATCTAATGAAACCAAATTCAAAATGATACAACTACCCAAAAATAACGTTATAGTCCTTTTTACGTAGTGATGACTTTTTTTCAGGTACAACAGGTAAAATATTATCGAAAACCCTTTGAAAATAAAGGTATGTTAATGAAATTTGGAGTGAATGTTCCATTTGTCATACGAACTAAGAATCAAGACAGTCCCCAAAAATATCTATGGTGAAAGGGTGTTTTTTTTAAGGGGGATGGGCAAGTGAAGAATGTTTACCATAAAACCCACGAAAAAACCCTTACACTCATGAAACTCGCCAAAAATATTAAATTTGTCATGGCAACCAAGAATAAATATAGTCCACATAAATATATTTGTTCTGGGGGATTTTTTATTAAAGAGAGGGAAAATCTGGGAAGAAGTTGAAAGATTTGAGCCAAAATTCTGATTTGGTGTAATTGAAGTATATACACTAAGTATGGTATATGATTTAAGGGTATTTTTTAACGCTGAATCTAATAAAAGCAAAACCAAAATGATACAAGCGCCCTTAATAAAGTTATGGTCCTTTTCAAGCTAAAATCAATTTTTGAAATCGTATTTTCCGTAGAACAGGTCAAAATGTAACCGCCACAAAAACACTATTAGACAAAAGATATTTGTATGGACTATTTGGATTCTTAATTGCCATGACAAATTCAATATTTTTGGCGAGTTTCATGGGTGTAAGAGTTTTTCCGTGGGTGCTATGGTAAACATTCTACACTTGCCCATGCCCCTTAAAAAAACACCCTTTCGCCATGGATATTTTTGGAGACTGTCTTGATTCTTAGTTCGTATGACAAATGGAACATTCACTCCAAATTTCATTAGCATACCTTTATTTTCAAAGGGTTTTCGATAATATTTTACCTGTTGTACCTGAAAAAAAGTCATCACTACGTAAAAAGGACTATAACGTTTTTTTTGGGTAGTTGTATCATTTTGAATTTGGTTTCATTAGATTCAGCGTTAAAAACTACCCTTAAATTATGTATCATATGGTTAGGTTGTACCAAAACAAATATTTTAGTTTGATAGACCTCCAAGTTCTCCACGTCTGCACCTCTTAAAATGCACCTACACAAAAAGCCAATAGGGGGATTTTGTGGGACTTTGGATATGTTATAGAGGTTGCAATTCTGCGTCGATTCCAATTTTAATATTTCATGAATTAATTTTTTCAACCTCGGAACCCATTTTTACTGGCCTAATTTGGAAGCTTCTGTATAAAAAAATAGTTGAAATCGGTCGTACCATTTTGAAGAAAATCAAAAATTAAAAAAATGGTTCCTTGGGAGGTACCATTAATAACCATTTTTGACAAATGGTTTTCCACCCAAAGGAAGCCTTCACTAAAATAAATTTACTGATTTTTTTTAAGAAAAGTTGTCGAGCCGTTTTTGAGAAAAAAGTGATTATGTAAAATTGATAAAAAAGATTGTATGGCCAGGTACCTTGATTTTTGGTTCTACAAAAAAATGAAAAAAACGTGTCGGCAGAATTACCAAAGCCCACTATGTACCAAGTTTGAAGAAAATCGATAGAGCCGCTTAGGCTGTAGACGAACAGACAGACAGACAGACAGACAGACAGACAGAATTATGCCACTCACATTTTTGGTGTTCTCTATCATCGTAATATCATGTTTGATTGTTATCTCAAATTTTTTTTTGCACGAATCCAAAACTTGCCTTATATTTAGTACCTATGTATATCGCAAGTAAAATCTTCATTTCATAAAAAGGAATATAATTTATAAGGTACTCATATAACATTTTGTTTCTATAGTCTCATCATTAGATTCAACGTTGAAAAGTCCTAAAATCATATAGTTATTATTCCTTATTTTACCACAGCAAATATTTAGGTTTGACTGAATATGCTGTATGCGGGTATGTGATTATGCGTGGAAAGTCGCAAATGTCATTATCTCAAATCACTTAGCCAGTTCCAACCCCGAAGTTTTCAGTATAGGTAATAAAAAATGTTATTAAATTAAAATGGTCTTGGAACATATTCCCACACATATTGTACGTGGAACAAAAATTTATCTTTCAAGTGACGAAGAACGATTTAATACAAATACAGACAACAAACAACCACCAAAAGATGTAAAAAGTAACAAATTATCTAAATTATGTAGCGCTTGAACCTCTTTATGTTTACTAACAAGTGATTCATTGTGATTTGATTGATGATTTACATTCTAGAATGTAAATAAATGTATAAAATATGTAAAATATGTAGATTCAAATCAAAGGTGCGAGAATAAATAAATTCCTCTCCAGAAATTCAAAATATTCGATTATTTATTGCATACACGGGAATAAAATATCGCACTCCTATATATTAATCGTCACTTTTTGATTCGGAAATTCAAATTTTTTACATCCATGAAAAATCTAATGTCACTCTGAAATCTATAAATATACATACCTAATACATAGCTGCAAGTTGTAGGCGTTTTAACGTGATAGGTTCCTTGTCGGCACAATTGTATATGGACATTATTTATCTTACGGTTCTTTTTTCTTTCCCGAGCGTTAATATCGTTGGGTCAGACAATAAAATATTATAAGTGTCATAGACATATTTATCATCAAGTGCTATGGGTATTATGTAGTCTTTTTTTAGACATAAATTCAGTATCTATAGAAAATCAACGAAACAAATTGCTCCAACATTAAACATATTTCAAATGATTGATTGCTGACAGTTGGAAAACGATTTCTTTTTTGTGTACGTCGATGACGGATAGACTACAATGCAATTAGTGTAACATTACCTTTGGGTGTAATTATGATTGCGGCAAATTTTTTGTACTGCTGCTGCTGCTGCTGCAGTGGGCAGTCGGCAGTGAGATAGTAAAAAAAGAGAGATATGTATACCTAGGTAATTATAGTGCATGGCTGCGTGTGTTGCATACCATATGAGTTCACTTTTACGGATAGAATGAAAATTTTAAAAATTAATCGAGCAATGCAAGAAATAATACCATTAATGGAAAAATTTTAAAAGTGTTTTCTTGGAATAGTTACATAGGTGATTCATATCTTTGGTAATAAAATGTATATCTACCTGAAAATCGGTAAGAAGATTTAGGGTTAATTTTTTTTGACCAAAAAGTGATTGAATAGCTTGCATTTGCTTTTTAATTGAATTTACTAGATCGAAAGAAAAAGCATTAATACCTAGCTCAAAAAGTTTATCGAATAAAGGGTGTTTTTTTTAACACGTGTAGTTTTCAAGAAGAAATAAAACGCATATAATTTAATACTTTGGCAAAGAATTAAGCTTTATTATAAAGATAAGGGTTTGCCATTATGATTTAAAAGCGATTTCGGGCAAGTGGCCACCGCGGCTGGCTCAAATGAATTCGAACCGAGACGCTTAATTTTCTGCCACGAATTTTCGACCACCAATTTTCGACGCGATGGCGGATAGATTCATTCGGGTCTTCTTCGTTACTCTGCTCCACAGCAGCAATAGCGTCTTTGAGGAGAGGATGCGCATTACCCACTAGAGTAAACGTGGTGCGAAACCAATCCATGGTTGCTTGAATTACCGACTCTGCTGGGCGATTATGTCGACCGAATATTGTACTCAGCGGGCGATGCGCGAACCGAACCAATATTTTGGTTATAAATTTGAACGATTTGCAAACGTTGTTCAGGAGTAAGTCTATTCATTATGAAATGGCAAACCAAACTGAGCATAAATCAAGTGACAGCTCGCGACCTTAGGACAAGAAGGTTCTAAGTACACACACATCACTTTCGGGAAAACTAAGGTTGAATAATCCGCGTTGTATAACTTTTTTACATTTATTTCGATCGAGGCGAGTGCATATGTACCTATACTTTAATTTTTCAGGAATTTTTTTCTATTAATAGATTTAAAATTTATTGAAAAGTTATTTAGTAATTCAAGTTTAAAAAAATCGATAGAACTTTGTTGCTCATCGCTAAGGTACTTGGCCGTAGGACAACAAGGTTCTAAGTTTTAATTGCTGATAGAACCTTGTGTCACGGTCTAATTATATTTTTCACAACACACTTGATTCTAGTAATAGGATGCCTTGGGACAACAAGGTTCAATCTTCAACGTTACAAGGTTCTACCTACTATTCTAGTAATTTTTCTTTAGTACGCAAGGTTCGATTGGGTAGTTAGAACCCTGTGAACTTACGATGGAATGGAATGTGTGTAGATAGAACCCTGTTTCCCGATTTTTCTTCAATTATTTCCGAAACGGTAAGAGATAGAACAATTTGAATGATGGCAATCGAAAGAGCATGGTCGCTTTAGTACGATTCAATATATAACTCAATTTTGACAAAAATGTTAGTTAGAGAACCTTGTTGTCCTAAGGTCCCGAGCTGTCAAATAGACCAACTCCGAAAAAAGTATTGCCAGAATGAAAACCACATGCCCGTGATTCGACCGTTTTAAATCATCGATTGCGGCGAGTTAAATGAGGTTTAACGATGGTTCAAGGTCAAACATTTTACAATAGCGAATTACAAGCTTGAACCATCGCTGAACCTCATTTAAGTTACTGAAATCGGTGATCTAAGAAATCTGGCATGGATTAAAGTTTGAATCACTTTTGTATTTACAACTGCTCCTAAATGGAATTACATTAAGATTGAGTTATTTTTGGCTTAAAAAAAAAAACTAAAAAAAACTAATTGGGTAAATGACCAATAAATGCTGGGCATCAAGTTTAAATAAAAGCGACTTAGCCTGAGCCAAGCTGACCAGACAGAATAAATTGCTAGAACCACTTTTTTGGTTATGTCAAGTTTCATCAAAATCTCAAGTATTGTTTTATGAATGCATTAAGCAAAACTTGCGATAAGTTAAAATGAGTGAAATGGAAAAGATTCGGGTCAAAAAATCGGTGATTTGGCATAGAATGCCCCATAATACTTATATTAAAATGAAATGTGTAACATTTGGGAAGTATACAAGATCCCGAATGAATAAATCCAAATTGCAAAAAAGAGAATTCCGAGTGCCATAATTCCGAATGCCTAATACCACGCACACGATTTTAATACCCAAAACAGTGCTAAGCCATTCGGGATTTTGGCATTAGGGATTATGTCATTTGGGATTCTGGCATTCTGAATTTGGTACCCAACCAACATTGAATAATCATGTTTCCTTATTTGAGGGAAATTTGTTCTCTTAATTATTCGTCTCAATGATATTATAGATGATTTAAGACATGAGTCCTATTTCACGGCACATACATTGAATATGATGCATGTTTTTGAAAACGCCTCAGTGTAAATTTGAAATATTTAATAAAACAATGCGAAAAGGTAGAAATAGAATGATTTTCAAAAATAAAAATGTACCTACAGAGAAATAGTACGCATACACCACAGTGAACCTTAATAAAGGCCGAATGCGTTTGCGTTGCGTTAATAGTTGAAATTTCAATTGAAATTAACAATATTATTATTAGTAAAGCATACGATGGGCTTTAAATGTTGAAGTTGCATTTGCAGTTTCATTAAGAAACAAAAAAAAAATGTTCGTGGAAAAATGTATTTATTGAAAGCAATCACCGCCAGTGCATCCAGGCTTTACCTAAAAGTACTAAGGTACTACAAATGTATATGTTCATTAATTTACTGCTACGCTTGTCCAAAAATGTATGGGAGCCGGTCCTTCTACTCAACATAGATGAAAAGTTATTCCGTGTCCGTGTACCAATGACAACCGGGAATGAACACCCTGACGACGATTAAGTCAGCCGACTTTTAATTAAATTTTTTTTTTGACATGTACATAATTTATCTATCTATAATTTGTTAAACTTAAGACATTGTATAACGTTAGGCCCCCTATGTGCCAACAAATGTAAATTTATCATAGTATCATATTAGTTATAAGCCAGATTGTATATATTATGTTCAATAAAAGAAATTGAATTGAATTGAATCCGTGTCCGTGTAGGTACTTTATTTTTAACACCCCATTATATGTTATAAGTAGGGCTAGGATTTGCATGCAAATGCATATTTTTTTTGATAAACTTAAGAAGCAAGAGACCAAATTATCTTTACGAGTTATGAATTTTCCTTCAAAATGGCATTCAATCGTTAGTGCATATTTTACTGTAAATGTATATTTTGAATATTATTGCATATTTTAATATAAAGTTAAAAAACGTGTATTTCAAAGAATTGCAATTCTGGGTCTCAACTTGAGAGCTTTATTTTCATCAAATAATTGATATATTCATGGATATGTTGTTTTTTATTGAAAGATCTCGGCTATAGCAACCGACAAAATTGTTAGAATTTTTTAGTTACTTTTAAGATATTAAAAGACTTTTTGCTATAAAAACTGTATGGTAAGATTTTTTTATTGATTGAAAAGAAATAAAGATATAAGGTTAAAAATTCGGATTTAAATGCATTTTAAGTGCATACTTCTCATTTTTAAGAGCATATAAACGCATATTTTCAATTTTTAAGTGCATCAAAATCCTAGGCCTAGTCAAAAGACATCATAAGAGACAAAACCTCCAAGAGTATATGTTCTTGTCATGAATAAGTTATTCTCATCTAGCCGTTCGGACTCGGCAAAAAATTGTAGGTCCCCTCCATTGCTTCCAACAACATGCACACAATAATGGTTGTTGAGAGTTGTAAGTCACTATGCCCTGGTTCTCAACGAGCTGTTGCGCCACCAAATTTAATTTTTTTATTTAGTACTTTTTCTATGGAATGGAGCACATATTTGTTCCTATTTATTCTTCTGACAACTAACTGAATGTTTAATTGATGATGAAAAATGTTTCATATATTTCAGCTCTGGAATTTTCACATCTCATACCTTCCAAAAGTTGCTTTACATATTAAAGTTAAATTCTTCATTTGTAATTTTCGTTTAAAGTTTTGGCTTTGGCTCGCTAAGTGAGCTGGAAGCCTGATTCACAATGTGACGAGAAAACGAAACTAGAGCGTAACGTGATTCGCTGTCATCTTTTTCTGGTTATAAAATCGTTTCCCAATTCACAATGCGGTGAGATTTTTTACAACGAGAACTGTTTTCTTTAAAAAAAATATAATAAAAATTATCCAAAAAAGCTTTAAGAGTGTACTGAACTGAACAAAACCAGTCATTTGCTAACTTTTTACTTGCGATATAGGTACTATAGGGCAAGTTTTGGATTCGTGCAAAAAAAAATTTCGAGATAACAATCAAACATGACATTACGATGATAGAGAACACGAAAAAAGTGGGTGGCGAAATTCTGTCTGTCTGTCCGTACCTCAACCTACAGCCTAAACCACTGAAGCGATTTTCTTCAAATTTTGAACTTAAGGTTTTTTTGTAACTCTCCAAAGGAGAAATTGAAATTTTTTTTTTAGCTCAAAAAATAACGGTACTTGCCATACAACCGTTAAGGATTAGCTTATTTATCTCAAAAACGGCTCCAACGATTTTGATAAAAAAAAATCAGTGTATTATTGTAGACATGGTGTACTTTTTGGTAAGAAAAAAAAATTACCAAAAACATTTATTAACGGTACCTGCCATATAACGGTTTTTTTGATTTTCGGTTTTCTCATTAACCGCTCATCCGATTTCAATAAATTTTTTTGTGCAAAAGCTTTGTCAAAATAAAAATAATACTGTTTACCAAAATTTTGGAAAAGAACTAATTTTGGATTTTTAAAAAAAGATTCAAAATTTTTTTTTGAAAATTCAATATTTCAAAAACGGGTTGATGAATTCTTTTGAAATTTCAGTTTTAAATGTATATTAATATATACTCAAAATTGGCATACCAAAATTTTTTTTGAAAAATGTTACAAAAATTTTATATATAAAAAATTAATTTTTAAGAAAACGGCTCCAACGATTTTAATTTTTTTGTTTGCATATATTCATATTTTTTCAAGTAATCAGATGGCATACTTTTTTTGAGCTCTAAGTTATTTATCAGACTGTTTATACAATTAAAAGAATGATTTAAATGTTTTAATATTTTTTAAAGTTCTTAAGGCCCACACAACTTGAACATAAGAGCAAGTACGTGCGATCCAGTCGTGCATTTTATTTTTGTTGCATCTACAAGACCGTTTTTTAAACTTTCATCAGATACTTTGTTCCATAAAACTTTGTATTTTTACTAATTGGTCACTAGTAGGTGTATTATTGTACAAAAAACCATTTTATAAAATTAACTGATTTTAACTTCCAAAGGAGCAGAAGACAAAACGGTCTACGGGAACAATAACGACGAGACATTATGTCGTTGGAAAACTATGAGGGCTTACTTCAAATTGCTGTGTGAAAAAAGTTATTCGCTAAATAGAATTGTGTTCTGGTGCATTTCTAGTAGGAATAAAATATATTTAGAATGGGCAAAATTAATGAAAACTGATCAAACAAATAACAACAATATATATGTCATTGGAAAGGTATTTTCATTACCTATAGTACCTTTAATAGCAGTTCAGTTCAAATCATATTGTGTGAAAGAAGTTATTCGAAAACTATTGAATTATTGTGGTTCATTTTAGTGTGAAAAAATGCTTTTTTTTAGTATGGGCAAAAAGGGTGAACGCAAGTTCAACCAATAACAACGGGACGTATGTTGTTGGAAAGGAAATTTTATGTACTACAATAGTTAATGAGACAGCTAATTTCAAATCACTGTGTGAAAAAAAGTTATTCGCTACTTGTTACCCATGGTCCATAAATTTTATCTGGTACCAAAATTCCCTAAAACAGCGAATAACTTTTTCCACACAGTGATTTTAAATAAGTTGATATAGAAACTATTATTGTTCATAAAAATACCTTTTCATCGACATACATCTTATTGGTATTGGTAAGACCAGTTTGTATAATTTTTTTGCACACTATGATGTACCAAAACAAAACCTTGTTAAGTAAATAACTTTTTTCACACTGTGATTTGAAATGAACTGCCATAATGACTATATTAGCACATGAAAATACCTTTCCAACGACATACAACTCGTTTTTATTGGTTCCTAGACCACCTTCCATACAGTTTTGCCGAATTGTCCTTTACATGAATTTTCTGTCATAAGAATTAAAAATGTCAATATAAAATGATATAAATATGCATATAATTAATGAAACTTGTGAAAAATAAATTGAGTTTATATCCACAGCAAAAAAAATTGTCAAAAAATATACCGTTAGGTATAAAAAATTGACTTCCAAAATTTACAAGTACATATTTTTATTTTGTATTATTAAAATTTTTATTAGGTACAAAATTAAAAATTTTCTCCAATAGTACCCTAATAATAATATGGAATTTTATGTTATTAAACAGTTTTTTGCAAAAAAAGCTATAGTGTAAGCTAAACAGCGCTTTTTGGCCATTTTCTCGTTTTCTTAGAGGCGTTTACCAAAAACTAGAGCACAAAATTCAATTTTGTTTGTCCAATGATGTCCTAAGAAACAAGTTTATCTGTCCATAGACACCTTAATCGTTTTGATCGGACAATTACACGCTTCGCAATCTCTTTCATGAAATCACCATTTCAGTCCGGACCAGAACACTTTAAAGGACAAAAATTATGAATTACTTTATCTTTTAATTTCAAGTTATCGTATATTTTCTTTAAAAAAATACTTCCATTATGTAAATAACTTGTCAAAAAAAAGAAAATCGCTTCGTCTCGTATTTTTTTTCAATTTTTCGAATCCTTGGCGTGACGTGAAAACGAGAAAAGCTTAATTGTGAAGGTATTAGGAGTGTCGGAATTTTTTTTTTTTGTATTCAAAATGGGTATTGTGGATCTTGTAAAGGGTTTGGAAAAAATTGAAAATTGAATTTTGAGACCCCACGGCCGTTTTTTAGGTTTAAAAACCTCAATATATGAAAACGCGGTCTGAAAAAACAATATAAAATGATGTCACAGTAACTTTTAATGATTTGTTTTTGCTTTTGTAACCTTTTGCTAAGAAAATAGCATTAAAATCTGCTTGTCAAAATATGATGACATAACTTTTTACATTAAATCCCCCCAAAAATAGATCGATTTTCATCTAGTTTTCGATTTTATTTTTCTAAATGGAATGCTCGAGTTGGTTGAAACTAGCATTCTTAACACTACAGCATTTATAAATTGATATTCGGTCAATACAAATGAGAAAAGTAAGCCAAAATAAAACATTATAAATAATTTTGAGCACATATCGACGCAAATTTAATTGGTTTACCTGACCACTTTTACAAATTGTGCTGTTTTTTGCCTAAAAACGGCCGCGGGGTCTCAAAATTCCATTTTGGAAAATGTTCTAGAACAAAAATTTCGTCTTTCTAAACACTTTACAAGATCCACCATACCAATTTTGAATATAAAAAATAAAACAAAAATCCGACACACCTATTGTGTATATCGTCGTATACTTTCATTATTTGAAATTCGTCTGACAGCAACGGTATATCGTCACGCTCACGTCTCTTTTTCTCGTCACATTGTGAATCAGGCTTGAAAAGTACACCAAAAAAGTTTGTTTGCTATTTTCGAGAAATTAAAAAGCAGAGAAAAGTAATTTTTGAAAAGACTGACGAATCTCAACTAAATGGATTTCAAGGGGGGGGGGGGGGGAGGCGTGGAATAATACTTTCAGATTCTGGTAGGAGTTTTTGAAAAAAAAAAAAAAAATTTTTTCGAAACCTTTGACAAGATTTTAAAAAAATTATTAATATTTAGCGCACTTACAAAATTGTATGACAACAACACAATTTTAGTGAATTATTTTTTTTTTTATTCAAATTTGTATAGGGTAAAGTCGGTTGATATGGCACCACGGGGGATATGGCATCCTTTAAATATTTCCTGCTTTATTAATTATTTTTAAAACGAAAATATCAGAACATTATCAAGTTTAACTTTAGCTCTCAATTGATGCTGGTAAAACTGAAGTAGCTTCTTTAACTTTAAAACCACAACCGAAAGTAAAATAATAGTGACTATTAGACTAAGAGCCCACAGCAGATTTTGGGTGTGAACGATAGCAAAAAAAGAAGTATAGGCGTCGAAAGCTCCATTGAAGACTATTAAAAAAATCAAAGTCTTGCAGTCCACAACTGGGGCCTTTGCGAGAAACAGTGCATCGAAAAAAAAATATGAATGCAACTTCGAGGATAGTCGTGTTAGCCAAAATTGGTTTTCACTCATCCCTTGAGAAGCTTCTCGGATCACATATCATGGAATCTGAGACCATTTGAGTGTATAGTTCGCTCTACCGGACAATTTAAAAAATTCAAAATTCTAAGTGAAAAACGGTTTTTTTAAACAGTCTGGCAGGGCGAACTAAACACTCAAATGATCTCAAATTCCGTGAAATGGGATCCGCGGAGCTTATCTAGGGAGGGGTGAAAACCAATTTCGGCTAACAGGATTTTCCTCGAAGTTGCATTCATATTTTTTTTTCGATGCACTGTTTCTCGCAAAGGCCCCAGTTGTGGACTGCAAGACTTTGATTTTTTTAATAGTCTTTAATGGAGCTTTCGACGCCTATACTTTTTTTTTGCTATCGTTCACACCCAAAATCTGCTGTGGGCTCTCGGTCTATATATTTAAGTCAATTTTTACTTGCGATTATAGGTACTATAAGGCAAGTTTTGGATTCGTGCAAACAAAAAAATTTTAGATAACAATCAAACATGATATTACGATGATAGAGGACACGAAAAAAGTGGGTGGCATAATTCTGTCTGTCTTCTGTCTGTCTGTATGTCTGTCTGTCTGTTCGACTAGAGCCTAAACGGCTCAATCGATTTTCTTCAAACTTGGAACATAGTGGTTTTTGGTGATTCTGCCGACACATTTTTTTCATTTTTTTTTTAGAACCAAAAATAACGGTACCTGCCATACGATTTTTTTATCAATTTTACATAATCGTATTTTTCTCAAAAACGGCTCGACAACTTTTCTTAAAAAAAATTCAAAAAATTTATTTTAGTAAAGGCTTTGTTTAAGTGGAAAACCATTTTTCGAAAATGGTTTTAACTGGTACCTCCCAAAGAACCATTTTTTTAATTTTTGATTTTCTTAAAAACGGTAAGACCGATTTCAATTATTTTTTTTATACAGAAGCTTCCAAAAAATATAAATAGTTTTGTGTACCAAAATTTTAGAAAAAATATTTTTTGTATTTTTAAAAAATGTTTCAAAATTTTTTTTTGAAAATCAAATATTTCGAAAATGAAAACATCGATTTTTTTGAAACTCGATATTTAAGAGTTATTTAGTACTTTCTAAAATATTTTTAGAAAAAAATTTACATTTATGAAAAAATAACGGTACCTTCCATACAAAAGTTAAAAAACCACAAAAGAAAATATTTTTTGCTTAAAAACGGTTCCAACGATTTTGATAAAACTTTTTCTATATACTAAAATTAGTATGACCTACTACAAAAAAATATAAAATTTTACACTTAGAAACTATTAACAGTACCTGTCATAGAAAGAATTTTTTTATTTTGAATTTTCTCGTTATCAGCTAAACGGATTTAGATGAATTTTTTTATATACGAATTTCAGATAAAACTCAATAATATTGCATATCAAAATTTTCAAATAAAAAGTTTTTGGATTTTTAAAAAAAGTTTCAATTTTTTTTTTTTGAAAATTCGATATCTCAAAAACGGGTTGACAATTTTTTTTTAAATTTAATTTTTATATACATATAAATATTTACTTAAGATTTGCATACCAAAATTTTTTCTTAAAAATGTTTTAAGAATTTTATATATAAAAAATTAATTTTTTAAAAAACCGCTCCAACGATTTTAAATTTTTTTTTTCCATACAATCATATTCAATCAAGGATAAAGATTCTTCTTTTTCACCTCAAACTGCCAAAAGAGTTGTTTTAGCCAATTTCAATGTCGTATTTCATGCTTCTCTACATTTTTCTCTCATAATTTCCATGTTTTTATATACAATTTTCTTAATCCCACAGTGTCTTGAACATAAGAGCAAGTACGTGCGACCCAGTCGTGCATTTTATTTTTTTGTGCATAACATAACAAAGTGCAGCAACGGAATTATTTGGCACCAGGTGCTCGCTTTAACGAAGAAAAGAAGAATGTTGCGTGTTTATTTGTTTTTAATTATCGCAATATGTAAGCATACTTGTTTTGTCTGAGTACTTTGGAAAAACAATGGTAATATCAAAAGGGAGATATGGCACCCCTTAGGCTTAGTACAAATTGCAATGGTGCCATTTCACCCACTACTACATTTTGGTAATTTTTCATTGACTTTCTAGGACCATTTTTTTAATACATTTGAGCCAAAAAGTGCATCATTTGACTTTTCTCATTGCATTTGACATTAAACTGCATTGAGTGTGGCAAAAATCCATACAAAAAGTAAAGTTCCATATCACCCTCTAGCAGGTGCCATATCACCCGCCATTTTTTCACATGTCTTTTCTTTAAGGTATTTTATTTTCTTTTAAAAATATGTGTTTTTATAAAAGCTTTCGTAATCAACCTATTTTTTTGTTTTCAAATTAACTACAGAACACATATATACAAGTTTAAAATAAAAACCATTTTTACTTTGTGAGTTATAAAGAAAACTGAAAATGGGTGCCATATCTCCCGACTTTACCATATTGCCTTAATTTTGGTTTTATTTAATTGTTTTTTCACTTTATGTTTGTAAAATAATTTAAATTTGTTTAATCAGCTCAGATTGACCCTAACCATATAGGAGCAATAGTCGGGAAAAGCTGAAAGTGCAGTTTTCGAAAACTAACTTGGTGGCTTAGCGGGCCAATCATCATCGTGTCCTCTAACCCCGGTTGGGGAGTAGGGCGTCAACAAAAACGTCTCCATCCTTCCCGGTCTGCATTTTTAGATTTTAATTCAGAGCAGTATTTTTATTTCACCATACCAACTTGACACACTCTAATGTAGAAGATAATGAGGTCTGATCTCAGCTATTCATGTCACTTGAGTGAAAATTCTTCCAAAATAAAAGACACATTAAATTTTGTTAGATAAAAGCGGCTTTTGAAATCAACTGTCTTAGGAGGAGCAGAATCCCATAGAAAGACGTAGCCACAGTTAAAATACCTTGCTGCAGACCGAGATGAATGGAGACGTTTTTTTTTTGACGCCCTGTGATGAAGATGATGATGTTTTTATAGACTGGTTAAGTGACTGGTCAAATTATCACCCACATTGCGGTTATTGAAAACACCACAACTGACAATTTTTTAGATTACATGATTTAGAAAATGCACTTTTCTAGGTTGCCTCATTGGCGAATTATTACTATCCCATTTGGAATTTCTTTAATCGACTGAGAATTCGAAAATTGAAACTCTTCGAAACGTGCCACCAAACAAATCCCTTTGAATGCCATACAAAAATAGTATTTCAAATTAATACTGATTTGAATGGATAATTATTCAAATGTGTACACATGTCTCGAAAACGCTAATTTGGTAAAATAAAATCAGGTAGTTAGAGGTACCTACACTAATTTGACTTTTAAAGCTATTTTTTGTAAGTCTTTTCCGTAAGGAAAGTTTTATTAATTTAAGGTTGATTTTTGTCTACCGTAGAATTCAAAGCCACCACACATGTCTGCTCAAAAATCACTTTTCCATGTCTGGCATACAATAAAGTTCTAGTTTTTCACTTTGGAAACTGTAGCAATACAAATAGTGCATGCCTAAATCAAAATAGAAAAATAAAAATAAGGAAAACGCGTTTTAACAATAAACAATACTACGTATTCTGAAAATATCCATAAAACAATTTAAAGCAAAAAATACATAAAACACTTGATTTCTGTGAATTCCTTCAAATTATTCAAGCATTTCCGGAATTTTCTTTCATTTTAGGTATATGTAGATCGTGCCTTAAACGGGTTAAATCTAAATTACCAAAGCCAACACAGCACATCACAGCACGACTCATGCTCACACCCGCACCTGCTTGATGTTTGAATTTTCCATAGAAAAGAAAATAGTAAAAAAAAAAAAAAACGATGTGGAAGGTCCATTGGCGTAATAAAATTTTATGTTCACCAACACGACGACGAGTGCTTGGGTTTAGATACTTTATTCATGAAGTTATGGTGTTAATAGGGGTCACGCCTCTGCCTGCTGCGTCTATGCCAAGATAGTTTTGAAAGATATACATAAGAAGCGCACTAACCCGCGGAAGCATAAAATGAAATTGCTTATTGCTCATCAAATTCTGGGAGTTCACTTTGGTGTTTATAAAATTTTAAAAGGGTTATGTCTATGCAGGTTATAATAGCGGAACGAAAGTACATAAATCAAAGAATTTGAATTTTTTGAAACCAATTGTGCTTCTAACCGGCATTGGTTAATTGATCAAGGCTGTTTTGAATATTAAAAAGGAATTAACAAAAAGAAGAGTATGTGCTGAGCCTAAGTATTTATGTTTATTATTATTCAACTCACATTAATTATATTGGTTGTTTTATAACATAAGTTAAACGAAAATGCCTTAAACCTATTAATGGAAACATTCAAGATGCCAACAAACCCATTTAAATTCGAAAATAAAAATATATTCTTAAACTAACCGACCGACGAACGTACAATGATGGGGGATTTATTGTGGAAACAATCATTAAGGGTACATTAAGTTGATGTATTTATGAATACTCATAATGAGCTAGATTCTTTTTGTCGATCTAGAAACAAAAATAGAGTAAGCAAATAAATTGTTTAAAAAATTCTAAACTTGTGTAATAAATCGATCGTTTCTTACAGTATTATACGAAACGGCGGCGCTTCTAGCACGTATTAATGATAGTCTTGATCACTGAAAGTGCACCCTTTTGAAATTTTCAATGGCAAATATGTAGACAACTTGGCTATTAAGAAACGTTTATAGCAACAGACCAAATATAGATTTCTCGGGAGATTAAAACCTCAGACTTTAAGACTTTGGTACCAAAATGGATGAAATTTTGGTATCGAAACTAGATGAGAAGCACTTATTCATGACAAGAATACTCTTGGAGAGTTTGTCAGTTCCTCGCAAGAGGCAGTACCTCGGAAAAAAGAATATTTTTAGGTGGCAGAGGCTGGGAATCGAACCCAGACCTTCGGCATGACAATCCAACGCACTAAACATTATACAACGAGGTACCTACTACGACAGAGCCAGTAGAGCATTTCATAAACTACAGAAGCCAGGCAACAAAGAGACATTCAACACACCATTAGACTTCCACCCTAAAACAGGGACTTGCTGAATATTGAAACTGATAAAGCCATCGACTGTGTTAAGCTAGGTGGATAACCAAAACCATCCCAAGATGTCAAAGGATAAATGTCAGCACCTCCCACAGTATATATATCCAATATCTATGTATGTACCCATAGGTAAAGACTATGGGTATCCGCAAAGGATCCACCAGCGAACCTAGCCTACAGTAACTACCCGAAAGTGTGGAGTGAGCTCTTGTGTGTTAATATTACGATCCGGAATTCTATCTAACACCACAATATCAACCAGTTCTAGAAGAGACTGCAGCTTATCAAATCTTGACCTGACACCTTCAAAAATCAACAGATTGATCGGTCAAAATCACCAATGCCTGAGACGATGATCACCAACAAAGGAGAAGCAACAGCGATACAGGATAAAATTGAAGCCTTCGCTTCTCATTCCGAAACAAACTTCACGTCTAGCTCATATGATGATCAAGTCTTCCTTGGCCAAATCTATCTCTCTATCTATGGATAGAGTAGACACTGGATAGAGCAGACACAAATGTACAACTTGGATACAGCAATGTTTGGCGACACCAATCCTGCAAGTGATCTAGATGACAGCCCAAAATTGAGCACCCCAGAGAAGATAGCTGGAATTATTGGCAAATCCGAACCAAAGAAGTCAGGTGAACAGGATGAGGTATCCAATTTTGTCTTAAAAAGGCTTCCACAAAAAGTATTGGTATTCTTAATCAAAAGTAGAAAACTGCTAAAATCGTGCCGTTTCCGAAGAACGGTGAAAGGAACATGATCAAAAACTACAGGCCGATATCTCTCCTCAACAATCTAAGTAAGCTCTTGGCAGAGGTAATACTCAGGAATCTCAAGAAGTTCTGTGGTGAAAACTACATTATCCCAGGCATGCAGCTCAGTTTTCGGAAAAAGCATTCCACACTGCAAGTTACATACAAAGCCCACAAAGAAGCCCACAAAGATAATACAAAACCAGAAGATCATATTAAGATCACCGCAGCAAATATTGCAGAACCATCATTTGGAATATTTCTGCAACAGTAATAAGAGACGAAAGAATAACATTGGCATTTCATTTAAAAACCCACAGTCCATCACAAAATGCTGACAATGGACGCCACAGCGCACAACAATAGATACTTTTCATAAAGTGAAGATACAGTCATCATACAGTCATCATAGAGTCATCATCGAGTCATCATAGAGTCATCACAAGAACGTAGCAGCCAGCGGTCAACCTCAACTTATCTCCTGTTATATTATTTTCGTACTTAGATCAATAAAGTTTAATTCTTTTTAAAAAACCTTTTAATAGAACGCATTTTGTAATTGGCGCAGTCGGTAGGATAGGGTTTAAAAATTATTAAACGGAAATTAATAAAAACTCCTATCTAGTGATCGTTAACGTGATTTGAAACCCAAACGCATATTGGGAACCAAACGTATATTGGAAAAAGCGACATCATACCTACGAAAAAAAAAAAAATAAAAATCAGTGAAAAACATTACAATTCAAGATCCGTAAGGACAAATATTGTGAAATCTCGTAGAGAGTGTTTAATTGATTTTATCTATTAAGAAAAGGAAAAGATTAAGAATATTGTGAAAGTGAAAGTGAATATTGAACTTGAGACAAATTAACATAAAAAATAAAAATATGTCAATTAATGAGGAACTACCCGTAAATGTGGCAGAGGAGAAAGAGCAGGAATTTCTTCTTAGAGAACTCCAGCATATACCACCATTTAAAGGTGCTTCGGAAGACAATTTGGCTCTTTTCATCTCATCGGTGGAATATTTGATGACAAAAATTCAAGGACAACATAATATTGTCAAGGCGACGTTCGCTGTACACCACAAGATACAGGGTGATGCAGTAAGAGTGATAAATGCTCTACCACATCTTGCGCCATGGAGGGATGTAAAAACCAGCTTGGTAAGGAATTATAGTGTAAAAGAAAGTTATTTAAAGATAGCACAAGAAATAGGGACAGTATTAGAAAAAAATACTTTTAAGTTATATAAAAAATTAGATAGTTTATTGCAAAAAATTCAAATAAAGGCACAACTCGAGCCTAATCTAATTTACACGCAAAGAAATAATGAAACTTTAATCTTAGAAGCTTTCAAAAATAATTTGACTTCTAGTCAAAAAGCAATAGTAATTGCAAGTAAATGTTCCACTATGATGGAAGCATATGATTTACTAGAATCGAATTCAATGTTGTACAATAACGAACATGTAAAGAAACCCATCGATATGAATAAAAATCTCAATGCTTACCCTCCTAAACAAAATAACTTCATTCCTAATAGATATAATAATAATTATAAAAATCCGAATAACGTTCAGAGAAATAATAATTTGGGAATGAGTTCAGCCCAAATAAGGTTTAATAACAATCAGGTTCTAGGTAACCACAGGCAGAATCCTTTTAGAGATTATAAATTTGGATTTCAACACAATAATTATAATGGCTATCAAGGTCAAAATAATAATTATCAGAGTCAAAATTACTTTAGAAATCCTAATAATAGTAGACAAGTTAGACAAGAACCAATGGAAGTTAATCGTCTAACTGACGAACAAATTAAAAATGGTGATGAGGTAAATTTTATAATAGGGGGCCTTCGAAACTTCCCATCGTAGAACTTCACGTTCAAAATGAAAAAATAAAAGTCTTAGTAGACACAGGATCTACTATGACCCTTCTAGATAATAGAAAATTACAATACTATAAAAGAATCAAATTAGAAAAAGAAATTAGAGTAAACACAGTAAATTCTTATATTTATATATCGGAACAAATTATAACGAAAATTCCTAGAGAATTTATAGAAAATGCCACAATGGAGTGGAAGTTAATGAATTTTGAGAACAAGAATTTTGATGCGATCATAGGATCGAACTTTTTAAATGCCATAGGTGGTATTATTAATATGAAAGAAAAATATTTAGAGATTAACGGGAATAGAATTCCTTTTGTTTCTTTTCAAGTCAATGGAAATGAACACATCAACGTAAATGATCAATGTCCATTTAAATTTGACGAAATTCATATTCTAGAAGATAATTCAACTGATATGAATCAACTTCTACATAAGGATTTAAATGAAGAAGAGAAAGGAATGTTAAAAGTATTCTTAAATAAGAATAAAGATATATTTTATAAGGAGGGAGAAATATTAAGCTCCACAACGCAAACCGTTCATTCTATAAGAACAAAAACAGATACGCCGATATTCACTAAAATCTATCGATATCCTAAAATTCATGAATTAGAAATAGATAAGCAAATAAAAGAAATGCTTAGTAATGGAATTATAAGAAAAAGTATTAGTCCGTATAATTCACCCGTTTGGATAGTTCCAAAAAAAGTAGATAACTCGGGAATTTCCAAGTGGCGTATGGTAATTGATTACCGCAAGCTAAATGAGGAAACTATTGAATATAAGTATCCTTTACCAAACATCGACGATGTTTTAGATAAGCTTGGGAGATCCCAATATTTTACGACTTTAGATTTAGCTAAAGGGTTTCACCAGATTAGAGTGAAAGAAACTGACATAGAAAAAACGGCTTTCAGTGTTCCACAAGGACATTTTGAGTTCCTTAGAATGCCGTTCGGGTTGAAAAATGCACCTTCTAGTTTTCAGTGCATGATGAATGAAATCCTCGAGGGATTAATTAATAAAATTTGTGTAGTTTATATGGATGACATCCTTGTATTTAGTACTTCTTTAATAGAACATACAATCAACTTAAATAAAATATTCGATCGTTTAAGACAATATAATTTGAAAGTCCAAATAGATAAATGTGAATTTTTGAAAAGAGAAACTAAATTCCTTGGACATTTAATAACTAAAGACGGGTTAAAACCTAACCAAGATAAGATAGAGGCAATTAAAAAAATATTAATTCCTAAAACTGTTACAGAGATAAAATCATTCCTTGGTCTTACAGGATACTATAGGAAGTTTATTAAAGATTATGCTTCTACAGCACAACCTATGACAAAATATTTAAAAAAGGGAACAAAAATAGATGTTAAAGACTCCAAGTATATACAATCATTTGAAACTTTAAAGAAAAATATAATGAGTCCCCCAGTACTAGTATACCCCGATTTTACTAAAGAATTTGAACTCACAACTGATGCATCGAACTATGCAATTGGAGCTGTCTTAACGCAAGACAAACACCCCATCACATACATAAGTAGAACCCTCAATGATCACGAGAAAAAATATTCAACTACAGAAAAAGAATTATTGGCAATAGTTTGGTCAATTAAATATTTAAGGCCATATCTCTATGGAAAGAAATTTCAATTAAAGTCAGACCACCAACCTCTGAAATGGTTAAAGACAAAAAGTCTAGGTAAAGATATTTCAGGGAGATTACAAAGGTGGATACTTTCCCTTGGAGAATATAATTTTGATATTAGTTATTTAAAAGGTTCACAAAACACAGTTGCTGATTACCTAAGCAGAGAAATAAAAGACAATGAAAATGAAATTAATCATTTAGATGAGGATCAAGAATTAGAAACTCGACATTTAAAAGAAGAAGAATTGTTAGATCATTTTGTAATTATCGAAAAAGCTGTAAATTCTTACAAGCAACAAATAATAATAAACCTCGATTATCAAGGTAGAAAAATAGGAATAAGACGCATAAATGGAAATAGAAAATTAGTTGAACTTTCTCCTAGTTTATTAGAATCTCCAAGTTTCGAGAGGAAAATAAAAAAAGTATTAGAACCAAAGCAAACAGGTATATATTGCGAAAATGATAATATATATAATATATTACAACAAAAACTAATAAAACTTTTTGATAAAAGCATTATGACATTTCATAGATGTAGCTATCTAGCTAAAGAAATGAAAACAGAAGAAGAAACTGTTGAACAAATTAAACTGTATCATGAATTAGAGACCAGTCATTCTGGCATAGAAGAAAATTACACAGGATTAAAAAGATATATCTTTTTTCCAAAATTAAAAAATATAGTTACTACAGTAGTTAATAATTGCGCCATCTGTCGTTTAAATAAATATGATAGGCATCCAGTTAAGCCAAAGTTTAAATTAACAGAAACCCCAAGCGACGTGAATCAAATTGTACACGCAGACTTATTTTTCTTAAATAAACTACCATTTTTATCCACAATTGATAAATTTAGTAAACGCGTGACATTTACTTCAATCCCTAATAAAAATATAGAAAGTATTCATACAGCATTAGTGCAGTATATTTCACAACATGGGAAACCAATTAAATTTGTAATGGACAATGAATTTGACCAAATTCTTATTAATACTTTATTTAATGATTTAAATATAGAAAGACATTTCACAACCCCTCACTCACACACAGGGAATAGCCCTATTGAAAGAGCACATAGCTCAATATTAGATAAAATAAGATGTCTAAAAAACGGAAAACAATTATCAGATCTAGAGAAAATTAATATCACTTATAAAGCTGTATTTTATTATAATAATGCTATTCAAAATATAAGTAAGAAAAAACCATTTGAAATTCAAGAAGGAAGAGTTGACAAAAAACAATTATACAAAACTTTTGCTGAACATAAAGAAAAAAAGATATCTCAGTTAAATAAAAATAGAGAAGATACGGAAAAACCTGAAGATAATGATTACGTAGTTAATCCAGGGAGAAGGGATAAAATATTACCGAAATTCAAATATAAAACGACTAAAAGAGTCCACCCTATTAATATTCAGAGGAAGAGAAAACGAACCAAACAAATATCCCACAATGACATGATCGATCAAGATCAAGCAAATAAATCAGGAAAGAGTGTTACATCTGCAACAGATTCAGTGACTCAAAATACTTCGTCAAGTATAGATTCTGAAAATATTCCTCTCGCGCAGTTAAAGTGAAAATATTAACCATGTATATTTTATATTTTCTCACCCTAGTAGTTTTATTGGTTACTAAAATTAGAAGTGAAATAACCACAGAAAACATTAATATCCAAGAGGGATATGCAAAAATAAAACTTAATAAAGTTAAAATAGTGAAAGATTACATACATATTTTACATAGAATAAATATTACTCAAATTAAAAATGTTTTAAAAGACATAGAAAATAACATGAACAATTTAACAAAAGTAGATTTTCCCGATGAGATATTCGAAGAAATAAAATTGATTAAATCTGAAATAGAAAGTGTTACACAGCATCGAAATAAGAGGAGTTTGTTTAATTTGGGCGGAAGTGTTTTGAGATTTTTGTTCGGAACAATGGACGAAGAAGATAGAATAAAAATTGAAAAAAGATTGGAAAATAGTGAAACAAATAATCACAATATAATAAATAATTTAAATAAGCAAATCAAAATTAATGACATATTCCAAACACGAATCAAATCAATTCAAAAAGAATTTGATGATTTATATAAAAATACAAAGTTTTTAAATTTTAATCTAACAGGAATGTTATTCGTTCATAGAGTAATTATTTTAGAAATAAGAGAAAAACTTTATAAAGTAAAAGAAATAATTGAAAAAACTCAAAATAATATCCTGGCAAGCAAAATAAATGTTATGGTTAATTCGGTATTAACAAATTATGAAATAAATGAATATAATATAACTTTTGAAAAATTAAATAAAATTAGATTATCTGTAGCATCATACAAAGATGAAATAATATTCATTATAAGCATTCCAGAAAACATTGTTGCGTTTACTAAATATTATATTACAAGTATGCCTAATTTTAATAAAGAAGAATTAATTATAAAAGACGATTATATTATTCAATTAGAAGATAATGAATTTCTATACGAAGAAATAGAATATAAAAAATTGAAAGTTTATAAAAACTGTTTAAACTTTAAAAATTGTAAGAAACAAATAAACAGAAACAATAATATCATATCAGAACTAAGTAGAGGTATATTGTTAGTAAAAAATGGAAAATTTCAACTAAATAATACTTGTAACGAAAAAGATAAAATTGATATCACAAATAATGTGCTGATTAATTTTGAAAATTGTGTTTTAAAAATTGACGAAATATTATACGAAAATAAAAATGAAATAGTTGAACAATCCAATATTGTATAAAAACATGTCAGAAATATTTGAATATAAAGAAATAAAATTTGAAGATATTAATAATTTAGATGAAATCCATGATAAAATATCAAATATTAAAAACCATACCAACATAGCTTATATGTTACATGTACCAATAGTATTGTCAATAATAGTTATCATATTATATATTAATAAGAAAAAACTCGCCAAAATTTGCTCCAGGAGAAGCAACAATTTTAAGGAGGGGGGAGTTACATACAAAGCCCACAAAGAAGCCCACAAAGATAATACAAAACCAGAAGATCATATTAAGATCACCGCAGCAAATATTGCAGAACCATCATTTGGAATATTTCTGCAACAGTAATAAGAGACGAAAGAATAACATTGGCATTTCATTTAAAAACCCACAGTCCATCACAAAATGCTGACAATGGACGCCACAGCGCACAACAATAGATACTTTTCATAAAGTGAAGATACAGTCATCATACAGTCATCATAGAGTCATCATCGAGTCATCATAGAGTCATCACAAGAACGTAGCAGCCAGCGGTCAACCTCAACTTATCTCCTGTTATATTATTTTCGTACTTAGATCAATAAAGTTTAATTCTTTTTAAAAAACCTTTTAATAGAACGCATTTTGTAATTTGCACCCACTCCTGAAGTTTCATCATGACATCACCACAGCCTTAAACAACCATCGAGTTATCGTCTTATGCTTCCTGCATGTCGATAAAGCATTCCACAGTGTATGGATTGAAGCCCTTATATAGGTACATAAACTTCACATACTAGGCTTTCTTTCAGCACTAATAAAAATTATTTCTGTTTTCTTGCTTCCAGAAAATTTTTCGTGCAACTGATGGATAACTGCAAATCTACAATGAGGAACATCAGAGCTGGAGTTGCCCAAGGCTCGAAACTTGGACTACTTCTCTACAACATTATGACCTCTGACCAACCAATTTCAAGTGGTTTTCACTATTTCCGTTGGCAGATATCCAAGAAGTCGAAGCCTATGCCCTCAAACTCTTTGAGTTTTGCACAAAATTGGGTATACGGATAAACTCATCCAAATCGGAGTTTGTCTGTTGTTTAAGATTTCAAAATCGTCATGGTTTCATCTGACTTCGAAACTTCGAATCCCCTTATTATTCAATACATTATGTATTTATTTTTACAAACCTTTATAATCTCAAAAAAAAAATCAAGTGTAAAAATGCCCCTCCTACTTGGTCATAGCTCAAACAAAATGTAAACCACTTTCGGTTGCTCAAGATTCAAAATGTTTTGTTTTCAAACAATACAATAATGGACCAATATCTACCTGATTTTATCACATCATTGTGTTTTCATTTCAAATTGGATGGATTAAATTTCTACACCCGTCAATCATTACTAAGAATCTTCAATTCACCTGCAGATTGTTAGACTGTAGGGACATAGAAAACTAACTACATAAATCACCGTCACAATCACAAGGGACCTGAAGTAAACGATGCACAAAAAAAAAATCGAGACAAAACTATTAAGGCAAGACAATTTAGGGCAAAGAGTCTGATAAATGTTACATTTTATGTCACCGTCACCCTTCGTCAGGTAAAAAAGTGTGAGAATATTTTTAATTTTTTTGTTGTTGTTGACCTTCTGAGATACAATATCTAATAACACAAACAAAAAGTTACACCACGGAGGCGTACGTATTTGCTTTAAAAGGTTGCGTTATCTGATAACAGTAAAAATTAAGGAAATTTATCTAAAAAGGAAGTAATACAAAATAGTTGCAACATTAATAAGTTAAATTAAATAATTTAAAAGATTTTATGTATGTACCAAAGTTTGAAGTAGGATTTATTGAAAGAACATAAAAGTATGTTGCAAAAGCTTCCGAACTAAAATAAATAAGTAAATCTGCATTGCTTTCACACGCACATAGGAGATAGGAATAGTTAAAAGTTATAATTAGGGCTGGTTACGATACCAAAAATCCTCGGTCTCATTGGTATCGGTATCGGAAATTTAAACAAACCCCAGACTATACCAGTTCTAAGGCATCCGAAACTATACTGAGCCGATACCAAATTTTTGGACGGAAATTTATCAAGACTTTCAATGGTATCGTTAAGTACACTGCCCGACAACCGATTAGCGCCCCTATGCTTCTTGTCTTTGAAGCACCAGCCAATCAAATAAAACGTTTGAAATCGGCTTTTTGCCAATGAAAGTTTGTATAACATTATACGCGAAGTGAAATGAAAGTTTTAGTATAGGATCTAAATCAATAACATTTTAACAGAATTTTAAGGAATTTAATATGAAAAATCCTCTTTTTTCCAGGACATTTGATTAGAACCCCCAGTTGAAAATGTTGAATAACATAGAAAAATGGGCAAAGAATTCCCCCAAACATTTTTTAATTTTAATTCCATTAATTTATAAGTTATTTCTTAAAGAATTAATAATGTATTGTGCAACCACGGTTCACTATGACCTCGTATATCCTGTTGGGCTAAGGAATCATATAATTTCTTTAAATAGTCAGGAGAAATAGTCTCCCAGGCACTTTTTACGAGCTTAGATGTGGGAATAGGAGTGTTATCCTGCTGGAACTTCCATTCCAAGGGCTTAAAATATCCTTGATGGCAGGGAACGCCATTCTTAGTACACCATTTTATACTGTGGCATTCATACGACGAGTAAGAAATTTCAATTCAATGGTGCCTTGTAAGTTATTGCTCCCAAATATCAAATTTCGCATTATCTTTCTGGTAAGAAAATCCGCCAACTACCACGACCCACACGACCTGCACAGCTGTGCACTCGATATAAATGAATTACAACAACAAAAGGACCTGTGCTGAATGATGTGCTGAATGACGAGTTGATTCTATGTGTGCGTTTTTCACTGCTTTCACTAATGCTTTGCAAATCTAATCATCACAGCTGTTCGTTTCAGCTTGTAGGCAAATCAAACTGACAGCTAAGGATTGGCTAAGATTATATTCTCTGGTAGTAAGCATATAGCCATTGGGACCCTCCAAATATTTTATTTTTCGTCTGAAAAGACTACAAGAGTACAAGCTGCCACTCCTTCTTCCAGGACGTATGGGCTCTGCAAATATCAAGGCGTTGCGTCTTTCTAGGTTGGTTAAGAAGTGTTTTTTTTTTTATTTTAATACGTTTTAAATGTTCAGCATTAGAGATAATTCTTTGGCAGTCCGCATGCTTTTACATCGGTTTTTTCTTTAATTTTGCCTGCAGAGTCATGTTAACTAGATGCGCGCCTCCAAATATTTCGCTTGTTAGCTGCTATAATCACAAAAGATGACCGGCCCTTCATACTCTTTAAATAGTTATGCTCATTGCGTAAGAATGAGGAAAACATTTTATGGCTGCGGCTAACTTTTATTTGTTTAATTTGATGAATTGATTGACCACACTCACTATAAGCCTTTATTTTGGCCCTTTCGGACTCATTTGACGGTTTTATTATTTTAAATAAATAAACGGTAACTTTAATAAGAAAAATATCACAACATACCTACATGCAAAATTTAACAGTAAAGCAAAGAGGCGCTAATCGGCTGTCGCAAAAAAAATAGATTAGTTATTGTCACATTTGGAGGAAAAAAGCAAAAAAAGATAACGGTTAAAAATAAGTCAAGCTATTTTGTAGAGAGAGGGGAAAAAGAGGAGGATAAAATATTGAGCATGATACATATTCAGCATTCCTAGTTTTTGTATTTACTCTGAAAGATAAAGATTAGAGGGGGCGTTAATCGGTTACCGGGCAGTGTATTGCCAAAATACTGGATTTTGAATATTTTATTTTATATTAATGATTTATTTCAAGGAAACAATAATTCTTGTAATTGGTTTCCAGAAACAACTGCAACGATTTGTTTTAAGCTGTCACAGTTGGCCTTTTTAGCAAAGAGAAGGTTTAGGAAGTGGTTTTGGTAAATATCCAATTTCGTATTATCTTGCTCGTAAAAAAATCTGCCAACTACCATGACTCTTTTTATTTGTGTAAAAGGCAATTATTTAAAAAAAAAAATGGGCTAACAATCTTGTAAACAAAAATTGAAAGAAATATTTAACTATGGATAGTAATAATTTTATGGCCCAATAAAACGTTTACTAGGAAATCTAGTAAATGCTGAAAATGATGATGAGCACTATAATTAATTCAAAAAGTCGTATTATGTATGCTAACTAATTTTATAAAAAAAAAAATATATATTAAAATGTTGGTCTGTTTACTTTTATCCTACATTGTTTATTCATATAAAATTAATTACTGAAACAGATTCTAAGATATCTGTCGATAAGCCACAAAATTAAAAAAATACGGTTTTAAAACTAGCTGAAAACATCAAAAATTGGTTCGTTATTTTTATGCATCCACTGTTGTTGAAAAAACTCGAAAATTTTACCACCGTATTCATAGTTTTACTTAAACTAGTACGTCCAGCCCTCGAAACTCGAGTGCTAATAACACTTTCGTCTAGTTGGCAAAATTCTAGAAAATCGTTCAAGAATCGATCACCAAAATGATTCGATTATTTTAATCAATCGATCTTTTGATCATTTTCATTTTACCGAATTTATTTCGATTCAATTTTATTCATTTGGATTTCGCTGGAATTACAACTCTCCGATTTTAACAAATTCAATTCAATACTGTACCGTACTGAGTCCAATTTGATCGAAGTCTAAAAACAATACAATTTGGATTGATTACAAGGCTAACAAAAAAAATAAAATTTTCACTTTTTACTGCTCCGGAAAAAGAGTGACATTTGTATCAAAATATTCTTTTTCTATCAAAATATAGTTTGCCCTCATTACAGTGGCGTAGCTAGGATATTTGCCGCCCGGGGCAAAACAATAATTTGCCGCCCCTTCGGTCTAACAATACTTAATAATAAAATCGGCCTAGAGTTGCAGACAACATTTTGACTAAAATATTTTTTTTATAAATGCAAGGAATTACATTCTGCGAAATATTGATACACGCCACTTTGCCGCAATATCTGCTGAATGAAAATTTTTTGTTTCTGACCTACTGGGATTTAACTTTAAACCGACTGTATATAATATAGGCACATGAGACTTGAATTTTTTTTAATGTTTGCTTTCGTTCAAAAATAGTAAAGTTCATAATTGTTCATTAGGCGTGTCTCACCAAATAAAATCTCTGAGAGCTCAGATATTTTTAAGTGGGGCAAAAAATCTCACCTGAGCACTAAGATTTTTTCCAGAGATTACTGAGACGAAAATTTTTTGGGTTAATTTCTCAATGTTCTTTTTCAGCTAAAACTGTTCATTTAACAGCCAAATTGCAATTTCTCGGTGATGTGCAAATACGAAATCGATACAAAAATACAGAATAGAGGTTGATTGTTGATAAAAAGGAAAAATAAATTGATCTTAGTATTATTTTTCATTCATTTAATAAAGTTTTGTGCTTTAAAATTTAAATATTTAAAGCAGAGTTAAAATTTTGTTTCCATAATTCAGTACGATTGAACAGAGTATCTTTGTTTCACCACAACATTCCGCCTACGTCAACTTGATACTAAGCGCTCGGTGAGATTTTACTTGGTGAGACACGCCTATTGTTTCATCAGTACTCGACAGCGAAACTGAGAAATTGCATACTGTTCATATTTCTCAGATCTAATGATCATGAACCATGAAAGGGTCAAAGCAACGGCTAAGTCACTACTGACTGTCTGACTACAGAGTTGTTACTTCACTGAAATTACAGTAGATTGTTGATCTAATACATTTTTTCTCAAAATAAATCTGCTGAAAAATCTACATACTGCACTTCATTTTACGAACAAAAATTAATCTTCAAGCTTTCGCAAAAAAAAAATCACATTTTTTTAAAATTCTTTGTGTTGAATGCAGCCATTTATGTTTGAAAAAAAACTATCGTTATGTTTTATTTATTTTTATTCATTTATCAGTTTTGTATAAATAATATTTTTATTTTTTATTTTTGAAAAAAAAAAAAAATTATCTGCGAAAATATTCAATCGAAAGCATTTTTGTTTTTTTTTTTTCAAATCTAACGTAACACATTCTTTGAGAAAGGTCAAACCCTCTGAAATAAATTGAGAGAATTAACAAACACATATATGTAAGGCTACAAAAAAGAATGGTCATTACGAAAGCCATTTTGTTTCAAAATTTGAAAGAATTGTTAATTTAAAAAAATAAACTTTTGTGTTTATTACCAACTTCTATAATGAGCAACGGCCATGATTCTGCCGCCCCTAGTGATTTGAACACAATGAAAAATTGTACGTTCTTATACGTACCAATGTTATAGAATTTTTAACTTAAAAAATAATACTTTTTTGTTTATTTCCAATTTCTGCAATAAACAACGATGATGATTTTGCGCCCCAATTGATTTCAATTTAATAAAAATTGATTTAATTATTTATTTTACAAAAATTAAACTTGTGTTTATTTCCAACTTCTCATGAAGATCGAGGAAGATTTTGCCGCCCCTACAAATTTGAATACTATTAAAATTGTGCGTTTTCTAATAAAAATTTAATAAAATTTTCAATAAAAAAAACTTCTGTAATTGGTTTACATCCCATAAACAATGAATATGATTTTTCCATTTGCCGCCCCTTAATCCTGGCGCCCGGGGCGACCGCCCCCTTCGCCCCCCCCTAGCTACGCTAATGCCCTCATATTTCAAGCCATCAATTGTCAAATTCCATACACGGAAGGCTAAGATGTCAATTGATTAAAAAACTTCTGAAATATTTAATGAATTTTTACTGCTCAAGAAAAGCCTGATTTTAAGGCAATCAAGGTGACATTTGGATCGAAATGTACTTTTTCTGTCAAATTATAGTTTGGCCCCTATATTTCAAACCATCAAATTCCATTGACGAATGGTAACGATGTCGATGGTTTAAAAAACTACTACATATTCTGACATTTTTGATGAATGTTTAATGCTCCGGAAAAAGGTGATTTTATTAGAGCAATTGTGTGACATTTGGATCGAAATACACATTTTCTGTCAATATATAGTTCATCCCGAATTTTCCAAGCCATCAACTGTCAAATTCCATTGACGGATGGCTACGATGTCGATGAATTAAAGAATCTGTAAAAAATTTCAAATTTTTGATAAATTTTTACTGCTCCAGAAAAAGTTGATTTTAAGGCAATTGGGTGACACTTGTAGCCGGCATTTTAAGCTAAACGCATAGAATTCTCGGCACTTAGCTTAAAAGCGGATAAAAGTTGTATTGCCAGCGTGATGCAAAAGACACTAAAAGTTTACTTGTCAACGCGTTGACAGCTCGTAGCAAAAGTGACGTTTGGATAAAATTGGGGCTAAGCTGAACCAAGAGAAGTGGCTTCGGGCTTGCAAAAAGAAACAGAGCTATTATCCATCACGTATGAGAGTCCGCTGACTGCCAGTCAGCCTGACAAAAAAGTGTAACAACCTATAGCAAAAATTGACGATTGCATAAAATTTTTCGATAACAAAATGAGACATACGATTTTTGGATATACTCCAACATTAAATAAAAATCGCAAGAATTATTGCATAGTTTAAAAGCAGTCTTGCACGTCGAGAAGAACTGAGCTACTTTTCTGCAGCACTGAACGCTGCCATCGGACATTCCAATAATCTTTGCAGTCAGTGCTGGAAAATTGGTTGGTTGGTGGGTGACAAAATCAAAATGTCACCGACAAATAGAAACAAACTAAAAATGAACAAAAAAGATAAGAATATAACAAATAAAAACAAATTGAACAAAAGAAAAATATAAGGAAATATATCATCGTATTATAAAACAGCAAAAACGCATCTTGTATATAAAAAACAATAGTGTCGTGAGTTTAAAAGTAAAAATGTCAAGATATCAAAAAATTATGAATGAATGAATGAATTAGTTGTATGGTGTAAGTGCACTGCGACCTTAAGATCTATTGTGCCCCCTTACCAGAGCTTGATGAGGTTACTCATCCTACAGCTCATCCTCCAAATTGATTTCTTTAAGAAACTTGAGTGTTTGGAGTGCTTTTAGAGAGGATAGTTCTTTCTCCTCTATCTGGTGATTTTCCAGATGCCTTTGTCTTTGATGCACAAGTACATCACATCTACCCAATATGTGGTTCGGGGTTTCCTCGTGCTCATTGCAAAATCTGCATATGGCACTGTTTTCCAGGCTAAGAATTCGGAGGTGTCTCCTTAACTTGCAGTCTGTGTCAGCCTGTGAGGAATCCCGTTATTATTCTTAGTCTATTTCTTTTTAAGCTGATGCAGGATTGGAATCGTGCTTGGTTGTAATTCCCAAGTAGAAGTTTGGCCTGCCTCAGCTTAGGGAGCTCTTTCCAGATTTTTGATCTTTTCTCCCTCTCTGCTGTTTTGATTTTGTTTTTAATCACGTTTTCTCCTAATCCGCAATAAGGCTCTGGCCCCATTATGGGTGACATTGCCCCTTTTTTTTGCTAAGGAGTCAGCCTCTTCATTGCCCTGTATGCCATTGTGACCAGGTACCCAGGGAAGTGTAACATAGTTATTCTTGCCCAGTTCATTTAGCCTGCCCACACACTCCCATACCAGAGCTTAGAGCTAATGCTATACGAGCTTAGTGCTCTGAGTGCGGCCTAGCTATCAAAAAATTAGCAGCCCTATTATTGACACGATTCAAAACTAGTTTTAATACAAAACTAGTTCTATAGAGGTTTTGAGTTTCAGGTTTTGAACATATTGGTATTATTCAAACACAAATTGACATCTAAAACTCTAAATCAGAGTTTTAGACGTCAATTTTTGTTTGAATAATACCAGTATGTTCAAAACCTGAAGCTCGAAACCCCTATAGAACTAGTTTTACATTAAAACTAGTTTTGAATCGTGTCAATAATAGGGCTGTAAGTGTTGTGAACAAACAATCGGTCTCACTCTGGCTCTCGCTCGCACTTATTGTGCAATTTTCTTTTATTGTTTTTTAGATTTTGTGGTGCAGTTAATTAATAAATTTTTGCATTCTGCACTTCTGTGCAAAAA
This sequence comes from Dasysyrphus tricinctus, assembly GCA_963921185.1. NCBI lineage: Eukaryota > Metazoa > Arthropoda > Insecta > Diptera > Syrphidae > Dasysyrphus > Dasysyrphus tricinctus. The sequence goes on from OY992531.1 coordinate 97,947,635, forward strand.
CGATACATAATTTATATGCCTTTGGCTTTTGTAGATCGCGTAAATTATACCACAAGATTCGTGTTTGCCGTTTTATAATATATGAATTCCCTTTCCGCTAATTCCTTTTTATGAGAAAATCTGACTTCATCAGCTATTGATTTTGAGACTCCCTTCCAAACAATTTTCTTAAATATGTATAATGTATCACTATTTTTGTAGCCTTGGAAATTTTCTCTAAGAAAACAAAAATTGTAGTGATATTCTCATGCGTTCAAAAGTCATGATTTTTGCAATGAAAAAAGTGATTTTGGACCACTGCGCAATCGTAGAAACTGTTCAAGTTTTCACACGATTGCAATTTGAAATGAGCCTACTTGTATTGGCCCATAAATGAGGTTCCAAAAATCGCGCGTGACCTTGAGCGACCTTGAGAAAGCTTAAAGCCTTTATTACAAGTTATCTAGGGCTGACCAATTTCTGGGACCACTTGACCTTTTCTGATTAATTACTGAACAATAATTAGATGGCATCTTTTTTTTATCAAATTTCCCTTATATGAGGTGCCAAAGGTCCAGAGCTTAGACTGGTCAGTGTTAAGCTCAGACTTAAACTCTATCTAGTATTTGTGGAACGAGCTAAAGTTAAGGGTTAAGGCCAGAAATCCAGCTCCTGCAATAGTATATATAATAAAATGAACTTTAAGCGCACTCGTAGGTGAATGGGAAAGAATTGGAACTCCTCATAGACCGAGAGCCCACAGCAGATTTTGGGTGTGAACGATAGCAAAAACAGAAGTATAGGCGTCGAAAGCTCCATTAAAGACTATTAAAAAAATCAAAGTCTTGCAGTCCACAACTGGGGCCTTTGCGAGAAACAGTGCATCGAAAAAAAAAATATGAATGCAACTTCGAGGAAAATCGTGTTAGCCGAAATTGGTTTTCACCCCTCCCTAGATAAGCTCCGCGGATCCCATATCAAGGAATTTGAGATCATTTGAGTGTTTAGTTCGCCCTGCCAGACTGTTTAAAAAAACCGTTTCTCACTTAGAATTTTGAATTTTTTAAACGGTCCGGTAGAGCGAACTATACACTCAAATGGTCTCAGATTCCATGATATGTGATCCGAGGAGCTTTTCAAGGGATGAGTGAAAACCAATTTTGGCTAACACGATTATCCTCGAAGTTGCATTCATATTTTTTTTTCGATGCACTGTTTCTCGCAAAGGCCCCAGTTGTGGACTGCAGGACTTTGATTTTTTTTAATAGTTTTTAATGGAGCTTTCGACGCCTATACTTCTTTTTTTGCTATCGTTCACACCCAAAATCTGCTGTGGGCTCTTAGTCTATCAAGATACAGTCAAGAAACTCATCAGGTCATTGAAGAATCGTTTAGAATCTGTAATAAGAGCTAGGTAGTACCTCGTGGCATGATGTGGGTTCAATTCCCAGCCGTGCCACCTAAAGACAAAAATGTTTTATCTGAGGTACTGCCTCTTGCGAGGAACTGACAAATCCTCCAAGAGCATACTTGTCACGAAAAAGTGCTTCTCATTTAGCCATTCGGACTCGGCAAAAAACAGTAGGTCCCCTCCTTTCCTGCCAACAGCACGCACGGAGGAATGGTTGAGAGTTGTAAGTCACTAGGCCCTGGTTCTTCACGAGCTGTTGCGCCACCCAATTCATTTATTTTTATTTATTTTGTTTATAATAACAGCTCGAGGGGGAAATATGAAAAACTAAGCTAGTAAATTGCACTTGATTTTGTCTTAAATGTATAATTTTCCAGCTACTCTCTATTTCAATTTCACTCAGTTTTTCCTTACATTTTTCAACTTTCAAGTCTACCTCTTTAACTCCTGAAGTTATTGTAATGCTTTAATCCTTGATTAGAAGCTAAGGATTTGAGTTTATTAACGATACCATAAACTCTTAAGCGTCTCAACTACATACATCCAGAACAATTATTGTCTTTAAACTAAGCAAATGGATGATTCTGATGATCTTAACCTGGTCTCTCTTAACCAAGAGCAGCATTTTTGAACTAATACTTTTTTACGAACCAATATTTTACCTTTATGCCGCAGGTTAAAAAAAACACCAGATCTATTCTAAATCCCAGTATCAACATTCTACATAACATTGAAAGGTTATTCTCTTAAGGTTTGGTTTTTATCTTGGTTCTTTTAAGTGTACAAACAAAGAACACTTTCATTCTCGATCTTTTGTCGAGCTCCAGCTCAGTCAATTACGACATCCATAGGTACATTGAAAGGGAATGCACCTTCAAGGTAGACAAAACTCTGTTTTACCCGATCGTGGCTTCAGGACTATAATACCTTTTGTATTTGTCTGCCTTCGGTTTCATAAAGTCATTTTACTCCAAACTATTTATCCCATTTTGTTAGAAACAAGACTATAATCTTCCAATTTGATCCTTTGGATTACGTAGGTATATGCTTCTTTATAAAAATCCATCTCAAAAGGTATGGATTCTTACAAAGATAAACCTACATTTTTGTCTGTTGCATTCGTTTAAACATCATGAATGGAATTCACTATCATCACTCCTTCCCCGCTCTATCGTTAAGAGGGATCACAAAAATGCACAAGAAGCTATATAGAGCATTGCATACCAGAGAGCTCTATATTTGGTGCATGCATGTTTTGTTCATTAAAAATGACATTTATGTAATAACGCATTGAGAAATGGGCTCCGGGAATGGTTACACCAACCATCACCACCTAGGGAGCAACTGGAAATCCGTTTTTTTTTCTTGTATAGAGATTTAAGAGTTTCAAACCATTTTTGTTGATTTTATGGGCATTTTTATGTGCGGGTTTCTTAGGACTATAAAATTGTCTATGGTTATTCTCCACTTATAGAGAGATGTGAGTGCTCCAATAGATGCATGTGATGTAAGGTATTATAGGTACCCACTTGGTTTTAATATTCTATTGGTTATGAAGTTTTATATAAAGTGGCATGAGAAAAACAGTGGCAAGTTCGAGGGTCTATATGTATGTTTTCAACAGCTATGCAGCATGTTAAATTATTTTAATAGGTTTGATTTAACGAATTCCAAAAGGCGTGAAACGGATTTAGAAATATTTATGGATATGATCAACGAGCGCATTGTAAATGCTTTATGGTAATTTTAGAGATTTATGACTTGGATTTGATGTGAAAGGCATAGTTTTTTTGAATGTAAAGATTAAAAACATACAGTTACAGTTATATTTTTTCATTATTACAATATTTTTAGAAATTTTATAAATACTCAGAAATTTAACGGCAGATTAGATTGATATGGTTGTAAAGCTTTCTTTTATTGCTAAATACCTACTATAAAAACCTATAAGATCTGATGATGTCCTAATTAAAAAAAATGAGACCAGTTTTGTTATGGCACGAAATCACAATCTTTGATGTACGATAAGATTAACCAAATGATTGTATACGTTTATGCACGTACATTCTAAATATAAAAAAGTGTTAAAAGAAAAGTTCGGTATTTAAAAGCTAAATGAAAACATTACTGAATTTCTATTTTATTGGAAAATTGTTGCAAGCTCATGCATAAGAAAATAACATCATTTAAAGCATAAACATAAAAGTATTCTGACTAAGATGCAGCATTGGGACTTTCTTCTCACTGATTTGTTTATGCTCTGTCAACTATGAAAACATGGCTATAAAGTTCAAAGCGTTTCTGAAATAAAACATAATCAACCCGTCAAATTGTGTCATTAAATATTATTAGAATCCGACCTAAAGAATAAATAATTTTAGCTTAAATGTTGCCTATCACGCTACCAGGTACTGGTCTTGAACTAAACAAAACATAAACACACTATAATACTCTTTGAGACTAAATGAGTTTCAGACGTTTTAGACAGCTCCCTCAGGAGGATGGCTTACAGCGTGAAATTTTTAGAAAAAAGAATTGGCCAAGCAACTGACTCCTGGATGCGAGACCCAAACGAAAGCTCCTAAAAATAGCCAATGGGAAACCAGCAACTTCCAAATAGTTGAGAAGTTCATTTACATACCTGTTAGGGTGAGTTTTCCGGTGTTGAACTAAGTTTGAGCGAAGAATATAAATTTACCAAGAAGTATAATCTGGATATTAAAATCAAATCCGATTCCGAAAGTTCTTTTCGAAATAATAATACAAAGAACGAAAAAAAAATTATGAGAAAAGCTCTTTCTCATGTAATCTTGGCAAACACCACGCATACCATAATATTCACTATTCGTATTATAAGGATTGTAAAAAGGAGGATACTTTTGACGGGTACCAATGTTGAAACCCGCCAAATTTGTATAAGATCCGACTTCTTGGTAGCTTTATATTCTTTGGTTTGAGTTAGATCAGAACGGATATAGCACTTTCCAAAGATTTCTATAACTTCAAAAATCAAAATCCAGATGGCACTACAGCAAAAAATGCCCTCAGTTTATTCCATGACATAACTCACCAAATTAAGTGAGTTAACTCCAATTGAGCCAGCTTACGATTTAAATTTATTGAAAACTGACACTATATCATCTGTAAATTGGTGATTCTCTGCCAACTGTGATTCTTTTTTTTTTTTAAATATAAAAATTAAAACTTATTGGAAACTATTTTTGTTTCGTTTTGTGGTTTCATTTAGTCAGGGTATCCAATCTGTAAAAGCATTTTACTACAACTTTTAAAGAACAAAAAATATGGTGAAATGTACTAAAACAGGAAAAGACGATAATGAAGTTATTTTACTTTTTGTTATTTGTATTTTGTTCTCTCTCTTTTTAATCATATTTTTATTGAGATTCTTCATTACCTGTTAAGTTTTGATCTCTTGACATCTCTTCTTCCCTTATTTTCTTTAAAAATGTATAACTTTTTCGTTTTAGTAGTCTATTCTTCTGAATGGCAACCCTTTTCATTGTGCTGGGTTATTACTTAGTTTTTATTGCACGGAATAGTTTTTGTTTGGCTCTTCCGAGGCATTGCTACCGTTTTAATAAAGAAAATTGGTAGAAAGTAAATATTATTGCAAGAAATAATTTATTTAAAGTTAACGGTGCCACGGTAGTGACATCCACGGTACTGACATTTAGACAGTTTATGTGACCTAACTTCTTTTAACTAATGAGAAAAATAATTTCCAGGAAAATTTTAACATACGTATGTCGTTAAAAGGAATACAAAATTCTGCAAATCAACCAGAAAAATGCTATAACATGCTTAAAAAATACTACCACAGTACTGACAAATTAATTTGTGACACACTCACTTTCTTCGAATGAAAACATATCACTCTTAAAGTACCACAACGTTAAAAAAATGAAACGACTGTTGTTATCTATACATAAATAGTGCCTCTTTTAGAAAACCACCATACAAACATCTTGAAACTAAAAAAAAAAATGGTGGTTCAGCGAGAAATCTTTTGAATTCAAAAATAAAAGTAAATCCTCGGACAAGATTCATTCATGATTATTTTATTCAGCAATAAGTATTTTGACTTATTTTTTGCATAATTTTGTCAAGCGAGTATTGCACTCAAACCTTTCCATGAACAACATTTCTATACAATGAAGTATTTCATTAGAAAAAAGTAGATTTAATCGGAAAAACAAGGAACGGACATGCCATGGTACTGACATTTTGACTACACTTTTCCAAACCGTCTACATGGTAAGTAGCAAATTTAGTCATAATATCGAATGTAGATTGTAGTAAATAGCCATTTACCCAATTCAAACTAACAATATATGGGTCAATATTTCAAAGCAATAATATTTTTCACTCCAAAGTGGACCTTCGCTCAAAAGAACCTATTTTGGTAGACGAACAATTATATCTCTTAATAACTCTATAATAACCACTTTAAAGCAAGGAGTCATAACATTTTATCAGATCTAACGGTTTTTTACGTCAGGGAAATGATACTTGTATCAGGGGAATGACAAAAATCTATATTTACTCCGTTGATTAGATGGATATTTAATTTTGCGAATGGTTTCAGGAGTGTATAGAAAAAAGAGAACAAATACTAACATGAAAAATAGCATCCACGACTATGTTGCTCGAACTTGCTCTCGTGATTCAAGGATTTTGAGTGACTAAACATTTTATAGTAATAATCGTATTTGTTTATGATATTTCGACCGAGAAAATGTGAAAAAATTTTAAACTACTAAAAATACTGTAAATATGTTTAAATGTAATATTATTGATTCTTCTAGACACTAGAGTTACCAAAACACAATCAATCATTATAATGAAAACTTGAAAGTCAGGGGAATGACACAAAAAATTATGTTAGGGGAATGACTCCGAAGGGTGTTTTATGAGAATTAAATGGAGGTTATTAGAAAATTTGATGTTTTATATTATTTTTTACGTAAGCCTTTGTAAAAGACACAGACGAGTAAAATTTCTTAATTTGTATACCACACGGTTTAGTAAAAAATACGCGTTAGAGCAGCGGCTCCCAAACTTTTTAAGCTGTGGAACCCTAAACAATGCCCAAATATATATCGGAACCCCATCCTGAAAATAGCAAAAAATTTAAAAAAAACAACACATTTCAAAATCAATTTTTAATTTAGTGTGAAGAATGAATCTGTTTCATTGTTTGATTTATAATAAATTAACTTCTATGTCCGAAAGTTGTATTCGCATATCTGGAGCAGCGTCCAGCCTCGATCTGTATTCAGTTTTTGTGTAAGTATACGCTGAAAAGCTTTTCACAGCGGTACGTTGTAACAAAAGCTAGCAAATTTAATATAGCTTTCTTAGCAAGCTCAGGGAATTCATTTTTTAAAACCAATCCAAAATTCGTATAATGATACAGAATCAGATACAAATTTTGATGAAAAGGAGCTCTGCAGATCTGTCAGGGTCATACACTTGATGGTTTTCACTATAAATGGATTTTGTACCCACTCGATGTCAGTATTTGTATCTGGAAAATAATCCAGTATGGATCTTTCGAGACTAACCAAATGGAGAGCAATAACATTGAATATCTGCTCTGAGTTCAAGCATGTTTTCCTGCAAGAATTCATGTAAAACTGAAAGCGTTCAAAATTCTTCTTTTGTTCACGCATGAGATAGTCCAGTGATATTGTATTTTTACAATGCAAATTGTGGGGTAGTTTTGATTTGTTCGCTCCTTTATGTTTTTGGAGGTGCTGCATCCGAATCTGAGGTTTGCTAACAAAATTTCGTGACGCAACACGGAAAAAAAGCATGTTTTGGTAGTTTTTCACTAATGGCTCGAAAACTACAAACTATTCAAAAATTACATCAAGCTACCATTTTTTTTTCCATGTTGCGTTAGGAAACTTTGTTGGATAGTATCAGATTCGGATTCAGCAGCCCTAAAAACATTGAAGAAGGAAAAAATCAAAACTACCCCTCAATTTGCTCGCAAAGAGCCTTTTTGAGCACAAACTAACTGGACTAAGAGCCAGAAATTAATTTTTCTTTTCAAAGCTGCCAGTTTCTCTCGCAAAAAATACTGTTATTGATTTTTCCTTCAGAGTTGTAGCAGTTTCGTTGATCTTCTCGAAAATTTTTGCAAGTTAAGCTAATTTCATAATCCATAGCTCATCATGCAATACATCAAAGAGGTTTGCAGTTGACAACATATTTTTTTCCAGTTTGAACACATTCAACTCATCACGAAGTTGAAATAACCAGGATAAAACTTTCCCTCTGGAAAGTCAAAATATTATAAGTTTCGGTTTATTTTTGTGTTTAAACGCATTTTACGCTATTTTATTTTAAATAAAGTCCGGAAATAATAAATAAAAAAAAACAGATGCCCAAATTGTTGGCAAAATGAAAAAAAAAAAAACAATGGTGCAAGTAGGAACTTGGGATCGAATAGAAAAACAATTTAACAACCAGTCGGGATAGCTAGTTCTTTTTTGAAAATATAATAGTTCTCAGCCGTGTGCGTATGTTGTTGGCAGCAATGGTTTTTTGCTAGATGAGAAGCACTTATTCATGACAAGTATACTCTTGGAGGATTTGTCAGTTCCTCGCAAGAGGCAGTACCTGGGAGTAAACATTTCTGATTTAAGGTGGCACGGCTGGGAATCGAACCCACACCTTCGGCATGACAGTCCCACGCACTAACCATTATGCCACTAGGTACTACTGGTATTAACATTATTTACTCGTATATTCATCAGTAACAACACGTTTTAGACCTTGTTCACTACAGTCGGAGCTTCCAAGAGGGGCATTATGCATCAACATATTGTGAAAAGTGCAAGTCGCAATAATTATAATTGATAAAAGTGTAAACGAGAAAAATATAGTTCGATATGCTATGTTAAGAAATCACGTTTTGGTTTTGAAATTTCAGGAAAAATAATATAATCATTTCCAAATTTAGCTATTGCTCTCGAAACTCTCAAAACTTTTCTTGAAACCGTTGAGAATACATATATTTCCACCAAAATCGGCTATAGGGTAAGGTATTCAAAATTACTATTGTTATTTCCTTTGCGTAATCTTCTGTAGGAAGAGTTAAAATAATATTCCTCTCGTAAATTAGACACGTAAATTCTACCTTTAAATTTTTTTAATTCACTTCCTACAAAAATTTCATTTTCACTTTGGGGAGTTATTACACGGAGTCAAACGTTGTGGTAGCTAGTACACAGCTCCCGGAACTCGATATACACAAGGGGACATGGCGAATTCCTGGTCAATCAACCACCAACCACATTGACCACATTGCGATCGACGCAAGGCACTCCTCCAGTATCAAGGATGTCAGAACGTTCCAAGGAGCCAACGTTGACCCAGACTACTACTTCATTGCAGCCGCAAGGTAATGCTACGGATATCTAGACCAATGCAACTACAGGGAAATACTGTAAGGAAGTTACAGGTTAGAAGCCTGCAAGCCTACCATGCAGATTGCACTATTCAACCTTGGGGGCTATCGTGGATAAAATTTCCCACGGAATTTCTCCCATCTTCTAAAATTGGAAATACTAACAATTTTCCACTGCTCCTTGAAGGTTCAAATTTGTTCGATCAAAATGGTGGCCCAGTGGCCATGGAATATTAATTTTCGATGTCAATAAATTCCGAGAGAAACTGCGACCACAATTCACGTTCCCAGTTTTGGACGATGTGAAAAATTCCGTGGGAAATTTTATTCACGATAGCCCCCAATAGGTACTAAAAGGTTTTTGTTTGAAAATTAAAAAATTTTCAATTCTTCACATTTTCAAAGAAGTAAAATAAAACTTACACATTTTTTTTTAATTTGGGTTATTTTTAAGTTTACGTACCTGAAAATGAAAAGAAAAAAAATATTAATTAAAATTAATTTCTTATAAATAGAACAAAAGTAATTTTCTTTAGATACAAAATAAAAAAAAAAAAATTGGTGATATTATATGCGAAAAGCTTTATATGAGTCTAGTTTTAATCAAAATTAATTGAATCGGTGAGAAGAAAAAGGAAAACATTCCACAAAATTGCGAAATTGAACTAAAAATGCAAAATTGTCGATATTAACATAGCGCACCTAAAAAGGAAATCATTCCAATAAAACCTATCTTTAAATGAGCAAACTAAATTTTTTTGAGTGGAAAAAAGAAAACATTCCAGGAATATTTCCCTTTTTCCACTCAAAGTTTGAAATTTTCTGTTTAATTATTCTTATTTTGACGATTATTATTGTTTTAATTTAATCAATATCTTGAAAAACTATGCTTTTCTTAGTTTTTGTACATGAGGTCTCTGAAAAGTTCTTTTTATAGTTCTAGTAGTAGTAGTACGGTAGTAAATAAAGTGTTGTTGTTAATTCGTTATTTTTTTTATTTTCACTGAATAGCAATAATAATATATTCTAGTGTTTTGTATCTAGTTTTTGTATTGTTAAAATAAAAAAAAAATAGTTTAAAATCGTCTGTCTTATTTTTTCATCAATTGAGTGGAAAAAGGAAAACATTCCACCCCTTTTATCAGTAAATTCTGGGCTTACCTTCAATAATCTTACACCCAAGTTTTTGGCAAGTTACTTCTGAATGCTAGTTTTCGGCCATTCCAAAGTAACGGAGAAGACAATCGGACGCTTGTAGTAAGGTTTTTCTTGTTAAGAAATTAATATTTTTGTATGAAACTCAGTGATTTTTAAGAATTTATCACAAGGTACACGACACAGAAGTTTCACCAAAAAATTATGAAATTTAGTAATTTTATTCAAAAAAATAGACGGTAACGGAGAAGACACGTACGATTTAGAGATTTCCGACCATTGCCTTGAAGTTTAAAATTCTGCGCCGTCCATTAAGATATGAAGTTGATTTTTGTTGCACACTTTCATAATACCAACATTTATCAAAAACCATCCTTGGTTTAATACCAAGCTTCATTTTACTAACAGAAAAAAATATGAAAGATGGTAACGGAGAAGACAGCTAATGGTAACGGAGAAGACACGTACGATTAAAGATTTCTTTTTTGTTCAGTTATATTGAAATTCGTATTTTTAAATTATTCTCATCAATGATAAAAGTGATTCAGGCAATTGAAAAATGTGTGTAAAATTTCATTGAAATCGGTTAACGTTAACACGTGCTAGCGAGCACTTGGAATTTTTCATTCAAAACACATGGGGTTTTCACAGTTTTTACTCAAAATATCAGCAAAATTGTAAAATTTGATGGAAAATCTTTAAACTTGGCACATAAATTAACTACTTTAGGAGTATCAAAAAAAAATATTTTCAATAGTTTTGCATAATACTAACCCCATCAAAAAATTTAATTATAAATCCTTGTTTTTGTGCATTTGTTGCTATTTTAAATGGAGTAACTGTTGTTTACAAAAATAAAAAAAATATATTTGTATACTCCTTATAGTATTTAGTATATGTGCCAAGTTTAAAATTTTCCATCAACGTTTACACTTTTACGGGCCCTTTGAGTAAGAGACTGTCAAAACACCATGTTTTTTATATGAAAAACTTCAAGTGCTCGCTAGCACGTGTAAACGTCAACCGATTTCAATGAAATTTAACACATATTTTTTTTTAGTTACCTTGATCCATTTTAAGCAAGGGGATCAAAGAAATTCAGACTTTAAAAAAAAAAGTGCCTGTGAGTCGTTGAAATTTGGATGAGAAAGTGCAATTTTGTCTTCTCCGTTACCCTGTTTTAGACAGTAAGACATGATTTTAAAATCTATAAAAAATCCACCATAATCCTTTTTCAAGTCTTGCTTTGTATGCGGAATAATTTTACAAACACTAATATAGTTCACCATTTATACCAACTTTAGTCATTTTTCGGTAACGGAGAAGACATGAAATGTTCAGTAATTTTGAGGCGTGATACTATTTTTACAGCACTCATATCAGAAAAATAGTTCCGAATTTAAGTAGTGTATTGAAAACACTTATAAAAACCCAAATGCACATCGCCATTTGCATCACAATTTATAGAGAACTGATAGCGACAAAAATGCCGAAAAATGCCCAGATACGAAAAATAAAGTATGAGCTTTTTTGATCACTTGCCTATTTTTCAACAACAAATAAAATTTTATATTTACAATTTTTTCGTTAACTCTAATATATATTGTAAATATTGGCATATTACTATAATATATTTTTTTCCTTAATTTGAAATGGTGCAGGGAATTAACTTCACGGGAACTACCTTCACATGGGAATTAACTTCACCACTAGTGGGAATTAATTTCACTTTTTTGAAGTGAAATTACTTCCCATTGAAAGTGAGTAATAATTTCACTTTTTTGTGGGAAATAATTTCACTTTAATGTGCGTTTCTTTAAATCCAGATTCTTTAAATGCCAAAGAAACTTTGCATACACCCAGCCTCGCACCTACCCCAAATCCTATAATGGGCCCAAGCAGGGGGGTTGCAGGGGGGCAGCATGCCCCCCATACATACCACACTCTTTATTCGCCGTAATGCTTCCTGCTAGCACTGTATTTATGCACTGTATTTATGCTATCAGCAAGCATTACGGCGAATAAACAGTGAGGTATATATGGGGGGCATGCTGCCCCCCTGCAACCCCCCTGCTTGGGCCCATTATAGGATTTGGGGTAGGTGCGAGGCTGGGTGTATGCAAGTTTCTTTTGCATTTAAGGAATCGGGATTTAAGGAAACACAATTTTACATTTTTGTAATTTCTATCATATCATAGGTGGGAAACAACTTCACACAATTTTCGGATGAAATTATTTCTCACCTTAAGGGGGAAATTACTTCACAAAAAAAAGGTGAAATTAATTCCCACTAGTGGTGAAGTAAATTCCCATGTGAAGATAGTTCCCGTGAAGTTAATTCCCTGCACCATTTGAAATTGAGTTGCTTGGTTTCGAAATTTTTGGAATGGCCGTTTTACATTTGTTCTTCAATAAGTTTTCGAAAGTAACTTCTAGTTTTGGCAATAAACAGTTTTTTTTCGATTTGCCATAACAATATTTTTTTCAAAAAAATAAAAATTAAAAAAACGTAATAGGATAATTCTGAATTCTGAACTCCGAGCAGGTCATAAAAAACATTCAGAGTATTTAGTCTGTTTTTTTTTGTTGACTAAATTTCAAATTTGTTACCTATAAAAGCAGTTAACAAAACAAATCAATTTTAAATCAAAAGTTTCACTTCTCAGTTTACACAATTCAATTTTGTTTCTTGAGCTTTAAAAAATAGATTAACTGATAAACTGTCCCTAACTCATGGTCGTAGGTGTTAAACTATACACGCAGTCTTATCTTAAAGATGATTTTCTTAATGTTGACCTATTTGTTTAATATCTTAATCTTAAGAATAGCGCCGCCGATTAAATAAACGCCTTTTTCTTTTGGATATATTCCTATAAAAAGCAATTAGCATAATTATCTTCTCTAAACATTAACACATCAGAGTGTCTAATATCAAAGATAACATTAACAAAAAAGGCCCTGAATTTTATCAGATTAGAAAGAAAAATTCTCAGGTATTACTGAGAGAGCTGAGGAACTTATATTGTACGATATGCATTTAAGATAAGAACATATACAAAACGTGCGTTCTGGATAACAGGTGAACGGATTGTATAGCTATGATATACAAAAAAAACTTCAAAGAATTATTTTGTTTTTTTATTTAAACAAGAGAAAAAGAAAATTGTCGGTTTATTCAACGCACGCCTTTTTCGGGGATTTATACAACAAACATGCCCCGGCCAATGAAGAAAAAAAAAAATATTGACACATCGTGCGACGCGACCGTGAGGAATAAACTAGCTATTCTTTTCATTGTTTACAAAAATTACTGGAACAGATTAACAACACAAGCATGAAGACACGCATATGCAGTTGTCAAGGCCGGTACTTTTTCGAGGGCGGCAAATTCAAAATTCGTTTCTCATAAATGCAAAATGAAATTGAACCATTTGTTCGAAGTGCTTGTTGCAATATGAAATGTTCAAAACATTTGCATTTTTCTATTGCGAAATATTAACAAAAAAAAAAAAAAAAATAGACATATACTTTTACTATTCCCTGGGGCGCCAATTAAATAAATCCGTCCCTGAAAGACCCTATAAATATAGAAATCGACAAAACAGTTTAAGTCATGCATCTATCAACACATTTTACGATTCAAATTCAAACAAAGTTCATTGGAGGAAAAAGAGATTTTCTTTATAAATTCATTTTTGGATGGATTTGGATTTTTAGAGTGAAGTAGTTATCATTTAGATAGATTGTGGATCATTTAATTAAAGTCAAACGTTTTTATAGATAGATGGAATAATATATTCGATTGCATAGAAGAAGATGTTTTTGTGTGTGATGTTCAAATCAAATTGTCAAGTCTATAAATGTAAGCGCGCATCCGAATAGAACAAAAGCGAGAGGGTTGAAATATTTGTTTAGTAATAGAAGTGAGCCGCTATTTCCTATTTAGGTCATCTCATCATCAAAAATATTGTACGTGACAATTGATAAGAGAGCTCTGTGATGCTCTGCTCTGATGTACCCTAGATTTGTTTAAATTTGAATTGGACATAAAAATGTGTGTTGATTGTTGTCTCCTCTTTAGAATAGATGAGGGTGGATAAGAGCTATCGAATCAATTTGTAGCTCTATCAACGTGTTTTTTTTTTTTTTGTATTGGGTGTTGTTGGTGGGCGATGTATATTGAATTGCGTGCTTTGTGGAATGTTCTCTTAGAATATTGTTCACTTATGTCTGGCTATATGTATAATCCACTTTGATTTGAAAATGGGACAGTTTGCTTTTCCCGCAGTGGAAGTTGTTTTCTTTTGTTGATACAAAACAAATTTGAGGTCATTAATTACAAAAACACTCAATTTGCACCTCTTAAAGTATAACAATGCTAAATATGTGAACGACATTGGAAAATATAATTAAGTTAAGGCTAATAATTTTAGGAAACTGTTTTTTTTTTTGCAAAAGTTTCAAATACTTACATAAGAGAAAATGTATTGAATCAGGCATTTTTACTAGAAGTTGACGTTAAACAAGCAAACAAATTAAAGACCTATGATTATGATTAAGCTGGAATCTCCTTTGGAACTGCCAAGGAAGGGAACTGAAAAGAACATTCAAGTACAAAACTTATTTGTAAAGAGTTTCTGGAAATGTCCAATTGGTACTTGGAGTTATTGTTTTAAATTAGTATACCAACTGTGCCTTCTTGCAATCTTTAAGATTAAAGTGCATAATAGAAAATTGCACTTCTAAGTTTTTTCAGTCTCCGAAGGTAGGTATGTACATGTACAATGTATACATGTAGATATATCAATCGAATTACACTACCTAAGTCTACTCAAATAACGCCTTAAAGTAAAATTCACATATAATAATAATAAACATATACAGGGTGTCCCAAAAGTCATGGATAATTGCCGTTTGAAAAAAAAAACACTTTCAAAAATATTGAATGAAACGTTTGATTCATAGCGCAGGTATTTTTTGATTGAAAATTGATCCTCATCATACTCTTACTACTGCAATTGGAATGGGATAGGGGGAGTTGGGTGAGAAATATTTTTTTTTTTGATTATTCTCAAAACATGTCGGAAAAAAGTTGATATTGAAAACTCAAGATTTTATTAATGAGTGTATAAAAATGGAATTAAAAAAGAGGCTGGGTGTGACCCACACTAGTAACTTCCTATTGGTGCCCCGAAAGCTAGAGGACCAATGTTATTTTATTTATTAAAAGTCGCCAATTCTCGATCTTCGAAAACCTTTTCAGCAATCAAGTGAAGATCAAAGATTGGTTTGCCTTCGAGATTTTAAATACAAAAACATTGTCAAATATTTGTAGCCTTTTTCTTAAAAAAAAACCCTTTTTTTTTACAAATACTATCAATTTTGAACTACTGTGTGTAAAATAAAATTATCCCAATATCCATATCATTGTTTGTTCTCAAGATATTTCAATTCAATTCAATTTTTATTGGACAATACAGTAAGACTTAGTCTTTTATAGTATTTTTATATATTTGATAAGAAAAATATGGTCAACAATTTTTGGTAAAGTTTCTTGTATTTTTTTTCAAAAAAAAAAAACTGTTTGTTGAATTCCTTTACAAACCTATCAATAATCAATTATAATGTGTAATATTAAATTAACCGAAAGCCAATATCAACAATTATTGGCAAAAATGTTTGCAACTTTTTTCGCTTTAAGAAAACTGTTGATTCAATATTTTTAAAAATTTTATAAATTTTTATCTGTAAGCTAGTGTTTAAATTAAACTAGCCCGAAGCTTAAATCATTGTTTGTTCTCAAGATATTCGAGCAAAACAACTTTTTTCAACAATTTTTAGCAACTTTCTTGTATTAAAAAAAAACTATAAGTTGATATGTTTTTATATTTGGACCAAATTTTTATTACATCACCACAAGTCAATAGCATGATTTGCTCTCGAGATATTTGAGACTAAAGAAATTTAGCACGTTTAAAAAAAAAGAAATTTAAATAAAATTTAATTCTCCCGAAGTCGATATCTTTATTCACTCGTGAGATATGGTGAGCGAAGGAACGTACGAACGTACTTATGTACATACACAGACATCTATATTAAAATGATGGATTCCGACTCTAGGGAGCTCGAAACGTGAAGATATGTCAAAATTTTCGATTCGACAAATTGGAACATTTCCAATAACTTCCAATGGGAAGTTAAAAATAAATTTTGTTGACCAGTGTCATCAAACAGAGGCTTAGAAATTTGAACATGAAACCGAGTAAAATCGTGAAAACCTGTTGCTAAAATTTTTAAGATAGGTACATAGTTCAATTCAGTAAATTTTGTGTGATTTGTGGAAGATTTTTTATAAGATTCACCAAAAAATAATAAAAAGGACATTTTATTTTTGTCCTGTAGTGAATTTTTTTTTGTTTTTGTTGGGCAGTTTTGTTTAATAAAACATATTTAGCGCATTTTGAAAATAAAGTGTTTTAAAATGATGCTTCTTTGATTCTCAAATGCCTGTAAAATTACAAAAAAAAAAGTAAAGATTAATTCAACGACTAAACGTAGCAATACTGACTTTCTACTAGAAACTTCTTAATAAATAATTTCTCTGTAAAAATGAAAGCCTTCGATTTCTTTCTATTTAACCCCACAAAAGTGTTGAAGAAGTTTGGAGAATCAAAGGGCATGGTAGTGCCCAGCCAAGTTCGCGGCACTACACCCTTTTTACAGGAACAAACTCAGGCGATTTTCAACCCCCCTCTAACTTCATTACCAATAAAGTCAGAAACTTCAAATTCGCTTGCTGAGCTGATCAAACACAGTTGGCAACGGTAGGTCTTGTGGTGCATACAAAGGAAAAATCGAAAATCTGCAATTTTCTATTCAGGGGGCGTGGCATCCACCCACTTTCTTAAAAATTCTTATAAATTGTATTCAGGACTTCCAATTGCTGTAGAACGATGAAAATTGGTAGGTCAGTAAGGATTTAAGCACTTCAAAAGAAAAAATTTAAAAATTGGAATTTTCCATTCAGGAGGCGTGGAATTTGTCGTGCAATGTTTTCTATGTTTTTTTGGGTGCTTTGCTAACTTGACATAACTCGAAAAGTGGTAAGAACTTACTATACTTAATGTCCTATCGCTAAATAATTTGTCGCTAAAAAGTCTTTAATTAGTTGTAAGAATTTAATTCAATTGTGCAATGATTTGTACGTTTTTTGGGTCCTTAACCAGCTTTGATATAAAGTTAGCGAAGCACCACCTAATAAAGGGGTAACATCTGCTTATACTGAATGGTTTATGGCTCAATAAATTTGTCGCCGCTAACTTGTCTTTAATCAATTGCAACAATTTCGAATTTGTCGTGCAATATATTCTACATTTTTTGGGTTACTTGCTTACTTTACATAGAGTTTGCGCAACACCGCCTCGAAAAGGGATCAACACTGCTTAAAGCGAATGATGTATGGCTAAATAATTCATCGCTAATGGGTAAGGTTAGGTTGAAGTGGCTGTCAGTCATGAAAACTGACACACTTAGACCATAAGTTGGCCCATTGTGATACCACAAGAATCTGGGAAGCCTTTTTCCCTACTCGATGAACCATTTGGAGCTTCTTATGAACCGTAACAGACTACCTATGTCAACATTTACTAAATCACTAGGATCATTGAAGTAGAAATCTCCAAGATGGAGTCTTCGCCTATGAGATAGAGCAGGACAAGTGAATAGAAGATGAGGAATCGATTCTACCTCTTCCTCGTCCATACAGCTTCTGCAAAAATCGTTAGAGAATACGCCAAGACGCGTTGCGTGCTTGCCTATAAGACAGTGTCCGGTTATCATGGAGCTAATGTGCAATCTGCTTAGAGATATCAAACATTTAGATCGCTTAAAATCCAGTACTGGCCAGATTTGTTTTGTTGCCAAGCAAGTGGTGATATTGTTCCACCTAAGGTTTGTTCTCTCTAAAGCATCTTGCTTCAGCATAAGCTTACATGTAGCGATGGGAATACCAATATCTGCCTTACTAGGTAGAAGAGGTAGAGTTGTTCCATATTTAGCGAGTTCGTCGGCCTTACAATTACCTGGAATGTCTCTATGCCCCGGCATGCACCCAACACAGGTGAATGTTAAACTGCTGCGCCTTCTCCAGCAGAGATGAACGACAATTTAGGGCTGTTAAAGAGTTAATAGAGACTGATTCCAGAGATTTGATAGCTGCTTGACTATCCGAGAAGATGCGGATATCTGTAGTTGATAACACGTTTTCTTTCAGCCAAGATAAGGCTTCTTTGATCGCCATAAGTTCCGCCTGGAACACGCTACAATGATTAGGAAGACGGAAGGAGAGACTTAGTTTTAGTCTTTCTGAGTACACACCACCACCCACCCCATCATCAGTTTTCGATCCGTGCGTCGGTGTAAATATGGACTGATTCATCTTCCAAGAGAGCCGTATCCTCCCAGAGAACTCTAGGAGGAATGCTGACTTGAAAGTTTTTGCCAAACTGAAGATTTGGGATGGTGTAATCAGTGCGACTTGGGATTGATCCGAATGAATTCAGAATGATGGAATGGCCAAAGTTGTTGTTCGTCCATTGTGAGGAAGCTTTAAGGCGAATGGCTGTATTTGCAGCCACTTGTTTGCTGAACATATTGAGGGGTGTCAGATGGAGCAGAACGTCTAGAGCAGCGGAAGGTGTCGTACGAAGTGCTCCACTTATGCACAAACAAGCAGAGCGTTGGACTTTGCTCAATTTGTCGCAATTTCCCGCTTTATCCAGAGCAGTCCACCATACTGTCACTCCGTAAGTGAGGATCGCACAGTGGTCGGAAATCAATATTTAGCGCGAACTAAATAAAAAACTTAAGGTGGAAATCACCATGATAAATGTTATCTGTCGTGCGTAGAATACATCCGCGCACCCACTGATGACCTTGGTTTTTTATTTAAGGTAGAAGGTGATACTAAAAGACCCGTTAGTTGAACGATTCAACCAATATTCGAAGCATGGTATGCAAAAAATGTCGACAATTGTGGCCTTTTGTGACGATTCTAAAATTAATTGTAAAAGATGAATTAGCACGTAAATGCACTTTGTTTTTGTACTATCTTGAAAAGAAGCGATTCCTTAACGATATTAGAGCAGTCTAAACACTTGCAAACACTTGCGATTTTTCTATGCTCAACTTAAAAAAATAATAACCAAAAAATCCTTGTTAACTAGGTCCTCACTTTACAGCTACTTAAATTTATTAAACAAATATTTACCGTTATATACCATATCCATGGTTATAAGTTATAAAAATAATTTTAGCTTAAATTTTCACACTCATTACAAATGATGAACAATTCAAAATTGACATACCATGCTTCGAATATTGGTTAAATCATTCAACTAACGGGTCTTTTAGTATCATCTTCTACCTTAAATAAAAAACCAAGGTCATCAGTGGGTGCGCGGATGTACTCTACGCACGACAGATAACATTTATCATGGTGATTTCCACCTTCAGTTTTTTATTTAGTTCGCGCTAAATATTGATTTCCAACCACTGTGGATCGGTCTAATCACCGAAGTATATAGCCAGTGAGCGATTCGAGGTTGAAGGCCCCATTTGTTCCCAACGGCTTTTTTGCATGAGAAAAGTGCCACTGTGGCTTTTTTGACTCTTTCTTGTATATTAGGTTTCCAGCTTAACTTTTTGTCCAAAATAAGACCCAAATATTTTGCTTGATCAGTGAATGTTAGTGGAGTACCTTTGATAGAAGGAGGATCAATATGAGGGATTTTATATTTCCTTGAGAATAGAACAAGTTCTGTCTTATGAGGGTTGACACCCAGACCACACCGGTCAGCCCAGTTGGTAAGCTTATTTAAAGCATTTTGTAAGAGTTCTTTTAAGACAGTAGGATGCTTTCCTGATACGGCAATAGCAACATCGTCCGCATATGCAATCACTCTGTAACTCTCCGCTTCCAGGCATGTCAGCAGCTCATTTACAACCAAGTTCCAGAGAAGCGGAGATAGGACACCACCTTGCGGCGCAGCGTACCTCTACTGACAGACCTTCTAGCGGAAAAACTGCCCAGTTTTGAATTGATAACCCTGCTAGTCAGCATTTGATTAATCAATTCACCAAGCGTACCATCTACCTTCAGGGATGTCAGAGCAGATGCGATCGCATATGTGTCGACATTGTTAAAAGCGCCCTCTATATTCAAGAAAGCGACCATGGTCATAGTGTACTCTTTATGATGGAGGGAATATTCTATAGTTCTAACTAGAGTATGTAACGCAGTTTCAACCGATTTCCCTTTGCAATAAGCGTGTTGAGCAGTAGACAAAAGTCGCGTGTCTATGCTTGTTCGCAGGTGGATATCGATCAATCTTTCAAAGATTTTTCATCTCTACTAAGTCGTTGATCATCATCGTATCCTGTAACCCCGGCTGGGGCATAGGGCGTCAACAAAACGTCTCCATCCTTCTCGGTCTGCTGCAAGGTACTTTAGCTGTGGCCACGTCTTTCTCTGGGATTCTGCTTCCGCTAAGACAGTTGATTTCCATGTTGTTCTTGGTCTTCCAACCCGCCGTGCACCCTGAGGATTCCATTCAAAGGACTGCTTTGCAATTTCATCGTTTGGTTTCCTCAGTGTGTGACCAATCCAACGCCATTTACGCTTTCTTATGTCGACGTCCAGCCGCTCTTGACTTGTCCTGCGCCACAATTCCTCATTTGATATTATTTGTGGCCAGCGAATCTTTAGGATGTGGTGAAGACAGCGATTCACAAAAGCCTGCAATTTCTTCGAAATGGTAGACGTGACTTTCCAGGTTTCACAAGCATATAACAGCACGGATTTGACATTGGATTCGAAGAATCTCAACTTAGTGCGTAAGGAGATTTGACTGGATTTCCAAATTGGGGACAGAGTACCGAAGGCAGCACGAGCTTTATTTATTCTACTTTTAACGTCCAGATCCGTACCACCGTTTGCAGAAACAATACTGCCAAGGTAGTTAAATTGTTCCACTACTTCAACTGGCGTCTCCTGTAAAATAATACGCTGCTGTGTGGAGCGGCCTGTGAGCATTATTTTTGTCTTTTTGCTGTTAATTCTTAGACCACTCGACTCTCCCTTCACTTGCAGTGTTTGGCACATCCCGTTCAGCCCACTGATGTTATTTGCCAGTAGACATATGTCATCGGCATAGTCTAAATGACTGAGCCTTTCGAACGGTCTCCATTGAATGCCCTGTCGCTCAGCTGTACCAACACTGGCCGTCAATACGTCGTCCATCGCCAGCAGGAAGAGAATTGGCGATAGAACATCCCCTTGTCTCACACCCTGTTGCACTACGAAGGAGTCGGATAGCTGCCCATTGTGCAAAACAAAACACCTCGCGTTGTTGTAGGACTCTTTAATAATGGCAACAATTTTTGGTGGAATTCCTCTACCAAGCAACGATCTCCATATACATTCTCGGTTAACTCGATCAAAGGCCTTTTCAAAATCCACGAACATGAGGTAAAGCGGTGATTGATATTCCATCGACTGCTCGAGGACGATACGCAGGGTGTTGATATGGTCGACACACGATCGACCACTGCGGAAGCCAGCTTGATGCCTCTTGAGTGTAGACTCGATTCTATCCTTTATTCGCTCGAGTATGATTGTTGCCATTAGTTTTGGGAAAACGGACAAAACGGTGATACCACGCCAATTGTTGCAATTCTTTAAGTCACCTTTCTTGGCAACTTAACAATCACACCATCCTTCCAGTCCCTGGGATAGCTTTCGTTTTCCCAAATGTTTTGTATCAGCGGATGTAAAATACTAGCCGCTGCTACGGGATCGGCTTTCAGGAATTCAGCTGGTATTCCGTCCAGTCCAGCTGCCTTGTTGTTTTTGAGGAGATTTATTGATGTACGAATTTCCGATTCTGACGGGGGTTCGATGTCAATACCCCTATAGGACCTGCGCATCTCGTTTAGTTGGGGCACTTCAGCACTCTGCTCAACTGAATCCTCATTTAGCAGGGCACAAAAATGGTCCTTCCATCTACGAAGCTGATCCTCAATTGATACCAAAAGTGTGCCATCCACATCCATTACAGTCGTTGATAATTTTTATTAATTTAGAATTTTTCATTCAATGTTTTCTTTTTTTTTCAAAAAGTTGTAAAAACTTCGAAAGCTTGACATTTTACTGGTTAGTAATTTACCGTTAATTAGTCATTAATTAGTCGTATCAAATTCAATTTTTTGGTGCGATGTTTTCTTCGTATTTTGTTAACAAAATTATTTCATTTGACCCAGTGAAAACGCAATAATGCGCATATAAATTAATGAATTAAAGCAAAACACATAGAAAACATTGCACAACAATCTGAAAATTGTCACATACAATCAATGGCTGGTTAAAGAAAAATTATTAATAAATTAAAATTTCAATATAGTAGGCTCTACGAACTTTTCCGGAACTCTTTGCTTATTTCATATGAATTCAGGAAAACAAAACAAAAAAAAAACAGAAAACATCACACGAAAGAATTGAATTTTCACAACTAATTAATGACTGATTAATGGCCAATTGCATTCGCAATAAAATATTAAGTTTAAGAAGTTTTTACTACTGTGTGAAAAAAACATAAAACAACAAATTCTTAACTGTCAAAAATTAGCGATGAATTATTTAGCCATAAACCTTTTCGAGGTGGAGGCTATGCAAACTTTTTAAAAACTAATTAAAAGCCTACTTACGGCAAATTACACTGGTCAACAAGGTTTTTCTTACAGCAACAAAAATATACTTTTCCGTAGGTTTTGGGTGTGCTGAACTCGAATCTGAAGTCAGAAAAATTCTATCGGGCTACGTTTTTGAGATATTCCCGTTACAAAATCGAAAAAAACCGTTTTTTTTGCTGTTTTCAAAGTTGTATTGTAACGTGAAGTAAATTGTTTCAACAAAATTTTTAATGGTTTCTGAAAGAACTAATTTTCTTCTTTTAAAATCAGTTTAAATCTTTCCGATACCTCTTTTCTTCTCGGAGAAATCTTCAGTTAATTGAAGGCCTTCCATTTATGACATAAATACAATGTAAAGGAGAATGGGTAAAAATTTATGGGAAATAGTCCATTTCCCAATACGAATGTGTCATATATCGATGAAAAGGTTATTTTGAGTACATAATTTCATTATATAACCGTTAAGCTCTAAACCATGGGGCTCGCGAGATATTCGGCTTCAAAGCACCGATAGAACAATAATGTGTTCCCAATCCACATTAGCTGAATATCTCGTGAACCCCATGGTTTAGAGCTTAACGGCCATATAGTGAAATGATGTACTCAAAATAACCTTTTCAACGATATATCACACGTTCGTATTGGGAAATGGACCATTTCCCATAAATTTTTGCCCATTCTCCTTAACATTGTATTTATGTCATAAATGGAAGGCCTACAATTAACTGAAGATTTCTCCGAGAAGAAAAGAGGTATCGGAAAGATTTAAACTGATTTTGAAAGAAGAAAATTAGTTCTTTCAGAAACCATTGAAAATTTTGTTGAAACAATTTACTTCACGTTACAATACAACTTTGAAAACAGCAAAAAAACAGTTTTTTCGATTTTGTAACGGGAATATCTCAAAAACGTAGCCCGATAGAATTTTTCTGACTTCAGATTCAAGTTCAGCACACCAAAAACCTACGGAAAAGTATATTTTGGTTTCTGTAACAAAAAAATAATTAAATTTTGTTGACCAGTGTTATCAAGCCATATGACATTAAGTATTCAATAAGTTTTTACCACTTTTCGAATTATGTAAAGTTAGCAAAGCACCCAAAAAAACATAGAAAACATTGAAAGACAAATTCCAAACTAAACGATTCGTCAAAGCTGCTTTGATGCTAACTTGACACTCATAGAAAACAAATTACCCCAAAACACATGAAAACATCGCACGACAAAATTGATTTTTTAACAAATAATTACCGACCAATTAACAGCATATTTTTAAGCGCTAAAATATTAAATTTAAGAAATTTTTGCCACTTTTCAAAAAAAAAAAAAAAAACATAGAAAACAAAGAACGACAAATTCCAAATTGTTACAACTAATAAACGACAAATTATGCACCTACCCATTTCTCGATCCGTGAGAATTGCTTTGCTAACTTGATATCAAGTTAGCAACGCACCCAAAAAACATAGAAAAAATTGAACGAAAAATTCAAAATTGCCACAACTAATTAACGGCAAATTATCCACCACCCCATTTTTCGATTCGTCAAAGTTGCTTTGTTACCTTGACACTCATGCTCTTGACGTTATTCAAAGCAGGACACAAAACATTTTTAGTTAAAAACTGACGTATTGAAATTAATGGTCGATCAGGCAGACGAAAAAGTCATGTAATACTGATTGTACATATTTAATAAACATATTTGAAATAAAAATACTAGCGTTATAGGCAAAAAAAGCATCGAAAAGAGAAATTAAAGGAAAAAATAATTGTATATTTCCTACGAATGCAAACGCTGTTTTTTTTCCAAACTTCAGGAATCTCAAGAGCAACGTTCACTTGCCACACTAGACAATGTGATACTAAGCAGCTAAATTATGCTTGTGACAAAAACATAAAGAAATGCAATAAAGTTAATGTTGTAAAATTTTAAGCAATTGGGATCTAGTTAACTTGTCCCTGCTTATTATGTTGTTGTTACCCTTAAGTTTTTTATTTATAAAACAACAACTTCATAGATAAATGAGTGTCATAGTATGAGTGTCATAACAGGATGTATAGATAGGTAGGCTAGAAATCTTTCAATGTACATTGGTAGGTATAGAAAATAGTTTCTTCGTAAATTTAATGGAAAAAGTTATTGACAAAATAAGAGTTAAGTTGAAAAATATTGATAAGATAAAAATCATTATGTTCTTTCGACAATGGGTGAGGCAATCCAACAATAACTAAGTAAACAATTGGATCAAGCGACAACTGACGGCGACGTTTTGGCTTTCCATTTTCTCAATTCGTATTATCTGAAACGTAAAATCAAAGTCAGACCGTATAAATAGCTATAATATTGTTTCCAAATCGACTTATTCTATCTTAACCACAAATTTCAAACTAGTTTCTTCAATGTTTTATTCTAAGATAATATTTAGTCTTACAAAATAGATTGGCAGAAGAAGAAAACACAATTTTCCGAAAATATTTAAATTTCAATGAATAAACCTACAGCATTCAAACCCCACTTACTGCTTTACATTGCAATGTTAAACAAACAAGTGCTTACCTTAAGTTATGTAAGCCAACAATGCATTTAGAAATCACGTTTCTTCTCTTTAAAGAATTATTGTATTGTATTATTTTTGTATTTATTTTTCAGACGTTTTGTACAGTACTCAACTGCAATTATAGATAATTGTCCAAAAAAAGCTTCCTTTTAAATGCGACCGCTACGCATTTACTAAATTATTTTGTTTAGAAATTAGAAAAGAAAACCACCGCAATTAAATTCTTTTATAAATTAGCCGCTTTATTCTTATCAAAATTACATATATGAAGTTAAACAAAAGTATGTTATCGATTTTAAAAGGTCAAGAGGTAATTTTTTGTAATTTTATTTACATTTGGACGCCATAGAGTCTGTACGCAATCACAATGCATTTTGAATGTGACAACTTGTGTGTTATTGTCACACGAGAGCATTAATTTGAGTTAGTTTTGTTTTTTTTTTTTTAATCTGAACTGTGACTTCGACATAATCTTCTTCAAGTTCGTAAGAAACTCAGAACAAAATGTGGTTACTATGGACTCTTTTCTTTATCGGACAATATTTTGTAAGATTTTCATTTGTAAACATAATTTTTTTTAAACAAGAAATGCAAGGCTTGAAAACATTTGTTTGTTTGTATTTTTTTTAACACGTTTTCCTGTCGGTCTGTTTGTTTGTCTATTGGGAACAACTTTTGTAATGGGTTTTAAACTAATTTTCCGATAAGCTTGAGCAATTTTAAACATAGGTTAGAACTGAAGAGCTACTTATATGACAACAAACTTGCTTAAGTTTTTTAATTTCTAAGTTAAAAATCGACTTCAAAATTTGAATCGAAAATATTAAAAGAACCTGAAACATTTCACACGTGTTTCTAACCTCTGTCGAGAACAACTGAAGGGGCTGGTGCTGGAATCTTTGAGCCTAGAGCTAAAACTTTTCAAACCGATGGAACTTCAGTGGAAACGAAGATGCAGACACCTTAGTGAAAATAGTTACAACGATTCCCTTAATGGAGTTTGAACCCGGTTGTGTCTAAGGAGACAATAAGGTGATCAAAAACAAAATCAAATGATTCGAGGAGGCCAAGAGATTCAAAAATGGGAAATTAGAAAGAACTGTCAAAGCTGAGGCAAGCCAAACTATTGCTTTGAGAACTTCAATCAAGAACGTTTCACAGCTTGCATCAGCCTAAGTAGGAATAACCTAATGGCTTAAACACACGTGCAGCCTTTTTCATGCAGCGAAATAAAATAACACAGGTTCTTATGGGAGCAGAAAAACTCAAGAGCTGCATGCAGCTCAGAGCTGCATGATGTCTCTATTTCTAAATTTGCTGCGCAGCTCCGCAGCAATAAGTGGTTGTTCGTCGACCGCTGACCAGGTTCAATGGAGAAAAGTTCCGTGTTGCACAAATAGCCTTCAAGTTGATCGATTGGAAAGCATATAACTTCGGTTTTGATTGTCCGATCTTCAAAGTTAAGGCTTTTATGGAAAGGATAAATGTCAGGCTACATTTTTGTATATTTTTTTTTATAGAATGTTTAATTTATTTTATACTAGAATGCAGATTGAGTCCGACATCGGATTGATTTTCACTTTTCAAAATGCAAATGTGAGTGAAAAATTACATAATTTTGAAAAATTATGTTTAAAAAGTTGTTGCCTCAATCCTCCCCTACAAATATGTAAATAGTTGCTTATAGTTAAATGCAACGTGAGAGGCAGCAGGGCAACTTATCTAAATTTTCCACCTTAAAATTGATTTTAATCAAAAAAAATAACAAAGTCTTGAAAAAACTTCGATTTCCGTAGCTTAAAAAAATTATAACTTCGCTTCTGATGCTCGGATCTACAAGATTAAGATATTTAAATAAAGTTAAAATACAAAACTACATTTGAACATTTGTGTATAAAAATTATTTTGAAATACCGAAAAATTTCATACTAAAAGGGTGATGGAGTCCTTTGTAAGATAAATATTTTAGTGTACGCACATGTCTTTTGAATGCAGCTCTACTTGCAGACCTGCTGCACATCTGTTTAAGGCATAAGATATCTCAAGAATAATGACGGGTTTTCTCACTAAACACTCTGTAATCTAAGAAGACTTTTAAAAGTATTCTTGGTCTAATTCTAATAAGCAGTGAGTGCTGCATGCAGATTTTGATGTACCCAAGAGAAAAAACCTGACCACATAATGCACAGATGTGATGCACTTGTGTACCAAAAGGAAAACACATGAAGCGTAACGGGTAGAAGAGAGCGATCCATCCTCTCTGAAAGTTCTCCAAATACCTACTCAAATTTCTCAAAATGCATACAATTGGAGGAAAAGCTGTAAGATGAGCAATTTCATCCAACTCTGTGTGGGGGTACAATAGATCTTTAGGTCGACATGCAATAATCCCAATATCATTTATTTATTCATTCGTCAAAATGTATTTTCAAAATCAATGCGAGAAACGTTCCGCGCATTACCTGTCCGGTGGAAATTGGTCCTCGTCACGTGATCTTTAAAGATAAGACCCATTTTTGAATGAATGGATGTGCGTGAGCAAGCAAAATAATTGTGTTTCAAGATCACCCGCGATTTTCAGCACCTCATTGGTCAGACATTTTTAAAGAAAGTAAGCCATCTGAAAGGCGACTTAATCTCCATAAAAGGTCAACTGTTTTGTGTCCTTTTAAAAAAGCTTTCCTAATTCATTAAAATCTATGGCTGATGCAATTATTCCACACATGGAGTGTTAAGATCCCAGAGCCATTGAGAGAGCGTTGATTATGCTTGGAATTATACTTTGAAAGTTCTCCAGAATTCACACCTAGATTCTTATGTTGTAAGTAACGTCAGCTATTGAAGTGACATCAACTTATGTATTTTGACTTAAAGAATTTAACGCTCACTCAATTGCTCAATTCTGATATTTGTCTAAAATGGAACACACCCTCTTAAAACTGAAACTGAATAAATTTCAGCTCTTGGCATTTGCATTACGCAGAACAGAACACCTTCTGTGGAAAGACCACATAATCAAGGTCGCCAAAAAGCTGAAAAGTGTGTAGAATTTCTTTATCGCCAGAAATGTTTCCCCCTTTTTTGGTCCAGCTGTAGTCTATTTTAAGCCTTTATTCATCCAGCACTTGAGAAGAATTCTCATATTTGTGGAGATGCTTCAATAACCCACTTGAGTTTTGATAGAATCCAAAAAAAGAACTGAAGAAAGTAGCTATAGGTGCAATAAAAGGCCGGAAATATTTGCATATCTCGATCTTCACCACAATATTTTATTTCTCGTAATATTTTATTTTTTTTATATAAAAAGTATTCTACTGAAAAAGCTATAGTCGCATTCCTTCTCTAAGACAATTTCTACGTAAAACTTATTGTTAGATTGGTCATCATTTTACTCTTAAACGTACTGTCAAGTACAGAAATTCTTTACTTATCAGGTACCAGCAAGTGTGGGACACTTTATCTGACTTTATTTTTCTCTTCCATTTTGCTATAGGCTTCAATATTGAATCTGACTCCCTCCACAGCTCATTCATCGGATTCTGTAATCAGCATGAATGTTCAGAACTTCAAACTCAATGGGCATTGGTATCTAATTTGAAATAATTCTCTATTGTCCTTAAGTCCTCACGGTGTTCAATAATTTAAAGAGCAGTCCAAACCTCTTTGGCGCTAGCACATTATAAAAAAATCTACGACATAGAGCTCAAGCTGATGATGTTCTCACTAACTCAGGCTATGGTTTGTGTGATATCGATTTTTTCTCGGTCGAGTCCACAGAACAACAGATGAAAATATGCTGCAGCCCTGCAGCATTAAATAAGAGTAGCGAGAGAGAAGTATCGAGCAAAGAGAAGAGAAGAAGAAGACACTGAGTAGGCAGAAGAGAACGTATGCTATGCAGCCTCTCAGCTCAAAGAGATTGAAGAGTCTCGCGATCAAAACAACACTCGGAAGTTTTATAAAAAAATCCAAGCAACTGACTGCTAGCTTAAAAACCTATTAACTGAAGCACAGGGAATAGCCGCATTTCCGCAAGCTAATAAAGAACGAGAAATAGGACGAGAAGCGAACCCATTTCCAGTCAATGAAAACCCATTACCACCACTCAGTATTGAAGAGGTAGGCTTAGCTATAAAGAAGCTCAAGAACAACAAAGGCTGCCATAGATCTGATGGTTTATCAGCGGAGCACAGAGGGGATGTGTTGAAAGTGGGCATTCATTATCTCAGCAATCAAGATTAGGTGGGAGCAGGCGCGGATCCAGGATTTCGTTCAGGGGGGGGCAATTTTCGTGAGTTACCAAAATCTTGAGATCTACAGGAAATTTGAGTACACTTCATACCGCTCTACACGCTTGGGCATACAAAGCAATGTGAGTTGATGAGTTTGAAATTTGAAGAAAGCAATTAACTCTTTCATAACTGCCACAGTGTCTCGAACAGCGAGAACTTTGAACTTTGTGAAATAAAGTCTTACAGTTAGTATAGCTATAGCATGGTGTCTTTTTAGCGCTTTGGAGTTCCCTTTGGATCTGCGTAACTCCTTAATAATTATGCTCGGATAACATAATGGCACTGTGGTATGTTCCTATTCAGACACATGACGTTCGAGTTCGAGTGAAATTTCCAGCCTCTTCTTTAGCTGGGACCACCTAACCCAACCTTGCCAGTAAAAGGTCGTTGTCGAGAACGTCATCAGGATCAAAAATACATTTAGCAAAAGGTTCTCAAAAGCAAACTTCAAAGTATTGTGTTCGATAATGCAGTTTGCTAAAGTCACATGTTCGAAAACATTATGTTTGGTACGATTCTGCAGGAAAAAAAACGAGTTGGCAAAAAAAATATTGAGAACCCGGAGAACGTGTTCATAAACGTCAAATGCGTTTGCAAGAAAATTGAAAGAAGTCGATGAAAAACATTTTGTGCAAACAAAACCATTGTATTAATTTGACAATATCTATATTTTAGCTAAACTAAAATTATACATAAAAACCAAGATGAACCGTATCGTTGGCTCAGACGCCTTCGTTCATCGATACAAAACCAAACTTTGCGACATTGAAACACAACACAATGATTATAGTGGAAAATAAAAAGAAAAAAACACTTTTTATTAAACCTTTTCGTCCCACCTTCTTGGTTCAGCCATCGATTGTGATTGTGATGTGGCTAACTTTCGTTATACATTTCATTAACAATATACTTACCCTTCGTTGTTTTACTAAAAATGTTTCATACAAACTCAAACCATCGTTTGCAGAGTTTCCAGACTCATGCAGTTCGATACAATCAAATTGACGTTGACTTAACGTTTTCAAAAACGGCCAAAAATAACTATCCTTAGATGTAAAAGTTCCATCCAACTTCTTTTCGGCAGTGACTGCTGTAGTTGTTTCCTGGTTTCTCTCCAATCTTCTTCGTTGGATTCGTACTCTTCGCCAGTATCAAAAACGTATCTTATGCCTAATAGATGTGCAGCACGTCTGCACGCATCGCTGCGTACAGCACCGAACTCGAAACCAATGTGCATACTCTTAAGGTGCGTATCCATTTCAGAGTAAAAAGGAGGCTAGCAGCTCTGAAGAAGTTCTCGAGAGTAAAACTCGAAAGTGGACACAGACATATTCATGAAATAAGCTCACCAGAGGGGAAGACAGATATTCGAGAGTCGCTCTATCTCGAGAGTTTTCTAGTGAAAGCTCTCCCTCAATGGAAACACTCATTTAAATATTTATCATAAAAAGAACTCTATCATCTTTTTAGTATGAATTTTTTCGGTATTTCTCAATAACTTTTATACACAAATGAAGTTTATTATTTTAACTTTAATTCTCTTTATCCTGTAGATCTAAGCATTTGAAGCAAAGTTAGAAATTTTTGAAATACAATCGACGTATTTTAAAGATTTAACTTTTTTAACTTTAAGGTTGAAAATTTAGATAAGTGCCCCTGCCACCTCCCCGTTACATTTAACTATTAAAACCCACACAAAAATTTGTAGAGTAGGGTTGGAGGTGGAGCAAAAACTTTTTAAACGTTATTTTTCAAATTGTGAAATTTTTCATTCACAACTGAAAGTCAAATCGATTTGGGATTCACCCTGCTCCCTAATACGAAATAAATTGACTTTTCTCATAAAATGGTGTACAGTAATGTAGCTGGACATTTATCTTTTAATTAAAGACCTTAACTTTGAAGATCGGAAATCTAAAACCGAAGTTATAAGCTTTTCACTCGGTCGATGTGAAAGCTATTTGTAGCGGAACTTTTCTTAACTGAACTTGGTCAGCAATCGGCCAACGCACAACCACATTGCTGCAACGCTTCGCTGCCAAGAAAAATTTTTATAAACGTATAATGAAATAACATTTTTTTGATTACATTTTATTAAATTCATATTTTATGCTTCGTTCATCCTTGCCCAGGGGGGGGGCAATTGCACCCATTGCCCCCCCCCTGTATCCGCGCCTGGGTGGGAGGCAGCATGCGCGATGATTTGTCTATCTGTTCGATATGTCCCATCTACAAAATCGACTATCCTATGTTCAGCAAAAACAATCGAGGCGTATTCTTGATAAACGTCGCATATACGATCTTATCCAACGTCCTGGGCCGTTCTGCAACACTATAATCGCCAAGTAAGTACCAGTTTGGCTTCTAGCCAGGCAGGTCAACCATAGACCAAATATTCTCTTTTGGGCAAATCCTGGAATAGCCCAAAGAATTTCAAGTCGAGACTCACCATCTATTCATCGGCTTCAAAGCCACTTATTATAGCACTCGTCGTCAGGAGCTCTATATAGCGATGGCTAAACTTGGGATCCCGGGAAAACTGATCCAGCTGTGTCGCATGACATTGTGAAATACGTGATGCAATGAGCACCTAGGGAAAAGCTCTTCTGAATTATTCCAAACATGCACAAGGTTTCGGCAAGAAGATGCGTTGTCATGTAATTTCTTCAATCTCGTTCTTGAGTAAAAAGTGCGCAGGTCAGGCGTTAACACTGAATTCACTATTTTCAACGGATTCGTTCAACTTCTAGGATATGCCGATGATATCGACATCATCGACCAAGAGGCTTTCATGGCAATAAAAGAACATGCGAGTTGGTTTTCAAGTAAACGAGGACAAGACCAAATACATGCTATCAACAAACAATGAAAGGTCTGTCAACCGGCTAGGGGAAATCCTCACTGTTGATAGTAGCAACTTCGAAGCAGTTAAAGAGTGCATCTACCTCGCATAGCAAACATTAATGCTACGAACGACATCTTAGTGGAAATCCGACAGTGACCCTCGCAAGCTGGTGCTACTTCGGTTTGGCGTAAACTGATGGGTTAAAAATTCCACACACGAAACACGAAGTGCACAATCAATAAAACCATAACACTGTTATTCCTGCTTAATGGCACCGAGTGTTGGGCGATAAGCAGAAAAGGAAAGCTGATACAGGACTCTTTCAAGAGAAAAATTCTTCAACGGATATTTTGTCCTGTTAGCGAGGACGGCGAATGGAGGAGAAGATACAACCGCAAACCCCTGTATCAAGATGTGAGTCTAGTCCAGAATATCAAAATATGTCAACTATACATTTTCTCTACTACATTGAGCGAAGTGACAATAAAGCTCCGGCCAAGAGAATCTTTGAATTCCAGCCCCAAGGTTCGAGAGATCGAAGAAGACGAAACCTCCTCCGGTTTAAAAACCAAGCCATCACCGATACCAGAAATGACAAGAAGTAGCGTCGTGCTGGGGATCGTAGAGGTTGGAAGGCTGCCGTGTCTTAGGCTCCGGCCGTTTATGGAGTGGAACTAGAAGCCCGATAAGTAAGTGGTAGGTAGCATACAAAAAATCTTGTTTTTTTTTTTTTTAAGAATTTTCACAACAAAAATCCCTTGAATTTTTATTTGAAATCGCTTTCATTGCTAGATTAAGGTAACTCGAAATTCCTGTCGCTTTTAATCGCTTTATTCGCTTACTCGCGTGAATAAAATTCACTCTCACCGAAACCATAGCCTTATACCTAATGTACGTAAGGTGCGTTTACACTACAAAGCTGTCGATAATGACTCTCGGGTAGCTAATTTCATGGCTATGCCCACTAGCCTGTTCTATTCTTGAGAATTTTTCGCTGTCTTTGAACTCTCTTCTGAAATAAATGCCCACATTAAATTTCATAAGTTCGCTATTTTAAAATTTCCATACCTTAAGGTAACAAGGTCATGTATTTCTTTTGCTATCTCATAATTTAAAAAGCACATTTTAGATGTACCTAGTGCTTACCACAGTTGTATGACTTTTTCAAAGAATTTCCCTTGTGCCACTTTCACTTCACTCTTTCATACTTGATACATACTTGTTGGCAGTCTCATATTATGCTACCTTGCACCAAATAAGGGCTTAGGTAATTTTCTTTGTATTTTCTATCAATTTTCAATTTATACA
The DNA here is from genome assembly GCA_963921185.1 of Dasysyrphus tricinctus. NCBI lineage: Eukaryota > Metazoa > Arthropoda > Insecta > Diptera > Syrphidae > Dasysyrphus > Dasysyrphus tricinctus. The sequence continues at coordinate 97,981,368 of OY992531.1, forward strand.
ACACCCATTAAGAGCAACGACTAGCTACGGTCTAGTTTAAAACCCCTGCTCATCTACTCGTCAATGACGTCTGACAGTGACAGCCTTCAAAAATACAAATTCCAAAAAGAAAAAAAAAGAAATGCAGCGGCAATTAATCATCAACTCGCCCACAAATTCGCCATGACACATCAGTACAACAAATTATTTTACTATGCAATGAATAATAACAATAAAAAAAATAACAACAAGAAAATAATAAACAAAAACAATAATAGCGAAGACCCGGCTCGAATTGTTGAAAACTTAAATTCTACAAGATACAATCGGCCGGTATGGCATGGTGGACAGTGGGCAAACTTATGTCTCAGAGTCGATACAAAAGTAAAAAAAAAAAGTAATAAACTTTTTAATTTTCGCCGCATAAGTTGTTAAACTGTCAAAATGATAGTCGCACTTGAAAATTATCTTCTTGTTTGTTGACAATAACTTCAAGAAAAAAAAAACTTATTGGGTGCAAGGACTCTGCCCACTTTTTATTGAATCAATTTTAAGTTGTTTAAAGGGTTTTGCATTATTTTTTAAAATTGGTTTTTTATAGTGGGGTCTATTAATGGCTGTATGTATTTATGTATGTAGGTATATAAATGCTAAAGCAGAAACTATGTAAGAGGGTTGTGAGTGCCTTGATATTTTTGTTCAAAAATAACTCGATCTGATCGATAAGAAAAGAAGGTGAACCCAATACTTTTGAATTTCTTAAGTTGCTTTGGTTGATGAAATTGTAATTTTGGCACTTATTCTGCCCTACTGTGCCGCGCAAAATGAAAGCATTTTTTTTGCACTGCAAGTAAAACGAAACTGTGCTGTGTGGATAAGAAGGTGGTCATATACAAGCCCACCGCCATGCCAGCACCTTGCTTCTTGTTTGCGATAACCTTGAGCTTTATTCTATTTTTATGCGACTCGACTATTGACTAGCAGCTCCGCCTGGAGGCAAATCTATATACAACAAAAACCATGTCTGTCTGTGTATTGCAGACTTCGCCGGATTTTCTTAAAAAGTCGTTATATGAATGGGACACCATTAGCATTGGGATTTCAATCTCATTGAGAAGGAAGGTGCTTTTAGTCTATGGATGATATATTTCTCTTCTATGGATATGCACAACAAGAAGCTAAGGAAGTGTAGTGAGTGCAAAAAAATTATTATCGTTCATTCATAATAGTGTCTGTGCATCAAAGTTATTTTTTTTGTAAAAGGTATGGATGTAGTTTTTTGAAGTTGATGGTGAATTTAAAAAATGACCTTCAGCTTGAGTATAGATGAATTTTGTTTGTTGCCAACGATTGATGAAACTCTTTAAATATTAAATACGTGACTAAATTATTATTATTATCTACATCTTGAGTGTTGACAGAAAAATTAGAGTATTGCCAATTATGGGTTAATATTTCTTAATTGTTCAACATTTTAAATGGAAAATCTAGTTAATGTCGTGAAAGGTCAAACTTAAAAACTTTTGAATCCTCTGTACCACATTTATATTGAATATAATTTTCAATAAGGAAAGATCGAGGGTTTTTATTATTGAATATGATTGTTTGGGGCAGAATCATGCTTAGAACCGAATATTCTACGTAATTACCCTGTGTTTCGGAGAGAATATGGTCACACTGGTCACTTTTAAACATGTTTTGTATAACTCGCAAACTGAGCTACATCCTACACGGCTGGATCAATTTTTCGCGAACTTGGTAACTACATAGGGGTTATTCAATTTTTTTTTACCAAAAACAACGGTACCTACCTGCCACACTATTTTTTTAAGAAATTTTACATAATCATATTTTTCTCTTAAGCAGCTTTAGTGGCTTAGTGGTTCGTTCGGAACCCGTGGCCCCGACTTTTTTTTAAATCAACCAAGTGGCCCCTATTTAAAAATGTATGTGATTTTCACTAAAAACAAATACGTATGTAGTTGAACTTCACAAAGTTTCGTATTAAGTTCTGTATAATGACAGAAGAAAGGGATAAAATAAAATTAATTTTCGAATTTATTTAGAAGGTAAAATTAGTAACCTATCTACATTTTTGTTGTAATTTTAGTAAAATAAATTTTATTTGTTATAAGAATAAAATTAGCTTTAGTTTTTAAATAAATGTTTATCAAAGGGTTTGCTCCTTTATCTACTGGTAATATATTTTGTATTCTCCTCCTTATGGCAATTTCTTAAAAGGGCCCTTTTTTTTGTCCCTTTTGATTTTTTTCAGCGACAACACTGATTGTAGGTACATACATCCCAAAAATCATTTGATTATTTTCGATTTTCTTTAAAACGTTATGACTGATTTTAATAGTTTTTTTATGCAGAAGTTTCTAGAAAATATAAATAGTATTGTGTACCAAAATTTTCAAAAAAAAAATATTTTTGGATCTAAAAAGCTATTCTATTTTTGTTTTCGAAAACAACATGTTCGAAGAATTTTTTTATTATTTCTTAGAATATTTAAGGAAAACTAACTTTAATAAAAAAATAATAATCCGGCCATATTTGCCGAAAAATAAGCAAAATTACGGACAAAATGGTGGAAAACTGGGCTTTGGCAAATAGCATCCCCATGGCATTCTAAGCTAAGGAAACTGTAAAAAGTGCCCATCGATAAGAGCGCCGCTAACAATTTTACAGGGGTCAAAGGCCCCCCAATTGGTTTTTAAAGATTTTCTCCGGAACTGTAACTCTTACAGAAAAAATGTCACAGTCTAGGTTGCTGCTTAGAAAATTTCCTACAAAAAATGTAAAGTAATTTTTTCTCTAAGAGTAACTTTTTTCGAGATAATTCAATCGGCAGAGTTACGAATTTTAAGTTTCTGTTTAAAATTTACTCTTTTACACCACTTTTGAGCTTGAGTACAAGGTGAGTTTAAAAACTGTTCTAAATAAAATAAACAGGGACTTATTTAAAGGTTTGGGCAAAGTTCCCGTTTAGCTGGGAGGGGCGATTTTCCAAGAAATAAACTTAAAACAGAAAACAATTATTTAAAAACAACGGTAACAACAACGGTTGTGGAGATTTTTTCTGTAAGAGTTACCGTTCAGGAAATATTTCTTAATAAACCATTTGGGGTGCCTCTGACCCCCTGTAAAGTTATTAGAGGCATGGTGCTGTGTGGTGCTCTTATCGATGGGGACTTTTTACAGTTTTATTAGAATGTCATGAGGAGGCCTTAAACCAAAATACAGCTTTCCGCCAATTTTCTCGAAGCAAAAAGCTTAAATGAGTGGGCTATAACGGTAATTTTCATACAAATGCTTAAAACCATTAAGGAAAATATTTTTTTTTTCAAATCCTACGATTTTGATAAAACTTTTTCTGTATGTTAACACTTTTGCAATCTAGTACTAAAAACAGTGGGTACCTCCCATAAAATGATTTCTTTTAATTTCAATTTTCTGATTATTGGCTGGACAATTAAAAGAGCTTGACGATATTGAATATTGAAACAGACAAATCTCTAAAAAAAATTTACACCCAAAACCATTTTCACCATTAAGAAGTAACAAAGTTGAGTTTTTCATTTGAGAAATAGGCATATAACGTCTTTTTTATCTATAGTAATTCTAATAAATAAATTTTTCAAAAACTTGATTTTTAATAAATTTAAGAATAAATTTTAAGTTTTAAAAAAAAGCTATAGGTAGTAAGATGAGAATGTACATACATAGTTCTTCCAATTTTCTTAGGTGTAAAAATTTGTTACCGCTCTTTCAGATGTTTTTTAGCCGCTTACGAAAAAGTCGGAAAACAATACTGTTAGTAACAGCTTTTTGTATTTTTTTTTTAAAGTAACTAAAAATTTTAAATTCCAAGTTTGGAGAAGAACATTGAAACATTTAAGACAGAAAGACAGAGTTAAAGAACCTACTTTGTTCGGGATCCTTATCATTGTAATACCATGTTTGCTATGATTTTTTTTTTTTAAGTAAGTCCTTGTGTTACATATAATAAAGGTATTCATGCAACGTCGTAAGTTTACAAACTGTGTAAAATGATAAGTTTACGCAAAAGTTTGCATGAACGACCTATTTATTAGTTTGGTTAAATGCTGCACGGAAAGAATTCTTGGATCATATCACGAAAAATGAGATGCAAATTACGAAAAATGAATCCCGATTTATACCTTGGCTTCGGATTTCGTAAATTACGACTATTTGTTTGCAATTTGCAAAACTGAGCAAAATGAAGATATTGATACTCAAAAATCGTAAATCAACCCTCTTTAAGTATCAGTTATGCTATCGAGAGAAAACAAAATTGCGAACAACAAATCGCAATTTGATCCAAATATTCCTCAATTGCACAATATGTAAATTTGCAAAAAAGATTTGTGATCACCACTTTTATTTCGTGATATTGCCACTTGGAAAGATCAATCCTGCTTTGCCTAACCCTTCATTTGGCAGGTATACACATTTAATTTAATTTATTTGAAATAAATACTTTACCCTGACTCTACTTAGATTTAAACTCGCAACCCTCCAGTTACGGAGCGAGCATGCAACCACCAGGCCAATTTGCATTACAGATCGTTGGTGTCACACATTGATGATGAGATACCTGCCATGTTGTGGTGCTCTATCTCTTCGAGAAGTAAATTGCGACAAGAAAGTCGTGATTTAGGATTTTTTTGTTGGTGATTTGCGACTATTCTCATGGAGTTGCAAATTGCGACAGAAAAAACGTAAATCAGTGATTGTGCATGATGTAAATTACTAAATTTTTATCGCAAATCAATATTTTTAAATGCTGTTTGTGATATTATTCCTTTGGAGAGTAAATTACGCCAAAAAAGTTGTATTTTGCTATGAAAAGTACAAACTTGAATCATGGATTTTAATTGCAAATCACGAAGAAACAAATTTTGTAAATTGCTACGTTTTGAATGTTAAATTACCAGTTTTTGTATTAATTCGGGAACAAAATGCCTTGATTTACGAATAAAACATGATTCGTAAATTGCAACTGCAAATTTTTCAATTGGTGATTTTTCAATTCTCTCCGTGTGTGTAATTGAAATTGCTGTTCGTTAAACGTCAAATATTTGGGTGCGTTCGGCTGCCTATCTAAGCGATCCGGATTGGTTTGTTTTCTGATGTCAGCTGATGCAAAAACAATTCAACGTATCAGAAATTTTTTTGGATTATGGAAAGCGTAGGGCTAATCACGCACATGCAACTTCTACTGCAAAACAACAGTTTAGTTACAAGTTGACCGATAAGCGCGCACATGGGCAACTCCACAAGCAATAACGCTGAACTAAACCAACACACTGACTTTTTATTCAATGCTTCGCTATAATTTCGCGTTGGTTGGGCAGAGCCTTAATCGTTGAGTAAATGTAGACGTTCTAATTGAATCGGTGAGTGAAAAAACAGTACAAGTGCCAAAAATTGAATTATGAGCTGAAAATGCCAAAATGTTCTGCTTACGTAAACCTTCAGATTAGCAAAATAACAGTACATTTGAAAGTCGAATTCATACTTAACTACACTACTATGATCGCTAACTGAGTGGAAGAACAGTACAAATCCTGGGATTTATACTGTTCTTTCACTCAATCACTGCTATCTGGAGTTAATGCTCAATTGTTAAAGCAATCAATTACAATGGCGTAAAATTATAGTGAAGTTAACACGATACTAAAACAACTTTAGTGTAACACTAGGTGAAAATGGCGTTTTCTTAAATTATAGACGATGTCAAACCAACTTTATGTTTAAACACTTGCATTAGAGTTAAAATCACCAAAGTCTGATTTTAATTTTTAGTATGACACTAACTCAAATGACGTCTGTTGCACGAACTGTCTTTGACTTAGGCGAGTTCAAATTTAATTTATTTAGAAAAAGGTCTTGAGCGACACTAACTAGCATGTGTCTATAATTCAGGAAAAGTTAGAGAACTGCATTAAAGTTAAACAATTGTTAACAAGTATCACGCTAAGGCCCTTAAAATAGGCTGTCTATAATTTTGCGCCAGTATTATTAACAAAAATTATTGATGACATGACACATGACAGTTCGTGGAGAACTAGGGCCTAGTGACCTCCTACAACTCTCAAACTGCATCCATTCCCGTGTGCGTGTTTTACTGGGCAAGAGTGAAAATAATATTATAGGCTTCAGAACCTGGTGGCCCAGGTTTTATAGAAAGACGAGTAAACCAGTTGACAAATAAAATAATAGTTTTTGGTTAATGCTTCCGTTTCATAAATTTGTATGGGACTTTACGTTTTGCACTGAATATCTGACTATATTCCAACAACCTATTTCATAGAATGTTGTGTTCTTACTTAAATTACTGAGTTACTAACTACACTTTTATGAATTATTCTTTCATGAAAATATTGAGGAACTCGAAAACTTTAAATCCCTAATACAATATTATACCAATTAATTAATTATTTTTCTGTGAAGTAGTTATTTCCGTTTTTCTCAAAACTAACATTTTGTACCTGTATAAACTACGTTTCAATTCACAACTTTTATCACCAACTAATGGCAATGCGATAGTTACAGAACACATTCAGAGCTTTTTTAGTTGTCTGAGATATCATTTATTTCATGTTTCTAAACATGCCTAGTTCTTAAAGTCACAAACACGCCTAATTCAATCTCTAATGGCCTTTTCGATTGGCAATCCACAACAGCGATTCGATACGTGTGAACGCTTCTCATTTCGATTCTGAAATCAAATTCAGAATAATTTTCTATTCTTTTCAGAACAAGAACTGTCATTCTGTCCCCAATCGAAAAGGGCATAAAAGTCACAATCCTCGCGTTCCAATGTTTATTCGCTATGCTATCTAGTTATCCCAAAAATTTTAAGATAACTTGAGTTGTTGTTTGTCAGCGGTCATCAGGTGTTTTTAACAAGGGATTACAACAACACAAAGCTATCCGGATAACTGAGCATAACCATCGGAACGTGCCCAATGACGTTTGGATAAGTTTAACCAAATATTTGGTTAATTTTCCGCAGCAAAATCCTTGGTTAAGATTAACCAAATTGTGTAAACCATTTCCCATACAAAATTTGACAGTTCATTAACCAAAAGATAAACTTAACCAAATCGTAAACTTATCTAGTGTTTTATGAAGTTGCATGAATACCCCTAATATTAATATTGCAGAAAAACTAACTCGATTATATGAAGTTGAAGCTTAATTTTTCGATGAACTGTTTTAATAATTATAATTGACAACAAAATATGAACTTAAAAAACTTAACATTATATTGCTGACCAAACTATAACATGTGTTGAATAAATAATTATGAATCAAGTAAATAACTTATTTTTTTAAATAATAATAAACAAAAGAATTTTGTTGTAATCCAACTCACACTTGATCTTGAATTGAAGTGATTCATATCATAAGGATTTTTCTTTAAGCGCCATAGATGACTAACTTCTTACAAATTTACATATTTGTGTAGACAAAATACGTTAAGGAATTCTAAGAAAAACAACAATTATTTTATAGAATGTTTATCATTCGCAAATGACTGTTATCATTTTAAGAAAATAACTGAGGAAAGCTTTATTTTATAGCCTTCACAGTAGCTTACAGGTTTTTATATTTATGTAATTATGTATGTATGTGTATGTTTCAACGATAAAATAATTTGTTTTCTTACAGCAAACGATATTATTGTAGATTTAATTTTTATTGTGGAACTTTAATAGGGTATCCAATCTGGTAGTGGGCTTCTGCTTTTTTCGTATATTGCAAAATGAATAAAATAAATGTATGGTAGTCATTTGAAAGAACAAGACCACAATATGGATTGAAAAATAAAGTTTTACTTTACAAGTTCTTAAATCGTAGAGCTTTTTTTTTGTAAAAAAAAATGAAATGTATCACCAATAAGTTTAAACGATTTAAAAAAAATCTCCCATGAAACCTTCTAAATATTTGTTATAGGTACATATATTATAACAAGATTCTTAACATTAAATTTTTTTTTATTTTGTTTATCAAAATCTGTTGAGGTTAGTCTGGTTATGTCATAATGGTTATCAAGTTATCATACTTTGTAAGAAGTACACACAGAAGTATATCGGAATCACTTTTTCAGCCTTGTAGCGAATAGAACAAGAAGCTATTCGCTTTATTTAATTGAAAAATTAAAGTACCAACTGTCATTTTAAATGTCTTAAGTTTCCCCCACCAAAAGATAGCTCGGTGGCCTTGCGTGGGGTTACCCCCACAGAACTTTTAAGGCACGAGTACGATAACTCAGGTGCCAAGAAATGATAACGGTTTTTTGTAAAACAGTTTAATACAAGCATTTTTTACAATGGGAGGGGTGTCTACCTCACCCCGTTTGGGTTGGAGGGGCAATTTCATATTTGACATAATAAGTTATATAGTTTTTTTAATTATAAAAATATAAGCAGATACATGGGGACGTTGTTTATTTTTTAACGGAGTTTTGCAAAAAGGCCTTAAAAATTTCTTTAAAAATTCTGCTGTATTTAAAAACTTATAAAAAAAAATGTACTGATGGAATATTTTTGTCTCTTTGATATGATAGTTCTTATAGTTTTATTTATTAAAAAAAAATTATGTGCAGATACTTGGTGCATTATACCCAAATTTGTAAAGGAGTTTAAAAAAATAAGTTTAGAAAAATTCCGATGTATTTCAAAAGCACGAAATTAATATTTTAACTAAATTAATACGTCTGCCTCTCTGATATATTAATTTGTATACCTGAGCCGTTTATTTTGAAAGTGGTCTAAGTCCACTTATTTTTAATTCGGTTTGCGCTTGACGGAATTCAAAAATATGGGAAAGAGCTAATATAAAAGTGAAGTATTTTTTTTTCATCTAAATATATTTAATTTACTTACCCAATAGTAAAAAAAATATTGTTGAACAAAAACTATTTTTGTACAGTTATAAATGGACTTAAACCATTTTCAAAATAAATGAAATCGTTAAAGTTAAAAAAAAAAACTAAAAACGAAAGAGTGAGTGTTTATAAATAATAAGTAGAAATTTTATACATTAAACAAAATAGATACGGTCACTCCCAAAAATATTCGGAATTAATCTATATCAAGTCTATATAATGATTTTTCTTGCTCTGTGGAAATTATAAAGAATTTAACGGCAGGTAGAATCTCGCGCTATTAAATTTTCTTGTTTCCCATATTAAAATGAGCATATAACAAGATGAAACAAAGAGGGATTTAGATAACAGAAAAACAACAATAACAGAACAAAGAATAATAAGAGACAAACAAAACTCATGTTTAAAAAAAAAACTTTTTTTTCCGAATATTTTTGTGAGTGACTGTATATATACACTGCCGGACAAAATTAGAGGAACGCAGGAAAAAATTAAAAAAGTTGGTTTATTTTCATTTTATCTTTATTTCTTTGATGACGATTTATTTGTATGTCTTGTTGATATAAGAATCGTTTGAAATAGTTACAATTATTGTGCTTCTTGTTTTCCTTAAAAACAAAAAAATCTAGAAAAGGGGTATGTAAGGGTAAGGGTAAGGGTATGTTGCTGAGAAAATAGATTTAAAAAATTTCAAGTATTCCTTTAAAGCTCAGTAGAAATGAGGATGGTTTAGTCCTTGTTATTCCCTCTCTTCTTGCTCTAAGGACAAAAATAAGTCTCTTTGGTATACTTCTAATAACATTTTCGATGTTTTCCTGGGTAATTTGGCTTCAAGCAATGCACTTTTTAGCTCCCTCAAACTTCATGGACTTTTCATGTTCAATTGTCTATCAAGCATATTCTAGACATGTTCAATGGAACCTAGATCAGGAGAACATGCTGGACCAGTCTAGGGTGTTCAGGTGGGCCTTTTGAAGATACCCCGAAGCTCTGTTCGCAGTTTGGGGACGAGAGTTATCGTGCATGAAGATGAAATGTTTGCTGATTCCTTGAGCAAATTGTACAACAATTGGTTTTGGTTCCAAAATATCCCTAACATACCTACCGTTCTGCTGTCAAAAACCCATTTTCAACCAAATTTTACTCCATGCGGGTTGCCAAACTTTTTAAGGCCTTTTTCAAAACTCCGTTAAAAAACAAATAACGTCACCATGTATCTGCTAATATTTTAAAAATTAAAACAAAAAACTATATTACTTATAATGTCAAATAGGCAGACGTATTGCTCAACAGGAAACATATTTTTTTGTATTTGAAAGGAAACAGTGAAATATGTATGCAGATTTTTCCCTAATATTTGCATTTCAAAATTCCGTTAAAAATCCTGGTAGGTACTACAGCAGGTGTCTGAAAATTTGTAAACGTATTCCTTCAAGAAAAAGTACTTTTTGTTTGTACCTAGGAAAAAAAGCTTATTTTTTCTAGGAATTTTTGTACACCATTTTTTAAAATTCCATTATATTACTCTTAGAGGTACTACGCCCTATGTTTGCCTTTACCATTTTTGAATAGCAAAAACTATGTTGTCTAACATATCAAAGAGGCAGACGTACTGGCTATCAAGTTTTCGTGGTCCATTTTTTCGACTTTTGTGACCCCACGGCTCCTAGAGGTGACTACTACGACTTTAAATTACGAACGCCCATTCCATGCTCAGGAGGTCAAGTACAATGCCTCCACTTAATATGAATCGTACTGAAATACCGTAAGTCTGCCGACCACTGGCTCTTAGACTATACCATCAGATCTGTTTTGGTTTTTTTAAAAAGTGTATTTTTGACATTTTGAGATAAACACGTTTTTCTGTTTTTATCTCTATCTTTTTTGTTTTGCTGTTGTGTGTTTTTCTGACGTTTTTACAAGTAAATCATTTTTGTTTGACTTAATTATTTAACAGGTGTACAAATGCTTGTATGGTTGTCACTTTTTTTTTTAAACGTCAATTTTTCCTAAAAAAAAGCATGGTTCTTTGAACGAACGTCATTTTTCTTAAGCGTTTTAAGCCATTACAAAAGCAAGTAAGGGCTTTTATTTTTAAAGAATAAAATAGCAAACATATCAAAGATGTTAAAACTGGCCCTAACTCAAAACAGCCAAAAAGTCAGTTACGTTTTTTTCTCTTAACAAGGCAGTATAGGTACGCAAAAAATTTTAAAAAATTGTATCGCTACTTTTATAAACAGTTTGTGTTTCAACAAAACGTATCTAATTGCATTTTTCCCCTAAAACAGTTTAACCGTAATACTCGCGCATACAAGAATTCCTTTCAGTTTAACCTTTGTAGAACCCAAGAAACCAAATTCGGATATAGAGATATTTTTCTTCGGCCGAACAACGCGGATGTGGAATTTATAACTTTGTTGTATACATGTATTATTTTTCTATCTCAATAGGGTATTCAAAACGAATGCCCGTCAGTCTCTTTTTAGCCACCCTATATTTTGTCCGAACATACTAACAGCCGTATTCATTAGAACTCACTAAAACACCTCTCAACGGGTTCTATTCAACGTTGAGTAGATCCTTGTTTATTAAACATATTCTGACTCATTTTTCTTATAACACCCTTGTGTAAAAAAAAAAATAAAAAAGAGAAATCTATTGCCTTTAGATGTAGCCACTATTCAACCTCCACCCGCGTTTAGCTTATTAAATGGCTCTATTCAACGTCACATAACAATAATTGTTAAATGGAATACAAATTGGATTACTATATTATCATTTGTTTATTTTTGAATACATGCATGCCTTAGATAACTTATCTAATAAACAAGGTCAATGTGTTTAAAACATTTTTTTTTTTTATTAAAGAAAGCTTTATTCCCCAGATTACGGAAACTTACTCGCAAATTTATTGTATCTCAAATACTGATAAGCTTTAATAAGCTTTGGGCAATGGCCAACAACAAATTAATCGTTGGTGCAAAAAGAGTAGTTCAAGGTTAGTTTAATGTTTATATTTGATAACCGCAATAACTCACTACCGGGGTTAGAATTCCCCTCAGTGAAGTCTTGGGTTATTATTTTTTTTTTTTTTAAACGAGTAATATATCTACGAAATATTTTACAAATTTTACCTGAAATTAATTATTTTATGCCTTTCAATGTATGTTGGTATGTATCTACTTACTTATCTCGTATCTCTTTCATCTAATTAGATAAATTGAATTAAAAGATTCGCACTGACATTTTGTATCGCTGATGCAAACACAATTTCAAATAAATAATAGAGTTAGATCAATTAATCAACGCTGACATTGTGACTCACAAGATCAAACCGATTACTATATTGTGAGATATTCATTTCAGTGTTACCATTGAAACTTTTTACAAAGATAAAAAAAAAACAGTAGGTACCTACATATTTGTTAAAAAAAAACATATCATCACATATACATATTTACAGTTATGAAGATATCGCAAGCTAAAAAAAAAACTTTTCAATCGTGGGACGCCCCACTACGTCACACTTTGATAAAATTTGTGTAAGCTGTGGACTATATAATTTAAAAAAAATTTTGATACACACGCACACATGCTCATAAATAGAAACCACCAGCTATCAGCCTTCAGCCAACATTAATGTACAATAAACCGATTTGATTTCTAAGGAAGGAGAAAATGTTTTTTGCAGAACAAAATAAAAAGTACGACTGGATCGGAGGTACTTTACTTGCTCTTATGTTCAAGAGGCTTAGAGTAGAGGGGTACAAAATTTTAAAATGTTTAAGAGCATGAAATTCAATGTTTAATTTCGGTAAAACAAACTCCTTGAACAGTTTCAGGTTAAAAACAAAAAGAATTTCATATATGAATGTTTTTTTTTTTTAATTTTTTAGGTATAGGTATATTGAATTCTTAAAACATTTTTAGGGAAACATTTTTGTATGCAAATCTTAAATATTAACTTATGTGTGTATAAAAACAAAATAAAAAAGAAAGGCCTTTATAAATAAAATAAATAAATTGGGTGGCGCAACAGCTTGTGGAGAACCAGGGCCTAGTGACTTACAACTCACAACCATTCCTGTGTGCGTGTTTGTTGGCAGGAATGGAGGGGACCTACAGTTTTTTTGCCGAGTCCGAACGGCTAAATGAGAAGCACTTTTTCATGACAAGTATACTCTTGGAGGATTTGTCAGTTCCTCGCTAGAGGCAGTACCTCGAATAAAACATTTCTGTTTTTAGGTGGCACGGCCTTTATGAGATATCGAATTAAAAAAAAAAAAACAGATTTGAAACATTTTTAAAAATTCAAAAATTCCTTTTTTGAAAATTTTGATAAATAATATTATTTCAATTTTCTTTGAAATTTTTATATTTTTTTTTATAATTGGTGCGCACTCAAGGGGTTATGAATACCCTTAAAATGCTTTCACACAGTGCGAGCGTTTAGGAAATAGAGGGAGAACAGAAAAGGAGATAACGATGTACATTTGTCTTAAATGTCTGGATATTGAAATGGGAAGGAAAAACAGAGTTGGGTAAAGAATTCCACATTCGTGTGGTACGGTTAAAGAAAGAATCTCTATATTTGACGGTACGTCCAAAGTAAGGCTCAAGGGTATACTGATGAGCATTTCTAGCAGTGCGGGTATTACCCTGAAATTGTTTAAGGGGAGAAATGCAGCTAGCTACTTCAACAGAGCAACGTTTGAAAAAGTAGCGATATGTAATTTAAATCTAATAAAAAGTTACTACACTTAAATATTTATAATATTTGGTTGTAGACGGCACTAATTTTAGCATACCAAAAAAAAAAATGTGTCAAAATCGTAGGTTATTGCTTCATGGCCAGAAGCAAACATTTTGAAATATAACATTCAAAAATCAAAATTCCAATTGAGAATAACGTGATAAAAAATTGCAAGTCAATAAACTTCCATCCACAAAAGCTTAGCACAAAAACGTGGCTATACAAGCAATTTGTTGATGAAGTGCATACGCCTACATATGCTTGTGTATCAAAAGTAAAAATAATACCTACAGCGTTAAAATCGCTTATTCAACACAAGGCAATCAGCTGTGTAATGTCAAGACTTAGCGTCAGTTCCACTTGTCAGATAGGTTAGGTTCGGTAGAAGGGATGACAGTTGATCTTCTTACCGTCACACTTAGATCTACGTAGATCCGTTGTAATACCATAGGAAATTTAATTCCGCACTTAATATTTAAACCTAGGTATATGTGTGCTGTTAGCAGTCAAGCTATTTAGAGGCCATAATGAAGCTCAGAAGCTTTAAGCCAAAGTTCTAGAAATGATTCCCTAGGTGTTTCTTTCTTAAATGACAGAGTGCTGGGCAATGGCAAAGGAAGTGTAAGGTTTTCGCATGTGCTTCTTCATCGCTACACCCTCTGCTAAGGTGGTCAGTACTGAGCCTAATTTTCTTTTCGTGGTATCTCAGTAGGTTGTGTCCGGTGATTATTCTGACAAGGGAACGAAGATGTTTCTTCTTTCATTGCCAAGGCACTGCAAAAGTCTGAAGGAGCTAGATAGTCCCAGAGTTTCCAAGAAAGTTCCTGATGCACCAACTCCAGTGTCCATCTTAGACCCATCTGTGAAGATAGTTATTGTGGATTCATTACTGAAAAGTTGGTTGTTTACCCACTCCTCTCTTTTAGGAAAATAAGTAGTGAAGGGTCTGTTGAAATTTAATTGGGGTGTTGTGTAGTCTGTGCAAACATTAATTCTCATATATTTCTGCAGAATCGTAGGCCCGTTGAGCTTTTTTCCAGCAGTTAGTCTTACCTAGCCTCAAGGCACTGTATGCTGCTGATTCTTGAACGAATAGATCTAGGGGTCTCAAGTTGAGTATTGTCCCGCTGTAAGAGAGGTTTTCAACGCCCCCGTAAAACATACCCATGCTAATCTTTGAACTTTTGTGAAGGTTTTCAGGTTTTTTGCTTTCTCAGTCGCGTTCCACCAAACTAAATTACCGTAGGTTAGTATCGGTCACTTGCCAATTGGTAACGACGAAAATACAAACCAGGTACCATTTAGGCGATGAAGGCATAACACTCAAACTCAAGGGAAGAAATTATGACAGCTTGTCAGTCGTCTAAATATGGTAAAAGTGTTTTACCAGAAATAACTTCTCCGTCATATCGGAGGGAAGCTTAACTTTTTCTGAAACTATCGCTGTTTTTTTTAAATTTTTATTTTGACGTGTCAATTGATTTGGAGGTAATTTCTTTTTTGATTTTTTTAAGGTTTCTGAAATGAATAGGAAATGCATCTGAACTTGATTTTAGAAACTAAAAGCGTTGACACACAGATCACACGTCAACAAGTCAATTCATTAAATATTAATCATAAAAACAAAGCCATTTGGTGATTCTTATTTAGTGATGGGACACTTCTCCCACCAAGTGAGACTCAAGTCCCAAATTCAATGTCGGCTTTATGACCCACTCAAGTGGGACATAAGTCCCAAAAACAAAAAGTGGGCGTTATGTCCCTGGGCCCTATGTCCCTGCGCCACTTGTATATGGGTTAATGAAATAAGCCTCGATAGAAACCTGGGGGTCAATTCTTGATCTGTAAAACTGTGAAGTGATAACTATGATAGTGCATTCACGCTAAATGCGATTCTCGAAGTGTGAAAAAATTAAAACAAATGCCAAAATGTTTTCATATGATGATTCGTTTATCACAATCATTTCACTCTGTGAAACCTGTGAAAAGAAAAATGATAAACAGAAACAAATTGTGCTCATTTGATACACCCAAGTCGCCATATTGGTCTTTCTGTGACGTCACAATCATCTTTTTCTATGAGCAAGTGGTAGCATTTTTCATGATAGTACCTTTTAGTACTCACTTTGACAGCTGTTTTTCATAACGAGTTCGGGAATCGGCTTGCGGGTGTTTGTGAAGTGATAAAATGATAAAACTCTGTGAAAACTGAAATGATAACTATGTTTCCATTTCACAGTTTCACAGATCGAGAATTGACCTCCTGGAGGTTATAGAACGCAGTTAATGAATCCATAGTTTCAATTGCTAATCGGTGATCAACCATTTTTTTTTTTAACTAGCGCCTTTAATCAGAACCTGTGAAATATTGTATTACAGTAAACTCCAGAACAATTGGGAACTAAGAAAATTTTATGACATTTGACCTTGAATAATTTATTTTTAGCACATGCGAGTATAGCTACATGTCTACATGTATTTAAAGCCCTGTGTGAATTATAACTTCCAAGTTGAATGCCATTTTCTGATTAGAGAAAGCCATAAGATGAAAACAATTGGTCATTAATAGCACAAGGGTAGCACTGAAACGACATTCAACAAACGAATGCCAAGTTTAAAAAATAAAAAAATAAAAAAAAAAACAATGAATGAAAGACGCGCTGAAGCGCAACATCGCTTACAAATTTAACTGACGCCACTAAGTTGCGTATAGTATAGCATCCGTATTCATAAGGCGCAAAGCTAGGTAGGTATAAAGACTCAATGACTAACAAAACAAAGTTATACAAAAAATAGAAAACGTCTTTAGTTTCTTTCCTCGTCATTTGTAATCGAAAGTGAAGTAGTAATAATAATTTTTTTTTATATCAACCATCACTCTGGGACTGGGTGTATTTCTATAAATAAGATTGTATGAGATTGCACCAAGCTGTTGCTATACTTTTTTTGATGTCGTGTAGAGAATACTTGGTAATTTATTTTATGTATGAAGTTTATTACCTGTGTGTTCGATTTTTTTTATTTCAACAAATGTGAACTCAAAGGTATGCGAATGAGATCATTAGTTTAAATCAAGCTGCGAATTTTATATTCACATTTAATAAGATGGGGACTATAATAATAAGTGAGGTTTCCAAAGGGGTATTTCGTATTTCTATTGAGGTTTTGTATTTATCAACAGAAAGTTGATAAAAGTTGAGTGTTTCTTTTAATAAAACTGGTTTACACAAGTTAACGATGTTGTTTACTTTCTTGAGAATTTTTGTTTAAATAGTTTTTTTTTAAGAAATCAAATAATAAAATTTGCATAATATTAAGGAATTTATATATAGAAGATTGAGTGTTAATCAGATTATATGCAAAACTAAGTAGGATACTTTAAGATTAAGGATAAGTATTCACTTCGGTTAAGGAAGGCTTATATAGTGCGGTCGGGCAACTGAATCCCGTGCACTTTTTTTTTTACCTTTTTTTTTTAGATTCAAATTCATTTCTTACAACGAAGCCATTGAAAAATGGCGCCCAATCTGGGCCAAATGATTGAATAAAAAAAAATTCGTAATACACTCTTGGAAAATGTCCATGGTTAAAATAATGGTTGATGTTTTTAAAGATGTCTACTCAACACCAATCTTTTAAGACATTTGGTCCAGATTAGGCACCATTTTATAAAATAACCTTAAAGCAACAGGATTACAACCATAGCACACAAGCTAAATTTCATTAGTAATATGTCAAAAACAAATAACAAATATGGTTCTCTCCACAAGAAGTGCAGGGATTTCGGTTTCCTAATGGACTACCACCATTGGGCGCCATTTTTCAAAATTGCAAAATGACTCCCAAGCTAAATCTCATCCTTATAATCTGTAATAAATGAACTCCAACCATTAAAAAAGGTCCTCCCAAAAAGCGTACGGGATTCGGTTTCCTGACCGGACTATTTACCCAACATGTTTATTTCAGAAATATCTGTTGATTTAAATTCAAGCAAACCCGCCACTAAGTTTGTTGATTTAACTTGGAATCTTAATTGACTTCAATTCATGTTTTAGGAGTTAGCACGAAACAAGGCCACTGTGAAACTGAGCCTAATAGAAGCGTATGAAATGTTTAATGGTGAAAGGTAAAAAGGGAATGAAACTTCTTAGTTTAGTATTGCAATTAGTCTCTTAAACATAGGAATAGCTTTATCATGAAATCAGTGTTTTTTGTTTCTCTAAAAATTAATACGTATCAAATGTTGCAACGAAGCTTTCCATGTTACGTCACTTTTCCTTTACATTTAATAGAAGACAACACTGATTTATCGTACTTAAAAAGCACTTTTTATTAATGTAACAGTCACGCTGTTGCAGTTGCAGCTATATTTATTCCTTCATCACACTTTTTCACCGAAATTTATATAATTATTTTTGTTCACCAGACAAGACGTGACGTCACGTTATTTTTACTCCCCCACCATATAGCTTACACTTAGTTTTGGTAGCAAATAACACAAGACGACCACTTTTTCGGTCGTGCTGAAGTCGTCGAGACAGCTAAGAATTTCGATCTAGAATACTTCAACCCCCCACTCCCCTCCAGTCCAAGAGGTCAGAAGCCTGGTGCGTATCCCTTTGAGAGTAATAAGACTGCGAGCAGCTTACAGCTGTTGCTAATGGGTTAAGCCATGGAAACACTGCCATTGCCAATTTAGTGCAGGGTCTACTCTTACACTGCGAGCAGCTTGCAGCTTGCAGCTGTTAATGGGTTACTAGGTTAAGCCATGGATACACTGCCATTGCCAACTTAGTGCAGGGTCTACCCCTACACTCTTACAAAAGGGTTTCAAGTTGAAGGTGCTCAAAAGTGCTGACCTTTGACATCTAGTGACCCACAATATTCGAAAAGGATACAAAATTAAGGGAAGCCACAGCAGTACTTATTGGCAACACAACTTAGATTTCTGGTATCCGGTAAGGCATTTAATGTGTACACAGGGCATTTATTTCCTATTTGGGGGAAAACTTAAAGCTTAGTTTTTAATGTTTATTATTATCCTGAAATGATTTATCAGTCGTTTTCTACAAAGCTTCAAATGACTCATATATCTCTTTGAATCAATTCGTTTCCACAAATATGTCCACTGCTCTGGGTTATCGATTCTCAACAGCTACGCAAAAAGTCCAGTTGTGAGTAACTCCCAATAAAATCAAATGTTGAGAGTAAAAAGTCAGCTCTCCATGAGCTACTGTCAAGAGTGTGTCCTGCGAGTTTGCTCTCGAGAGCTACTAAGCAGCATTTTTCTTCTCAAATGGACACGCACCTTAGAACTTGCAAGTGGACACAGTTCTGAAATTAGCTCACAGAAGGGTAGACATTAGCTATCCGAGAGTCACTATCCAGAGTTTTGTAGTAAAAGTACTCTCAAATGGAAATGCACCATTAGTTGGGGGAATAGAATATCTTTATTTTTTCCAAGAGCTTTGGTTCCTTCTGATCTATCAGTGCGAACGCAGACCAGGGGTAAGGACCTGCTAATCATACGCAAACAGGGGATTAAATCGGCTGATCTACAAGTACAAAGGCCTGCTTTTCCGAAAGTTACCAGGGGCTTGCTAGGTATCTACCGATTGGAAGGAAGCCACCAGGGGCGTTAAATTTTCCACTCTATTGCCATAAAGTCACGTCTATCATTTCAAAGAAATTGCAGGCTTTTGTGTCTTCGCCACATCCTAAAGATTCGCTGGCCATAAATAATATCAATTGAGGAATTGTGGCGCAGGACAAGTCAAGAGTGGCTGAACGTCGACACACTGAGGAAACCAAACGATGAAATTGCAAAGCAGTCCTTTGAATGGAATCCTCAGGGTGCACGGCGGGTTGGAAGACCAAGAACAACATGGAAATCAACTGTCTTAGCGGAAGCAGAATCCCAGAGAAAGACGTGGCCACAGCTAAAGTACCTTGCAGCAGACCGTGAAGGATAGAGACGTTTTGTTGCCCTATGCCCCAGCCGGGGTTACAGGACATGATGATGATGATTGCCATAAAGAGCATAGGGGATGGTCTGACAAAACGAGGGTTATTAAGGCAAGATTCACATTACATTTCTAATATCGATGAATTCTCGATAGGATGAAATATTCCTACATAGGAAACAAGGAATGTATAAACACCATCGATGCATGGTACACTTTTAGTTCATCTCATTGTTTCTTATGTACAAATATTTTATCGAAGCGAGAGCGTATCGATATCGGCACAATTGTCTAGATCTGGCCTTAGCTGGCTTATCTACATAAGTGAAAGTCAATTTCTCTTATTTTTCAGGTAACTTTTCACATTTTTCTTTCTTTCAAAACTATATTCCACCAAATCAGTCTTACCATTTACAAATGAAGTGCTAACCAACAAGCCAGTATTTAAGTTTTAATTGCATTGAAGATTTATAAATATTTTCACAAACAAGTAGGTGTAGTTAGACATACTTAAATTAACACCTTGAAGCCACCTGCGCCTTAAATTTGCAAATCCAGTTTTAGTTATGGAGTTTATTATTTCTTTAATTTATTGTTTTCCAAAAATAAATAAAGTTAATACAACAATTTTTGTTTGGATATGAATTTCTGCTAGAAATTATTTTTAAATTTTTATTATCACAGAGTTTTTGACTCATTCCCGACCAGTTTAGCTTGAAATCTTGATTTATTTGCCGTGAAAACAATGTGCCTATGGTTTGCCACCATATTACAGTGAGGATTTTAGTCCTACGGTGCTGAATTCACATTTCCACAATGCTTCTATCAATGAGACTATAGTCTTATTAAAGCTTAAAGAGTTTTTTTCAGAAAAAAAATCGCTTTTGAGTTAATTATTTATGAAATAAGTCTTCAACCCACTACATGCCTAGTTCTCAATTTTGGAGATGAGTTGTAAATATTTTTGTTTCAAATTAAAATAGTCCATTTGATGAACATGACATTAACACGTGGTTTATCGCATTAAGAATGTTTTTTATACATCTCGCTTTGATCTCGCTTAGGTCTCGCCAAATTTATTTGCTTTTCAAAATAAATTTTTCAAAAATGTTTTCACTGAGTTGACGATGAGCAAGCTTGAAATGATTTGAACATTTGAAAAACATTATTTTGAAGAAAAAAAAAAACTTCGACGAGACAAGAGCGAGACCAAAGCGAGATGACGGTAACATATGCTTAATGTTAAAAACCATGTGTAAATGTTCTTGCGAGACCATAGCGAGAAAACCACGAAACAGATCCCCATGTGAACGGTCATTGTGGGACTAGATCGAGACGAATACAATGAACACGACACTGAAAACCACGTTTGGACGACCACGGCGATTTTGGTTTAAAACATATCTTATTTCTAGACTTTTTTTGAAAAGGAATTAAAAGTAATTAAAAGGAATCATAAACACTTTTGGAATTAAAAAAGAATTGAAAAGAATTTAAGGAAAACTCATAAGTACAAAAGTAATCGATACAAAAGTTTCAAGTTCTTTTGTGGATTTAAAGTACCAGTACAAGTACCGGTACTGGTACTTGAAATTTTTAAGTACAAGTATCAAGGAATTGTACTGGTCCTTAAAAAATTTCAAAAGTATGCTTTAAGTACACAGCTCTGGCTGCAAACTTCTCCCTAGTGTAAATTCGGTGGGTTTGTATAGTACTTTCAGTTGTTGCCAGTCTCTGATGTCTTTTCGCTGGAATTTGTCTTTAGGCTGCCATTTTATAAACTTTGACAGTCAGGTAGGTATGTTCGTCATAATAATTGTTTGGTAAAACTTGGAAGCTAAGCTGAAGTTGACAGTTTTATGCAAAAAAAACTTTAAGTTCAAAATTAAATTTCCTATCGAAATGGATGGTTAAAAACCAACTACAAACAAACAAATCAAAAACCCAAGATCTCTAATTTATTTAATAGGCGCATTTTTTTTAGGCTCATAACTTTTTTTGGAGCAAAGATAGGCTCAAAGCATCTGCTTGCTCTTGCTCATATCAACATCAAATAAGACTAACTGATCAAATGACAAAAAAAAATCCATGAAAATTTACGTTTATGTATGTACCTACAATAGATGTCATTAACAACCATTTAAAACAATTATGACGGAAGACTTAATTGAGACAAGGACGTCATACATGTTTTACAGTTTTGGCTCCAGGTCTGATGACTCAAACGAAGTCTAAGAAAAATAATAATAATAAAAAACTTCGAGGTAAAATACCTCCAATTAGAGATTGTCAATTCTAGGAATACCGTCAACAATAGTAGATAGGTACTGTTGTAGTCAGAAATCAAAAATGTCTTCATTGTCAAAGGCAAAACACCTGCAACTGTGGCAATCAAATTCAAACAAAAAAAACACTTGAAAATAATGCAATCTACTTAATATTACTCAAGTTAATACCTCCATAAAGGTTTTTTGTCTTTTCGATTACACTAAGGAAATTATTTTTCACTAAGATCATTTTTAGAGATAAAAAAGCCACAATGTACAAGTACAAGTACATAATCTAAGTAAAATACATATTTTCAAGTGCAAGAGTTTCGAAAACAAAAAATTGATGACTTATTTCTAGGAGAAAACAGAGGTGTGCTACATTGTGTTACTGAGTAATTGTGTGTGGTACCTAGTACGCCACACCGCCGTATACTACGCATTTCAGTAGGTATGGTATAATAAAGGGTCTTTCAACAGGGGCGCTCGGTTAAAAGTGGCCATATTGTTAAAGCAACATTTTGTCAAATTAAATGTGAGATACTCAAGCTCAGCAATGAATGAGGTGTGACAAATCACTATGGAAGGTTATAGCGTTGAACAACTTTTGGTGGTGAGACCCATTTTTGATGGAAGTATGAGTGTGTGAAAATTGCCCCTCTTTCCTAAATAGGAGATATATGCTGCCTTCGTCTAAGATTTTATTCTTGTCTTGTCTCATCCTACACGCCCGCTAGCTTTTTATCACACTTTATATGCAAAACAACCTGTAGTTATCTTCTCCAAATGCATTCCAAGAAAGACTCTGTTAGGTGCGGATTTTATTTTGGCGGAATGGCATTGCCAAAACCGTCAACGGCTGAGCGCTACAGATCGATGACAAATAAGCAACTCGTATATGATATGGATACCGATGGCATGCAAGTAAGTCTAACAAGACGGTGGTGCTACGTACCACTCAGCCCTGACCACGATTAACACAACTAGCCAGATTCATGCAGAAACTGGACCACCAAGCAAAACCTCGGCAGGCATTTGAACGACGCCAGATTCGTTATATTCCATACCTAATGCCATAGTAAATTATGTTTGTGTGCATAATTGTACCTACAGCTATACATATGTACATATACATTATCTAACACACAACTTATTTTAGTTAAATTCAAAAATTGGGTGTCCTTCTTGAAAGGCCCTTTAAGACACTTTCCTCCAAATCAATGTATTGTTTTCGATCCCCAATATCAAAAGAAGACAAAATCCATGCAGCGTGGGTGGTCAGCTAATTTCAAGATTCATTAATCGTGAATATAACAATAATTAACTTTGGCTCTCCCCTACCGGATTCAGTAATCGGGGTGAATATCATAAAGAAGATATTTAAGTCTCTCCCAAACCAACGCGAAACATTTGGAACGCCAACGAAAAATGTCGCATTATTAAATTGATTTCCTTGCTTAAATGTGGGTGCTATCACCTTTCTTCATGTATAGGTAAATTAATTTTGACAGGCAAAAGCTACGATGTTGCTCCGAAAGTTTCGTGTTGGTTTTGGGAAAGCTTTAATGATGGTACAGGTACATAATAATAATAATAATTCTGATTTTAGCTTGTCAAAAATTGACTGGGACGCCCCCCTAAGAACTTCGCTGAGATTTTTGATATTAAGCAAGAAGGGAGATACTCTTAGGTTCTAGGTCCTTGTCAAAGAGAGCAACCAAAGAGTTGTCAACGGCCGGTGTGTTAGGAAATAGCGCCCAAGGAAAAGGCGCCAAAATTGACTTGGAAATATCACCCATAAATGTTGTTATCACCCAAAAGCAAAGAAGAAATTGGAAATATTGCCCAAAACTACTTCGAATCCAAATAATAAAATGGAAATATTGCCCAAATATTTAGCATTTAAATTGTTTTTTGTAGAGTTTGGGCGGTTTGCCCTCAATTTTGGGGGATTCAAAACTAGATTTCAATGAGTTTTCAAAAATGTTTGTGTAATACTTGTAAGCTCTTTAAAATAATAAGGTACAGAAAAGGTTTCCGGAGAGTGGAGGGGGGAAAATTGCACAATCTCTTGGCAGCTATCGCGCCGCGCGCCGCGCCATGGGTCGTTGTGCCGCGTTCCCGATCTGTATGTGGTCCACGGAGTACGTGTTGTGGCCGAACGATTCGTGACTGGTGGATTTGGGACAATGTTAGTCCACACGAGATCCACAAGTGACAATGCATCCACATAAAGTCACTGTTTGATGTGGATTGTGCACCGGTGGGTGGCATCGTCGTTTGTCCTTAATCAAAAACGACGATAGCATTACCTTCCCCATCAATAGAGAGCGTTACTGATTGATGATATCCAACTAATTTGTTTACCGAAATTAGATGATGTGAATGTGCATGACAAGTGATATGTAAAGGACAGCTGATGCCATAGTAGCTGATGCACTAGATATTTAAGGGGATGGTTATCTGACGCAGAGGACACGTGAACTGGCCACTGAGATTGTGTGATTTGATGCCGCCGATTGTAAAGCTATGATTAGACGGTCAACGCGAATGGTCAACGCGTTGACTCTCTGGACGTCAAAATGACGTAAAATTCTGTTCCAAATTTGTCTTGTCGTGTGATCGTGAACGCAGAATACTGCCCATGCGTTGACAAGCTCATTGACATGAATTTAATGGTCAATGCGCTGATTATTTTCATTGGCCGTGTAATCACCTTGTCAACGCAGTTAGGACACTATTACAGACTACTCACCAACGTGTTGACTGTATCCTTACGTTGACACAGCAGACTTTTCTGCGATGTCAACGTACCCTGCGTTGATTTTTATCTCAAATTTTGCAATATATGAGGATTTTTAATACATCGACAGTTGATGGCCTTACAGATGAGGGGGACGAACTATATTTTGACGGCAAAGTTATATTTCAATCCAAATGTCACCCAATTGCCCTCAAATCACTTTTTTTCGGAGCAGTACAAACATTTCTTAGACGTTTTTTAATCCATCGACATCGTAGCCATCCTTCCAAGAAAATTGACAGTTGATGACTTGACAGATGGAAGACAAACTTTATTTTGGCGACAAAAGTATTTTTCGATACAAGTGTCCCCCAATCGCCCTTAAATCATTTTTTCCGGAGCCGTACATAAACTAAAAAAAATCAGATTCTTAGAGGTTTTTTAATCCATCGAGATCGTAGCCATTTTTTAAAGGAACAGTTGGTGGCTTGACAGATGAAAGATGAGCTATATTTTGACGACAAAGATATATAGGTAATATAGGTAACGATCCAAATGTCACCACTTGACCTTAAATTACTTTTTTCCAGAGCAGTAAAAAAACTTCAAAAATTTCTGATTTTTTAGCTGTTTTTCAATCCATCGACATCGTAGCCATCTTTCAATGGAACTAGACAGTTATTGATGGCTTGACAGATGGGGGATAAACTATATTTTGACGGAAAAAGTGTATTTCGATCATCTAAATGTCAATATCGTGTGATCATCAACGTACAAAATTAATCAACTTTGGTCTTGTCAACTCCGCGTCAACATTCATATGTTTGGATGTGGCCAAGTATTGTAATCGTCAACGTTTCACTAGTCAATGCGTTGACAGCAGAGTGTATACCAATTGCGTTGATACGGATAACACTTCAACGCATTTTGGGGCAACATTGACCGAGTGCCGTCATTCGTGTGATTGTCAATGTTTCATGCGTTGGCATAGTCTACGTTGACAATATATTAATGATGTTTCTGATGACGTCAAGAAGTCAATGCGTTGAACATTTACGATGACCGTCTAATCTAAGCTTAAGACCTTTTTTGCAGGGTCTATAAAGCCAAAAACAACTAGTGCCTTGTTTAAAGTCAACATAAGTCAATGTATCGCTCAAATTCAGCTTGATTTATGCGCCAGAGTCATCGAAAAATGGACCACTTAAAAGCGCACCGTCCAGCGAAAAGCCATGCTGCACATTTGAGCAATGTCATATTACTCACATAATTTCATTGAAATGCTTTTCAAAAAAATTCTTTGACATTTCAAACATAACTTGTTTTATTCAATTTTATTTAATCTGCCGTCACTATAGGAAAAATGGGTTGTGGTAACCTCAGGGAGATGTCATAATTACTTAACGGTTCATCGACCAAACATATTAATTACTAAAATACAGCAGAAATATGGCTTTTTATCGGTCGTGTAGGTCCAGTTTTACGAGTCGACTTTAACAAAAATGATGATGATTCGTGTTCAAAGAATCTGAAGGCAACAAAACGCCATTCATTGGATCTTCTGCAAAGCCATCAGCAATGGACAGAATTTAGAAGATTTACATTTTACTTATCAAATTAATAAACAATTTACATGAACTTAATAATTTAATATATTTTTATATGCTTAAGGAAAAGCACTACCCAAAAAATTTTCTAGGTCATTAGTATGCATGATGTTGCTTAAGAAGATTATAACGTAAAAATTGAAAAGCTATACATAACTCAGAAAAAAAGAAAGTCAAAGATCAAAAAGTGAATCATTGACTGAAGATCTTTTCATGAACATATGACTAACTTCGAGCTTTGGGAATCGGTCCATTTTGATGACAACACAAGCAGCTTTTCTTGTATTTTATGAGACAGCATAATCAAAGAAGGTAACATTCTTAAAAGATGAAATTCAACATCAAATTAAAAAAAAATCGCAATCATCAAACAGGAAACAGGAATACAAAAAGGTACCTCAATTTATGTTAATTTGCATATTTGTACATACATAAGTATGTGTGTATAATATGTTTGTAGTATGTGAATATTATTTTACCTGGCAAACAATGAGATGCTTGTGCTTATGAAACCTTTTGTATCTAGATGAATCACATCATCCTTAGGATATCTTTGATCTACACACTGTGCAGCTGCGCAGATACAAAAAGTTTTATTAATTAAAGGTGCCAAAATCTTCATTTAACGACTTGGATTCTTACTTAAAGCTTATTTATTTGCTATAAAAATAAATGCTTTTGGGTTTCCTGAAAGCCTTCGAGCAAAAAAGAATAGACAACAAAAATATGGCTAAACATCAAAAAAAATTCCGACAGAGCTGAATTTTGGTGAAGAACTTTGCTTTAACGCCTGGAGGTCGGGCTTCAATATTTGAAACAAATAAATTGTTATGAATAGGTACATATTTCTATAAAATGTAATCCAGGGATTAAATTTCTATATTTCCAGGTATAATTTTACTTCATTACTAATTTCTAAGCTATAAGTAAAAAGTTTCGATTCTGTTTATAAATAAATTAAAAAGTTAATAATTTTTAAGAAAAATATTAGTCAATATGAAAAAATCCATTAAATATGGTATAAAATGCCCTAACAGATGTTACTTTCATTGCGTTCCTAAGTTTGGATATCTACTCAGATCACAATACCCAGAACTGATATCAAACGAAGGACAACTCGCTGCTTCTTTGGGCTAAGAGCAACTTAAATGTCTCTCTCTAGTATTAATCATCTCAGCCTCGATGTGTTGTATAGTGCAGACAAATGGAAATTGTCAAATATTGATTTGAAGACTTAACCAACAACTTGGATCACTTAGAGTGAATGGACCTAGTGACTTACAACTCCCTTGTGGCAGCGGCTGGGAATCGAACCCAGACCTTTAGCGTGACAGTCCAATGCAAAAAATCATTATGCCACGAGGACAGAATTACTCCAGCCAGTTGGATGTTGTAGGAATTGAGGGCCTCGAGCTGTATCTTTTCCTACACATCAAGTGCTCACAATACCTCCAAGTTGGTAGCCGCCGGATACTGGTCTTGGCCTTATGCCAGGACTTGCAAAACTTGTAAGTGCGAATGATGATCAAGGAAAGAATAGCAACATTAAACCTATGGCCCTACAGATTGGAGGTAAGTGCGTTGGGCTAACGACCCAACCACAGTAAAAAAAAAAAAAAAAATGTTATGAGAGAGACACGAGAAGCCTCGGATAATGACCCCCCTCAAATGGCAACCAGACCCGGAACGAAAATGGACTATGACCTACGAGTATGCACCTGGAATGTATGTACGCTCTACACACCAGGTGCTACTCAAAAACTTGAATCTGTCCTCTCGCGGTACAGGGCAGATATTACCGCGATCCAGGAGATACGATGGATATGATCAGGTATAACGAAAAGTACTTGAGAGTGCTAGGACGCCATATGGCCCTAGGCTCAATGATAGGAAAATCCCTATGCACACCTCCGCGTGGTAGAGGGCGGGTAACGCTAACGTGCAGGGGGACCGAATGGATGCCGGGATAAGCAGACAACCCAGCGTTGCTGGTCAGGGCACAAACTTGTCCTTGGGATGGTTAAAAGCCCCCTTAAGACGGATGAACTGCAGGTAGCGGTCAACGGCATGATAGTCTGGTGGCGGAGGAGCTTTTTTGGTAAAAGGCCAACGGCAGCAGCAGGTAGCGTCTGTAACCCATATTGGGCGGCTACAAAAGGCGTCTGTTTTCCCATAGTGGGCGGCCTCGAGCAGTTATGTGTTTGACCATACAAAAGGCGGGTGTGCCTGTCAAATCTGAGTTTATGTATGTTATTAATCATATCTCGGAAAACACCATGGTGGAAGGATATAAGCAAATACATGAATTATGACAACAAATGGAAATGAGTCCCCAAGAGGTAATCTTTTTATAGAAAATCCTTCTGTAGCTTCGGTTGCAGTAAACCGCACATCGGATTTGGGGGTGCGGCATCTTTCATGTACGAGCGTCAATCAAGACGCCATAATAATAAGTGAATCGTTGACAAATAGAAGAAGTCTTTCAAGAAGCGCAAATGTTACTTTTGGCTACCGCATACGTACGAAAATCGGAGCATGGAACGTTCGATCCTTGTACAGCGATGGTAGATACGAGCAGGTTGAGCGTGAAATGCTTCGTCTAAACATCAGTATCCTGGGCATAAGCGAAACTAAGTGGAGAGGAAGAGCTGAATACAGATCAGACACTGGACAGACGAGAATGCTGTATTCCGGGGAAGATGAAAGAGAGGGTGGCCAAAGACTGCATGGTGTCGGAATTATGTTGAACGAAGAAGCGAGGCGTAGTTTGATCTCCTGGGCGCCCATTTCTGCGAGATTAATGACAGCAAGGTTTCGTTCAAAAATTCGTAACGTCACAATTATTCAGTGCTACGCCCCCACAAATGAAGCGACCGAGGAAGACAAAACCGCGTTCTACACTCATCTTAACTCGGTTTACAGTAGTGTTCCGAGAGCCGACATCATAGTCGTTATGGGAGACCTCAATGCCCAAGTCGGTTCAGACAATTACGGACTGGAACGCGTGATGGGAAGAAATGGCTTGGGGTCACGGAATGAAAATGGTGACTTGCTTGTCGACTTTTGTAACGCGAATCGTCTTGTGATAGGTGGGACTGTATTTAAGCATAAGACGTGCAACAAAATTACCTGGGTGCATCCGGATGGTCAAACCGAAAACCAAATTGATCATATCATGATTCAGCAGCGATGGAGGAAGTCTATGTGTGATGTCCGGAGTATAAGAAATGCCGATGTGGGAAGCGACCACCATTTGGTTCTGATGAGTCTCAAACTACGAACCGCTGCCGTACAAAAACCAGCGCAGGATGCAGCAAGGAGCTCAAAATTCATTACGAATGCTTTAAATGACCCCAACATATGTCGAAACTATGTCACCACCCTTAACGACAGAGCCTCGTCATTAAACGGAATCCAGAATTCAACAATTGATGAGATGTGGGGTGAAATTAAAAGTGTTTTTATGGAGGCTGGATCCGAAACTGTACCCAAGCGAACGAGACGTAGAGACTCTTGGATATCCCAAGACACCTGGGATAAGATCGAACTTCGCAAATCGTTGAAAATCCAAATAAATGCTGAAGCAGATGTTCAACGAAAGGCTGACTTGCGAAGAGAGTACCGCATTGCACATAAGATGGTCTATCGCTGTGTGAGACGTGACAAGAGGGTGAAGGTAGATGGACTCGCAGATAATGCGGAAATCGCTGCCAGAAGAGGAGATATCCGGGAATTGTACCAAATAGCCAAAGATGTTATCGGGAAAAAAAGCAACACCAATCATCCTGTAATGGATGTGGATGGCACACTTTTGGTATCAATTGAGGATCAGCTTCGTAGATGGAAGGACCATTTTTGTGCCCTGCTAAATGAGGATTCAGTTGAGCAGAGTGCTGAAGTGCCCCAACTAAACGAGATGCGCAGGTCCTATAGGGGTATTGACATCGAACCCCCGTCAAAATCGGAAATCCAGACATCAATAAATCTCCTCAAAAACAACAAGGCAGCTGGACTGGACGGAATTCCAGCTGAATTCCTGAAAGCCGATCCCGTAATAGCGGCTAGTATTTTACATCCGTTGATAAAAAACATTTGGGAAAACGAAAGCTATCCCAGGGATTGGAAGGATGGTGTGATTGTTAAGTTGCCAAAGAAAGGTGACTTAAAGAATTGCAACAATTGGCGTGGTATCACCGTTTTGTCCGTTTTCCCAAAACTAATGGCAACCATCATTCTCGAGCGAATAAAGGATAGAATCGAGTCTACACTCAAGAGGCATCAAGCTGGCTTCCGCAGTGGTCGATCGTGTGTCGACCATATCAACACCCTGCGTATCGTCCTCGAGCAGTCGATGGAATTTCAATCACCGCTTTACCTCATGTTCGTGGATTTTGAGAAAGCCTTTGATCGAGTTAACCGAGAATGTATATGGAGATCGTTGCTTGGTAGAGGAATTCCACCAAAAATAGTTGCCATTATTAAAGAGTCCTACAACAACGCAAGGTGTTTTGTTTTGCACAATGGGCAGCTATCCGACTCCTTTGTAGTGCAACAGGGTGTGAGACAAGGGGATGTTCTATCGCCAATTCTCTTCCTGCTGGCGATGGACGACGTATTGACGGCCAGTGTAGGTACAGCAGAGCGACAGGGCATTCAATGGAGACCGTTCGAAAGGCTCAGTCATTTAGACTATGCCGATGACATATGTCTACTGGCAAATAACATCAGAGGGCTGAACGGGATGTGCCAAACACTGCAAGTGAAGGGAGAGTCGAGTGGTCTAAGAATAAACAGCAAAAAGACAAAAATAATGCTCACAGGCCGCTCCACACAGCAGCGTATTATTCTACAGGAGACGCCAGTTGAAGTAGTGGAACAGTTCAACTACCTTGGCAGTATTGTCTCTGCAAACGGTGGTACGGATCTGGACGTTAAAAGTAGAATAAATAAAGCTCGTGCTGCCTTCGGTACTCTGTCCCCAATCTGGAAATCAAGTCAAATCTCCTTACGCACTAAGTTGAGATTCTTCGAATCCAATGTCAAATCCGTGCTGTTATATGCTTGTGAAACCTGGAAAGTCACGTCTATCATTTCGAAGAAATTGCAGGCTTTTGTGAATCGCTGTCTTCGCCACATCCTAAAGATTCGCTGGCCACAAATAATATCAAATGAGGAATTGTGGCGCAGGACAAGTCAAGAGCGGCTGGACGTCGACATAAGAAAGCGTAAATGGCGTTGGATTGGTCACACACTGAGGAAACCAAACAATGAAATTGCAAAGCAGTCCTTTGAATGGAATCCTCAGGGTGCACGGCGGGTTGGAAGACCAAGAACAACATGGAAATCAACTGTCTTAGCGGAAGCAGAATCCCAGAGAAAGACGTGGCCACAGCTAAAGTACTTTGCAGCAGACCGTGAAGGATGGAGACGTTTTGTTGACGCCCTATGCCCCAGCCGGGGTTACAGGACACGATGATGATGATAACGAAAAGAAAAGATTGCGACATTTATTACAGCTGTCATCAAAGACTGCACATGCTAGGATGCGGATTCGTCGTGGGAAATCGACTCAGATCGAAAGTCATCGATTTTAAGCCGATTAGCGATCGCCTGACTATGATCCGCATCAAAGCTACCTTCCACAGTCTAACAAGGAGGAGTTTTACGACCTCCTGGACGGAGCCTACGGAGCCTGTCCGGAGTCCGATGTCAAAGTCATGCTCGGAGACTTCAATGCTAAAGTCGGAGAGGAAAACATCTTTGGCGGATTAGTTGGAAAGCACAGCCTCCACGAAACGACAACAGACAATGGCTTCCAACTAATCGACTTTGCTGCAGCTCGTAATACGGTGATAAGTAGCACTAGGTTCCCCAGGTGAAGGATACACACAGCAACCTGGCGATCTTCAAATGGTCGAACTGCCAATCAAATCGACCACGTGCTAATTGGCGCAAGGTACTCATCGAACATCTTGGACGAGCGAACTTTCCGAGGTGTAAACGTGGACTCTGACTACTTTCTTGTTCTGACAAAGTTCAGAGCCCGACTGTCCAACGAAAAGAAAACGAAGATCGCCCCAAGGAAAAAATTCAACATCGCATTCCTTAGCACATCTGAGAAAGCCAGAGACTACAGTGAGCAATTGCCGGGAAGCTCTCTGCCGTACACCCAGCCACAAGCGTCAACAACTAGTGGAACCAGTATCGCGACATCATTTAGGAGACAGCCGAGACTACCATAGGCTATCAACCACCCAGAAAAAAGAACCCGTGGTATGACGATGAATACACGGTATTGAATCAGGAGACGGAAAATGCACGAATGCAAATGCTGCAACGGAAAACAAGAGCAGCAAGAGAGGAGTACCGTGAAAAGAGAAGAAAAGTGAAAAAACCCTGCGCAGAAAGAAAAGAGCATCCGCAGCCTCTCAGCTCAAGTATCTCGAAGAGTCTAGCACCGCCACTAACATCCGCCGGTTCTACAAAACAGCCAAGCTACTGGCATCTGGTTATAGGACTGGCACGCAAGCTCTTCAGCGAAGCAAGGGAACCTAGTCACCGAAGCACAGGGAATTGTAGACGTGTTCAAGCTGCATTTCTAGCAACTGCTTAGTGGGCATTATGTAGAGGAGGCGAATGGGGAACAAAGAAGCATGAGACCAGTCAATGAAGATCCAGTCTCAGTGCCCAGTACTGAAGAGGTTAAGAAAGCCATCCACAAGCTTAAGAACAACAAATCCGCCACCGGTTCGGATGCACTACTTGCGGAACTCTTCAAGTATGGAGGAGATGTCCTGGTATGGTTCATGCACCAGCTCATCAACCAAGTGTGGGAGGAGGAAAGTATGCCCGATGACTGGTCAAATAGCTCCTTATGCCCAATCTAAATAAAAGGCGATCCTATGTCCTGCAAGAACTACAGAGGCATATACCTGCTTAATGTTGCTTACAAGATCCTATCCAACGTACTATGTGAGCGTCTAAAACCTATCTGCAACACTATGATGGGCACTTACCAGTGTGGCTTCAGGTCAGGCAGATCAATGATAGATCAAATCTTCACATTGAGGCAAATCCTGGAAAAGACCAACGAATTTCAAGTCGAGAACCACCACCTATTCATCGACTTCAAAGACGCATATGATAGTAAAAGTCGCCAAGAGCTTCTATTGGCGATGTTGGAACTCGGGATCCCGAAAGAACTGATCCAGCTATGCTGCATGACGTTACAAAATACGCGGTGCAATGTGCAAATGGGTAAAACCGATCATCCGAGATACTCCAGACGTTTACAGGGTTCAGACAAGGAGATGCGCTATCATGTGATTTCTTCAACCTAGTCCTGGAGCTGATAGTGCGCAAGAGTGGTGTTAGCATGGAAGGCACTATCTTCAACAGGTCTTCTCAACTGCTTGGCTATGCGGACGACATCGACATCATCGGCCGCTCCAAGAGAACTGTATTTGAAGCATTCACAGCTATTGATGAACAGGTGAAACGCGTTGGTCTTCAAGTGAATGAGGACAAAGCAAAGTATATGCTATCAATAAACACAGTCTCATCTGTGCATCACCTAGGACAAAACGTCTCTGTTGGGAGTAGTAATTTCGAGGTAGTAAAAAGTGCACCTACCTCGGAACAAACATCGCAATTCCACGAACGACACCTTAGTGGAAATCCGACGAATAAATACCCTAGCGAGCCGCTGCTACTTCGGTTTGCCCAAACAAATGGGTTCAAAACTCCTTTCTCGAAAGCCAAAGTGCACGCTATACAAAACGCTAATTTTACCAGTTCTACTCTACGGCGCTGAGTGCTGGACGATAAGTAAAAAAGCGAATTGATACTGGGAACTTTCGAGAGAAAAATTCTTCGGCGGTCATATATGCGAAGAGGGCGATTGGAGGAGAAGATTCAATCGTGAACTGTAAAAGCTGTACCAAAATGTGGATGTAGTCCAGAGAGCCAAAACACGTCGACTACACTGTCTCGGCCACATCGAGCGAATATATAACAACGCTCCAGCCAAGAAAATTCTTCGAATCCCAGCCCCCAGGTTCGAGAGACGATCAGGAAGACCGAACCTCCGCTATAGGGACCAGGCGGTCACAGACGCAAGAGCGCTTAGTCTCGACGACTGGAGGGAGCGTGTGAGGGACCGGAAGACCACAATATCTCAGGCAGAGACCCTTGAGCCTTGATGGATCGGCAGCTGGATAACTAACTAACTAATTATTTGACAGTTCTTAAAGCTACAGTTCCAGTTGCAAGACACTCCATTCTATTGTGTTCAGTTTAGCTAGGCAGTTAAAGAATACTTGTTAGATCGACACCAAAGCTCATTCTAGGTTATACTACATATTTCAAAAAAGCTGGTAGGTATAGAGAATTTTTTGAAAGCTTTAAAAGAAATGCTTTACATAAAAATGTACATGGTATTCATATTAGAAAAAATAACTACTCTAATTTATTTCATTATTATTTGCACATTACATAAACAAATGCAAATCAACCCTATCAAACTACTTAAATAAGTTTAAATTAGTAACAATAAAATATATTGTTCAAAGTCTAAAGTATGCAACTAGACACCTAGCCTAGCATTGTTAGTCTATTTGTTCCTCACAGCTAGAAAGCTATCTTTTGTTGACTGACAACAGTATCTTGTTATTCCTACTTAGGTATAATTTTTATTTAACTCAAGGTCGTTTTCTTTCTAAAGTCTAGTCCACTGCACTTACAATTGCGTTTATATATGTAGGAAGGTACATATATATTTCCAAAAAAGGAACTCACATAAGCACCTTAAAACGAAAAATAATTATAATTTCAGTCACGCACATGATTTTCACTTTATCATCAACAAAAAAAAAAAAACATGTATAAATATGTAACTGTCGCAACATAAACAATATTATAGGTACGCATGCAACACAATGCTAAGTTTTTTTTTTATTTTTATTTTTTTATTAAGTTATTCGAGACTTTATTGGCTACAACACTGAGTTCAATTCTCTCCATAGGTACATTTTTTTTTGTTACTTAATTTAAATGCTCGACAACAAAGTTTCTCCCAGATCAACAAAACAAATTTCGCAAAAAAAAATTGTTTAAATACATAATGAGTTTAATAACCCCACCAATAAAAAAAAGATAAAATATAACACAAACTTTTCATTTTGAGTTGTTCCTATAAAAAAAGAAAAGAAAATTTAACTTGAAGCAATTAAAGTTGAATTTTCACAATAATTAACAACGCGGCCGGCGACCGAAATTCATTAAAAAAAACTAAGAACCACCCATTCACAATTATGTGGGTCAAAAGATAAAATTTCAATTAAGACACCTCATACCTTCCTACCTACTTAAAAAATAAAAACTTCAAACAAAATGCAAAATTGAAAAGTGAAACCCGATCAAACAAAACAACAACTATTGTTGGACCTGAGTTGGGACAGCCAGTGGTTGGTCATGAACAGATGACCGTGTGAGAATGAAATTCAAT
This sequence comes from Dasysyrphus tricinctus, assembly GCA_963921185.1. Lineage (NCBI taxonomy): Eukaryota > Metazoa > Arthropoda > Insecta > Diptera > Syrphidae > Dasysyrphus > Dasysyrphus tricinctus. Next base: position 98,017,111 of record OY992531.1, read on the forward strand.
GCCAAAATGAGATAAATCAAGAGAATGTGGCATAGGAAAATGAGAACCACCAATTCAGATAATTAAAAAATGATCTTTTTATCATTCAAATTAAAAATATGTAACTGTCACTTACCACACATTAGGATCAGCACATCCGTTCCAATGCGGCAAAGTATCCTTTTATTTGTCTCCATTGTGTATGAGCTGTGATCACAGTTGTTATTATCGATGTGATGTATCCCGGAATCGATTTCTATGTTAATATTGTTGTTGTTGTGATTGTGACGCCGAGTTGACGAATTTGAATTTTTATTGCTGCTAATAGCCCCGTTCGTTTGACCAGTTTGATGAATACTGTTCGCGTTCACACTACGAGTCGGTGTAGATGTGGATAGTTCCTCGCTAAGATCCGGCCGGCGAAGCGGTGTTGTTTCACTGACAGACAGTTCGCTACTCATTTAGAAGAACTTAAAGCTCGAGCTCTCGGTCTTGAAAAAAAAATTAAAGTATCTATACACACAGCTAAACAAGTATTTGGTTTGGATGTGTGTTGGTAAAAAAATGCTGCTGCTGTGCTGGCTGCTGCTGATACAAGTGGTTTATTTATTGTTGTTTTTGGAAAGTGGGAAAGAGACAGAGACTAAAATCCACAAATAAACAAACTATACAATCAAAGGGTGACGTCGTGGATGGGAATTGAGAATCAAGTCAAGTAAAGGGGTGCGAGGTACACAAGACTTTGTTTTATTCTTATTTTTGAATACGTCACAAACAAGTCACATACAAGAGCGCAGAGTGGTGATAAAAAGTACTAAAGTGCTGAACTTGACAGAGCTCCACTGTTATTGTGTGTTGTGTAGAATGTCGGCCGGGAGGGGGGCGGTATATTGATAGTGAAGGAGTAAAGGTGTTGGCCCGCAGGGGGGGGGGGGGGGATGGGCAAGGTGAAACAGGAAGGTGCTTTTTAGGTTCGGTTTTTAATGATGATGCACTGAGTCATCCAGCCATTGATGTCGATGTTGATGTCTTTGGCGGGGTTCTGGCTCGCTAGGGAGGATAAATTACATCAAACTGTGTTGTGATGGTTAATTTCAGACCTTTGAAGGGTTTTAAATTGATGATAGATTTCCAATTATCTTCTCGCATCCAAAAGATACTTTTTTGTATCTTTTTATTTAGATTGGATTGTCTGATGTCTCTTCGTCTGAATTTTATTTGTTTATGTTTATTTGTTTTTTATTTTTGTTTCTGTTTCTGTTTATGTATTGTTTTCCTCTTTCGATCGTACTGCTGGTGTTGGCACCAACTATAAATAGTTCTTGACTTCTGTGAGTTTTTATCATTGATCCATGAAGTGACAACCTAAAGGGAAAAAAAATAAAATAAAAATAATAACTTTAATTAATTGATTTTGAATGAAGGATAAGAAAGTCAAATATAGTTTAAAAGGCTGCAATGTCATCGTTTTTTATGGGAATTTCTTAACCAAAAATTTCGTCATGATTGAATGCAAAACTTTCAAGTCATAGGATATTTCCTTCAATTAATAAAAATGGCGTAAAAAGTGTGATTTCTGTAAGGGAATGATTCATTCACCCGGATGGTGTGTGTTGTAAAAAGGTTTTTATCATTTTATATTTATTATTGGATCAGAATCAGACATTTTTTTTTTCTTGTTCTGTTTGCTTAGCATGTTGTGTTGTAGGTGTGTGAATATTGTTGGTAATGTGTTTGCTTAGGTTATGGCAAAAGAGTGCACATGTATAAATATTTACATTGTTGGAGAAATTATGGTAAATAGTATAAAGGTACTAATGTAGGTAATGGGGTCGATGGCTTCGAATATAATGGTAGAAATAAGTTTTAGCTTAAGACACAATAGGTACTAAGAATAATAGGTATTAAGAATTTCCATATTTGCTATGTAGGAGTACTTACGTACCTTCCTACCTACCTATCTTGAATTATTTTGCAATGAAGTTTTGCGATGTTTTTACGTTTTTATGTTTGTACTTATGTGTTTTATTGAAAATATGAATCAAGAACGGCTGTGACATAGTTGAGCTCATAACTTGAATCAATATGTCTTTCAATTGGGACACAACTTATTTAGGCTAGGTTATGTAAGGTTGGTTAGGAGCTGTGATAAAACGGCAAGACGCAAAATCTCACTCGGATCTTAATAGATCCATTTTGGACTCCCCAGGGTGTGAGTAGATTGGTGGGGGAGGGAAAGGGAGAGAATTATATTATGGTAGTGTTAAGGTGTGGGGGGGGGGGGCCTTCCTGAATCATCCTGAATTCTGCATGAATTTTTTAGGATTTTCGTAAAAGACAAGACAGAGATGTCGCCCAGTTTGTCGTAAAAGTATTCTCCTAGGGCTGCTTTTCTGGTTTAAAAAAGGTTGCCCAACTAACAATTTTGCACCTATAATCATCCAAAAAGCTTCTCATAATCATTTCTTGCAATCATATAAGTATTATATTATAGTCCATAAGAGTTGAAAAGGCACACTTTTTAAGCTCCTATTGGACCCTTTTGCAGTAAATTCAGTTGCCCCGAAAAACACTTGCTGGAATCAATTTAGATGTCTCATAGAAGAAGTTGGAAAAATAAAACAAAAAGTTTCACAATTGATTTATATTAATTTAATTATATTTATTTATATTTTTACTATATATTATTTATTTGCTGATATTTTATTAGAAAGTTTTTATCTGAAATGCAATCTTAGAATTTATTAGATATTATTTAAGCTATAAAAATTACAAGGCTTCTTCGGAATTCGAACCATGGTCCTCTTGCACTGAAAGTCCACCATGCTAACTGCTCAGCCATGGCAGAATACATATACGATGAAAAAGAACTTATTCACTTTCTCCACACTGCTGGTTTGTGGCTATGCTCTTTAGTATACTAGAAGTGTTTTGTGTTTTCACTAGTATAGCAGAAATGGTTTGTGACTGCACCTAAGCATACCAATACAAGCAATATAGAAACTAAGTAACGAAACTAACATAGAGATTTTATAATAATTTACAGGATGACTATAGAAGCGAAAGGTCCGTCATCATTTCATAAGATCAATATAGAGAGATTAAAGAAACGCTTCTATCAAGCTCATATGATTTGCACCAGAAAATATTTTAGGAATCAGTAATGCTCCAATAAGGTATTTACTTCCCGTCAGAGGGGTAATAGGAGCACTTTAGTAACAAATTACACTATAATGTCTGAAATGCAAAGCAATTTTGTTAGTTGGGCAGGGCATTCACAAAGGAAGTGAGTTGAGCCCTCTCCACCTCTTCATCCTGACACTCTCTAAATATGAGTCCAATGAGCTAATGCGCATTCTGCTCATGTGGGTTTCCATTGCCAGTTATGACCTGTTAGGACTCCAACTAAGAGCGATATTTTAGGCCTTCGTTAATATTGGGTATAAGTATTCAGTTTTTTTCCTCGAAATGTTTTGCTATAGATTCCTTGAAACCCTACAAGTTCCAATTGATGACCATTGGACATATGCAACATCAAGGAAGCTCTGGTGAATTTTACTTTTTTCTTGTTCCAGTGGCACAGGCACCGAACAATCAGTTTGGCTCTGATAAAGAGATGACCCGTTTTTGGCCAACTTACATATATGCCATTTTGTTCCCGTATGAGATTTCAAGATGTACTGGGACTCTTCTAAGGGCAACTGTCGGTACGTCCTATCAGTTTTGACTTTATGGTTATTGAGAAAATGGCTTTTATTGCTGCCCATCTATCTAATAAAATGTCAATATTTTCTTTATAGCCTTGCTTGCGGCTTCACAAACTGGCAAGTAGTACTTCCGACTGGAATATGCTGAAAGCATTATAGATCTGCTTATAGGTGAGTCGTCTGCTGAGTATATGCCTGACCCAACCCCCTCGAAGGGCTTGGAACCGTCTTACTTACTTACTTAAGATGGCACAACAGTTCGAGGTAGACCAGAGCCTAAACAAACAAGCTTTTTCCAGCCAGCTCAGTTTCTAGCTAGCCTCCAGTTTCACACACAAAGTTGGTTGAGGTCCTCTTACACTTGTGTGCAGCACTTATTACGCTGTCCTCCTCTAGTGTGCCGTCCCACGGGACTGGATTCAAAAACTTTTCAAGCTGGAACATTGATGTCCATTCGCTCTAGGAGACCCAGCCATCTCAATCGCTGGCTTTTCACTTTTGTAGCTAGGTCGGTGTCACGGCTTAGCCCGTACAGTCCATTGTTGTATCTTCTTCCCCAATCTTCATTTATGCAGAAGGGACCAAAAATCACCCGAAAAATTTTCCTCTCAAAACAGGTTAAAGTGTTCTCATCCACAGTTAATAGTGTCCATGCCTCCGCATCATACATCTGGGCCGGGATGATAAGCATCTGATACAGGGACACTTTAGTTGCTCGAGAGCGGGCTTTGTTTTTCAATTGCCTTCTTAGCCCAAAGAAACAGTGATTGGCAAGAGTAATTCTTCGTTTGATCTCAGCACTGGTATCGTTCACTGAGTTTATAGCGGAGCCTAGGTAGACAAAGTCTCTGACCACCTCAAAATTATAGCTGTCAAAAGTGACGTTTTGTCCGAGACATCGGGGTATCCTTTCCTGTTGCTAGCAGATACTTGGTCTTGCCTTCATTCACCGTAAAACCCATCTTCTTAGCTTCCACCTCAAAACTAACGAAAGCTCCACTGACATCACGTTTTGTTCATCCGATAATGTCAATATCGTCAGCGAAAGCAAGTAATTGGACGGACTTTTCAAAAACTGTGCCACTAGTATTGACGTGATAGTTTTGCACTATTTTTTCAAGAATGATGTTGAGGGAGTCGCATGACAGCACGTCGCGTCGCCTTGCCTTAAACTTTTTTTGACATCAAAGGTGTCGGTGAGGTCTTTGCCGACCTTGATGGAGCAGCGTGCATTCTCCATCGTCATCCTACACATAGATGCTGTGGCTTCGAAATCGATGAAAAGGTGTTATGTATCGATTTGAAACTCCTGGGTTTTTTCGAAGATTTGCCTTAGTCCAAATAATTGGTCGATGGTGGACTTTCCTGGCCTAAATTTACAATGATATGGACCTATTAGATTGTTGACGATTGACGAATAGCTTCAGGTGTTCACAAAGTCCGGCAAAAAAGATCTTGTATGCGATGTTAAGGAGACTGATGCCTCTATTGTTGGTGCAGTCCAGAGGATCAACTTTCTTCAGGATCGGGAAACAATGCTCCAAACAATGTTTCCAATCATGAGGCATGCTTTCATCCGTCCATATTTTGCAAATGAGCTGGTGCATACTTCTAACCAATTCATCGCCAGCCGCTTTGAATAGATCAGCAGTAAGGCCATCAGCTAAAGAGTTTTATTGGATTGAAATTTAGATATAGCTATCTTCACTTCGCTGAGATCGTGTGGAAATGGTTAGCCTACGTCTTCTAGGTTGAATGGTACAATCTGCATGGCAGTGGAATTCGGTTCGTCATCGCCGTTACTACTGCGATTCTAGTACGATGTTAACCTGATCATCCTTGCAGGTTTTGGTTCGAGCCTTGTAACCCTGGGAGGTTCCTTTAACTTTCTGGTAAAACTTTCGAACTTCATTCCTGCAATGGCATCACTCTATTTCCTCGATCGCGCGCTTCTAATGGTCTTTCTTTTTCCTTCTTAGAAGCTTGCGTTCCTCTCTGCTCTTCTGTTTGTAGAGCTCTCGAGCATCCCTTGTCCTTCTATACAACGCTGCTTTGTATGCCTGTTGTTTAGCTTCATGTACTTGCTGGCATTCTTCATCGAATCAGGGGTTTCGCTGTGGTGGTCGTGCGAGGCCCAGCACGTCAAAGGAGGCATATCTTATGGCTTCTTGGCAATTTTTCCATTGGTTCCCGATATTTGCAAGTTGGCGGCATAGGAGTATTTTAAAGGGCGCGGGAAACTCGATTGGAAAAGGATCTGGTGATTTCTTGAGACTGTAGCCGTCCGACATCGAACTTTCATACAGCACGAGATTCTCAATCGTAAAAAGATCTAGCGATTTCTTGCGACTGTAGCCGCCCGACGTCGAACTTTCACACACCATTTCCCTGTTTTGGCTTTGGTCTGGATATCCGTAGCATTACCTTGGCTACAACGAGGTAGTGGTCCGAATCAATGTTGGCTACGTGGAACGTTCGGACATCCTTAATACTGGAGGAGTGCCTTACGTCAATTGCAATGTGATCAATCTGGTTGGCGGTTGATTTATCAGGAATTTGCTATGTCCCGTTATGTATATCGAGATGCGGGAACTGCGTACTAGCTACCACAACGTTTCGCCCCGCAGCAAAGTCAATTAGCCTGAGTCCGTTGTCGGAGGTGGTGTCGTGCATTTTTTTTTTTTCAATTGTGCCACCAAAGGTCTTCCTTTCCTAGCTTGGCATTAAAATTATTCAAGACAATTTAAATGTCTAACAACAAATCCACATCCAAAGAGACGCTGTCCTTGTGGTCGGTAACAGTCGCCGTAGTAGATATTGCAGTCTTTCAGTTTTCTCTTGCCCGGCCCATCCCATCGCACTTCTTGGATGGTGGTGATGTCTGGTTTGTAGCGGTCTAGGGCCTCCGCTAAATGCTCAGCTGCACGTGGTCTATAGAGAGACAGAACATTCCACGTGCAGATCCGAAGTTTGTTGTCCTTATTTCGGTTGCTAGGTTCGTTGTTGCTTTGCAACTAAAAATTTCTTTACGTGGCCAGGTAGTCACCCCGACGCACGGCACGTGGAAATGGGTTAACCGCTCCTTATAGGCCTGAGCTCGAATATGTTGTATTAGCCCGTATAAGCTGTTCACTAATATATTCAACCTAACCGGAACTGTAGACGCCACCGTTGATTTTATCTTGAGAATTGCCTTAGTGGGAACACTCCTCCCCCCCTCTCTCTACCTTAAACCGACCACAGGGATTGGAACCCCGTCTTCAATTAAAAAGGCTATATAGGTACCCGATGTTCACCACGGGGAGGTGAGAGTAGGAGTTGATAGACAGAAGTTCGCTTTAAAAAAAAGCTTGTGGACGCTTGTGTCCTCTTGATTGCACCGTGATTACCCATTGAACATTCTTGCATGCTAGCTTTCTCGCATTGAAGTTTTCTTGTATAAGAGCTCCCTAGCATGAAAATTTTCTCTCATTATTGTTTTCTCGCACGATAGTTTTCCCGCATAAAAATTTTCTCGCATGAAAGTTCACTTGCATAATAGTTTTCTCGCATTATAATTTTGTCAGATGATAGTCTCCTTGCTTGATAGTTTTCTCGCACGCTAACCTAATAACTCCAACCTAAATGAAAAAAAACTTTCAAACTAAATTATTTGGAAACAAAAAAAGGTCAAATAAAATGGTTAACAGAAAAAATGCACGTGGCAATCATTTTTAAAGTAACTTAATTGCAGTTTTTTGCTTTTAGATAGAGAAGAAACATTTTTATGTAACCAGGCCAAAAAGACAATCCACAGTAGGGAGGTACCACAGTTCATAGGAAATTAATTGAATTATAGATTTTATTATTAATTGGTATTCAAGTGACAGCTGCTTTGAATAAATTGCAGACTAATTGCAGTTGTGTCCAGCGGTGGCGAGAGTGCCCTGCCCGGTAGAAAGAAGTCGATTGGAAAAATTGTTAATTAATTGGTGTTGGTTTCTGGAAGCAAATTAGCATACATTCCAGTTAAATGATATCAAATGCGCACAAGCGAAAGGTCAATAATTCTGCAAAGTTATAAATGATAGAAAACTCAGATTAAATAAATAAAAAAGTATAATGGACTCTGATCATGTAATGAACACATCACCATTGATTAGAATTTGGGGAGCTCAGGTTAAAAATAAAAAATATAGAATAATAGAATCTTATTATCTAACACCCAATAGAAGGGTGTTTCGTTAAGTAAATGTCATTTAAGCAAAACAACTCACCAAGAAAAAGTCAAGTGAGTGATCGATAATCTCATAGAAGCTTATTAGTTTTTGACAGTCCAAAGACCCCAGATCATAGTGGTGAAGCACCATTGAAAAATATAACAACCAAGAAACCGAATGTTAATTATTGTGTGTTTTATTTCAATAGTGCAGCGCGGCGGGTGTATCTTAAAATTAATTAATTCAAAGTAAAAAAGCTTGTGAAGCTCTGTAAAGAAGGTGAATTATTAACAACATATTGATAAAAATGCAAAGTTTTATTTGGCTTGCATTATTTATTTTCCTTTTCTCATATAAAAAAATAATATTTCAGCTGTTATGGCTAAAGCAAAAATGAAGTTACCCCATTACTTTAATGACCGTCACAATTGCAAAAGAGAAGAAAACATCAAATCAAGATAAGATTTGATCTTTATTATATATCATTAAGATAGATATATTAACAGAGATAAATATGGACCGCCAAACTATTTTTGAAAATAAAACACTTAAAATGTAAATTTTTACACTTACCTATACATAGCTGTTGAGTTTAAGAAATAAAGTAGAAAAAATTTATAAAAAAAACTTAATATAAATTCCATTATCACAAAACATAGAAAAATAAGATAAGATATGCTTCACAAATGAAATTGTAATATATTTGATTTCGAAAAAAAACATAATTATGGGAATCTATATTTTATGCCACTTGCCAAATACATAGTTTAGTTTAGGGTGGTATCATTTGAGAATTTGTATGAGAAAAGTATTGCCTAAGGCACACGGAGTGGAATATATTAACAAATCTGTGTGAGATACGTAAATTTTACTCAAGTATTTTTTGTTTAGAGCCTAAAATTTGCTTTCATTCTAATATAGTACTTTTCTAATGGATTTGATAGTGTAGTGGTCATGCGCAGTGCTGTAGTAGCCATGCGTATCAAGCTTAAAGTTTAAGTGTCAACTCCGACTTAATTTTATAGTTTCACATTCTAAACACCAGGAGCGCGCGTGAAGAAGAGAGAAGAGTTCAGTCATATATTCATATTATAATTTTGAGTCAGATATATTAGCCATAAGTATTTTACATGGTAGACACCATTTTCAACCATTACCATTGTAACTTTGGCCACACAAGGCGAAACATCTAAAATAAAACTTTAAATTAATTCTAATAATAGTATCGTGAATTGTTTTATTTGCAACATGAAGTTACAATATTGGTGACCCCGACGATTGAAAAACAGAGCCGACATTGAATATTGGATGACGCATAGTTGCACCGTCAGCAAAAAAAAAAGAACAGTACAAAACTTGCACAGCGGTCTTGCATCATCTTGGAAGGCAACAGTTAGCCCGTGGGTACAGTTAAAACCGCAGTTATACCCATCACACCACCGATATTCAGTGCGGTAACTGCACAGCAACGACTGCTATTCCTTTTTGTGTGTGCGTGTTCTTTTTTAACTGGACTACGGTTAGTTTTTTCACGTCAGTAAAACAACCGTTCATCATCGCTGCACAAAATCTTGCACGCAATCCATACGACCACCACCGTTCTTGAAAGCCACCACAGACAGTTTTGTTGGCCACCATTTCCACACACCTGGACAAAAGTTTTGTGCGCAAATCTTTGGGGAAAGTTTAGTGCTAGAGAGGCCAACATCACCGACATTTTATTCGAGCAATCACGATTGCCGGCCGCCACCGTTGTGGGTGAAAATTACTTCAAGACGACTGCCGCCCATTGCGTGCCATTAGCATTCACTTTTCACCGCCAAACATTTGTGCAAGCTCTTACCGCCGTTCGTAGTTGCGAAAAATTCTAAAACGATTGCCGTCTGTGCGTGCAACTACCGTCCACGTTTCGCAACCCACCACCTCTGCATATACTAACATCAGCGACCCATCGTGAGCCACCACCAGCCGCCTGTTTCAAGCCACCAACAGCCACCTATCGTGAGCTATCACCAGCCGCCTTTTGCGAGCCACCATCAGCCACCTATTGTGAGCTATCACCAGCCGCCTTTTGCGAGCCACCATCAGCCACCTATTGTGCGCTATCACCAGCCGCCTGTCGCGAGCCACCACCCGCCAACATCGTGAGCTTTCATCGCCACCTATTGAAAGCAACGATCAGCCAATTCCATCAACATCATCAACAAAAGACGACACCAATCCACAGAATATTTCACTGAACGTATCTTCAAATTATCTTCATCTGTAACCACGAAGACACCGCCACCACACCGTAACAAAAACAGGAAGAAACAACAAGTAACAACTTATAGAATTAAATTTCAATATATACACTATCTATATATATATTTATTTTATAAAATTACAAAGTTTATTATATTATATTCATTACGATTAAGAAATTACTAAAGCATTACAATTTTCATTTTCAAAATTAACTTTCAATGAATTTCAAAACATTTTATTCGTTTTAAAGCAAAGATTCTTCAGATACAATACTTCATAAAATTCAATTCAACTTAAATTTTTTTTCTTAAATACATTAATTTTCAAACAAATTTCAAATCAATTACAGTGGTATACAAATACCAAAGAGTTTTAACCAAAAGTTTTGCACTTTATTTAACTTTTAAAAAATCGATTTCCAAACTAAATTTTCTTTAAACATTAGCTATGTTCAAAGTAAGATATTTTAAAAACTTGAAACAATTTTAAATTTAATCAAATTAACAAACATTAATTTATTCTGCTTATTACACAAAAGTACTTGATATTAACAACAAACAATAAAATTTCAAATAATCTTTTTCAAACAACAGAGTTGTAAACTTTTGAAATTAGTTTCTTAAATTCATCTGTAAACTGGATTTCTTCTTTCTTTTGTCACGTCTTACTTTCTAAATTACATACTAACCTTTTATTCAAAGAAATTTTTTTAATTTTTTTAAATCTACACAATCATTAATAAATAAGCATTCAAAATGCCAGAAAACAATCCGCCCGCCGCGATAAGACCCAATACAGCACCCCCCACGTCCACTCCGGGATTAGTTAACGCGATTTCAATAAAATTGCCAGAATTCTGGACAAAAATGCCTGCAATATGGTTCATTCAAGTCGAATCTCAATTTACAACGCGAAACATACTTACTGAACAAACTAAATTTCATTATGTTGTTCAAGCGCTTCCTCAAGACGTGGCCGCAAGTGTTTACGACATTTTGGTTCAGCAATCAACCACGCCTTATACAAATCTTAAAACAGCCTTAATAGATCGACATTCTATGAGCGAGAGCAAACGCATCGAAGCATTGCTATCGGGCGAGGAGATGGGGGACAGAAAACCGTCTGAGTTCTATAGAAGACTTCAAACTCTAGCTGGACAATCAATGATTGTCACAGAAAGCCTAATACTAGAGCTTTGGAAACGGCGTCTTCCCGCCCTCGTCCAAGCTTCCATAAAGTCGACTTCAGAAACAAAACTAGACGTTTTACTAAAAATGGCTGACGGAATATTTGAGGTTTATCAGGAACAAAATTCCTTCTCAAACACAACCTTACAATCTGATAGAACCATTAGTGAATTAACCAGTATAAACAATAGTTTGCAAAGCGAGATTAGTGAAATTAAGTCAATGTTATCCAATCTAAATTTCAATCAGCGTCCTTCACGGAATAGCCGAAGACAAACATTTTCGAGCAATTCTCAAAGAACTAGATCCAATTCTAGAAAAAATCAAAACTTTTGCTGGTACCACAATAGGTATGGGAAAAATGCATTGAAATGCACAAATCCCTGCAACTTTAAGAAGAATAGTTCCCCAAACTAGATTCTACTGTCATTACTGCGGCGAATGACAGTAACAAAATAAACATTCAAAGCCGTATCTTTATAAAAGATCCAATTTCAAATATCACATTTTTAATCGATTCTGGTTCGGATGTCTCTGCCATCCCACATGATATGATCAAACAAGTAAATCGCCACAAACCCGAGCAAATAATCTCTGCAGCTAATGGGTCACAAATCCAAGTTTATGGTACAAAGTACCTAAAAACAACACTTGGGTTTCGAAAGATATTTGACCACACCTTCATCATCGCATCTGTCACCAAGCCCATCATAGGGGCAGATTTTTTAAAACGAACAGGTTTGATCATAGACATAAAAAACTCCAGACTCATCGATCCTCTCACCCAATCAAGTGTTGCAGGTACACCTTGCAGACAAAATATTTCAAGTCCTCGTTTTTTCGCAATCGAAGAACAATATAACTCTATTTTAAGAGAGTTTTCCACACTCATGCAACCACCTGACTTCACTCTACCTGTCAAACATCTAGTGACACACCACATACTCACCAAAGGTCCTTTACCAAGTTCACAACCCAGACGTTTAAACAACGTTAAGTTTAAAATAGCCAAGGAAGAGTTCGAGTACATGGTTCAAATCGGTATTTGTAGACCATCATCATCCCCATGTGCATCTCCTCTGCACATGGCAGCTAAACACGAAGCGAACGACTGGAGGCCATGTGGCGATTACCGCCGGCTCAACGCCTTAACCATTCCTGATCGCAATCCACTACCTCACATTCACGATTGTAACGCAAACATTCAGGGCTGCACCATTTTTTCAAAAGTGGATTTGATTCGTGCCTACCACAACATTCCGGTGGCAGAAGACGATATTCACAAAACTGCGATCACAACACCCTTCGGACTATTCGAATTCTTGCGCATGCCCTTCGGGCTACGGAATGCAGCGCAAACATTCCAACGTTTCATGTCGCAAGTAACCAAAGGTCTCGATTTTGTGTGGGTTTTCGTAGACGATATTTTGGTTTCAAGCAAATCACATGACGAACATCAAAAACATTTGAGAATCCTTTTTCAGCGCTTAGAAGAATACGGTTTACGAATAAAAGCCTCAAAATGTATTTTTGGTGCCTCAAAGCTTCAATTTTTAGGTTTTGACATTTCAAAAGAAGGCATTCAGCCATCTCAAAGCAGAGTCGAAACCATCAACAAATTTCCAGAGCCCACCTCAATCAAGAGTGCACAGCGTTTCGTGGGTATGGTGAACTATTACCACCGATTCATTCCACATCTAGCACGCATACTGGCGCCAATATACGATCACCTTTCAAAAATTGAAAAACCAAAGAAAGCAAAATTTGCTTGGTCGACTGAATGCCAAGAAGCTTTTTCAAAAGCAAAAATAGAACTGGCAAAAGCAACTCTACTCAACCACCCTCGTGAAAACGCAAAACTCAGCATCACAACTGATGCATCCAACACCGATATTGGAGCAGTTCTCCAACAACAAAAGGGTGAGGACGACTGGGAGCCCATAGCATTTTTTAGCAAAAAGCTATCCCCTTCACAAGCCAAATATTCGGCTTTTGATCGAGAGTTACTCGCGATATATCTGTCCATCTTTCACTTTCAAAATTTTGTTGAAGGACAAGATTTCTGCGTTCTCACGGATCATAAACCCCTCACCACAGCTCTTTTCACCAAAGCCAAACGTAGTCCGAGACAGGAACGTCAATTGGATTTTATATCCCAGTTCACTAGTGACATCAGATTTGTCAAAGGTTCTCTAAATGTGGTCGCAGACACACTATCTCGTCCAAACACAGATGCAGTAGAGAGTTCTTCACCAACCAACGTAGACGAACTGGCGAAAGCTCAAATCACTGATGAAGAATTATTGTCTCTTCGGAGCAATCCAAATCCAAAGTCGAAAATCAAATTGGAGTTCATCAAGATACCAGCTTTGAATATTTCTCTCTGGTGTGAAACGTCCACCAAACAAAATCGTCCATACGTCCCAAAATCCTTCCGAAAAACAGTTTTCGAACAAATTCACAGCATTGCACACCCTGGAATTCGTGGTACAAGGAAAAAAATTGCCAAGATGTACTTTTGGCCTAAAATGAACCATAATATTAGCTCCTGGGCAAAAGCGTGTCCAGAGTGTCAAAAAGAAAAAGTGCAAAGACACATAAAATCTCCACTCGAGCAAATACCTATTCCACCGGGAAGGTTTCAACATATCCACATGGATATCGTAGGACCACTTCCTCCATCAGAAGAATACAAGTACATATTGACAATCGTTGATCGATTTTCGAGGTGGCCAGAGGCGTACCCAATCAAAGATATCAACGCAGACACAATCGCCAGAACATATGTTCAAGAACATGTGTCGAGGTTTGGAGTTCCGAATTCAATCACAACCGACCAAGGTTCTCAATTCGAATCCAAGCTGTTCCAACAACTTACACATTTTTTAGGAACGAATCGAATTCGAACCTTAGCGTATCATCCACAGGCAAACGGGATGGTGGAAAGATTCCACCGCCAGTTGAAAAGTGCCATTCGTGCGTCGGGTGACAGAATTCACTGGACACAACAACTCCCACTTATTCTGTTGGGGATCCGCACTACAATCAAAGATGATCTCAAATATACGCCCTCTGAACTCCTCTACGGAGAAAATATCAAGTTGCCTTTAGACCTATCCGTCTGTTCTTCTCAGTACACAAACGAACACAACTTTGTAGACCAACTCCAACAATTCTTCAAAAACATTCCAGAACAAAACCTCAAAACAAGAAAAACTACGAAATCAGTGTATATTCCAACCAATCTAAACACTTGCGACCAGGTCTTGATCAGAAGCGACAAAATGAAAAAAAGTTTGGAATCTCCATACGAGGGTCCATTCAGAGTAATAAGAAAACTTCGAAAACAAATCATAGTCGATAGACTCGGAAAAAATTATTCAGTTTCCATTGATCGAGTGAAACCATATTTCAGCTAAAATTTTCGTAATCTGAAAGTATCGTGAAATAAATTGATTTCACTAGGAGGGGAGTGTTGTAGTGGTCATGCGCAGTGCTGTAGTAGCCATGCGTATCAAGCTTAAAGTTTAAGTGTCAACTCCGACTTAATTTTATAGTTTCACATTCTAAACACTAGGAGCGCGCGTGAAGAAGAGAAAAGAGTTCAGTCATATATTCATATTATAATTTTGAGTCAGATATATTAGCCATAAGTATTTTACATGGTAGACACCATTTTCAACCATTGTAACTTTGGCCACACAAGGCGAAACATCTAAAATAAAACTTTAAATTAATTCTAATAATAGTATCGTGAATTGTTTTATTTACAACACGAAGTTACAATAATAGTTTCTGAGATATCCAAGCATAAGAACGCAAGGCCATGCTGTTGATGTCTATACATAATGCATAAAAACAGAAAATTGCGATGGTCAACCTCTAAATATCAATATTAAAAAAATAAAATTTTAGGAGGATTAATATATTAAAAGTCTATACCGAGATCTTTGAGACCAATCATAAAAAATTAACATTTCGATTTCTGTTGGCACATTCTTATGTATAATGTACTAAATATATATAAATCTAATATTTAAATATAAAAAATATAGGTGTATACAATGTATAAATATATACATTGAATACAAATTATATATACACATAGGTACAAAATATTAAAAATAATATACTTAGTAGAAAATAGTATTTTAGTCTGCGGGCAAAATAAATATCGCAACAAAAAAATATTCCCCATACGCCACAGTGACCCATATGAATAAGAAAGCTATATTTTTACCTGTATTCGTAACTAATTAGCTATTAAAATACTAACATTGTTTATTTCCTTAACACGTGAAGTTTTTTTTTTACTTATTGCGAGTTGATAAGAATAAAATTTGTGAAAACGATCTCATAAGTTTGAACTCCAAGCAAGTTGATGAAGCTTTGGTCACAGAATGATTTTTGACTACAAAATAAAAACACGATTGTATTGCAGTCTGTTTTTGACAGAAGCAATTAATAAAAATATACGGTTATACAGCAAAAGGTTTCATCTTAATTTTTTTGCAAACAACATTCAATTGTCAGTGCAATGACTTGATAAATCTTAACTAGCACGTAATTAATTATAATTTATTATTACACAATCCCACATATCGCGAATTGGGTGTTAGGTATTGGGCTTTTGGTGTTATTGTTCCTTATAACAATATAGTGAATTAAACATGGCATTTATTACTAAAAAACAGGCTTTCAAAAATTATTAAAAAAACGGAAAAGTTTTAACGGGTTGGTAAATATATCTCTGCCTATATTTTTTGAAAATTTCATATTCAAGCCTTTGTCTATTCTTTATTTCATTTGAGTATGCCTTGAGCTTATATTTGCTCCGAAAAAAATGTTAAAATTTGGAATCTTTGATTTGGATTGGATTGGTTCGTCTATGGGAGTTGTCCATTAAAGGAAAAGCATAAAAATCATTAATTTTAAAAATAAACTATATTAATTTATTAACAAAACCAACAAAAACTATTTCATCTAGATCAGTGCTCAATTGAACGAATCACATTTGCAAATTAGTTGCTTGGGTTTTTCCAAGAATTTGTGTTGCTAACGTTAAAGTTTCCTTTTTGGGTGAAATCCTGATAACTGTTTGTTTATAAGTAAGGCCTGGTTTATGCATCCATGCGAAGTGTGCTTTTCATGGAAAAAATACTTTTATTTTCTAGGCGTGAACAGCTGCCAAAAACTAAATGCAATTATTTTGGCGACAAAGAGGAACAAATTTGTCTCGAAACAAATGCAACTCAATGGGCTTTTTGTAACCAAATATTATAACGAAACCTATTTCTTTTGAAAAAATTTTGGTTCATTAGTTATTACTGATGTTTTATTTCAAATTTGATTTCACATTGCTTTGAAGTATAAACTTAAGCTTAGAGCTTAAATAATAAAGAGAAATGAAAACTCCGAACCTTATTGAAAACAAACGAAAATGTAAATTTTTGACCCAGAACATATCCGCTTCAACCACAAGAATGAGGGAACATAAGCGCAAGCAGATCCAACATAGGTGGCTTACACTCCCGTTCATTTGAATAGGTTCAAAATTTTCGTGTGCGATTAACCGTTATAACTTCGAATTGAGCGGACTAAATGAATTTTTGTAAATGGCATTAGAGAAAGCATCCAATTTAGGAGCGAATAAGAAAACACACAATCTTAAAATTACCTTCAAATCAAATCAAATCGTAGCCCTTTTTTTGGTTCATTTGAATAGCTACACCGCCTTTATCATCACTTTTGCTTTGAACTAGTTGAAGGTCAGACTTTTTAAAGGTATTTTATATCATGGTTTCTTTGACATGACACAAACAAATTGAGAAAAAGTGGACAATGGGAGGAGGAAAAGCTCTTGGCGCGGTTGAGTACGCAGGAATTTATAGTTTTCATGATCAAGGACAAACGGGACATCAAATTTCGGAAAAAAATTAACAGAATCTCTTCTTTGACATTTACTTATCTGAAAAATAAACAAAAAGATGGTATCGATAAGAAAGGATGCAAAAATCCTACTACTACCTCCGCAAGTGAAAGACGAAAAATTTTGAGGGTTTCGTCTAATTCACTGCTTTAAATGGCTAAACCAAGGGAAGAAGCTGGGTCCAGTGCCAGTATTTCTACAGTCGAGAGTGCAATTAATAGTTCTGTTTACCGAAAAAGAATAAAATCAAATGAAACTACCCCTTAAGAAAGTTATCAAAAAAAAAAATTCAAACCGAAATCAGTTTTGTAAGATTCATAAGACTTGAAAGAACAAGTGGCTTAAATTCGATGATAAAGGCATCAAATTAAACGGAACAGATGGACTAAAATTGTATTTCTATGACTGAGCGCTATTTTGTTACTTAACCATAGTCGTATCAATGCTTCAAAAATGTGGGGTTAAATTTATTTTCATTGAGCTTTCCAATAAGAACTTCTTTCAAATTAGTGGTGGTTTATTTTAATTTTCTGAAATTTAAAAATGCTGAATACTGCTCCAGCGGATGTTCGTCTAAGAGAAAATATTTTATTATTTGTAACCAAAATTTCTGTCCACGTCTGTCCGAGGGAATGGGTGGACTCAAAAAAAATTGAAAACAATGCAGAAATTTCCTTACAAAAAAATATGTTCGCCTAAGTCTGACGCCAGGGTTTTCGTCGGACTTGTTATTACGATGATAGGGAAGACGAAAAAAATTGGTCTCACAATTCTGTCTGCCTGTCCATTGAGCTACAGCCTAAACGGCTGGATGGATTCTTATAAAACTTGGTATATAGCATTTTTTGGTCATTTTCCCCACATTTTTTATATATTTTTTCTGTTTTGAGTTAAAAAATAACGTAACCTGTCATACCTCTATTCTTTTTAATTTAACATAATCGTATTTTTCTCAAAAACGGCTCCAAAACTTGTCTTTAACCAAAGTTGAATATATAACTTTCAATCCAAGCTACCTTTGGGAATGCAATTTTGAAAAAAAGGTTAACAATGGTGCCTCCCATAAAGAACCATTTTTTAGTTTCGAATTTCTTCAAAATGGTATAGTTGATTTTGATATTTTTTTATGCAGCAGCTCTTAAGAAATATTAATAGCATTGTGTAATAAAATTAATAAAAAAAAATATTTTTTGATTTTCAAAAAAAAAAAATCCAATATTTTTTTGGAAAAATCTTATATGATTTTCAAAACTGACTTAATAGATTTTTTGAAACATTTTAAATTTTTTAATTTACTTTCAAGAAAAAATAAAGGTTCCTTTCATACAAAGGTTTAAGAGTCGTTATGGAAAATATTTTTTTTTTTAACGGGTACGACGATTATTTGATGAAGCTTTTTCTGTATGCTTAAATTAGTGTGATCTACTACAAAAATTATTAAAACTATTAAAATAATACCTCTGATAAAATTTTTGTTTATTTTAAATTTTCTCATTAATCAAATTTATATACATAAATTTTCATCTGTATAAATTTCAAATAAGATATATAATAATAGTGCATATCTTATCAAAATTTCCAATTTGCAAAAAAAAATGGGATCGATACCTCAAAGACAGGTCGACAATTTTGCACATGCAATTAAATACATAAATGCTTTAGGACCTGTTGTACAAACGTGGTTCAAATTTTGATCCCTGGTTCAAATATTTTTACGCAGATTTCGGCGAAATTACACGGGTTCAGTGATGGTTCAAGGTTCAAGTATGTAAAAGAAGCCAATTTAATGCCGAACCATCGTTGAATTTCAGTTGATTCGCCAAAGTCATCAGTGAGTTAAAATTGCTGAACCACGAGATTTGCAAACAAAAATGTTTGCTTAAAATATTTTAAAAATTTGATAAACTTTTTTTTTTTTGAAACCTTCCTGGAAAGCCTACTCTTTATATTCTTTCTCTTATATTCTTTGAAAAGAGTATTTGATCACTCAATTTTTAGTTAGATTAATAAATCATGGCTTTTTTCAAAAATTGTTCTATTTTCCAGTGATGAGGGAGCTTTCGAAAAAAATTAGTACAACCAGTGTCTTACATACAAACAATTTTTCTATTCTAAATTTATGTTTCACAGACCTGAATGGTTTTGCCAGTATAATTGGATACAAAATAAAATAAACTAAAGCTAGTAGTAAAATCTAAACAAATAATTTTTGTTTCACAAGATTTGTATTTTTTGTTCATATAGGAATAAGACAGATTTTGTTTCTTTTTTTTTTTAATGCTTTAGGAATTTATCGTGCCATAACCTATGATGAACAAACGCAATTCCAGGAAATCTTTGATTAAATCGTGCTCAAATCATGGATTCTCAGTTTAAAATTTTACTGAAAATTTAAATAATAATCAACTGGAATGATTATTGATAAAAGTTGATAAGGTTTGAATAAACTGGCCCTAAAGTCTCTTTGTTTTTTAAACAAATATTATATCAAGAAAAAGTTCCTTAGGCTTATCGCTTACATAGTGAAAATGCTTATTGGTATATTGTTAAAATCTAAACTAAATGAAGCATTAACGCGTTTTAATCCCAAAAAACATTTGTTTTTTGAGATCTTTTCAATATATAAGTTATATTATAACCATTTTTATCATAAATGTAAGGCCAGGTTATAGCTTTTAACCATACCATAAGAGCAAGCACTTGCCACGCAAACGTAGATTTTATTTTATTTTTTATCCAAAAAAAATAAGATTTTCCTTTATATGGGTTCGGGGGACCAAAAAGTGCTTGATTGTTAACAAGAACACTCTGTGCAATCTAAAATAATAAAGTTTTTCCTTGGTTGTAATGCATAGACAAAGAAAGCTACTCTCACATCCCAGTTCTAACCAATAAACTACTCATCAAAGTTACATTAAAATGCAACAACATGTTAATAGTATTAAGAACATCTATTAAGAACGTTTTAGGCACAACGAAAGACATAATAAACACATTGTAAAATTAAGTATCTACATATTCAGCTAAGTATGGCGATTGTGTACTGTACTAATGTACTAATGGCCAAAGGAAACGAAATATTTAAAAGCGTTTTAAAAAACATTCCATATTCATAAAAACAAAAAATAATGTATAGACTTTTGGTTCTAGCAAACCATTAGTAATACATATGAACTGAGAAACGTCCACTTAAATTTTCATGAAGACAATTTAAAATGAATGCAACAAGAGAATGATGAAAGAAGTCTGACTTCATAATATGAAAGCTATTTAATTCAAAAAGATGAGAAATTGTGCAACAAACAGTGGCAGTAATAACGTCATTTCTTTTCAAATTGATGTTCAAAAAGTTTGCATAGTTCACATTTTGTTTTCCGTTTGTATTTAGTTCTCACATTTATAATTTTGTTTCTTTAATTTTTCGTTGGTCTTCAAAAAGTCTACTCCAAATCTCTTTACTCCCATTATGTTTCTCAAAATATAAAACAATGACCTACACTTTTGTTTATTAATGGCAATTAATGAAGATGTTTCTTCTGCCATTAAGTAGTGTCTAGTGATGATGACAGACAAGTTCTATCTATTCAAATGTATTCAATGGTACTTCAATTGGAAGTAAACAAATTTAATGTCAGGTAAGGCTAAGTAAATAGCACTAATAGCTGCATCACCTCATCAGTTTTAAAGAGTTTCTATTCAGCCATCAGAGTTTTAGTCAAAGACATAGACAGAATTGCAAGACCCACCTGTTTCGTCTTCCATCAAATCATAGAAATGTAGAGTTTGATAAAAATCTCAAGTTCGATTTTTAAATGTTCAAAATATGCAATAAAGGCACATTAATTTAATGAAAACAAGCATTTTCAATTTTGCCTATCTCTTAACAACACGTAAATTTCTTTTGTTATCAGTTGTTGTAGACACTTAGTGGTTTAATTATACAAAAAAATGGAGCAATATTTTTAACTATTAAATAAAATGTTGTATTGAAAAGCTTAAGAAATCAAATTACTCTGATGGTATCTTCATATAACCATGAAGCTTTCCATTATAATTTAAACAAGATTTGATTGAGTTAGCTAACACACAATAGGTGGCAGTCTAAATTGCTACCCATATTATACCAAAATTTAAATAAAGTTAAGATAAACTTTGATAAGGTAAAGCTTTTATAATATACCAATAAAAATGTTTCTTTTTGATTGTTAAATCAAGTGCACTGAATGTGGTATGTTTGATTATAATGCGATTTTTAAAGAATTTTGAAAAATCACAATTGGTATAGGTTTGTGAGTTAAAGGGAACAAAGTAAAAGTAATAATCGATTAACAAAGGTTTGAATTGTATACAAATTTGGAATGTATTCCGCATTTGTATAAAATATAGTAATTTTTTGTTGGTGATAAACCTGCAAGGCATTGAGTTTTAGTTTTCAAGTTATCTGACCGTAGATAAGTATTTAAGGAGGGGAATGGGTGTGGCATTTTGTGTTTTTCAAATTACTCGAACACTCAGTTGTTTTTTTTTATCTGAAAGCAAAAAAAATAGCGTAGAACTCTACCTACCGACAAGAAGGTTTAGATATTTTCTTTCGTATAATCAATAAACTTAGAGAAATAAAATGCATGAGTCACACGTACTTGCTCTTACATAATGTTCAAGTACCTAAAAATTTTAAAAATTGGCCATTGATAAACGCTTTGGAGATGGTCATATGCAAGAAGTTTCCACGTCCAACTCAATACTTAAGTCCAGAAAAGGGAAGAAACTCTGCAAGCTCCAAGCACAAATCGAACGGTTGGCGCAGCTGGCATTTCTGACTGCAGGGGATGAAATCATCAACCAATTCACAACAGAAGCCTATGTCCGTGCTGTATCTGATATTAACCATCAGCGGGCATTTTGAACTGCTGGAAAACGCACGCTTCCTAAAGCATTAACGTTCGGCCTGACTACGGAAGCAGCAGGAAAGGGGTCTCAGAGAGTCCATCGGGTAAGAGAAAAAGAAAACAAGGAGTGTTCTTGCCAGAGAACAGCGTTCTAAAGGAACCAGCGACATGGACCTGCTCGATGCTGGAATTGCAACAAGACCTGACATCTTTAAATGCCAGTGCAGATTGCCACCTAGAAGCCTGGCATGCCAACATTTTGGAAGTAAAACAATACTCTTACTCGACCTGTTTCTCAACTGGGAAACGAGTAAAAACCAACCTCGAGGGACAGAAGCTCGTTTCTGGTATCGATGGCCCCAGAACCAATATCCGCGTCTCACGAACTAAATGAAACATTAAAAGTCTGACTATGGAGGCAACATTTAACGGCAAGAGACAAGTAGCTACGATCAACACTGGTGCCACTACCTCCATTGTTCGAAAGGACCTGGTGAAAATGGCATGACTGCATTACACCAATACCTACCGTCTCAAAACTGCAACAGGAGAGGCAGCCAGAGTGTACTGGGAGCTACGTCTTACGATCCGTTTGGTAAAATTAGAGTTTGCACATCTGTTTCTGGTGAAGAGTGTATTGTTAGAATCGACTTTATGAAAGAGCACGGAGTAATCCTTGATATTGGGAGGCAAGTTATTAACTACCGAAATGGGGAGATTCCTATGGGCAATGGCAATCTGGTTCCACCTAATGGTGGACTCTGAGCAGTCTTCCAAAACAGGCAAGACTCTTGTGGCACCAAAGAACAATATGGTGTCCGTACGTACCTATACTTAACATCAAAGCGTACGAAGTCAAGCTTAGAAATGGAGAAGTTGTTGAAAAATGTGAATCCGTGTCCGCAATGACTAAGAACACAGAAGTTGACACACAAAGGTCTGAGGGCCCCAGAAAATTGAGATCTATGAAGGAAAACATTCTCAAGTCATGAAAATTAAGTGAATATTAGCACAGTATTGCTGAAAGCCTCCCTCACGAGTCCTTGGGCATCCCCAGTTGTTCTTGTCAAAAAGAAAGACAGAAATACTCGTTTCTGTGTGGACTACCGGAGCCTGAATGATGTAACAAAGAAAGACTGCTACCCTCTGCCAAGAATCAGCGATACTTTGGATGCAAGGGAAGGAGCTGAAGGGTTCTCAAGTTGAAGACTGGCTACTGACAGGCAGAAATCCATCTAGAAAATAGAGAAAAGACGGCTTCCTCCACAGGAAATGGTCTTTGGCAATTCAAAGCAGTGCCTTTTGGACTATGCATGCTCTGGCATCTGCAAGGACTTACATGGGACATATCATCTATTCCCAAAGAACTGACTCAGAAAAAGTGGACACCGTACAAAATTTGCTAACTCCACAGGATAGACATCAACTTTGTAGCTTTCTTGATCTAGCCACGTACTATCGTCGGCGTCGTTTTGTCAAGGATTTTGCTGGGATTGCAAAAAGCTGAACTAAAAAAGGAAAACCATTATAATGGTCGAGCGAGTGCGGGAGATGCTTTTAGGAACTCAAGCAGCGCCTATATAATACAAAAGTTCTGGCCTATCCGACAGAAGGAAAACCTTTCATGTTTCATCATAGACGCTGACGCAAGTAACGTGGGAATTCGAGCCATACTGTCGCAAGTGCAAGAAGGAGAAGAGAAGATTGTCACCTATAACAGCAAGGCACTCTCAAAGCCATAAAGAAACTACCGTGTGACCAGATGAGAACTTTTAGCTCTATGGACAGAAGTTCCTTTTTCGAACAGACCATGGCGCATTTTGGCTTTTGAATTTCAAAAATCCAGAAGGCCAAGTGGCAAGGTGGATCGAGAGATTTCGGTTGCAGACATACGACTACCAGATTTGGCATCATAGAGGAAGGTTGCATTCAAACGGAGAAGCCTTATCTCGGAGACTAAGCAAGCCATCCACAGATTAAGAGCCAATTTCATTTACGAATGAAAAAGAACTCAAGACTGCTCAACAGGAAGTTTCGGATATTGAACCCATTCTTGCATGGAAGAGAAATCAAGAAAAACCAGAATGGGGTGAAATTTCCGATAGAGATCAAACTCTTAAGGCTTATTGGGCACAATGGTACTCACTTCATGTACAAGAAGGAGTATAAAAACGTACCTCAATCAAAAGTTCATGATGTTCTTCAAGAAAAAATGCATCACGGAACTTCCGGAGCTATCTGGGGGTCAATAAGATACTGGAAAATGTAAGGCAGCGATTCTACTGGCTGGCTTTCGGGATTTTCGGAGTTCCAATTTCCAAATTCCAAGATTTCTGCATTCGGTTTTTTTTTTACCCTTCCCTATGTGGATATCTATGACACTTAGACTTGATCGAATGCTGTGAACAGACTTGATGTCACGAAACTTCAATTGCAAGAGACCACCAGCACATTTGCAAACCGCATTTCATGGAGAGAGACCATCAGCAATGGAACCTTGGTATTGGGTGCCCCATTCACAAAAAAGGAGATGATCTGACCTGTACCATCTGATGCAACTATATCTTAAACATCGCATATAAAGCTTGACATTTATACTGTGTGAGCGATTAAAACTGTTTGCTATAAATTTTATCGGTCTCTAGCAGTGTGGTCTTAGGCCAATCAAATAAAAAGTCGATCAAATATTCACACTCCTATTGATTTTTTTTAAAACACCGAGGAACTCCAGATCCATACACTCCACATCCTTATAAGTCGCAAAATATTAGCGTGAATAAGGAATAAATATACAGAGCCTTGCAAAGCTCGTTCGCTTGTGCAAGATAACGATAGAGAGAACACCATCCAACTCTTTGATATCAAGAAAGATCTATGGCAAGCCGATGCGATATCATGCATTCGTTTTAATATAGTTTTTAAAGAAATTGTTCGGAACTTGAAAATCATCAACATTCAACAATTTGCTTAGGCAGGAATAATATTGGAATTATCGGGAGAATGAAGCGAGAAGGTGAAGCTGCGATGGCTGGGACACGTGGAGCGTACGGAAATACAGCATCGACAATGCACCAACCCAACGAGTCTTGGAATCCTCCCCTAACGATCTGCGCAACAGAAAAAAACGCCACCTTAGGTGCTACACATTAGCAAAGAAGGAACTAAACCAATTTCGTCTACGCAACTTGGAGGTAGATAGCTAAGAGCTGAGATGGATGGAAGAGCTTTCTGGTTGAGGCCGTAGTCCATTCCGGGCTATAAGTGCTTCCGCCAAAATTACACTTGTCGAACTCTTGTTGGATTCAAAGACCTATTTTCTTTTTTAATTCAAATAAATAATATATACTGGGAATTGAAGAATAAACTATTTCTGGCAGTTAAGAATGCAAGAGAGAAATTAAAAAAAAGTGAAGATTGAATAATATTTGCCTTTGAAAAGTCATTCCTCATTTTTTGATCCATCATTATAAAACTACAGACTTGCATATTCACAAGTGACTAGTGACAACGAACTATTCACTTGCTACAGTCAAACCATCATACTCAGGATCTTAGCTACAATATTATAAAAACAGTAAGCGACAGAATAAATTTACATAATTATATATCCATCATTATTGTCCACAAATGTATAAGTGCACATATTTATTCGCAAACACCAGAGTCAACTTAAACTGCGTGGAGGATTTAAAAGCTGATATCCCGAGTAAACAGAACAATTGCCCATAAAAATCCCACATGCTAATTGGAATTGCCTTGCTGCAAATTGAGGCATTCTGTTTACACCGCTTAGGAGTGTTTGCATGCGCACTATAAGCAGCCAAGCACTACTGCTTCTTTGGGCTTTACACTGTGGTGTCATTTTAGTAGTTCAGTTTCCTTAAAAAGTCTCGAGCACGTGCGATATGACTGGTGCCTGTCAACAAAGTGTGATAAGCAAACAAATCTAGGTATATTTGTAGGCAAAAATGACAGGCCCCAAAATGAGCGTTTGCAATTTGTTTCTATATTTTTGTATGTCTGCGGAAATGCTCAATGTTAAGGGGCACGATCGTGCTATATGAACTACTCGCCACCTATCACGAGAGTCTTTTCCAATGTGTTCAAAAACTCTTGACTCTTGGCAAAGTCAACGCCAGACCGAAAGACAGTCTTATCGCAAGATACATGACGTCTATGACGATAAAAATCTCTTAGACTGCGGAGTACCATTAATGTTACAACACACATACGACGCGGAGCCCGCCGCATCGTGGTGGTGGATGGCGTCCGTCGGTGATAGTAATGGTAGTTTTTGCGTGGGAACTCGAGGTGAAGAATTGTGCGTATGGATTCGCTCAGGTTCATGGGCATTCAACAACTATAGTCAAGGTCTTTGGAAACATGTTGTTTTATAGGTTGTAAAATTCTTTTAAAAGAATTTTATTTTTGAAAGGTGCAGTCACCTATATCTTGTATGAAAGCAATTTTTAATTCTAAATTCTGGTTTTATTATAACTAGATTCAAATAGCTCAATCATAAACACATTAAAAAGCAGTAAAATTGAATTAATTATGGTAATAAACAGAGCTTCAAGAATGACATGTTATTGAATATTTAAGAATATATGCAATAAATTATAGTTTTTGTCACTCTGTGTTTTTATTTAAAAAAAGGAAAAATTATATTGTTGTAATACAATATGGCATTGACGTAGTGAACAAAGTAAGTTAATATCTGAGCCATTGTTTTTGAAAGTGTTATAAGTCCATTTTTTCATGTTTCGAGATATTTAAGGTTTTGCGTTTCAATGTGTTTGACAATATAGGCAAATGTTAATAAAATCAGGTGACGCATTTTAGGTTATAAAAATGTTGAATTTTAAGATGCAAAAGTATTTATTAAAATTAGCCCAGAAATTTAACGGGGCCTAACGCCTAAATGGACTTATTCATTATTGATTCAAAATAGCTTTTTATGGCCTTTAGTCCTATAAATTGGCGTTTCGTTCGGCTTACTCACTTGAACTCATCAGTGACATAGTGAGGGCTTTGTCATACGCAATTTATATTAAGTTCAGTTCAACTTACATGAATTTTTCAACGAAAATCCACTGTAAACTATATCCAACAAGATTAGAATTCCTAATCATTAAGCTGGAAGTTTTTTTTGCCCTGGGCCAGGCATAGTTTCTATATAAGAAGGTTTTATATACAAATTCTATATACTACTGAAATAAACCAGCCAAGTAGAAGACTTAGCATTAAGGATTGGACTTATTGAATTATTGATTCAAAATAGCTTTTTATGGCCTTTAGTCCTATTATTCAATTATAAAAAAATATTATGATTTAAATATGATTTCTGGCACGGCCTGTTCGGACGTAGTCTTATCTGGAGGTCCAATTTTCGATGATTTTTTCCACCATTTGTGGCCGTATATCTACAATAACGTGGCAAATGTTGTCCTCCAAGTGGTCAATCGTTTCGGGCTTATCGGTGTAGACTAGCGACTTCACAAATCCCCACATAAAACAGTCAAGCGGCGCGGTGTTAAATCGCACGATCTTGCAGGGCACTTCACAGGTCCGTAAAGTGAAACTATACGGCTACCAAACGTTTCCTTCAATAGATCAACTGTGACACGAGCTGTGTGACATGTTGCGCCGCCGTCTTGTTGAAACCACAGCTCCTGCACATCATGGTCGTTCAATTGATGAACGAAAAAGTCAGTAATCATGGCTCTATAGCGGTCAACATTGACTAACGTTCTGGCCAGCATCATTTTTAAAGAAGTTCGGACCAATTACACAGGCTTACAAATATCGGTTAACTTTTCGACACGTGAAAGTAAGACTCGTTCTAAGAGTCTAAGAGAAGATTAAGATTAGTACTTTCAGAAATCTGTACAATTAAAAAAAAGTAAAAATCAATTCGCATAGTTACATAACCCCAAATGTGTCGAAAAAACGTTTTTTTTGGCACTTTCTAACGGTAATATCTCGAAAACCAGAGCTGCTAGCGAAAAACGGATAACGGATTTAAGTTCAGCACAAAAAATTACCCTTGGATCAACTCTTACTTAGTCGTGTCGAAAACCTTGTAAGCCTGTGTATTCCACCAACCCATAAAGCACAGCAAGCAGTAAGTTTTTGTGGATGTAACGGTGTCTCAGCATACACTTTAGAATTATCATCACTCCAAATACGGCAGTTTTGTTTATTGATGTATTAATATCCATTCACCAAAAGTGAGCTTGATCGGTAAACAAAATTCGCTTATGAAAATTGGGAGCAATTGCAACCTTGTTTTGGGCTCATTCACTGAATCTATGCCTTGCTAGGTGCTGTGGCTTCCATTCTTGCACGAGTTGGATTTTGTAAGCACGCAAACCAAGATTTTTCCGCATAATCTTCCATAAAGTGCTGGACACATATCCAATTCCTGTGCACGATGGTGGATAAACTGATTCGGGTCTTCCTCTACGCTACGCTATGCCAAACCAAACTAAAAATAAATCACTTGACAGCTGACAAAATGGCTGTCAGTTAAATTGGTGTTGCCAACTTAAAGTTCTATACCTCAACAAAAAAAAAAAACAGAGAAAAAATTGACTTTGAAATAGAGCCACATGTGCAGGTGCTGTCCGACTGTTAGTATGAGGTGTACAAAATGTTGATTTCTTATTGAAATACAGAAATGACTTTTACTTCTTGCACAAACAAAGGTGAACAAGTACCTAACTAATGACTAGTTGATTTGTTGTTCTATGTTGTAGGCCCCATGTGTTAAAGGAGAATGAGCAAAAATGTATGGGATCTGGTCCATTTCTCAACAAGAATCTGTCGTGTAGGAAGGCCAACACCCAATGCAGATTTGCATTATTTTTCTATTTGCCTATTTTTGATGCCAAATATCTCTTAAGCCCCATGGTCTACAGCTTATCGACTACATAACAAAATGAAGTACATGCAATAACCAACGATGTACGACACATTATTGTTCACTTGGTAGACCAGCTCCAAATGCGGAATTGCATTATTGTTCTATAATGCGTTTTTGCCAAATATCTCTCAAGCCCCATGGTCTACATCTTAACGGTCACATACAAAAATGAAGTACATGCTATAACCTTTCCAACGATATACGACACATTGATGTTGAGCAGGAAAACAATGTCCAAATGCGGAGTTTCATTATTGTTCTTTTGGTGCTTTGAAGCCGAATATCTCAAGAACCCCATGGTTTAGAACTTAACGGCTATATTATGAAATTATGTTTTTTTTTTTTATAATTGGCGCGCACTCAAAGGGTTATGAATACCCTTAAAATGTTTTCACACAGTGCGAGCGTTTAGGAAATAGAGGGATAACAGAAAAGGAGATAACGATGTGCATTTGTCTTAAATATCTGGATATTGAGATGGGAAGGAAAAACAGAGTTGGGTAAGGAATTCCACATTCGTGTGGTACGGCTAAGGAAAGAATCTCTATATTTGACGGTACGTCCAAAGTTAGGCTCAAGGGTATACTGATGAGCATTCCTAGCAGTGCGGGTATTACGCTGAAATTGTTTAAGGGGAGGAATGCAGCTAGCTACTTCAACAGAGCAAAGTTTGCAAAAGAAGCGATAAAACAGTGATAAGCATGAAACATTTCGACGGTGTTCCAACGAAACAAATGGTGCCGAGATTGATCCATCACCTATCAGTTTTAAGGCTCTCTTTTGGATTCTATCCAGTAGGTGCAGTGATGTTTTGGAAGCGCCTGACCAGATATGAGAGTTATACTCTAGCTTTGGGCGTATGTATGCTTTATATATAGTAGCCAGATCAGAAGGGAAAAAATAGTTCTTACATCTTCTAAGGAAACCTAGGCACTTCGCAGCATTTTTAGCAATATCTTGTATGTGGTCGTTCCACAAGAGCTGATCAGTAACGCACATACCGAGAATCGAAAGCTTTTCAGTTTCCTCGATGCAAGTTCCATTCATGTATAAAGGTAAATTGGGTATATTCCGCTTTAACGATTGGAAACAACTTTAGGTTTTCGATGCATTTAATTCCACACGATTATTAATACCCCATTTGACAATGCTGTTTAAATCTGAATTTAATGAGCTCAACATATTCTGCCACTGCTGCTCCACGTTTGAAGAACAGGGAGGTGAATCTGAAAATGAGTATGAAAAGCAAAGGGTGCTGTCATCAGCGAAACAGTTTAGTGGATAAGTAGATTCAGACAAGAGATCATTGATGAAAATAAGAAATAGTGTCGGAGACAAAACGGAGCCTTGGGGCATTTATTTTGAGAACTTCAGATTTGAAACCGTCCAAAACAACTTGGATTGAACGGTCAGAAAGGTAATTACTAATCCAGCGAAGAAGTGATTCGTTGATACCAAAAGCATGCATTTTCGATAAAAGAGCTTGATACCAAACTCTATCAAATGCTTTAGAAATATCGAGTGCAACTATTTTGCTTTCTTCAAAACGATGCAATGATTGATTCCACCTTTTAGTTAGAAAAGCCATCAAATCACCAGCGGATCTGTTGCAACGAAAGCCGTACTGACGGTCATTAAGAAGCTTTCGTTGTTCAAATATTTAATTTCCTAACAATAACCTTTTCAATTATTGTGTTGAGCATATGGGCCAATTTGCCCATTCTCCTTTGAAGTATATTTTTTACATTGACTTATTTCAATGCCTATTCGTCGGAGGGAAAAAGTACATACAGAAGACAACTGGTTATTAGTTCAACATCTCGAAGGCTGTTATTGATATGACCAAGAAAATCACGCAAATGACTTAAATTTTAATGTCGTGATCTCTTAGAATACAAATAAATGGTCAAACACAAAACAAAAATAGTTGCCAATAGAAGTTTAATATTTTAAAAAAACTTAAAAATGAATCACAGTTGGCAGAGAATCAATCATCCATCACCCATTAACCTATTCAAATTTTACCATTTGTTATAAGCTTCTCGAACTCAAGATTTTTATCAAATATAACAAAACAATTATAAATAATTGGTTGTAATGCGCCTAAGGTGCCTGTTAAAATATATGAATATAACAAACACTTTGAAATCCAATATAAACGAAATTTCTATTAAAACAATAATTTTTCTCTTAATAGTAAATGATATCTGGAGGCGTTTTCGCAACTTTTTTCATGTTGAAAATATTTGAATTTACGAATAAAGTGGAAAAATATATTCCCGAAAAGTGGCAACATTGATATTTTATCCGAATGTGCGTCTACTCAACACATATCTTTTAAGACATCAACTTCTACTTTCCGAGCACGTGCTTATCATCTGGAGATGTTTCCGACACTTTTTAATGTTCAAATATAAAAATGTACCAAACAAAAAAAACGGAGATTTCAAAAACATTTGACGCGAAGAAAAGTTTGTTCCTGAAAAGTGGAAACACTGGTTGAGTATCTGGAGCTGTTTCCAAAACTTCATGTTTATCATGTTCAAAATATAAAAAAAAGAAACAAAATGGAGGTCCCACCCTTTGACACATACAAAAAGTGTTTTCCCGAAAAATGGCGACACTGAAATTGTTCCCGATGGATGATAGCGCGTCTACTATTTTTTAAGACATCGGCCGTTATTTTCCCGATACGCTTTGGCATCTGGAACCGTTCTTGCAACTTTTATCGTATTCAAAATATTTTCCAGCTCCACAGTCAGTCAGTGAATCGTAAATATATAATTGAATACTTAAACAGTAGGAAAACCTCACCTCACAATCTTGTCTTTCCATTAGTATTTTTAATGTATCCGAACCAACAGACGCAACGACTGGGTCGATTTATATAAGACTTGGAGCTGGCCCTGGACCTTTGGCAACTCATATGGGATTCTTTTATACGATTTTTTCAATTTTTTTTAAAGGTCAGGAACTATTTTTGGCATCTCATTTTACAAAAAAGTATAGGCTACAGCCATAGATTTTTACTTGCGATATATGTAGGTACTATAGGGCAAGTTTTGGAATCGTGCAAAAAAAAATTTTGAGAAAACAATAAAACATAACATTACAATGATAGAGTACACGAAAAAAGTGACTGGCACAGTTCTGTCTGTCTGTCTGTTTGTATCTGGATCTACAGACTAAACCAATGATGCGACTTTCTTCAAATTTTGAACTTAAGGTTTTTTCCAGAGGGGAAATTGAAATTTTTATTTTAAGCTCTAAAAATAACAGTACTTGCCATACAACCTAACGATGAAAAACTAATTTATCACAAAAATAGCTCCAACGATTTTGATAAAAAAAATCAGTGAATTATTGTAGACATGGTGTACATTCTGGTAAGAACAAAGATTACCAAAAACATTTATTAACGATACTTGTCATATAACGGTTTTTTTGATTTTCGATTTTCTCATGAACCACTCATCCAATTTCAATAAAAATTTTTGTACAAAAGCTTTGTTAGAATATAAATAATACTGCATACCAAAATTTCGGAAAGAATAAGTTTTTGATTTAACCCTTAAACCCTACCCATCCATAGAGAAACATTATTACTACCCTGGGGTCCAGAAAACCCCATACACATGTTTGTCGTTTTTCCAAAAATTATAAAACATTTTAATATAAATTAATTTTTATTTAAATGAGACATAAATGTCGAATATATAAAATTAATTAAACCTCAGAGTCTAGGCAGGCCTGGGGCACAGCCCGGCTGTGTTCACCACAAAGGGGGTTTCAATACCTTCCACACCTGATTTTTGTTTTGTGGTCCTTATCACTTGCGCAGACTGCTCATATTTTTTTGTATGTTCAGCAGGATTGGGCTCAGCCATTGGCCGTTTCTTTTTTAAAATATCTCCCACCAGTACCTGGAGATAAGTAGGGCAAAGTAGTAGTTTCTTATACTAAAACACGAAGGACGCGTTGAATAAATCATGGTAACAAAACAATTAATATTTTGTTTGTTTAACTTTTTGTACTTATTTTCTTAAAAAATGCATTTAATAAATAAATTCTAATTATTTTATCGACTTACCAATCAAACGTAATGAAAATAACTTAAAAAACAAGAACTCGAAAATGTTAAGTGGTTATATAAGCAACTGTACTGCACTAACTGTAAAAAATGGCATGACGCCCACTGATGTTTTATAAGAATACCATGAATAGGGCGATCGTGGGTTGCTTTGTTAAAAAAATATTTAATAAACTAAAGTTTCTTCATCGCGCTGGACCCCAGGGTAGGGTTTAAGGGTTAAAAAAAAAGACTCAATTTTTTTTTTTTGAACATTCAATATTTCAAAAACGGGTTAATGAATTATTTTGAAAATTCAGTTTTAAGTGTATATTAATATATACTCAAAATTGGCACTCCTATTTTTTTGAAAAATGTTACAAACATTTTATATACCTCCAACGATTTTTAATTTTTTTTTTGCAATCATATGTTTTCAAGTAATCAAATGGGATACTTTTTTTGAGCTCTTAGTTATTTATCAGGCTGTTTATACAATTAAGAGAACGATTTTTTAAATACTTTTTTGTACTTTTTCTATAATAACTTGAATATTTTTTAAAGTTCTTAATTCCCACGTACGTGCGATCTAGTCGAGTATTTTATTTTTTATGAATTTTTAAAGGCTTAACAAAAAAAATTGAAAAATCGTAAAAGAGAATCTACCTATAGCTGAATCATAAATGAAACTAGCTGACCTTTTATATAGATCTAGAGATCTTTCAGATGGTATACACTTTTTGCAAATATCCCATAAATAATGAGGAGACAAAAACGCTATGACCTTGATTTTTTTTTAATTCATTAAAAAATCTATGAGTGACCAATTACTGAAAATAGCTGATCTTTTATGACCGCATGAAATGGCCTTTCAAAATGACATACTTTTTTTTTATTGACCTTTTTGTGTGACCTTGAAATGAACTTTAAAAATTCATAGAGGAAAATCTTTGACTGACCAAATAATAAATATAGTTGACCTTGTATCACGTTCAAGAGATCTTTCGGATGGGAATCATTTTTTGCAAATTTCCCACCAATGAGGTGCGAAAACCGTACATGACTTTACGGGACCTTGAGAAACTTTAAGCCTTGATTACAAGTTATCTAGGACTGACCAATTTCTAACACTACTAACTGACCAAATAGATATAATTTTTTTTCAATTCCCCATTCATGTATTAGGTGGCAAAGGTCAAATCCCCTGGAGGGCCAAACAGCAAGGAAAGTGAAATTTGCCACGTACATATCTAGTACCAAAAAAGAGGCTTTCAGACAAAACTACGAAAAATGATAAGAAATAGTCTGTTTTGAATCAAAATGACTTTCTGAACATATCATACTCAAGCCTTAAATATCTACTTGTCTTGAGCCTATCTTTGTTCCAAAAAAAGTGATCGATTTTTTTGGTATGTGTTTATTTGCTTTTTCTTCTTATTTTTTTTTTACAAAAAGTCTTAAGACATAAACAACTATCAAATTCAGATTAGTTTTCGAGTTTTACTGACAAATTATCAGTGCGATCATTCTCTCAGAACTCACAAGCGAAAAGGTAAATTAAGTAGCATTTTGTGGTTTAAGCATACTTAAACCCCAAACAATATATTTAAATATTTATATAATAATAAAAACCCTTGATCGCAATTGTTCCTTACTAAAAGCTTTGTTCATTCTAGATTTTACTATAGTTGTATCAGTTTTTGTTTTTAAAAATAAAATATGTAGGTATTTATTGCTTTTGTTTTTTTGAGTACCTGGGTACTGTACCATAAATTCTCAAATAGTCGCAAATATATTGTACATCGTTACGGTGCGAAGTCACGAGTTACTTTTCTGCTTGGTTACTTCATTTAAAATACATACCTTATTCCACTAAAGCATAACATGGAAGTAATCAATCTTTTTGAAATTAATCACTTATCAATACACATCATAGGACAGAAACAGCGTTAAATCAATGATGGATTGCGGTATGAACAATAATTGAGAGCGGTTGCAGTCAACTTAATCGTATACAAAATAAGTCAATATTTTTCTAAATGTTCACTTAGGATTTTATAGGCAACAGCATTCCATGAGCTTATAAAGGCATGCACTGAAACAAGATAAATGATGTTATGCGAGAGTTCGTATTTAAACTTATTTTAAATGAAACTGATATAGCTTGTTTGTTTTTATCCAAGCGTCTACAACGAGGAGTAAGTATAAATGACTGAGAAATAATAAGGGAATCAGGGGGAATGATACCCGCTTCCGATTCAATATAATCATCGTCATAGCTATGTTAAATAACGTGTCGATACAACTGTCATAAGTTAATGACTCTGGAATGGAATAAAAAAGAAACAAACAAAAACAATGCTATAGAAAATTAACTTAAATTGGGGTATACAACGACAAACAAAAATCAAAACCTTACAACAAATAAAGCTTCAGGCCCATTTTGTATCGAGTATTGACTGTAAGACTGTAAATCCCCGATTCAACATTTCAAAATTAGAGACCTTTTGTGGTTTTTCTTTAAACTCCATTGTCAGTTAAAATTTTGAAATTTTAACTCATGCAGTGACTCGCTGTCCCTCTATCTTTTGAAATTCTTTACCAACACGGAATTCCTTTGTTAAATTTTAACCTATCGAAATATTATTATCATATCAATTGATTGATAAGATATCACGCATGAGTGGGTTCTCTTTCCTAGATAAACCCACTTTAAACAAAATAAAACCTTCTAGTCATGTTTGGTTACGAAATTACTTCCATAGAATTTTCAATGACTTTCATTGCGGGAAGCTTTTAAAAAAAAATAATATTACATGAAATTCCAAAGGCCACTATCAAATCTAATTTTTATTTTGCAGGTGTACGAGTACTCATAGATAGTGTACTGAAATGACAAATCGACATTGAGTTAAACTGTCAATCAACAGGATCATTAAGAATTGCACCTGCTTCTGCATTGATGATGGAAGAAAATTGACGACGCGACAACGACGACGACGACAACGACATAAGGAAAACGACATTGATGAAGACAATATCCTATCAAGAGGCAACGACTTCGACAGCATCATCATTAAATGCAAAAAAGTCTTCTTCAAGCTTCTCTATCCAACCACTTCTTCAATCTACAAACGTAATTGCAAGGCAACTATCGAA
Source organism: Dasysyrphus tricinctus (assembly GCA_963921185.1). NCBI lineage: Eukaryota > Metazoa > Arthropoda > Insecta > Diptera > Syrphidae > Dasysyrphus > Dasysyrphus tricinctus. The sequence goes on from OY992531.1 coordinate 98,053,401, forward strand.
ATCCAAGAGAAACAAGAAAGACTACCACTCTTTGGTCCTCCAAGACATGCTAGACTTGTTGTACATAAAGCCTAACGTTTTGGAGGGGCCTCCAAGAGCTCTGTGTTTGCCTCTTAGACACGAAAAGACACAATGCATATCTATAGCTTCAGTGCCATTGCCATGTCTCTTGGTAATTCTGCAAGTATCTCATAGGTTGTGTCTTTTTTTATTGTATTTGTTTCAGCTAAAAGTAGTGGAAGAGCCTGATATCGCAATTTTCCCACCTCTTCGAGTTGATACTTTGCACTCAGCTTATGGTGGGGTCTCTAAAAAAAACTAAAACTAGCAATCGTATCGATAAAATGAATCGCCTATGGAGGGAAAACTATTCGTTTTTTTGTTTTTTTTTTTTACTAGTATTTTGTTTTGAAAATAGAAAAATCAGAGACTCACAGACAGGTGGAGTCTGGCGGCGTCTGAGTGGGTTTTTTTATGTCGTTTTTGAGGGAACAGAGTTTGAACAAACGAATTTAAAAATATGACTTTCAATTGGATTTCTTTCATTGATTTGAGAAATAATCTTAACAATTTTCATGACGCCATAATAATCGTCAGAAAATAATGTTTAAAAAACGACATTTTGACCAATACTCCCAGCGACGATAATCTTACGGGGGATTTGAACGTGCGCGTATTTATAATTGAATTTTGGGTATAATAAACAATCCACGGAGTCTTATCGGTACAGTTTTATTTTTAAAGTTATTATTGGATCTTGAACTGGGTGTGAGATTATGTTCTATAGTGGTTTTTTGTTGTTGTTGTGCTCAGTTCAATATAGAATCGTGCAATAACGGTGACTGTTTCTTTCAGGAGTGTCGATTTTATATTTTTAGTTTTATCAGTGAAGTTAATTGATTGGGTTTGAAGGTGTGTTATTTAGATAACGTGTTGAAAAATTAATAAAATATTACTTTAGCAAGTACCTACATAGCTCAAGGGTCAAATATGTTTCAAATTATTTTTTTTTCCACCCACCTGCTTCTCAAAAAACTGAAACTTTTGGGTAGACGCTTTCTTGTAAATGTGCAACCGACAGCAGCTTCATATATTTTATTATATTGAACCGAAATACGACGCATTCACTTAGGTTTTCAACGTTTATTCCTGTATTTAATTTTTACTATTCCTAAGGGCCAGTTTTTCAGTGCGAGATCATCCTAGTCTCGGGGTTTAACCTGAGCTAACTTTTCATTAACGTGTTTTTCAGTCAATTGAAATCCCAAGCTACCTCCGTTGCAGTTGTGGTGTCATCTCGATTTCGATAAGGAAAGTTATTGTCAGTGCAATTTCGTTGTGACGCCATCTCCATTCCGATGCGTAAAAGGCGTAGAAGGGTGATATTCATAGTGTCGCACATCGATGATCGTTGATTTTTGACAACTGAAAGATAAAGTTAATCCTCAACTGAAAAACTGTTCCTGACTTAACTCAGGGTTAATTTATTTTCAGGATTAGCTAACTCTGATTTAACTCAGAGTTAACCCTGAACTTAAAAACTGGCCCTAAATAAGATACGGTTTTTTTAATCAAGTATAATATCCGGTAGCTCAAACAAACAAAAATCACAGAATTACAAAAAAGAAAATTGAGTTACGACATTTTTGCCTTGGAAGGTCAGTGTAGCTTCTTAACGGTTATTGTTACGAACAAAATTCCAAAAGCGTTTTCTGTGAAGAATTACCTCAGCTATTGCTGTTTGTTGAACAGTTTTTATTTTTTCTAAAACTTACTTTCTTCGTGATACACATTTGGAAAAAAATTCAATCTCGTGACCTTTGACCACTAATAACGGACCTAGCGGTCATTGGATAGTTGAATACATTTTTCAAATTATAAATAGTAGCCTCACACAAACCAATGTGTGTTCCAAAAATCAGCTTGTTTCAATTATTTTCCTATCTTTGCCATTTTTATGTCTATTTTTACTGCGTGTTTGCCTTGTGGTAATAAATTAATAATCAAAGGTTCAAGGCTAGACACAAACATGTTTATGAGGGTGAAATGGGCTCAAAACAAAAAAGTAACCGATTTGAATATTTTTTATTTTTAAGTTATATTTATAGGATGGGGTTACATGCTACACATTTTTTTTTAATTTAGCTTCATTCTTAGGGTTAACAGGGGTAAAAACAAATAAAGGGAATAAGATTTTATAAATTTTTTTTTTTGGACTTAGAAGTTGGCCTTTCTGCTAGATACTTTTTTTTTATTTAGCCTCATATGTAAATGGGTGAATAGGGTGAAATGGGGTAGAAACAAAAATGTGATTATGATTTCAAATTCTTTGTAGGTATATTAAAAAGGTTATACAGCCTTAGAGCTTTATACTTTTCAAAATTAAGATGTTTGTAAGGTGATACGGGGTACAACAAATATGGAATCCGATTGTTAACTTTTATTTTGTAATAGAAAGGTAATAACACTGGTCTGCAAAAATCAACTTTTTTTTTCGCCTTCAAGTAATTCCTTGAAATTATGACAGATTTGACTTTTTTGAATCTAAATCTGGTTTCAGAAAAATTCTATCACGTCCAGTTTTTTTTAAATTAATTTTTGAAAAATATGATTGATTTGTAAAAAAGAGCCCTCTTAGACTTGGTTGACCTGGTAAAAACAAAAAACTATTTTGCCTATTCTGCTCAAATTTAGAGGACTTACTCCACATAATATTAGCTTTCACATGGCAAGAGATTTGTCATCATCCATCAATGTTCCCCCATATTTTAAACCGTTATTTAAGAAAAAACAACAGAAATTTCGTAGTTTTTATGATTTACGCTGTAAAAAACATATTTTTTTAGAAAATAATACAATTTCCCTATATTTGATATTCATAAACTCAAGTATATTAAATAAATAAAAAAAAAAATAACTAAGCGTTTTAAAATCCCAAAAACTTTTTCCCATTAGTATATGTATTTCACTGAGTGCTCTGTATAAAAAACTGGTAAAATATTTTGAAATATAAAAAAACACACCGATTCTACCAAGCTACACCTTAAAAAAGGAGTTTTAAAAAATAAAATAAGCTCAAAAATCCAAATAAACAATTTACTATAACTTTTTTTCTTTAAACATATTATTTTGTAGCTTTTTTCTGTTCACATTTTCCATTGTCTGACGAGAAATTGACCAGCAAAAATCTGCCAGCATTGCTTCTGACCATTTCCCGTTATATCTTCGTTCTATGTGCATCATGTCTTGATGAAACATTTTACCATGTTCATCTAAAACTACACCAAGGTTAACCGGGGGAAAAATCTAAGTGGGAGTCCAAAAAATGACTTTTAAGTGACATGTTGCAATTAAGAGCCTTGTTAGAGCTAAGTAGTTCTTGGATGATTTCCTTGAAACTACAATATCTTTGGAAGGAAAATGAATTTTAAAAAGATTTAAAATGATTTAGAAAGATGAAATATAGTTCTTTCAGGCCCTGTTATTAGTTTTTCTATCGGTGAAGAAATTCGACGTCAAAAGTACCCAAAAAACGGGTTTTTGACATGTTTGAATTGGAATATCTCAAAAACGTGACGTGCTACAGTAATTTTGACTTCGAATTCGGATTCAGCATGCCAAAATCCTTTAGAAAAGTATATTTTGGTTTAAAGGCGATTTTCGTTGCAGACCAGTGTAATTAGAGGATAGAATTCGTGAACCACTGGCTAGATATTTCCAAAAAATTAAGCTATTTAAAGGGTGAAATGGCGTAGACACAAACGAAGGTATCCAATTTTTCAATTTCTTTTTGTGTGTTTATAAATTGTCTTTCATACAACCATGTTCGAATAGGTGGACATATTGAGTAAAAAATATCATTCTTTTTATAATGCATGGTAGTAGCGTGGGCCCACTGAAGTGGGTGGGAACTGGGAAGATAATAGCTATACAAATATGATATTTATTTATTTGAACGACATTTTAAAATTAATTATGTTTTTTTTTATGCAAGTAGATCCGCTTAAAAAAATTGTTTCCCAAATAAATGCATCAAGAATTCCGTTTATTAAACGGTAATAAACATGACCGCTCATGAACAAATGGATATTTAAATAAGAACAGAATTCAAACCTAATATTATTGATAGAGGAAGAAATTAGTGGAGTTTTTTTTTCAATTTTATTTTAATCGAAAACATTAATAAAATAAAACACACATATTGCCTACCTAATATTTACATTTATTTATAATTTTGTTTTGTTAATTTTTTTCGAAACTTTTTTCTACACGAGCGAAGTCGGAGCGTGGCAGCTAGTAGTTGATACAAAATCAAGAAAATGATTACTTTTTACGAATGCAAAATCATCTCTTTATCTCTATTTAGATTTATGTAGATTTGTATATCACCAGATAATATTAATTTTATTGTTTAAATAATAAGCTCATTTTGCCATGGGGTGATATTTATCTTCGAAATAAGCAGAAAATATATTAAATAAAATAAATTATAATGTATAAGTAAGGTAAATAAATGTCAAAACCAGTTTGGATTTGTTAATATTTTTTTTTTTGTATTTAAAAATAACAATATGCAGAAAAGGTCGTTTGGTTAGATTAAATAATTTGAAACAAAACAAATAATTTGTATTGGAAATCATCGCTTATCGAAACTCCAATATGAATAATAGCTGCGAATCAAGCTCCGATTTCATCGTTGCTCGAATCGTTTATCACAGCTCTAACACAAAAACATCCTTAGAAATAAATGATCGGATTGAATTTTAGAAATTTTCAAGGTACATAACTATAAATCTATCATTATGTGCAAGATATTTTTTTCCGGAATATACCAACCAACGCATAGAAATCGTGATATTATTTGGACAACCGAAGCCAAAACCTGTATGATTAAGCTTGATACTAGAATATTTAATCGTAATGAACTAAAATGCACGATTGATCGCAGGAACTTGCTTTTCTATAGTCTTAAGCTATTTGTTGGCAAAGTATTGAAGGGATAATGTCCCTCAAGTTAGCAGAGCAAGGTGAGCAGAACATATATTTTGTGATGGCATTATAAAGCGCTTATTAAATGCTAGTTAAATGCTCAACAATTAAATTTAATGCTCAAGTACTTTTGGTAAAAATCAATACTAACTTTATTATAAACTTTATTTACAGTTGGCAGACCAATTTCCTAAAATAGTTAAAACATGTAGTATAAAAATTGGGTTTGGTCCTATATTAATGAGCTATTTAAATGCTCTGCGAATTAAAACAAAATAAATTAGAAAAAAACTTGATTTTGACAAAATAAATTTTTTTTGTCAGTTTTGAAAAAAAAAATTTAATAATTTTTTCCTTTAGATTTTTCGATTCAAATCTTTTTGATTAGTTAAATGCTCGCTTAAATGCAATTAAATGCTCCAATTTCGAAACAATTTTCGAAGATCTGAGCCAAAAAAAAAATCAATTTCCCATGTTCTGCTATAGCTTAAAATCGGTTTTTCTCATAGAAATTTGAATTTTTTGAGAAAAACCGATTTTAAGCTAGCAGAACATGGAAATGTATGGGAAATTGAATTATTTTTTTTTTTGGCTCAGATCTTCGAAAATTGTTTCGAAATTGGAGCAGTTAATTGCATTTAGGCGAGCATTTAACTAATCAAAAAGATTTGAATCGAAAAATCTAAAGGAAAAAATTATTAAATTTTTTTTTCAACTGTGACAAACAAATTTTATTTTGTGAAAATCAAGTTTTCTCAAAATTTTTCTTTTGATTCGCAGAGCATTTTAATAGCTCTTTAATATAGGACCAAACCCAATTTTCATACTGATTGTTTTAACTATTTTAGGAAATTGGTCTGCCAACTTTAAATCAAGTGAGCATTGATTTTTACCAAAAGTACTTGAGCATTAAATTTAATTGTTGGGCATTTAACTAGCATTTAATAAGCGCTTTATAATGCCATCACAAAATATATGTTCTGCTCACCTTGCTCTGCTTACTTGAGGGACATGAAGAGCTAAGGGTTCTTGACACGCAGCACAACTCTGCTGGGTCTCTGGACACTGTGGAATTCTAGGAAATGAAAAAGCAGATGAACTGGCCAGGACGGGTTCATCGTTAGATCTAAGTCTAACAGACTCCAGTGATAAAATTCTACCCTGTGCTATTAAACAGACAATTGGTAAGAAGATAGTGGAACTTACCAATGACAGATGGAATACACTCGTAACTTGTACCACTACAAAGAATCTGTGGCCTAGCTACAATAAAAAGAAAACGCACTAAATCATAAACCTGAAAAAGAGATCCGTGAATCTTTTAATAGGAATTATCACAGGACATAATCTCTTAGGGTATCATAAAAAGAAGATCAAAGGGCACGGTAGTGCCCAGCCAAGTTCGCGGCACTACACCCTTTTTACAGGAACAAACTCAGGCGATTTTCAACCCCCCTCTAACATCAGTACCAATAAAGTCAGAAACTTCAGATTCGGAGTATTTTCTGAACTGATCAAACAGAGGTGGCTCACCAAATTTCAACTCTTTAGCATTAATAGTTCCAGAGATATAGGACTTCAAAAATCGCAAAAACCGTAACTGATTGACTCACTGACTCACTGACAGATCATCAAAATTATGGAGCACTTCCCGACATCGTAGAAACTTGAAATTTCGCACAACGGTAGGCCTTGTGGTACATACAAAGGAAAAAATCGAAAATCTGCAATTTACTATTCAGGGGGCGGGGCATCCACCCACTTTCTAAAATATTCTATAAATTATATGGAGCCTTTTCGATTGTTGTAGAACAATGAAAATTGGTAGGTCGGTTGGACTTGAAGTACTTAGAAAGAAAAAATATCGAAAATTTGGAATTGTCCATTCAGGGGGGGGGGGGGGGGGCTTGACATCCACCCACTTTATCAGAATTGCTATTATTTTTCGGTTGTCGTAGAATTATGAAAGTTTGTGGAGCGGTAGGGCTTGACTTTCACCTGGCAAAATAAATCTTTGCAAAAAGGAGTGAAATCACAACAAAAACATGAATGTTAAAAAAGGAGCCAAGTTCTTATGTGTACAAGAAACCTGTGCGTAAAAAGTCAGCCAAAAAAAGTAATGAAATCTAAAATATATGCCAAGTTTTAAGTTCATGAAGGTTAATATCAAATATCTTAAGTAGAGTAATATCGAAACAATTCCAAATCATGACAGAAATTTGGTAATTAATGATTACTGATTAAAATTTGGTGGATTTACTTGGCAAGTTTTCTCTTAAATACTTACTTAATCACAAATTTAAAATGTATGAAAACTTGACCAGTGAACCCACCAAATTTTAATCAGTAATCATTAATTACCAAAATTCTGTCATGATTTGGAATTGTTTCGATATTACTCTACTTAAGATATTTGATATTAACCTTCATGAACTTAAAACTTGGCATATATTTTAGATCTCATTACTTTTTTTGGCTGACTTTTTACGCACAGGTTTCTTGTACACATAAGAACTTGGCTCCTTTTTTAACATTTATGTTTTTGTTGTGATAAAACTAAATAGTGAAGACTTATGCAGAGGCTGTAGAAGCGAAGAAGTGGAGGAGGAGATCCTTCACTACCTATGTCACTGTCCGGCACTCTGCAATATAAGGAAAAAATGTTTGGGTAGCTATTTCTTCAATGATCTAGCAGAAATCTCGAAGTCAACAGGCAATAACATCTCAAATCTAATGAACTTCATCAACGCCTCTAAACGGCTCGATGCTCCATAAGATTTCATAGGTTATATTTTTAAAGGGATGGTCCAATCCATCAGGGTACCACAATGGATCAACATTGAACTAAGTGTGACGAGAACAAGATCCACCGTCAGCCCATCAACCTCACCTAGCCTTTGTTTTGACCTAAATTGTGAAGCCTCCATTTGAAAGTAAAAAATACGCAGTTTGTAGGTACTACTGAATTTCAGCGTCTTCAAATTATTTTGTGTACACAATTTCATTAATTTGAATAATATTGGTGTGGGAAATGATGTTTGTAGACAAAATTCAACAAACGGAGCACTGTGATTCAACCAACTATATGTAATGTTTGTATGTGTCTCTTTCCGGTAGGTATGTTAAAGGAATATCTTAGGCTAAGATTATTATTCCCATACCCCTTAATCAAAAGACCCTTAAAGAATTATTTTATATCTTGCACTCCTGGCAGCATTGTACCTACATACATATAATATCGAAGTTGTTATACCTTCGTTGAGTCAAATAGATAACCATTTATGTTCGCTTCTCCTAACCTCTTTTAGAATATTTTTTCCATTACAATTTATTTTATTGCATCTGTGTTTCACGCCTCTCCCTAATACAAAATAAAAACAAAACAAAACAAAGCATTTAACCATCTCAGATGAATACCTTTCTTGGTGAGCACCCTACAAATATGTACATTTCTCAAAAAGAAAAAAAAATAAGTTTTCGAAATTAAACACTAAATTCATAAAGAACTCCACTTTCATGTCAAAAAAGCTAGGATCCCTCATTCGATAGCTCATAGCTCATACCCTTTGCGCCCTAATACTGCGACGTAAGAAAGGAAACCTTTCGGGCATCAAAAAGAAAGTGAAACTAAAACTGCCAAACATGATGAAATGTTTATAATGGTTTATAATGTGAGGGACTTTGAAATTTTTTTAACTGTATTAATCGGGGTTAGCTTTCTGTGATTCATCAATAAAAACCCATTGGCAGTTACATATAAAAAAAATTGTTTTTGTCATGATTTTTTAATAATTTAATAACTATATTCCCTTCTTTTTCTTCACTTGAAACTTGTGTTTTATGTTAACAACCCAGCAACTTATATTTCACACAAATAAAGATAAGCTATCTCTTAGCTTAAACACTTACCTAAACACTTAAATAAAAACACTTGCCTGACATAGAAGGATTCGATTACAAAATTTCAAAAAACAAGTCTTTGTAGAGCTCAAATACAAAATGAATGTAAGTCCACCGATAATAATTGTCAGACGATTCGTATAAAATACAAAACAAACGATTTTTTGCTGTCACTTGAGTAGATATAAAAAGAAAATGTCTTCTGTCAGCTGTCAGCTGTTTCCAATTGGAAAAACAAGTAGTGCGCATGTAGGTACCCACCAGTATGGAATTCCAAGAGAGGACAGGTGCAGTAGCAGTTCAGGCCAAACGCCAAACAAACCAAAACCATTCACTTGTAGTAGATACCGGCTGGCATGGCAAGCGTAGAGGATGCTCAATGCCCAAGTCTAATTATTGACCATGCCCAGCAATCGGAGTAAAATTTAAATGAGAATAGGGTCAGTTCAGTTCCAGAAAAAAAATGAAGGCATTCACATGTCGCAAGTCTCGTGTTTGTAAGTAAATGTCAAGTTAAAGAGGTCAATAAATTTATCCGCAGTTAAAGTCACACTTATGTATAGGTATAAGCAGCTCACCGACCGACCGAAGGAATCATATTACGGATGTCGAACATGTTTTTCGCGTTTTCACTTCCTCCCTCTGGCGCAGTGTTTGACTTAATTTTAGCCTCGGATGCACCCAAGGAATATTACATTTCAAGTTCGGAAATTCGAGTCAAAATGTTGTTTCCAATATGAATTTTCGCGTGTCATTCGATGGGAACATTGACAGCCGAGACGGTGTAATATTCCCATTTATAATTTTCAAGTGTTGCCAATGCTTAGTTAGAGTCTATTGAATACGAGAATGAACGTTAATTGAATTTTAAGGGATTGCCACTTAAAACATGTTAAGTGTCTGAACAAAGGCGGTTTTAATGAAGTTCTTTTTTTTTTAAATGAGCACTCTTCTTGTTTTAGGTTTTCTTTTTTTTTTTTGGTTTGTGTGTCATCAGCTTGTCGTCTGCCTGGTGGTGTCTTTTACGACATTCCCATATACCTACTTGAAGTTGCTTTTCTTGCGGTTGAACCATGTAATTACTGCCAATTATGTTTTAGTTTATCTTTTGGATTGTTTTTCTTTTCGTTTTGTTTTTGTAGATCTGTCTTATTTAAAAGATCCAAATCAGGAAAACAAGTTTGCCTACATTACAAAAGTAAGTACATTAATTAAATATACCAAATAAACGACCTTGCAGACTTTTATTGCTGAAAAATGAGTTCGAAATTATACGATCAGTATAAGAATGTTCTCATTTGTCTCTATCGGATGGTGGTTTGTGTTGTGTGTATTTATGGAGAAACTTTATTTTTAGAAAGAACAAAAAAATAGAAAACAAAATTAAATAAATGAAGAGCAATTTATTTTTATTTTTGTGATTGAATCAACAGGTAAGCATCATTCCATTATTTTACCACAGCAAATGCGAACACATATACATAGGTATGTTGTATGTATGTACTGTATGTAGGTATACATAATTAATTCCAAGGTAGGTAATTCGTTTGAAAATATTTATAATGAGCTTCGATGATTGAATGATTATCTCTTCCATTTTTATTTAAATTATTTTTAAACAAAACTAAGAACAATTTATGAGTCCTATTAATATTAAAGCTTCACCCTCTTGAAATTTGAAAAAAAGTTTGATCGGTAATAAGAATTCTCTTTTTTCAAAATATCCGAGAATATTTAAAGATAAATTTTTTGTAAAGTCCTGTCCTTTACCCGTTTTTCGTTCAATTTTTGTCAAAATCACTTCAGGCTGTTTTATGATTATGCCGAAAAATAAAAATAAATAATTGCTCTGTTCCAAACATTGACCAAAACTACTAATTCTTACTGTTTGTCAACAATTTTTGTCCTACACTTCAAAATTTGGGAAGTTTGAGTGAGCCTCTAACAAAAGAGTAAAACATTTCCCCTTCCCGACATAAACTCTGCCCTAGAAGCTTCTTTGGGCTGGATACTGAAATTGTTTGGTCTGTCAAACATCAAGTTAACGTTAGGAAGATATCAGATTCTTGAAACAAAAAAATTGTCAAAAGTCGGCAATTTGCTTCTCTCTGAGAGAATTTCCTCAAAATTAACAGACTTACAATTTGTTCAGTTATTGATTACTTGTAATTGTAATTGAAAAATTCAATTACAAATTAAAATAATTGAAAAAACACTTACTTCATTTAATTACATGTAGTTGCAAAAAAAAATAATTTAACAAAAAAAGCAATTGAAAAAACCTGTAATGATTACATTTTTTTGTAGTCAATACACACAAATGTAATTGATTACAAAAAATATCAATTAGATTTAAAAATACGTGGCAACCCTTAAAAATATAAAAATCAAAAACTGTCTCAAATTCAAATAACTGTGAGTATCTCAACGACTGTGTACAAGCACGATTTTTAGTTTGTTCACATCTGGTAGATTAAACCTTTCAACCCATCTACAAGTTAAGTCCATGCTCATACACCTAATATGAACTTAATAAATGGTACGGAAAGGTTTTTCCTTTACATATTGTTCAATGTAATTGATATTTTGTGTAATCAATTACATTTGTGTGTAATGATTATAAAAAAAATAATCATTAGGTACGGATTTTTCAATTACTTTTTTGTCTTCAATGACTTTTTCCCAATTAAATGTAATTATTAATTGAAAATTTTCAATTAAAAATTACATTTAATTGTAATAATTGAAAATATCCAATAACAATTACATGTAATTGTGATTGGAAAAAGTCACTGATTACATGTAATTGTAATCGAACCATGTAATCAATTTCAAAATGTTATAATTACTACCCAACTCTGTTCACCCACAAGCCACAATTCATTTTTATTTTTCATTTCCATAATTAAATGGAAATGTTTGTTTTACTTCGGATTTGACGATACGCGTTATTTTTGTGGGCACTTTATGGTGTCCGGTATTTAACGAAATGATTGTTTTCAATCAGGCGCCTCAAGAATTAAGTGCCCCTCATATGAGCTGCGAATAGCGAACTGCGAATTGCGAATAGTCTCTAATTTTGACACTTTCACTTGAGTGGTCGCCGACAGACGCGAATTATCATAAGAAATAAACCAGTAACATTGGTGCTAACAAAAATTTGAGGTTTAATTCGAGCGAATCTCTCATTCGCAGATTTGTGGATGTGCCCTGATGTTGTTGATTGCGAAAAGTTTTGACAGTTCGCACAAAATTCTTGTTGGTCACGCAGAAAATATAAAAATGCTAATTTAACAATTTAAACTAATACTAGGCCGTGCTTTCTTCTTAAATTGTAGATAGGATCGTTTAAGCACTTTGTCGAAAAGTTAAAACTAGAATTTCCTGATATTTATGCGCTTGGAATTGAATAAACAAATTTATTCGCATTCGCAGGTCGCAGCTCATGTGTGCCACTTAAAAAGTGCTTAAAGAGTGAATGGAAACTACATACCTTCCTATACCTACATTTTTGAATATATAGTCTTTTAAAGGGATAAGGATGATCTGATCTTAAAAGGAATAAGAATAGATAAATGCTGTAATTAAAAAATATTTGTGAAATCCTGAAAGGGGGTTTCTAATTTAAACACTAAAATAAATTGGGTGGCGCAACAGGTCGTGGAGAACCAGGGCCTAGTGACTTACAACTCTCAACCATTCCTGTGTGCGTGTTGTTGTCAGGAATGGAGGGAGTTTTTTGCCGAGTCCGAACGGCTAAATTAGAAACACTTTTTTATGACAAATATACTCTTGGAGGATTTATCAGTTCCTCGCAAGCGGCAGTACCTCGGATAAAACATTTCTGTTCTTAGGCGGCACGGCTAGGAATCGAACCCACACCTTCGAATCCCACAGAAACTTTTATAACTTAAGTAATTGGGCCTATTCGGCGTGATCTTTTATTCTGCTATTCTCTTATTATGCTATAAATTTCTATACAAAAGTTTGAGCTGTCAAAAACTCTTTTATGAATTATGATTTTGGTATTCGGCATGCTCAATCTGTTATTGAATCTGCTAAGAAATCTGTTATGATCTGTCAAACTTTCGAACTCAGAAGAAAATTTTGTACAAATCGCATTTTTGGTATTCAGCATGCCAAAATCTGTTATTAAATCTGCTATAAATCTTAAAGAATAGAAGACAAACTTTTGTGACTTTAATCATAAAAGATTTCAATGAGAGCACAGGTATATCAAGTAGAAATGGATATTTCTATAACAAAATGTTCTTAAAACGAGACAAATGTAAGAAAATTATATAAAAAAATTGTTTTATAAACAAATAAGCAAATTAAAATAAAATTATTTTTGTAGAAGAAAGCGTAGAACACAGGAAAGCTCGCTGCAATTAGATCAACAAGCTCCATCGGCTAAGCGGAGTCTGTTAAATGTCCTAATAGCCCCAGTGTGTTATGTTATTACACGAAAACGCCGTTCAAATCACCTTGAAAAAAACAATCGAGTCCTTGCAACAACTATTCGCAGAAGATATAGCATGACAAAATGGAAGTGCCAAGAAACGACAATCGTCATCACGACAGGCCTAGCCATACAAAAACAACTTAATTACAAATTATTTCTGTTTTATTTATTCAAGCTACAATTAAACACTGAACTAAACACTAAACTGTCCAGAATTCCTCTTGAAAGAACGCTTCTGGAAATTGTATTTGATCAACGAAATTGGATCCACTTCCACGGCACCATCATCCAATCTTATTTCCTGGATGTTGGTGGTTTCTCCTAATCTCTAGACTCCTACGGTGTAGGGATAAGTCTCTTTTTAGCTGCAACAATTTTTTTTCAATGAAATTCATAACAGAACAGCTGATTATGACAACAGATTTTAGGTCTGTTCATTAACTGATTTCGTTTCCGAAGTTTTATAACAGAATTTTTTAAAAGTTCGAACACCTGAATAGAAATCATAAAAGATCTTTTATGCTGAAAATCTTTTATGATTCATAGCAGAAAATTCATAACAGATGTGGCAGAATAGGCCTAAATATCTAATAAATTCTAAGATTGCATTTCAGATAAAAACTTTCAAATAAAATATCAGCAAATAAGTAAAATACAATACAAATGTAAATATAAATATAAATATAAATATAAATATAAATATAAATATAAATATAAATATAAATATAAATATAAATATAAATATAAATATAAATATAAATATAAATATAAATATAAATATAAATATAAATATAAATATAAATATAAATATAAATATAAATATAAATATAAATATAAATATAAATATAAATATAAATATAAATATAAATATAAATATAAATATAAATATAAATATAAATATAAATATAAATATAAATATAAATATAAATATAAATATAAATATAAATATAAATATAAATATAAATATAAATATAAATATAAATATAAATATAAATATAAATATAAATATAAATATAAATATAAATATAAATATAAATATAAATATAAATATAAATATAAATATAAATATAAATATAAATATAAATATAAATATAAATATAAATATAAATATAAATATAAATATAAATATAAATATAAATATAAATATAAATATAAATATAAATATAAATATAAATATAAATATAAATATAAATATAAATATAAATATAAATATAAATATAAATATAAATATAAATATAAATATAAATATAAATATAAATATAAATATAAATATAAATATAAATATAAATATAAATATAAATATAAATATAAATATAAATATAAATATAAATATAAATATAAATATAAATATAAATATAAATATAAATATAAATATAAATATAAATATAAATATAAATATAAATATAAATATAAATATAAATATAAATATAAATATAAATATAAATATAAATATAAATATAAATATAAATATAAATATAAATATAAATATAAATATAAATATAAATATAAATATAAATATAAATATAAATATAAATATAAATATAAATATAAATATAAATATAAATATAAATATAAATATAAATATAAATATAAATATAAATATAAATATAAATATAAATATAAATATAAATATAAATATAAATATAAATATAAATATAAATATAAATATAAATATAAATATAAATATAAATATAAATATAAATATAAATATAAATATAAATATAAATATAAATATAAATATAAATATAAATATAAATATAAATATAAATATAAATATAATATAAACTTGGATGATTAAAGGGGCAAAATTGTTACTTGGGTTCCCACCTACATGCTCTGAATATTTGGCAGATTTTACACAAATTTCTTAGTATGCAAAAAAAAGGTACCTATGTTGTCAAAATCTGACTCAAAGCAGCCAAAAATGTAGAAACGTTTTTTCTTCTTAGCACGGCAGTATTAGAATATAAATCTAGTTTAAAGAAGCCAAATAAAGTTTTTTAATTTCTTAGAAAAAAAAAATAGTTCCGAATTTAGTTTCTAATATGTATATTAGGGTGGTCCTTATTTTAAAAACTTTTGAGTAATCGTTTTTCTTGTTCATTGACATCTTAAAACACTACCCTATTTTTTCATTTTTTTTTTAAATCACGTTAACACTTGCCGCATTGAGCTTAAAGTTAATGCCCCTGTGAGAGTTAGGGATTATTTAAATACTGTTTTAGCTCCAAAAATAACGGTACTTGCTATACAACCGTTATGAAAACCTTATTTATTTTAAAAACAGCTCAAAAGATTTCGATAATAATTTTAAAAATGTTTGTACTCGAAATTGAACTTTTTGAGCAAGAACGTGCGACCCAGTCATGCCTTTTATTTTTTTTTTATATTGAAGCAAGAGTAGGTAACAGATTTGAAAGTGCACTTTATTAATTCTGCAAATCAAATTTATAATAGCACCCGGTTATGGTCGGTTTTATGAAAATTCAAATTTTCAAACTCATTGCGGAACGTGTTAATACAATCCGATTAGCATGAATTTTTTTTGGTACACGTTTTTAATGTAGAAGAACAGAAAAAAATGGTGCTCAGTAAAAACAAACATTTTTTTTCTCCATACAAATAAGGACCACCCTATTTTATATGTATTTTGCTGAGAAGAAGACAACAATAAAATAAAAGTTTAGCATCTCGAATAATTTTCTAGAGTTTTCAGCAAAAAATAAGTGAAACATATTTTGATTTGCCCCTCTTGGACCATTTTCCTTAGGTAGGTATGCCATTTTAGGCCAGGTTCCCCTAATACCTACCTCTAATAGATTTTTTTATTTTGAATTTTCTCATTTTTATTTAGCTGAGCTGAACGGATTAAGATTAATTTTTATATAAAAATTGCTAACAAGTTTGAACAAAAATTGCATTTCAGAATTTTCCAAAAATAAGTTTTTGATTTTTAAAAAATTGATTTCAAAAACTATTTTTTTTTGGAAAATTGATATCTTAAAAATAGGTTGACAGTTTTTTTTTTTGGCAACTTAATATTTATATGCACATAAATAAATACTTAAGACTTGCATACCAAAATTTTTCTAAAAATGATATAGGTACTTTGAATAAAATAAAAATAATTTTTTTTTAAAAACCACTCCAACTATTTTAATTTTTTTTCTATGCAATCACATTCAATCAAGAATAAAGATGGTGTTCATTTTCTCGCTTCAAACTATCAAAAGATTTAAATATCGTATTTCGAATGCTTCTTAACATTTTTCACTCATAATTTCCATGTCTTTATATATAATTTTCTTAATCCCTCAGCTTTTTGAACCATTAAATATAATATATGCCTACTTTACTATTAACTTGGTTTATCCACTGTAATTTGAATCTAAAGGAAAAACAAATTAACCTTGATTAGATTTTGTAAAATCCAAAACCTTAACCTTTAATCATAAAAAGGCCTTGTATTTCTTTTTTTCAGTTATTTTTTAATTATTTTTAGCATAACAAAAAGTATAATTAATTTAAGCCTGAAATCGTTTTTGTATGAATAATTTTTGCATCGCATTTTAATTCTTAAAAATTATTTTTAATTATTAATAAATAACAAAAACAATAAAAAAACAGGTAGGTACTACAAAATTCACAAAGTACCAAAGACACAATTATTCACATTTAACAAATAAACATAAATAAATAAAAATAACGAAATTTCTCCTCTAAAATGTTTTTGGAATTTTTGCAATAGCTAGGTTTTTGTTTTCTACTATGGGAGGAACCCTTATTTTAAATCTATGAATTTAGCACAGTAGTGGAATATTTAAGAGTAATGTATGAAAAGCGAAGACTAACAACTAAATTACGATTTCTCAGCGAAATAAAATGCACGACTGGATCGCACGTACTTGCTCTTATGTTCAAGTTGTGTGGGGCTTAAGAACTTTAACAAATATTTAAGTAATTATAGAAAAAGTATAGAAAGCATATTTAAATCGTTCTTTTAAGTGTATAAACAGTCTGATAAATAACTTAGAGCTCAAAAAAAAGTATGCCATTTGATTACTTGAAAAAATATGAATATATGCAAAAAAAAAATTTTAAATCGTTGGAGCCGTTTTCTTAAAAATTAATTTTTTATATATAAAATTTTTGTAACATTTTTCAAAAAAAAAATTGGTATGCCAATTTTGAGTATATATTAATATACATTTAAAACTGAAATTTCAAAATTATTCATCAACCCGTTTTTGAAATATTGAATTTTCAAAAAAAAATTTTGAATCTTTTTTTAAAAATCCAAAATTTATTTTTTCAAAAATTTTGGTATGCAGTATTATTAATATTCTAGCAAAGCTTTTGTGAAAAAAATTTTATTGGAATCGGATGAGTGGTTAATGAGAAAACCAAAAATCAAAAAAACCGTTATATGGCAGGTACCGTTAATAAAAGTTTTTGGTGATTTTTTTTCTTACTAAAAGGTACACCATATCTACAATAATAGACTGATTTTTTTTTATCAAAATCGTTGGAGCCGTTTTTGAGATAATTAAGCTTTTCCTTAATGGTTGTATGGCAAGTACCGTTATTTTTTGAGCTAAAAAAAAAATTTCAATTTCCCCTCTGGAGAGTTACAAAAAAACCTTAAGTTCAAAATTTGAAGAAAATCGCTTCAGTAGTTTAGGCTGTAGGTTGAGGTACATACAGACAGACAGACAGACAGACAGACAGACAGACAGACAGACAGACAGACAGACAGACAGAATTGTGCCACCCACTTTTTTCGTGTTCTCTATCATCGTAATGTCATGTTTGATTGTTATCTCGAAATTTTTTTTTTGCACGAATCCAAAACTTGCCCTATAGTACCTATATCGCAAGTAAAAAGGGAGAACTGAAGATATTCCAAATAGATTTTTAAGGCGATAATTAGAAGAATCAGATGCTGTAATGAGTATTTTTAGAGTAAAACAACTATTTCAGTGTTAAACATAATCTAAAATATAAAAAAAACGTGTATTTTGCATTTTTGGGACAGAACATCTGGGAAATCTGTTGTGATAGAGTCAGATTTGAATTCAAAACACCAAATTTCTTTTTCGAAAATCACACTTTAGTTTCCGTGAAAAAAGACATTGTTTTATTTGTATCTACTCTAGTTATCAAATACCAAGCAATTTTAATTTTAAAACTATTCGCAAAAATAAAACAATAATTAAGCCTCAAGTGAGGAATTCATGTTGCGGTAGTAAGCTATCTCAAGAATCTCAAGAAAATGTAGTCAAGAGCAAGACCAGGGCAGTATAGCTCTTAATACATGTTAAATTCCGGAATAGTTGGAACAATTCCCTTATTTTGGACAGAATCAACAAATTTTGCTATATTTAAATCATAATTGGTTGACCAACCGCGATTTTGTAGATTCAACGGTTTCTTTTTCAAATACACTAGGTATAATAAGACTGAAATTAGCGAACGCAAATCTCAAAATCATAATTCTGTTAATGCACAAAACGGTAAAATTTTGAGTGGTAACTCGTTTCGCAAAAATTAATTTTGTAGTATTTATGGATAATTTTTTTTTTTCAAGAAACAGTTGTAAAACGTGAAATTCCGCACCACTACTATATAGGACGGTAGTTGACCAGCAAAATCTAAAAATAATTTATTTTCAAAGTTGATTTTGTGATTGAGTGTGAAACTTTTTGAATGCTCCAATTTGTTGCGCAAAAATTAGTTTTTTTAGCTTTTATGGATGCTGCTTTATTTGAAATTCAAATTCGAAAATGCTCATTTTTGTACTGCTTGAGCTCTTACAGTTTTTTTCATATTCAAGTCTCAAGTGTCCGCTAGTTTAAGAGCCCAAAATCAAGTCCCTAAAATGTTAAGAAATAAAATATCTATAAAATAAAAAAAACCGTTGGCGCTAAAAATTTTTGCTTTGCGCAACAAATTAGCATTCAAAAAGCTATAAATTCAGCAAATTTTTGTTTTTGAAAATCCCATTTTTTTTAATTTCCCCCTTACTTCAATGTTATTTTAGAGGACGACATCTTTCGCACCAAAAAATCTCGCGAATATCAACTGAAATCTCAGAGTATTTAAAATCTCGCATATCAATATCTCGCAAATGTATCTTCATTTCGCCAATTCAAATCTCACAGTAGCATGTCGTTCTGTTTCTAACTGAAAAATTAAAATCTTGTGATCCAAAAAAATAAACTTAAGAACGAAAAACGTTTTTTTTGAATTTCGCAAAATAAGCTTTCGTACGAGATTTAAATTTGCGAGGTTTTCATAAAAAAAAATTTCTTAGCAATGCAATTAAATTTTGCGAGATTTAAAAATGCAAGTTTTTAGTTTGCGGTATCTATTTTGTAGTTAAGAGATTGTTAAAAGGGATTTTCTTATTGAGATTATGCCGCGTATTTCGTATTGCGAGATTTTGAATGCGATATATATTAATTCGCGAGATTCAAGAAAAAGCTTTTCTTTAAGTTTCCTTTTTTAGGCTTGCAGTATTTAAATTTTTCATTGCGAAAATTAGAGTGATATGTTAATGTGATTTAAATTTTCGAAGTATAAATTTGCAAGATTTTGATATACGACATTGCGAGACTATGGAAATCAGGCTTATTAATTTGTGAGAAACAAATTTTTGTTTTTAAAATGCGAGATTTCGTTATTTGAGGTTTTTTTTTTAATTTTGCAAAATCAAATTTTTTGTTGTGTCAACAGAAAAATAAATTTTAGTGTAACGCTGCTTAATTTTTAGTTGAACTTGACGTCTTTGATGTATAGAGAAACTTTTAAACTACAAACATTTTTTTGTTAAAATCTAATTAAACAAAACACTTTCTCTCAATTATCTAAATTAGTAGAGCGTTAGCCAGAAGAATTGCATTAACATTTTCAATTGCTTTAATTAAATTGTAGGTACCTATTATGCCTACCTCTAGGTAGGTATAGGTAATTGACAAACATTCCATTCGTGGGCGACAAAATGATAATAAGCCTATAATTGTATGTTAAATTCAGTTGAGATTTCGCTCATTAAAAATTTTCAAAACAATCTAGACCAGTAGTTGCCAAATAAGTGCAAGTGTAAAAGACTCAAAGACTGGACTCGATTAAATTATAACAGCCAAATCACTCTCATTTCTCACACACCCAACCTGAATGTGAAATTTTCATTCAAATGACAACTCTATACTAATAACTTCTCTATCTTTGACACTTAATTGGCACTTGTTCTGCTGTTTAATATCGTTCAGTGACAAAAATAAAAAATAGCCGTCATTCTTTTTGCAATTGATGCTCTTGGTGACGTTTATATGCAGCTCCGTCTATTATAGTAGGTACCCAAACTCTATTTATAAATAAAACATTTCGACTGTTGAAGTTTCTGAAATCTCAAACATTTTCGCACTTTCAAAAATCTAAACACGAATTTTTCAGCTAAATTTCCACTTTTGCTGTCAATAAACTTAGATTGATTTTTTTTTGTGGATTCGCTGCTTATAATGCTCTTGCCACATGCAATGCAATTGTGCAAATTGATTTAATTGAAAAGAGACAGAGAGATAGTTGTTTTGATTTCTTGGCTGACTCCTGTTCCGTCAAAGTGTCCGAGGGAAATTTGTCAGATTTTAGAAACGTGAACTGACTAATTTTTCTATTCCTATTTTCACTGTCTCTCTTGAAATTTATTGCTAAATTACATTGTTCTCCTTTCCCTACTATGACTGACCCTGCACACGCTAAGGGATAGGCTCGACCTGTCTTCAAAATCATTGCCATTGCCAAAAATGCCATACCATGCCCATCAACATGCCGTGGCGCACATTTTTATCGGATTTTCAAAAATATCTTAAGAAATTAAATTTAAATAACCCCAACGAATAGATAGGTTAAGGTACCCGTACCCTACCTATACAACGAATTGTTTCAAATTAAGTTCTAATACTTATTTATGGGCCTCAGGGTCAGGGTGAATTTTCAATCAATAAAATATTTGCTTACCAATAAATAATTCGCGCTTTTTATGATGAACATTCACAGCCAAGTTTCACACAAATGTAGTCTCCATTCACAATAACAAATTGAGGTATTATTGAACTGGTTTATTATTTTTTTATTATAATCAATTTTTAACTTCTTCTATTTATCAATCGATAGACAAATAAACAAATTTTTAAAATATTTCACAGCACTTGTTCGCACTCCTTGTGTTTACATTTGCGAGTTAAAATGTAAACATGCACTTTTTTATTCACAATAACTTTTGTTTTCAATTGTTTTGGGTAACTGCGTATCCAAATAAAATAATTTTATTTATTTATCAAGATGACAAGGCTTATCAAATCTTTCATAGAGCAAGAACATACTACGATCATAATATACGACGACAAAAAATTACATCGATTTTTCGAAATCTGAATCGACAGACAAGTAACACACGTCTTACTCGAACGACAAATCTATGAAAACTGATTGCATCTAATTTGCTTTTGGTTTGTTCTTCGGGGGTATATTATGGTCTCTATTTTGTGGTGTTCTTCGGTTCGATATGAGTTTTTTTTTTTTTTTTTTATTTTTTTCAAACACAATTTTTCTTTAAAGAATAACAGAACAGTGAAGGAATATCGGCGCGTGCTTGCTCCTTGCTTGTTGGAATTTGGTTGTATTTATGTCTTGTGTGGTGGGATATTTTGTGCATATTGAATTTGTTAAGTAAACTTTTCGTAAACATTGAAAGAGAAATGTCAAAATTTGTTGGGACAGCGAAAGAAATGTTCGATGTGGTGCATTCATACTTGTGTTTTTGAATAATCTGTTATCAGTTACAACATTTATCTATTTGCCAGGGTTTTTACATGATGATGAAGCTAACATGCTGTTAAATTATATTAACATTATTATAAATGATGGGAAAAACTTGGGTTTATCTGAGATAAATGAAAATAGAAGTTTATTAGTAAAAACGCTTAAATCAAAAGAAAATTAATCAAAGAAAAAATAAATTCTTTTGGTTAGCACAAATTGTTTTTAACTTCATGAGGAGCAAAACAATAATGAACCTTACCTAAAGCGATAGGATGATCATATTTTTTGTAAATAAAAATGTTATGTCTTCTTCAAAAATATTTTTTGCACGAAATTAGGTAATTGTTTTGCTTACAATGATATAATGAGTCAAAAAGGTCAAGATGATTGAGTCGAAATCTCGGACGTAGGTTTTTTTTTTTATTTCTTATGAAAGAACTAGGCTTGATAATATGTTATTAGAAATGGTTGTCTTTTTTGTTAATACCTACCTACATCTTTTGATTTTCAAAATATTTATTTGGAAGAAAAAGAAAATTGCACAACTTTAACTTTGGACTGTCCTTCATCTTCAGTTGGGTTTAACATTCAAGTGGGAATGAACGACGAGACATATTTTAAATGATAAGGTATAAAGGTGAATGCACGAAATTACCAACACAAAATGTTTTAAAATAAAGAACATATGTAATAGGTACCTATTATATGTTTATACATTAGACTGTGTCAAAAAAATGAAAATCTTAATGTTTCATGATTGATCTCGGTGGAGCGGCTCCTAATATAATAATTCTCCTAAAAATTTACCTCTGATTTGAAATGTATTTGTTACACACTAAGTATGAAATTTAGCTTGAAATTCATTTTCGTTATCCTCTCGCTTGGGCGCCATTTTTCAAAATCTGTAGTCCAGTTCGGTAACTGAAATCCCTTGGCTTTTTTTGGGGAAACCTTATTATTTTGATGATATTTTGCTTAGGAGTCATATTGTTGGAATCCTGTCACCATTTTCAAAAATGGTGTTCGTTCAATCTGTGGAAAATAGTAAAATAATATAAGACTCTTAAGTTACTTGGAAAATTTCCATGATTAAATTTCGAATGGAGTCTCAAAAGATGGGTGTTGAGTAGACGCAATTTTGGGTAAATTTCCAGTGTTGCCACTTTTCGCAAACATAGGTACTTTTCTTATGTCAAAAGTTGGAACCCCCACTTTTTTCATGATTTGTAATATTTTCAACAGGATAAAAGTTGCGCGAAGTTTGTTCGTGTTCAAAATATTGAAAAAGTAAGATAATAGAATATGAAGAATATTTTAAAAGAAACCTGGTGTTGCGTTCTTACGCTTATATCCAGGGCCGTAACTATGGTAGGGCATTAAGGGGGCAATGCGAATGCCCTACTTTAAAATACCAATGCCCTTCCTTGAAAATACCATCAAACATCGGTACAATTCTCCTAATTTTCTTTAATTTACAATCAAACATCGGTACAATTCTCCTAATTTTCTTTAATTTACAAAAAAGAAATAAGTTTGAAGGATGGTCATCTTATCGTCACAAGTTGATATAAACGAGGGGTGTTTCTTTAGAAAATAGCTTGTAGATAATGTAATTTGTAACAATTTTTCAATTAAGAATATTTTTCAAGCCCGCACTTTCGGGTGCTTTTTTAACTTTTTTGACTAATTTGTATGAAAACAAAACGCATTACACTAATAACAGGTTAACAACACAACATGATGCTTAATATTTGCCCTGCACACAAGATTCCTCTTTTTTATCGTTTTCTTAAAGAAAATATTAGAGAGATACGTAGAGAAGTACTAATGCAAAGATCTAGCTCCACAAATAACATTCATATAGGTTTTGAAGGATTTGAAATCGCATACAAAAATTTCATTCAATGTTCTTTTTTTGCGGGATCTTCGGTCTTAAGACAAAATGGTTGTTTTTGAAGGTTCGCAGATATTAGCAGCTTATTTTGATTGTATTCGATACATGATGGTTCAGTGTAAGATAAGTATGACGGGGGAGTACAAGGGGACATTTACTTTTTCTTAGCTGAATTTTGTATCTCACTTAAAAAAGGGACCGATTTAAAAAATTCTCAATTACCACAATTTTTTTCTAAAATTTAATTTGTTTTTATATGCTCAAAAAAGGAAGGAAGAGGAGAGGACCTTAAAATATAATCATTTTTGAAATTTGCTCATATTTTGCTTCAAATTACTTAAATTTCATTTATCTGGAATTTTATATTCAGAAACTTATTTCATAAAAAAAACTAATTTCAATCAAAAATCGAGTCGAGAAAATGATTTTTGTTCTGCCCTGAACCACAGTGCACCGGTATTTGCGTCTGTACGTCTGTGCGTCTGTGCGTCTGTACGTCTATGCGTTCACTGTACATCGATCAAGACGCTAGATCCTCAAAGTGTTTATCAATTTGCTTCAAATCTGGTAAAGGACATTTTTATGTGGTTTCCTGGAGGACAAATTCAAATATTTTTTTACACGCTATCAGTACTGCTTAATGTAACATTATTTCTGTTCTCTTCGGGTTTTTTCACCTTTATATACTTGGAACTATTTACATGTCACAGTCATCATGGCTCATTGATACCATAATTGATACGATTTGCATTGTTATAAAACCTTTTGGAAAAAATAAGCTTGATGGTTAGAAAAAAAAATCGTGAAAGAAAAAATGTCCGTTGTCAATTTGAAATTTGCAAAAAAAAAATAACGAAATGAGGCAGCTCTATGCAAAAGAAAACACAAATGCCAAACGAAAATTTCTTTTCCCAAAACGTATGACGGTCAATGAAAAATTTAATTTTGTTATTACTTTTTTTAAACGTATTATTTATTTTTATTGTTAGGTGCCAGTTATAGCTATCATTGAAACTCATCATTGAAAATTTTAATAATTGATTTTGAGA
Source organism: Dasysyrphus tricinctus (assembly GCA_963921185.1). Classification (NCBI taxonomy): domain Eukaryota; kingdom Metazoa; phylum Arthropoda; class Insecta; order Diptera; family Syrphidae; genus Dasysyrphus; species Dasysyrphus tricinctus. Next base: position 98,078,521 of record OY992531.1, read on the forward strand.
CGTTTAGGAAGTAAAATCATTTATAATTTTGATGGACAGATTAATCTTAAGACTTAATTAATATTTCTAGCCAAAAAATTAATTCAAATAGGCCCAACTTTTCCCATAAAACTACTTTTCTTGTTTCAATGATTGAACTACCTTACCAATGATCATTGAAAAATTAAAAGTCAATATTTGTGAAAAATGGGCCTATTTGGATTTTTTTTTTTATTAAAAATATTAATTAAGTCTTGAGCATTAATCGTCCATCAAAGTAATAAATGATTTTGCTTTCTAAACGCCTCAAGGGCAAAACACAAAAGATTGCAATGAACTCAAAGAATTCAAAAGACTTCAAAAGAATGCAAACATTCAAAAAATGCAGAAGTCTTCAAATAAATTCAAGACTTCAAAAGAATGCAAACAAATTTAAAGGATGCAAAAATTCGAAAGACTTTAAAAGAATGCTTGAAGTCTCAAAAGATTCAGTTGATGATGACAAAAGATTGAAAAAAAAAATATTGCAATTATTTAAACGAAAAAAGGAATGGCGACTGCATGTTTTGAAGTCGCATTTTAATGAGAAAATTAAAAAAAAAAAAATATTCTATGAGAGGTAGGTACTTGATTTCATTTCTTCGTGAACTTTTTGTTTAAAAATTAATAATTGTCCTTAAGTGGGCTCAGGGTCAATTATTGTTTATTTATTTTATGTGTTATAGACGTTTCGGAAGGTACTACTAATATGCTAAGTGTCAAATTTTATATTTTTGTAGTAGAACGCACTAATTTTGACCTACTTACGAAAAAAATCAAAATCGTAGGAGCCGTTTTTGAGAAAAAATATTTTCCTAAATGGTTTTTTAACTTTTGTATGGAAGTTACCGTTATTTTGTCATAAAATTGAAATTTGTACCGTTATTTTTTGTTCTAAAAAAAAATGAAAAAACGCGTGGGCGAATCACCGACTACCACTAGCACCAAGTTTTGAGAAAATCAATGCAGCCGTTTAGGCTGTAGCCGAACAGACATACAGAATTGTGCCACCCACTTTTTTCGTGTTCTGTATCATCGTTATGTGATTTTTGATTGTTATCTCGAATTTTTTTTCTTGCACGAATCCAAAACTTGCAATTTAGTATCTACCTATATCACAAGTAAAAACGATTTCTCTTCAAGCTCGTCTGAAGTTCAAGAATCAAGATACTTAAAAGTTTTTGATATTCGGTATTTGAAGCAATTGCTTTGATGCACATCTATATGAACAACAATTAAATTAAAGATTATCGAAATAAAATGAAACAAAAAAGATCCCTGCAGAAAAAGATAGTCTAAAATAGATCGGAACAAAAAAAGAGAACATGTTTTCATTAATGGAGATTAGAGATATGATGGGCACCCAACTGATCGCTAGTGAAGTGTTTTAAATGCAAATACGGGAAACGGGACTTAAAATGTCTGAGTAAATAAATGTGTAGAGAATGGCGCATGCAATTCCAAAATTCTTGAAAACGTTGAAGTGAATGATGTAGACAGTTTTAAATGGTTCACTTCCACCCACTCGTTTTTGCTCAAGTAGAGAAATGTTAATGTTCTTAAGAGAGCTGTTACCTGAGAATTTTAAAAATCTTTTGTTTAGTTTACTATAATTGAACGTTATGTTCGTTTAGTGCCTAATTTTGCCTTTTTAATGTCTTTATTTTGCCTCTTATTAATGTTTTATTTTCTAGTGTCAACAAAATCCTTTGCCAGCTTACAAGTTATTAAGCAGTTAATTGTCTTTAAATATTGTGAATTCCGTTTCCGATGCGAAACGAAATTTTTAGTTGGTCTCGAACAAGGTAACGAAATGCTTATATGAAAACGAAGTGGAAAAACATTCATTGACATTTGCACAAATAAAAATAAAATGCACGACTGGGTCGCACGTACTTGTTCTTATGTTCAAGACACTGCGGGTTTAAGAAAATTGTAAATAAAAACATGGAAATTATGAGAGAAAAATGTAGAGAAGCATGAAATACAACATTTAAATTGGCTAAAACAACTCTCTTGACAGTTTGAGGTGAAAAAAAGAATGCCATCTTAGTTCTTGATTGAATATGGGAAAAAAAATTGAAATCGTTGGAGCGGTTTTTTAAAAAATTAATTTTGTATACTGAAAAAAATTTAAAGAACAAATTTTGGTATGCAAATCTAGAGTATATATTTATGTGTATATAGAAACAAAAAACTCTTAAATATCGAGTTTCAAAAAAATCGTTCAAGTCGTTTTTGAAATATTTGATTTTCCAAAAAAAAAAAAATTAAACAATTTTTAAAAATCCAAAAAATATTTTTTCAAACATTTTGGCACATAAGACTATTTATATTTCTTGAAGCTTTTCTGCATTAAAAAATAATTGAAATCGGTCGTACTGTTTTGAAGAAAATCAAAAATTAAAAAAATGGTTCTTTCGAAGGTACCATTAATAACAATTTTTGAAAAATGGTTTTCCACCAAAAGGAAGCCTTTTCTAAAATAAATTTATTGAATTTTGTTTAAGAAAAGTTATCGTGCCATTTTTGAGAAAAATACGATTTTGTAAAATTGCTAAAAAAAATTGTATGGAAGGTACCGTTATTTTTGGTTCTTAAAAAAAATGAAAAACCTGTGGGCATAAACACCACTATGTACCAAGTTTGAAGAAAATCGATCGAGTCGTTTAGGCTGTAGACGCACAGACAGACAGACAGACAGACAGAATTGTTCCAACCACTTTTTTGGTGTTCTCTATCAACTTAATATCATGTTTGATTGTTATCTCAAAATTTTTTTTTTGCACGAATCCAAAACTTGCCTTATAGTACCTACCTATATCTTATATACCTTTTCTTCGGGATGATATCATTGATGGGCAGAACTGAAGAAATAAAACATAGGTACTTATTTATTCAAAGAACTCAAAATTCTTTTTTTCTGTAATTTATTAGTGAAGATTTTCTATAATATCTCACAGAAGGCCATTTAAATGATAAAATGTTCTTAATCACTGATGAAATTTGGGAACGGACATGAACAATAACGTCAAAAAAATCAGTTTCAGTAATAAGGTTCTTCTTAACCTTGCACAGTGAAACATTTGAGTTTGTAGCAACAAATTATCCACGAAAAAAATTGATGTTAAACTATTCTGACATGTCTGCGGTAAGAACGCAGACATGTCAAACAATTGAACTCTGCGAGGTTATTACTCCGACTGCATTGTTTGTATCTTAATTGCAGATGTTAAGAATGCCTACACTTTCTTGTTTGAGATAAAATAAAGCCAACATTAAATGCCTTAAGATTAAATTGTTAATTCCTCAATCGTTTCCAAATCGATAACATCTTCTCACTTAAATAAAATAAAAAAAAAAAAAAAACAAATACATAAAATAAAATTAATTGAAATGATCATGTAATGTCGGTATAATAAAGTTAACGCCTTCTTTGTCATCGGTTAATAGCGCCAGTTAAATCAGTATAAATTACCAATTAAAAATCATTTAACGACACCGTTAGGCAAATAATAAACCTAAAACTAAACGGAAACGTGGGTGGAATGCACATATTGCATGATCATAATACTCAGATAAAGTAACATCCTTCGCCTTCGCTTTATGTACTGTATACTCGCGCATACCTTCGATCAGAGACTAAGCCTACGTTCCTATGCCTACGTTTCATCATCATTAGCGTCATGTTCCCTCTATAAAGAACAAAACAAAAACTTACGACCTAAGTACCTACTGCAAGGCTTAAAAGTAATTAAAATCAATGAAACATTGAATAGTTCCGTGAATGAAAATGCTGTGGGAAAAATTAGCTATAAATATGTAAGCTGATACGAGTCAGTCAAGCGTTCTCGCATAATCTTATTAGTCACAGGCAACATTCGCGTAAATCCTCTTTATATTATCAGAACTTATCAAAATCCGCTCAGCAGTGCGCTTCTATATGTCTAGGTTTGAGCATGCATAACTCAGTCAAACTGCAACAAATTACCATTATCCTTGCCTTGCTATTAATCGCCCTCCGATAAAAATATCGAAAAAAAAACAACAACAACTCTGGCACCTTAGACCTTTTTTATTAAAATCGCTTGCGGAGAATTACCTATCTTTTTATTAAAAGGTCCAGCTAGAAGAGAACATCGAAGGGCATTACATGCATAAAAGGTGTTGATGATATATAGATACAAAAAGAGGGCTACATTTAACACCAAACTATGTTTTCCGTCCACCGCACCTAAAGGTGCATATCCTGTAACAAAAGGTTCAGTGAATTATGGATGCAAGGCGAAATTCCCATAAATTTATGTGCACAGGGCAGAGGGCGTGCATTGCGTCCTTGTAAATTGCCCACCTCATCTCATTCCTCTGTTTTATTTGCTGTCGCAATAGACTTTGGTATATTCGTTCGGGTGGTTCAAAGGAAGTGTGACCATTCCGACCTCAAACATTTTTTGTATGCATTTGTCTAAAACACCAAAATGTAATTTTGTTATGCAAAAATGTCGCATAGTCTAAGAGGAAGTTGAATTTCAAGCAAGCAAAGCTACTTTTTTTTTAGAACCGAAAAAATGAGTACCAAGATGGATAACACAGCTCAACAAAATAAGAAATTATTTTTGTGCCTGGGTTCATTTCATAATTTTTATATTCGTCATGCTCCAAAATAATGGAAAAATACCCCCCCCCCCCCCCCCCCCCCCAAGTTTGCTTTTGTAGAGTTGGTAGTCAAAATACCGTTTCATAGAAATGATAAATGTTTGCTTTAATATATTCTTTAAAAGAGGAGAGAGTAGAGGAATTGTTACGCCCATTTGTTATCTCTAAAGTATATTTGTGTCACAAACTACACACATTTTTATTTTAATATTTAAGGACGTTAAAATGTTATTAAGAATGTGTCGAAGTGATGCTATTGCATTTTGCTATATATGTGGTTATTTTATCAAAATTCACACTATTATCATTTTTGAAAATATGTTAAGAAACTCAAAATACATGCAGGATGTCTCTAAGATTGAATATTCTGCACGGTCATTTAGAAAAAAATTAAAAACTTCATTGCAAGCATACTCAGAAGAAAAAGGAAAACGTTTTAACTAGGACTTTATGGACTTCGAGAGAATCGTCATTACCAAGGTCAATAAAATGAAACAATGATGGGAAATTATTCTATAGGTTTAATTTCAGAACAGCACATTCCAAAATCAGTGTGTTTGTTGATAAAAATTACCGTTTTAATGTTTGGTACCAAACACTAAACAAAAAAATGAAGAAAAAAAGAGTTTTTGTTACTTTCAATTTTGTCAAAAATTAAAATACATAAAACCATATAGTTTTTAAACTTTCACTTAAGATTGGTGAATGCATTGAATATTGAAAACAGAAGAATAACTTTTCACGTAAAATTAAGAAAATTTTAATTTAAAAAAAAAATAATATTATTGATTTTTTGTGTTCAAAATTCTGAGTTTGAAAATTAATTTAAAAAAAACTGTTAATTTAAAAATTAAATTAAAGAATGGTGTATTAGCTTTAAAAAAATATATACCATGATATTTTTGGTGCTGCCGTTGTTTTCCAATATTTTTTTTTCTAGTTTAAGTAACTTTTTAAAGAAAATTACCTCTCCTGCCTAAACAGGGGAACATAGACACCCCTTCACATGTTTCTTTTTTTGTTTAGAACCAGCCTACACGCTGTAGCGTTTTGGTGTATCTTAGTCTTTTATGTTAGAATATCTATATTAATTGATTCTAACATAGCACATTTTCATGAATTTTCAAATAATGTGCTCCTGACTAAAAAAGCAAACTATTTCAAACAAGACAATTTTTTATTTAATAAGTAATATGTAAGGAATAAGAAAATCATATGCAGAACCCAGGCACAAAATTTGTGTTGACCAGTGTAATTTGTTGCTTATTTCTAAATTCGGTAAAAACTTCTTATACTAAATGGTTTATGGCTTAATAATTTGCCGTTAATTAGTCATTAAGTAGGTGGTTATTAAATTCAATTTGATCGTGTTATGTTTTCTATGTTTTGTTGGGTACTCAGTTTTAAACCTTGTTCGAAGGTTACTTCGATTTTAGTTCCGATTTTCCAAATTTAAAATAAAAACAACTTAATTTATGTAATGCTTTTTTCAGAAAACCATTCAAATGATTTTAACATTTTTATTCGCTTTTTCCTCATATTTATTTAAATTAACTATCAGACGGCCGGCACAGGCGGCGTCGTTCTTGTTTTTGAGCTCTTAGCAATTTTAGGAGTTGCTTAAGCAAGTTAAAGAAGGAGTTTTATGCTTCTTCACATTTTTCGCTAATTATTCTCTCAACAAAAAATATTTTCGCTTGAAAAAAAAAAAAAAAAATATGAAGAACGGTCACACCACCACCATAGGCACTCTCAATGAATGATCCGAAGTCGAGAGGCTGGATTACGAGGTTCATTAATCTTTGCACAATGTCCTTTCTCGGATGACGGATGTTTCTAGGTGGCTGAATTCATTTGAGCAAATAATTTAACTGTTTTAATTGGACCGACAACAGCAACCATTAGTGAATCAATAAGAGGGACCGAAGAACTGGTATTGGTGCCGTGCCAGCCACATTGTTTGTAGTGTCGAAAGTCGATAAAGTTTTAAGAGAGTGATTTAACAATGACTGAGGAACTGAAGTCTTGCTGCATCTCATTTTCTGGAACTTATTCTCCAGACTAGTTGATGCTTTATTGATTTCTATAGTTTGTGAGTTGTGACTCCGTGTTATTCTGTAGTCGTTTTTATTTTGCTTAGTTTTAACATTCGCAGCCTAGAGGCAGAGTTTGGACTGTTTCTTCTGAATGTATCCATATAACAACTTATCAGAGAACTAGATGGATGTCGTAGGTCATCTCATATCCTCCTACACTTCTGGATCACCCATGAGCAATTCTCCAGTCAGTTTAAATATTAAATTATTAAATTTGAGTTTTAAAACTATTTTTAGCCTTTAAGCCTCTTAAAGGAGAGTATCTACATAGAAACTGCAATCAAATAAATTTATCTAGGTTGATTATAAATTATAATAAATAAGAACTACGCTTGAGTCAAAAGATTTGTTAATGATGCCGAAAAAGTAAAACAAAATTATGTATATAGATGCATGAACCGTTTTATATTGAAGCGGAAATGGACAGGCCCAACAATTGTTTCCGTCGCTAAAAGACTTAATCAATACTAGAGATACCATTGGAGCGTTTTAGTATAGAGGTAAAATAGTACAGTTACACTGCTCATTCACACGGATTTATATTGCAAAAAAACGTGCGGTGCATTGCCGTGTGAACTAAGCCTAAGGATGACTTATTCAGTATAAAAATTCAAATATTACCGAAAACAAAGTGAAAATAATGATTCGTTGATGAAACTTGGGATCGTTAGTTAATTTGTCATGAAAAGTAATAATCAGAAGAATCCATAAAATATTATGTGTGGTGAAAGCAGTAGCGTAGCTACCGCGGTATCAGCCGTATCAATGATACGGGGTCCCTGAGATATAGGGGCCCCCAAGGAACAGAGTAAGAAATTTTTTATGAGATGCATACGACTCCCAATGTCAATTATTTATTATTTAAAACTTAACTAGGTATTCCCAGTTTTTTAAAATGTGTCTTTTTGATAGATTTCGTTCTCTATCCTAATTCTACTGACTAACGCAACCGCAACTGCAACACGCAACCACTTTTTCTTATTCGAAAACGCACCAGTAGCCCAGGAAAATTAGACAAAAAATGGCAAAATACGGAAAAAATTCTGACAAAATGGAGTTTTGAGGGAAAGCTTCGTTTTAACGACCTGCAAGAACTTCATAGCCAGTTAAGTTGAAAAACTTATTATACATTTATTAATGGACCTATCAACAAAGTCGCTTTAAGCTGGTTAGTCTCAAAGTTAAAGTGTTTCAAAACTTGCCTTTTGATTTTGTATCTTAAAAGGATTTAAAAAAAATTTGTTGGCAAATATCTATAAAACTCTTAGTTTCTTCAAGGATCTAGCCGGTTTTCCATAGGATTTTACACAAAAAAAATGTTTACACTTTTTCTTACGGCAGCAGACTTTCGGAAAAATGTGCACAAACGTTACAAAATTATTCAGCCCTATTTTGAGTTTCACGTCAACAACATTCCACGCGGATAAATTGACATTTCACTTTTCGCCCATTTTGTGAGTACTCATTTAGAAACTAAGATAAAATGCTTCATTATTAACAGCTTAAATTGTCATTTATTTTTTGACGGAGGAAGAAAGAAAAACAGTGTACTGGTGCCCTTTTCTATCTTTTTTAGGCCAAGAGAAGTTCAGGCGAAACTCATAATAGCTTTTAAAACTCCGGGGGAACAAATATATTTTCCATGTGAAACCCATAATAAGGCTGATTTCTTTTGTAAAATTTCATGAGCTAAAATTTAAATTTTTTTAAAAAAATTAACAGTTTTCGAGACAAAATTTATAAAAAACTGTATTTTGTCCCTTTAACTGTACAAAATCAAAAATCAAATCGAACTTATCAATATTCTGATGCAAGTTGATTTCGTAGGAAAAAAGGTAATTACCTAAGACTGTGCCCCTGTTAGGAAAAAGGGGGCCCCTAAAAAAAGGTTAGATACGGGGCCCCCAATGTGCTCGCTACGCCACTGGGTGAAAGTGTGTTTTTTGGGGGGTTGGGATAGTGGTGGATTTTTAACCATCAAACCTGTGACAAAAATGGTAAACTCATGAAACTTGGTAGAAATTTTTCATGTTCTCAAAAAGTTTAAATTGTAGGTACCTATTGTGTAGAAAAATTTTCAAAAAAGTAAAGCAACTACTAACAGAAGGTACCGCCACTCAATTGCTTTTTATTTTATTTTATTGTTTTATTTTTTAACTAAAAAAAAATATTTTTTTAAAAATTGGGCTGATATAATTTTTTTGGAAAATTTAAATTTAATTTGAATATTATTAAAAACTCAAAGTTTGCATACCAAAATTGTTTCTTAAGCTAAGTATACAGTTCCTTGACGAAAAAAACTACATGTATTTCTTATGGGAGCGCTTTTTGCGAGAAAAAATTTTTTTGACGTTTAAATTTTTTTTTATCGAACTGTGAACTACCCAAAGAAAACGAATTTTATATTCACCACGATTTTTTTTCGTGCAAAGCAATGTCACTGACATTCTTTTTCCGAAAAAAATGCGTTTGGCATTTGTGTTTGTTTTTCCATGGATCAGTCTCATTGAGATTTTTTTTTCGAAAGTGTAAACTGACGGCGAATAAAAAAAAAATTTACACCACGGACATTTTTTCCTTGTGGAAAATATTTTTTTTTCTCACCTTGAAGAATTTTTTTACTCAAAAGAACTGTATACTTAGCTTTACACGTGTTTTGAAAAATGTTCATATAAAAATAAAAACAAAAACTATTTTCTTAAAAATATTCCCATAAATTCATATTTTTTTCAAGTATTCATAGCATTCCTTTTCTTCAGCTAAAGCTTTTCAACGAGTTGTTTTAGCAGTTAAGAGACCAAGTTTGATATATTTAAATTTTTCTTTAATATTCAGCTCAGCTATTTCAATTTTTCATCAAAATTTTGAGTTGGAAAAAAATGTTCATCAGAAGAAATTAATTTGAAAATAAACCATAAAAATGGACTTTTGGCTTGCCGTTGTTTTTTAATAATTTATTTCTTAAGCGGAGGGAGATATAACCCAAACCGCCCACCCAGTGGAAGCGCATTTGGCATTTTGGCTGGTAAGCAAAATGTCCCTGTTCAGAAAACCCAAGTAAGTAAAATAAAATAAAATTGTTTAATGCTTCCTTTCAGAATGTAGGTGCAAACCCAAAAAAAAAATATAACAAAATAAAATGAAAAACTACAAGTATAACATTGAAATAAAACCCTACAAATGCGCAAGTCAAATTATTTTTTTGCATTCTTTAAATGAGTTTGAACTTGATGGCTGAATTTCAGCTCAAACATTCTGAAAATTATCGCGAAGCTGTGTTAGGCTCAGGGCTGCCGAAATTAGTACTAAGGGAGTGTTGAGCGGTCGGGCCGGGTGTAATTAAACACGTATTTTCAGTAGAAAACAGCACTAAAATCTTTATTAAATTTAATTAGTTCAAATAAGATAATATGTGATAAGAGATAAATATTTCTTACATTTGTGCAATAAGGCACCACCCGTTTGCTCCAAGGGTTAAAATTAAAAGAAAGTATAAATTAAATAATTTAAATGAAATACATGATCAATGAATAGAAAACAAAAAAGAATGTGATAAATGTCAAATGCAAACAAATTCAGATTGTTGAGTTAATAAATGGTTGACTGATGGAGAATGGGCAACTTGCATCGAAACATTCCCCCCTTTGTAAATTCTGTGCATCATACTGCGCAAAATTTACCGCTTCACATCTAACTTAGCCAGCTTAACTAAAGGTCGTGTCAACAAACCAGTGTTGGTGCTCACCACAGCACTACGGGCTTCCCCATCTCTGGACCGATGCATGTCAACGACAATTCCTCTTTTCCAGGTGTTTCTTTTGCTGGTCTCATCAACGATTATCACCACGTCTCTGATTTGAATAGGCTGCAAGGGTGGCTGGAACCATTTTGTACGTCGAGTTAAGCACGGCAGATACTCTCGTACCCAACGCTTCCAGAATTGATTCGCCAGTTGATTTGATAAATTGAAATTCTTGCGCAGAGTCGAACCACTATTGTCATTGTCACACCGTTCTCTTATTCCACTTGAGCTTCCCACCAGGAAGTGATTTGGAGTAAGGGCTTCGTCCATAGGTGAGTCCAGCGGAACATATGTTAATGGACGAGAATTCAAAATATTCCCGATATCGGCCAATGTGCTCCTCAAAACGTCTTCACGCAGGCTGTTACCATGTAGGACATCCATCAGAATACACTTCACAGATCGTATCATTCTTTCCCACACACCTCCCATGTGGGGTGAGGCAGGTGGTATGAATGACCACTCAATTTCAGGATACCGCTCCTCAAGTTGATTCGATGACACCTTCTCAATTTCTTCTATCAGAATACGGCTTGCACCTCTAAAATTTGTGCCATTGTCCGACATGATGCGTTTGGGCACTCCACGTCGGCTGATGAACTGCTTGAGCACAAGTAAAAATGACTCTGTTGATAACGATGCTGAAATCTCTATGTGCACAGCTCTAGTTGTGAAGCACGTGAAGAGAACTCCCCACCGCTTCTCTCGTCTTCGACCGATCGCTATGTCCATTGGCCCAAAGTAATCTACACCCGTAAAGGTGAAGGGTTGAGTAAACGGAGTCAACCTCTCAGGTGGAAGGCTGCCCATGCTAGGCGGTGTTGGCAAAGCTCTGCGGTTTTTGCATAATTGGCATTTCTTGGTGACTGCAATTACTAAAGCTCGGAGACCATTAATGGAATAGCATTGTCGAACCTCGTTAACCACAATTTCATTGTGATGATGGTGAAATTTCCTATGATAAAAATCAATGATTAGATATGTAATTTGATGATTTCGAGGCATGATGATGGGACGTTTGACACTCATAGGTACTTCTTGAATCATGTCCACTCGGCCAAGTACTCGTAGCAAACCATTTTCATCTAAGTAAGGGGAGCTTCTGAAAATAGAACTGTTAGAACTCACCCTACCAATCTCAGACCGCAAGCACGCTAATTCCTCAGAAAATGCATCTTCTTGACAACTGCGAATGAGTATAAGTTCTGCGCCATCAATTCCTTGGGTTTTAACAAGATTCTGCACTTTTTCAGACACAATTGATGATTTAGCAACTATCTTTAAGAGTTTCAAAACATATCGTTGAGCGCCTCGAAGTCTTTCCCACTTACTAAATCGTTCAGGATCAGGTACTATGGTGGATATAGTAAAGATGTTTTCACTTTTATGATTCACATGACAAATGACTTCCGATTCAGAATCTTGGTTGTTAGTTGTTTCGATTTCAGGCCAGTAATGCTCGGGCAAAGTAAGAAAGGAAGGACCGTTGAACCAACGTGATTGATGATCAAACTGAAGGCTCTTACTCCACTTGGTTCCTTCGTCTGCAACATTATGGGCTGTTGGGACCCATCGCCACTCATTGACTTCAGATTCCTCAAGAATCTCGCCTATTCGGACTGCAACGAACTGGTGAAACTTTCTGGTGTCAGACCTAATCCAGTGTAGAACGTTTTTAGAATCAGTCCAAAAAAATCGACGCTTGATAGGAACAGACATCTCCGTTGTAATAAATTTGGCTAATCGCAGACCCAAGATGGCAGCCATCAGTTCCAACCTTGGAACTGACACAGGCTTGAGAGGAGCTACTCGAGTTTTTGAAGCTACAAGCGAGCATGCAATCTGTTCGTTCTTCTTTGCTCGCAAATAGGCCACAGCCGCATATGCACTGATGCTTGCGTCAACGAAGAGATGTAATTCGACGTCATCACTGTTGCTGACAAGGGGATAACATCGAGGTATTTTAATCAATTTTATGGAAGGAATTAATCGAACCCATTGCCACCACTGCTCGAGCTCCTCCGCATGAATAGGCTCGTCCCAGCCCACTCCAGATCGCCAGATGTTTTGCATAATTACCTTTGCATGAATGACAAAGAATCCCAGCAAACCAAGTGGATCAAAAATCGTCATTACCACCCGAAGAATCTGTCGTTTCGATGGGAAAGTTTCTTCATCAAAAACTTCTTTGGGAAACTTCTCGAAAAATGTCAGCTCATCTGTGTCGGGGGACCACCATAGTCCAAGAACCTTTTCATGAAGTGCAGTATTGCTGAACTCAGTAAACTGTTTATCTTTTTGGGACGACAAGTCAGTTAAAGATGCCAAAACACGTTTTGAGTTTGAAGTCCAGTTTCTCATTTCGAAGCCCCCTTCACTGTGTATATGTTTAACAGTGCGAGCCATTTTGATCATTTCATCTTCACTGTCTACACTTTGCAACCAGTCGTCTACGTAAGTATTTTTCAAGATAGCTTCTACGGCTGTAGGAGTGTATTTTATCCAACGGGTCGCATTTCTATTTTTGATGTAGTTCGCCAGTGATGGGGAGCAGGAAGCGCCAAAGGTCATGACTTGCATAACGAATGTATCAGGCGCTCTAGAAGAATCGCCATCACGCCATAAAAACATTTGAGATGCTTGGTCCTCTTTTCGTATAAGGATTTGGTGGAACATCTCCTTAATGTCACCACACAGCGCAATGGATCTCTCCCGAAATCGTATGAGTGTGCCGACCAAAGACGTCAAAAGATCAGGCCCTTTCATCAAGTTGGTGTTTAGAGAAACGTCATTGACTGTTGCCGCCGCATCCCATACGAGCCTCTTCTTATTTTTATTAAGGTTTGTCACAGTGAATATTGGAATGTACCATGATTTTTCAGATGATACAATTTCGTTTTTCTTTAGCTTTCTTACATAGCCTTTTTCTTGGTAGCTTCTGATCGTCTCTATCAAGAATTTATTGATATCAGGATCACGCCTCATTTTTGATTCCAGACACTCGAGTCGGCGTTGGGCCATTGGTAGTGAATTAGGAAACTTGACGTTGTTGTACCTCCAGAGCAGGCCAGTTTCCCATCTCTTTTTTGATGGAAGATAGGTTGTCGATAGCTTCATTATTTTTTGTGCACGCTCATCTTCTTTTGATGCAAGAGTGGTCGATGTAGTACAAATACCGATAGAGTCCAAAGAGAAATAAGCTTTCAACATCGCATCCATTTTTTCTCCGGAGCTGCATGGGCAAACGTGCATGACACTTTGATTTTCTTGAAGCGATGAACCGCGCTCTCGGCCATATACAGCCCATCCAATTCTGCACCTTGTGGCAATCAAATCGTTTTCTTCAGCCTCTCGTGTTTCAAGGGGTATTCCAATTTTAGCATTGTCGACTCCGATAAGAATTCTTGCTTGAGCGTTTACATAGGGTAGAATCGGCAGAGTGGTTAGATGATCGTGTTTCTTAATAAACGATGAACTTATAGATTGGACGGGTAGATCTAAGCTCGAGACTGTACGCACATTATTCAAAGTAAACTTTGGTGAATCCTTCTCGCAAGATGAAATTTGTACGCCTACCACTTTGGAGTTCACATCGTTTTGAGTAATGTCGTTTGTCCATCTAAGGCACAATTCCTCTTTGGGTCCATCTAGGCCCAGCTCAGTTGCAATGTCTTCCTCCATAAGTGTAATGGCGGACCCTTCGTCAATAAACGCATATGTTTGGATTGATTTATCTCCATTAAACAGTTTAACGGGAACGTACCGAAACATTGCCTTACGGGTATCGTTTGAATGAAAAGAGACAACTCGATCGAGTGATTCTGCTGCTGCCGATTTTTCGTCTTGATGTTCATTGTCTTCCTGTTGACTACCAATGGTTTTAGGTGGGGAGCGTCTATAATAGGACTTATCTCCTGATGTATGGAGAAGAGGATGGTGAGACAGCGAACATCCATCTACGCCACATCGTTTTTTGGAATTGCAGCGCCTGACGTAATGTTTTTTAAAGCAACGCAAGCAAAGCCCCTCTGTTCGAATAAACTTCCACCGGTCTTGCGTATGGAGTAATAAAAATTCATCACAGTCTGTAAGACGATGGTTTAAGGAGCATTTCGGACAGACAACTAGTTGCGGAGATGATTCTTGAGTTTGCTCCACAACGTCATGTACCATGATCATGGACTGCCTGCTTGGATTTTTCACTTCCTTGTTAGATGTTGGTGGAGGGTGCTTGAATGAAGTTACTCGGCTGGCACAGGTGGCAAGTGTTGATAGCCAATTGTCAAATGCTTTTACATCTGTTCGACCCAGTGTCATTTGGTGACGACTCCAATCAAGTTTTAAGTCACTCGGCAACTTTCCCACCAGATCGCTTAACAGCACTGGGTCATTCAGGTAACCATCTAGACCTATTGCTTGAACTGTGGAACAATAATTTTGCACAGACAATGATAAATTAATCAAACTTTCCAACTTATCTGATTTAACGGGAGCTTCCTGTCTCAATTTGCGCTGCAAATTCTGATAAATGACGTCTGGACATCCGTACAACATCTTCAGCGTATCGATTGCGGATGAAACCGTATTTGGAACAATAAGTTTTCCCCGCACTGCTTCAAGTGCTGGACCTTTTAAGCATTTTTGCAGGCGGAGAAGATTCTCCTGGTCTGTGAATCCGCATCTCTCTGTTGATTGGAAGTAGTTTGTGATAAAGAGAGGCCACTCTTCGTGTTTGCCGGAAAAGTTAGGCAAATCTTTAGTCATTACATGGCGAGAAGCGATTTGTGACGTCGTCAACGTTATGTCAGCCCCACCACTGTGACTGTACATGTAAGGAAGATTTAGATCTGAATTCATGTGGGCTGCTCTCATAAACCTGTGGTTTTCGTTTGATGTAATTTCGTTAGGCCGAACAAATGAAGTTCCGATGGGCGAGGGAATCGACACTGGCACTCCGTTGTGGATGAAAGCAGGTGTGTAACTAGACCATCCGTTATTTGTAGCTTGTACGAAAACGCTGTTAGATTGTGGAACTGTTGTTGTGTTGGCAATCGTGTTGTTGCAGATAGGATTGTAAAAATTTGAGTGTGGAAGCTCTTGGGCAGTTCGATAAGGCCTATCCGATGACCATACGGGAACAGTGCTACAGTTATAATTATTGGATCCACTCTTGTATGAAAATGGATAGCTCCTAGCAGGAGCAGTGAATCCAAGTGAATGCCTCACTTGTGAATTAGAATTTTGACCAAACTCAAAGGTGAAGCGATTTGCATTTACATCACTTGGGTCATTTAGCACTGTGGAATGAAGCACATTGCTTGCAGTAGACTTCTGGAAATTTTCTTGCCATTGATAAGATGTAAGTGGTGGGTTTCTAAATGTTGATGACTCGTTTATAACCTCTAAACCAGAGCATGATACAGCACGATGAGTTGAGTTGCTGAAAACTGGTTCTGGTAAAGGAAATATATTTGCTAATGAGTGTGCTGTCGTTTGAGCAATGAGCATGGGCACTTCAGGTGGCGAAGGTACAGCTTCTGGTAGCAATCCATAGGTAGCATGGGCTGTGCCTGATGAAGTTATGCAATTAGCTCCCAATAGGTTAAGCGGGTCTTCATTAGCATCAGACAAAGTAACAATTCCTTGACGAATCGTTGCCTCGTTGCTAGGCGAGTCCATGGTTAGTTGTAATTGGAGTATTTTTAGTGAATTTAACCTATAATTTGAAAAAGGATATTTTTGTTTCTATTTGAAACAATTGGTGCACCAAATAAACTCAATCCAGATCAAAAGTCGTAGAGGATTCCTCGGATTTAACTGGATTTTGAAGAGTCAGATGGTCCAATGAATCTTCTTCCAAAAATACGTCTTGGTAGCCAAAATATTTTAGAATGTTGAGCGGTCGGGCCGGGTGTAATTAAACACGTATTTTCAGTAGAAAACAGCACTAAAATCTTTATTAAATTTAATTAGTTCAAATAAGATAATATGTGATAAGAGATAAATATTTCTTACATTTGTGCAATAAGGCACCACCCGTTTGCTCCAAGGGTTAAAATTAAAAGAAAGTATAAATTAAATAATTTAAATGAAATACATGATCAATGAATAGAAAACAAAAAAGAATGTGATAAATGTCAAATGCAAACAAATTCAGATTGTTGAGTTAATAAATGGTTGACTGATGGAGAATGGGCAACTTGCATCGAAACAGGGAGTATTTGTACTCCCCTAGCATTCACTGTACTCCGCTGCTTCCCTCACCATGATTGTACTCCCCTCGCAAATATATAAAAAAAAATCAAAAATTTTTTAATAAAATCATTTTCTAGACCTCTGCTTGAAAAAAAGAAACTGAAAATTTCATCCAAATCGTAAGAGCCGTTTCAAGGATTGTTTAGTTGTAATCTCTATATCTATATCTATATCTATACTCTATATATGTATATATTATAAAGAGGAAGCATTTATTTGTTTGTTTGTACCTATGTATGGGGTAATCTCTGGAAATATTCAACCGATCCTTAAAATTCTTTAATAAATGGAAAGATATAATGTCCCTGAGTAGCATAGGCTAAATTTTATTTGGATACAAATTAATTGCAACGCTAAAATCTAAATTTGTGTCCTTTTTTTGAGGTATTTGTGAGTTTTTGATTTTTATATTTCGAAATTTATATTTGAGTTTGAAAGGTTATTCTAAGGGGAAGGCTTAACGGTTAAAAAATTCAATTTGTAGGGATAAATGGGGTAAAAACGAAAATGGTATGAGATAACAAAAATTCTTTTTCTGTTTGATAGAGTTAACCAAGAGGATTTTGTCTTCATACACAGGGCGAAATGGGGTAGAAATTAAAAATGAGTAGGTATATGATTTAAAAAAAATTTTGAGTTGGGAAGGTTATTCTTAAAGGCTTAAGGACTGAAGAAATTCCAAAATTTAAATACTTATAGTGTGAAATGGGGTTTGTAAAATATGGAATCTGATTTTAAATGTCATTTTTGTATTTTAAAGGTTATAATATGTAGAGGATATCATTCGAAAATTTTGCCTAACCGAGCAAAGCCGGGGCGGGCCAGCTAGTAATAAATAATAATATTCAAAGATCCCTTTTTTTCGTTTTTATCGTTTGGGCTTCCGATATCGATACCAATTGATACGGTATCGTTTGGGTTTCTGATACCGATACCAAACGATACCAAGACTTTTCTGGTATCGTGGCCAGCCCTATTTCAGAATCGAGACCAGAAGCGTTCACTGCCTGAACAGAATGCAAGACGCAGCTGGAAAAGACGTCAAAAATGCTGCAGTAGATGTAAAAAATGCTGCAGTAGATGTAAAAAATGCTGCAGTAAAAGTTAAAAATTGTTCAACTTTTGCAGCTCCGGCGTTTTTGGCATCTATTCCAGCTCCGTCTTGCATTCTGTTCAGGCAGTCACACGTATCGAATCAGTGTTCCGGATTGCCAATTAAAAAGTCCATTAATTTATACTTTTTACTTGCGATTATAGGTACTATAAGGCAAGTTTTGGATTCGTGCAAAAAAAAAATTTTGAGATAACAATCAAACATGATATTACGATGATAGAGAACACCAAAAAAGTGGGCGGCACAATTCTGTCTGTCTGTCTGTCTGTTCGTCTACAGCCTAAACGGCTCGATCGATTTTCTTCAAACTTGGTACTTATTGGTTTTTGGTGATTCTGCCGACACGTTTCATTTTTTTTTTTTGCAACCAAAAATAACGGTACCTGTCATACATTTTCTTGGCAAATTTACATAATCGTATTTTTCTCAAAAACGGCTCGACAACTTTTCTTAAAAAAAATTCTATAAATTTATTTTAGTAAAGGCTTTCTTTGTGTGGAAAACCATTTTTCAAAAATGGTTATTAATGGTACCTCCCAAAGAACCATTTTTTTGATTTTTGATTTTCTTCAAAACGGTACGACCGATTTCAATTATTTTTTTTACACAGAAGCTTCCACTTGCGATATAGGTACTATAGGGCAAGTTTTGGATTCGTGCAAAAAAAATTTTTCGAGATAACAATCAAACATGACATTACGATGATAGAGAACACGAAAAAAGTGGGTGGCATAATTCTGTCTGTCTGTCTGTCTGTCCGTACCTCAACCTACAGCCTAAACCACCGAAGCGATTTTCTTCAAATTTTGAACTTAAGGTTTATTTGTAACTCTCCACAGGGGAAATTGAAATTTTTTTTTAGCTCAAAAAATAACAATACTTGCCATACAACCGTTACGGAAAAGCTTATTTATCTCAAGAACGGCTCCAACGATTTTGATAAAAAAAAAATCAGTGTATTATTGTAGGTATGATTTTCTTTTTAGTAAGAAAAAAAAATCACCAAAAACATTTATTAACGGTACCTGCCATATAACGGTTTTTTTGATTTTTGATTTTCTCATTAACCGCTCATCCGATTTCAATGAAATTTTTTGCACAAAAGTTTTGTTAGAATATAAATAATACTGCATACCAAAATTTTTGAAAAAATAAATTTTGGATTTAAAAAAAAAAGATTCAAAAATTTTGTTTAAAAATTCAATATTTCAAAAACGGGTTGATGAATTGTTTTGAAATTTCAGTTTTAAATGTATATTAATATCTACTCAAAATTGGCATACCAATTTTTTTTTTTTTGAAAAATGTTACAAAAATTTTATGTATAAAAAAGTAATTTTTAAGAAAACGGCTCCAACGATTTTAATTTTTTTTTTTTCATATATTCATATTTTTTCATGTAATCAAATGGCATACTTTTTTTTAGCTCTAAGTTATTTATCAGGCTGTTTATACAATTAAAAGATCGTTTTAAATGCTTTTTATATTTTTCCTATAATTACTTGAATATTTTTTAAAGTTCTTAAGCCCCACACAACTTGAACATAAGAGCAAGTACGTGCGATCCAGTCGTGCATTTTATTTTTATCATTTTTCAGCTTACTTTAGGGAGGACTCATACTCATGAGCGATCGGATGACATAAGCTGATTTTATTTCTTTTTTGTTTCCATTTTCAATTATCCCGCTGTATTACAACTTACTTTTTGAATATAACAACTTATTCTTATTATTAAAGAGGCAGTGCAAGCCTTTTACTAAACACACAATTTTTTTCCTTGAAAAAAAAAAAAATACATTGAAATTAGTATACTTACTTACTTACATAAGGTGGCGCTACAGTCCGGGATGGACCAGGGCCTCAACCAACAAGCTTCTTCCAGCCGGCTCGGTTTCTAGCTAGCTGTCTCCAGTTTCGCACGCCAAGTTGGTTGAGATCCTCTTCCACTTGCGTGCGCCACCTTTTACGCTGTCCACCTCTAATGCGCTGTCCCACGGGGTTGGATTCAAAGACTTTCCGGGCCGGAGCATTGGTGTCCATTGGCTCTAGGTGACCCAGCCATCTCAGTCGTTGGCTTTTCACTTTTGTGTCTAGGTCAGTGTCGCTGTACAGCCCGTACAGTTCGCTGTTGTATCTTCTTCTCCATTCCCCATCTATGCAGACGGGACCAAAAATCACCCGGAGAATTTTCCTCTCAAAACAGCCTCACGCGTTCTCATCCACCCATATTGAAATTGGTATGGAGGTCTACAAAGTTTAGTAATCAAAATCGTAATCGTAAGAATTATTTTTGAGAAAGTTCAGAGAAACCAAAATCTTTATAGGTATGTAGGTACGTATGACAGCCCTTGCCAACAAAAAATATGACATTTTCTTCTAAGAAACTGCATATAAGCCGTTTGGACTTAAGTCCAGTCATATAAGTCTTAAAATCAGCCAAGTTGCGGAATAAATGGCCGAAAGCTGAATTTTGGTATATAGCCTCCACATGGCATTCTAAAGAAACTGTAAAAGTCCCCATCGATATGAGTGCCACTAACAATTTTACGGGCGGTCAAAGCCCCCCAAATGGTATTTAAGGAATATCTCCCGAACGGTAACTCTTACAGAAAAAAATGTCAATGACAAGATTGTAGCTTAAAAATGTTTCGACAAAAAATGTTGAGAGTAACCTTTTGCGTATTAAATGTACCTCCTCTTTTACAACACCTTTGAGGTTGAGTATCTAGTGAGTTTTTCTTGTGTGGTATCCCGCAGGATAATTAGAAAGCAGTTAAAATAAAAAATATATACAGGGATTTATTTAAAAATTTTGGGAAAGTTCCCCATCGTTTTGGGCTCCACTTCATTTATCATACGGGGTCGAAGGTCACAAAATATGGTATTTCGTTTATACAGGGTGGTATATATAAAATGTAACTAGAACGTGTGGGGTGGGTTGATTAAGAAAAAATCGTATGGGAGGGGCAATTTTTAAAGAAATCGACTTAAAACAGGAAAAAGAAATATTAAAAGTAACGGTAACACTAACAATGCTATGCTATATCTTTTTGCAAAGCCAAAAATCTCTTCTTTTATTTTTATTTTAAATATTATTGTTTGAGTGAAAAAGTAAGAATAAAAAAAAAATATTAGTGTTTTTTTTTTAATTGTATGTAAGTAAGAACTTTTTTTGTTTTCAAAATTTAATGATTTTCCGTTTTTGATTATAAATTAATAAGAGCATTGAATTTTGAAAACAAAAAAAAATACTTAATTACGTAAAGACAAGTTTAAAATTTTTTTTATTTATTTGTTTCTTCAAAATTTTGAATTTTTTTCTGTTTTAAGTCAATTTCTTAGAAAATTGCCTCTCCTGGCTTAACGAGGAGATTTTTTCTTTATTCAACTCTCCCTACACGCTCTAGATTTTTGTCACATTTTATACGAATCACCATGTAAAAGGGAAATACCATGTTTCGTGACCTTCGACCCCGTATTTTGTTACCGATTGAATTATTTCGAAAACGGTTACTCTTATGAAAAAAAAGTACTTAACATTTTCTGTCGGAAATTTTCTAAGCTACAATCTTATGTCATTGACATTTTTTCTGTAAGAGTTACCGTTCGGAAGATATTCCTTAAGAACCATGTGGGGGTGCCTTTGACCCTCGTAAAATTGTTAGCAGCGCTCATATCGATGGGGACTTTTTACAGTTTCCTCAGAATGTTATGAGGAGGCTATATACCAAAATTCAGCTTTCCGCCATTTTTTCCGAAGCAAAAAGCTTAAATGACTGGACTACTTGACAGATATTTGTATGTTACCTCATTCCTATCGACTAACAATACACATATCCATATCCATGAATAGCTGAGAGTTGGAAGCCACAAAGCCTTTTTTCTCCATGAGCTATTGCGCCACCAAATTTTGTTATTTATAGATTCAAGACTATTACATTTGTTTAAGTATCCCCTTTAACTCCGCCTTTAAATTGTTTCTACCGTAAAACTGTCCACATATCACCATAATTACGTTGGTACATACATTGTACATAGTTTAGGTAAATACATTTTTGTTACTCCTCGCACTGAGCACCAAAATGTGCAATTAAAAAGACCTTACAAGCAATCAGTATACGAACCACCAATCAACATCTTCAGTTAAAATTCTATACACATATTCCAAATTTCTGATAAGAGAACATTACATTTACTTACAGAAAATGCTAATGACATGTTTTTGAAATTACCAGAAATACTTTGCTACTTAGGCATTGAATTCATAATTACAAACAAAGTGCAAACCGGCTTCCATATACAAAATAAAGTTGAATCGTATAATTTTCGTCTGAATTCCGGTTCAATTTAGAAAATTATCTGGGAAACTAGAACTTGCCACCAATTAATAAATGACTCTTCGTTGCAAGTGCACCAGACAAATTCAATTAACTAAATTACTTCACAATCAAGTCTTGAGATTTAATACTGCATGCAGCGCAGCGTTTGGATATTAACCTCCGCGCTAAGCTAAGCTGTTGTTAACCAACCGTGCGTTGCGTCCGTCCAGAAAAAAAAAAACATTGTGGGCGGATTAGGAATTCAAATTGAATCTTTCAGTGACTAAGAATTACTAAAATCACCATTAAAAGTGTCTCTGCGATGATGTGTGACTGTAATTATTATTGCAGTTTGCAGTCAGTTGATAGGCTTGATGCATTCAAATAAGCGTGCCAGTGGTCCATCCGCATAAATTGTTGTTTAAGATTGAAATCTTTTTTATTGGATTAAAAGCAAAAAAGGAATAAATACAAAAATAAAAATATACCTAATCATAATTGACCATTGCATCCTACTATATTCCTACAGTTGAATTCATAATGCCAACTATTCCTTATCGGGATGAAGCATCAATTTTCATAATTGGCAGCGCTGTATGTGTATAATATAAGCCCTCTGCGTACAGTAGTAGCTGCTACATACTAGGTTGATGGTTGTCTTCAGCGTAGCATTCGCATCTACTCGCATACTCTCAATTGGACGGTGCAATTTCAAGTGAATTTTAATTGCGACCACATGCGTTTCCGTCCATATTCGCAAACTGAAATCCCTGCCATATGGACCATCAGTTCCTTTGTTTCGCCATCACGAAAGAGTTGAAATAAAAAGTTCCTGGCATTCAAAGAAAACAAAGCGAAGATTTAAAATTTAACTGAGATCATTGGATGATATTTTTTTTGTATTGCACGCCGACGTTCTTTGCCTGGAAATGGGTAGATAAATCAGTATTTGATGAACTAGGAAAGAGTGTACAATATACGTTATGTAGGTACGGTACACGAAGAAAAATATTGCATTATTATTTATAAAATAAACAGACAGTTCCAAATCTGAATTATTGTTTGTTTAAAGCATTTGATGAGTGAGAATGTTTGGGAAATATTGCAACCAAGCTTTTTTAGAAAAAACGTAGCAGACAACAGCGTTTTTCGAGAAATTCTATTGTGTGAAAATTTAAATAAGCATTTTTGTCCTTTAAATACAAATACAGGCTTCAAATTCTTTCTGCTTTGATTTAAATAAAAATTTACATACAAACTCCAGAAATATTTTTTGAACCATACTTTTGGCATACTTTTTCCGATCAAGTCTCTCGCACACTCTTAAATAGTCCTATGCCACCAACTGCAAGTATCGAGAACCAGTGGAAGAATTGCCATAAAGCCATCAGAGAGACAGAGATGCCGCCTCTGACGTGATGGGCATCGCACGACCTCCACAGCGAAACCATTGGTCCGACAAAGAATGCCGGAAAGTAAATGCAACCAAACAACAGGCATACAAAGCGGCTCTGCATAGGATGACCAGAGCTGCTTGCGAGCCTTACGAGCAGAAGAGGAGAGAGGAACACAAGCTTCTAAGAAGGAAAAAGAAAGAGCATGAGAAGTGTGCGATCGAGGAAATAGAGGGATGTCATTGCAGGAATGAAGTTGGGAAGTTTTAACAAATAGTAACGAGAACCTCCCAGGGTTGCAAGGCCTCAACTGAAGCCTGCGAGGATGATCAGGGGAACATCGTGGTAGAATTGCAGTCGGTGCTGAGGATATGGAAAAATAATTTCTGCAAATAGTATAACGGCGATGACGAACTGAACTCCGCTACCATGCAGATTGCACCATTCAACCTGGATGAACGGCGACGTCGGTCAACAATTCCGTCCACCCGATCTCGACGAAGTGAAGATAGCTGTATCTAAAGTTCAAAACAGCTATTCAAAGCGGCTGGCGATGAATTGGTTAAGAGTAGGTATGCACCAGCTCATCTGTAAAATATGATCGGAGGAAAGCATGCCTGATGAATGAAGCGTCAGCATTGTTTGCCCAATCCTCAAGAAAGGTGATCCTCTGGACTGCACCTGCTACAGAGGCATCAATCTTCGTAATAGCTGCGTTTTATTATCTCTGGGTCTGGGTCGAGGTTATTTTTTAACATGTATAACAAAAACAACATGTGATCTAGGTTTCTATCGAGGTTAATTTCAATAACCCAGATAGAGGTTTTCACTCTGACCGGCAGAGGGCTATTTACCATTGTGAATGATGTCAGCGATTTGTCAGCAGTGTTAGGAATATAGAGAAAAAGAGACAAGTGTTTACATGAAAAACAAATAAACATAAGACAAAAGAGAGTGATATATAGCACTGTTTTTGCACTAACCCGCATCGTTTTATTTTCAAGAGGTGAACCATATGGGTTATTAGCGATAATAAAACGCGGCTAATATCGCCTACAAGATCTTCTCTGCCGTACTTTGTGAACACCTGAAGCCATTCATTAACAACCTGATAGATCCATATTAGTGTGGCCTTAGGCCGGGGAAGTCCACCATCGACCAAATATTCGCACTTCGGCAGATCTTGGAGAAAACCCAGGAGTTTGAAATCGATACCCACCACCTTTTCATCGATTTCAAGGCCGCGTATGACAGCATCTATAGAGACGAGCTATAAAGAGCAATGTCTTGTTTTGGCATCCGTGCCAAACTCGTCCATTTGTGCAGGATGACGATGGAGAATGCACGCTGCTCCATCAAGGTCGGCAAGGACCTCATCAACACCTGTGCTGTTAAAAAAGGTTTAAGGCAAGGCGGCGCGCTGTCATGCGACTTTTTCAACATCGTTCTTGAAAGAATAGGGCAAAAATCTCACGTCAACACTAGAGGCACAATCTTTCAGAAGTCCGTTAAATTACTCGCTTACGCTGACGACATTGACATAATCGGACGAACAAAGCGGTATGTCTGTGGTGCTTTCGTGAATATTAAGGCTATTTCCTAATTGGCACCCATCGCACGAACGAGCAACAAGCGATGATCGCTGAATCGGACAATCAAAATGACAAACTTGAGTAAATCAATCAATGTGTCCTTATTTTAGAATATAAAGGCGGTAGCGCGATGACATATAACAGACGCACATGTTTGTTTTGAGATCGTTCAAGCTATTTCACACAAGCTTTCGAAAAACAAACTCAGTTGCCTAAAGGGAAATATCCTAATCAGGGACTGAATTTGTGCGACCGATGCTACAAGAAGTTGTTTCATCGCTCAAAATCAAACGAGTTTGTTTTTGATCGCACTAAAATGCAACGGATTTCAAGGAAAATATGATAAATGAAGCTTATTTAATCCAAATTTTATGGGATAAATGTTGGGATTGCTTCAAAAATAGATTCAATGCAATTAAGGTGGGGTTTTAGAATTGTAAATCCTTTAGATTTATAGTTGTACATTTATTGAACATCGCAATCATCATATTTCGCGATTGGCGCATTTTAAAAATCTCTCTTGTACATTCAAGATTAGCTGTAAACATTTTATTTACTCTTATCAACACTGAGGTTTGGTGCAACTTGAAAGAATAGGAAACCATATCTATACAAAATTCACTTTTGTGGTCACCCGATAGTGTGTTTAGCGATCGGTAGTAGGACACACATTTTGGTAGCGCTATCAACAAGCGATGCGACCGACCGAAGCTCATCGCTGAGTTGCGCGATCTTTGTCCAATTAGGACATATCCTAAGAAGGAAGCCAAGAAGATAGGGTAAACAGTGAATGAGAGCAAAACGAAATATATGATAATAACAAGAAAGGATGTTCAATATCGACGTCTCGGACAGAACGACACTATAGACGGCTATAATCTTGAGGTGGTCAGAGACTTTGTCTACCCAGGATCCGCTATAGACTCAGCGAATGATTCCAGTGCTGAGATCAAACGAAGGATTACTCTTGTCAATCGCTGTTTCTTTGGGTTTAAAAGACAATTGGGAAGCAAAGCCCTCTCTCGAGCAACTAAACCGTCGCTTATCAGTGCAAAGGCATGGACACTTTTAACGGTGGATGAAAATGCCTTAGGCTGTTTTGAGAAAAAAATACGGGCTGTACATGTACAGCGACACCGACCTAGCCGCAAAAGTGAAAAGCGAACGACTGAGATGGCTCCGGACCGGAAAGTCTTTGAATCCAACCCCGTGGGACAGCGCAGTAGAGGTGGACAGCGTAAAAGGTGGCGCACGCAAGTGGAAGAGGACCTCAACCCCTGCTCCAGGATCATGCTCAAATCAGTGGCGTAACGTGAGTTTCTGCTGCCCGCACCTAATTGTTCGTTTTTAAAAGGTCTATTCAATAGGCTAAAAAGGTGAATCCCAAGTTTGAAGAGAATATTTTCAAGGGCTAAGGCTAGATCGAAATACAGAACAGTTTTGTGTTACTAAATTTGTATAGATAATGTTCTATTAAGAAGTTCGGCCATACAGAGTTGTTGATTGTGGGTTTTTTAATGATTTTTAGGTAAAGGTCATAATATTTAGCTTAAGTTAATATTGAAGCTAACCATCAGCGTGTGCAGTTAACATAAAACAAATTGTCGCCTTACAGAGAAAAACTGGTAACTCCTTTTTTCATTAAAAAAATTTTCACCCAAAAGTGTTCAGAATTTGTAATTTATTCTCGTTGTTACTAAAATTCAATCAAATTGAAAATATTTTAAAGATTTTTGAGTTTAATAACCATCTATAACTATCAAAACAAATGTGAATTTAGCGGCTTTTCATTCTAAACGTCTATAAGCTGACGGAATATGCAAGCCTCTTCGAGCTGCAACAATGTTTTTATTTTTATTCATTCCGGTATGCTTAGGTACGTACATTAATGTTCTGTTATAACTCGCAGTTCCTAATTCTGTTTTATGAAATTTTGCAAATAATGAAAAAAGTGGTTTGCAAAATTTTTCATTACATATTTGCAGAATTTTGTTAAAGGAATTATCAAAAACAGAATTTTGAAAAGCTGAATTTTTCCTCAGACAGAATTTTGACCCCAACCCAATTTTTTTTTAGCAATTTTACCAAATCTTATTTTTCTGAAAAAGAGCTCAACAACAATGATTTTTGGTTTTCTTGAAAACTTTGTGACTGATTTAAATAAAAAATTCAAAAGAAAAAGTTTAAAAAGTACATTTTCTTTGAAAACATTTTAATGGGAATAAGTGTTTTCTTTTTATTGAATGGTTGTTTTGTATATACCCGCCGCCGTACAAACTGCAAAATTCTTTGGTGCCAGTTATAGCTATCATTGAAACTCAACATTGAAAACTTTAATGATTGATTTTGAGACGTTTAGAAAGCAAAATCATTCATTATTTTGATGAACGATTCAAGCCCAAGACTTAATGAATATTTCTTATCAAAAACAAAATTCAAATAGGCCCAAATAAAGCTTAAGACTTAGTAAATATTTTTAGCCAAAAAAATAATTCAAATAGGCCCAACTTTATCCATTAAACGACTTTTCTTGTTTCAATGATTGAACTACCTTTCTTATGATCATTGAAAAATCAAAAATCAATGTTTGTGGAAAGTTGGGCCTCTTTGAAATTTCTTTTTTTTGACTAGAAATATTTTTGAAGTCTTGAACTTTAATCGACCATCAAAATAATGAATGATTTTGCTTTTAAACGTCTCAAAATCAATCATTAAAGTTTTCAATGATGAGTTTCAATGATAGCTATAACTGGCACCTTATTATGTAGAAATTTGGGCCTATTATAATTATTTGTTTGGCTAAAAATATTTACTAAATCTTAAGCTTTATTTGTCCATCAAAATAATAAGTGATTTTACTTCTTACACATCTCAAAATCAATCATTAAAATTTTCAATGATGAGTTTCAATGATAGTTATAACTGGCGCCTTAAGAACACCATAATATTTTGAACATTCAATTATTATTTTCTTACTTTCTACCCTTGTACCTATCTATTGTGCAAAAGAATTTTGGTAATAATTTTCTGTTTATGACAAAACTTTTGGTTTCAGTTCCGCCCCGGGCAGAATTTTCTAGGGACGCTAAAATTTTAAAACTATGCACACTGCAGGGCACCTTCGGAAATCAACAATAAACTTTCGCGAATCGGTATTTAAATTTATGGAGTCGTGAATGCGGTCATTGAAATTCAAGGCGCAGCATTTCTGATCACTTAAACTCCCGCCTGGATTGCAAATTCAGTAATTCACATGATTACATTTGCTGAGGGCAGCAAAATTTTACAGTCAGTACCTATAAGTTATTTAATTTCTCCGCCCCGTATATAGTGCCACAAAATTTGCTGCCCCCCATAAAGTGCCGCCCGGGGCGGACCGCCCCCTCCGCCCCCACCACGCTACGTCACTGGTTCAAATTTGTATCCAGCCATAGGTTGCGTTCGCCAATGCACAAATTCTGCAAAACACAGCATCTTAAAACAAATTTGGACATTCTCATAACGGTGAAATAGTCCAACCGTACTAATTGCCTAAAATTAAAATGCTGCTGAAATCCGGCAGGCTAAAGAGTTTTGATTTACAGGAATTATTTCAATTAATACATAATTTAATTGTGTTGTATTACCTTTTCAAAGTCTCTAGCTATAGGAGCTTTCTCAGCATTTGTTTTTGGCATTTTAATGTATTGCGCTGAAATATCGTATAAAAATTCCAAAAACGACGTCTGGCATCTACAGTGACGAACAAAAATGGACAAATACATATTTGCAAAAGCTGGTGCGAACTTTGCATTGTAAGCCGAGAGAAAAAAAATTTAATTTTGTGTATTAAATCAAATCTTATATTCTTTAATTAAATTAATAAAAAAAAATTATATTACAATATATATTTACCGAAAAAAATCTTAAATACATTTTTGGACTTGAGCACTTTATTGAAATGTTTTTCTTTGCAATTGAATTTGAAGAAAAAACTTTAAAGCAGTAGGCATTAGAAAAACACCAGTTTTTGCTAGCAACAGCTTAGACAACATCTATGAATATGCTTCAATATCATTAGCGTTTTCATTTTTGTCTAGTTCTGCGCATGTGTCAAAATCTTTGAAAAATGGCGATTCACGTGACCCCTTCTTGTTAAACGTAAAAATTGTTCTGTGCTGTGTGTTCATTTGTTACTAACTTGCTTAGCAAATAAAAGTTTCCAACGTTTTGGTGTAAGATATTAATATAAAATAATTATAATAAAAAAAAAAAAAAAAAAACAATTTAAAAATTTTGTTTAAAGTTAGGAAAAAAAACTATTTTGCCGTGTACAGTTTGCGGTCACATGTTAGTGTTCAGTACAGAAAAAAAATAGCAACATTTGTTCATTGCTAATCAAATTCTTTTCTGGTTTGTAGTGTTATTATTTAAACTATTCTTTTGTGATTGTGTCGGAAATTATTCTTTACGCAAATACTTCAATTTAAATAAAATTTTATAGAAAAGCGGTGTGTGCAAATATAAAGCTATTCGTGCTGGGTTCACATGTTTTTTTTGGAAAAACTTTCGTGGTTTTTAGTGTTTTTCATCAATTTTTCGTCTTTTTGATAAATAAATTAACTAAATATTTTTATAACCATGCGGTGTGCAGTGTTTTGGTGCAATTCCAATAACAAAGGGAAAAAAGAAAATAAATATTCCTATTTCTATTTTCCCAACAATGAAAAATTATGTAAAAAGTGGGTTGCCTTTTGCGGTAGAAGTGATAAATTCGAAATAAAAAATCTAGAATTTGGGAAAAACATTTTAAAAAATGATTTTGCTCCAAAAAATATATTCATGGAACAACAAGAGCTCCAACACCAAAGCGTTAAAATCCAGAAACCACTCCATCACTCAAAGTCGGAGCAAGAAGAGTAGATTGCACAAATCTTAAAAATATTTTCTCTTCACCCCTCTCATCTCATCTACCCTGTCAGTTACATAAAGTGGAGCTAAAGCTCGTCGTTGCCCAGGATCTTAATCTCCAATCTTCTACAGTCAGCTCGGTCCCTGGATAGATGTGTTCAGAATTTCGTAGTTTAACTAGCTGTGGAAGGTAAATGAAAATGGCGTTTTAATTTAATTTCTTTAATACAAGCATTTATATTATAAGAACACTTAACGTGAGCATAGGGAAACGAAAAATGTCATCAAGTGGAACCTTCTGCGCCACTCAGACAAGGATGCCGGCAGCAGGATTCGACATTGCTCATTTTACGATTGATCTCATTCAGCTGCAACTTACGATTACGAGTCCTCGCGTTCGGCAGGCTAAACGATAGGCTAACCATCCATAATCAAAAAAATTTTCAGATACCTTGAGTTGTTTTTGCATCAGCTGACATCAGCTGTTTTTTTATAAGGGATTATAACAACACAAACGAATCCGGATCGCTTAAGATACGCAGCCGAACACGCCCAGTTTCTAGCCTGCTAAAGGCTCCAAATTCATCATAATTCACCGCACAGGAGTAGAGACGGTATCAATTTCCTGTAAAATTGTTCCTATAGGTACCTAACCTACACCATCTTAATTAAATGACACTTTCCTTTTCTGCAGGAATACATACAAACTAAAAAAAACTTACTTAGGTACATAATTATAATTTACAATTGAGGCACTCGAGTTGTTTTTAAATTAATGATTGTTGATTTTCCAAAACCAACAAAAATAATTACTTTTAGTAAAATGTTCACATATTACTAAAAAATTCGAATTCGGCCATCTTGAATTTCTTCTGCACAGTTCTCATTTCTGACAACCTGCGCAAGATAATACCTTGTAGGTGTGTGTTTACTTTTCCCGACGTTTCACAATCTTTTGACAAAGCCCATGGAAACAAACGTAACCGTAGTCTATGAATGGTTCAATTTCCGGAAACTTATAGAAATATGAAAAATAATTCCAGGCACAAAGTAAGTAGGTACATTTTTTCGATTTTATTTAACATTTAGAACTTATAGTAATAATAACAATAATAAATAATACGAAATACAAAAACTAAACGAAACAAGTAATTCAGAGAAAAAGTAGGAAAGTAATAAAATAATATAGGTAAGTACATAGACTAAGAGCTGGCATCAAATTTTGTGGGTGAACGCATAACCAAAATATGAGTATGAGGGTTTTTAGGTGCATGCATCTTGATATCGAATACCAAAATCTGGCAGGATTTTTTTGGCGCCCGTAGAGGTGACGAGGGCTTGAAAATGGCGGTTTTTCCATTTGTTGTGTGACGGATACAATTATTTCATTTCATTTTAAAAAAAAGGGAAATGATGCTCTGTTATTTTCCCTAAGTCCAAAGACTTTATTTTTAATGATCCAATTGGTAATACTCAAGATATAACCATATCGAGAGAAATTTGGAGATTTGAAAAAAATTTAAAATCAACAAAAAAAAAGTCTCCAAAATAAGGCCGATAAGGTTCGCTTCAAAAGGGCATATCTTGAGTTCTATTAATCAGATCATTAAAAAGAAAGTTTGTGGACAAAGGAAAAATGACTGAGCATCATTCTTCATTTTTAATAAATGAACTTAATTGGTCTGACTCATGACACAACAAATGGGAAATCCGCTATTTTCAATCTCTCGTCCCCACTACGGGTGCCAAAAAAATCCTGCCAGACTTTTATATTCAATATCAAGAAACATGCACCTCAGGGCCGGCCCGAGCGAAATTAGCGCCCTGCGCATACTTCATCATTTCCGCCCATCAATTGCGGTCAAATGGTGGCAAAGTCTACCCCCAAGGGGTAGACTTGGCAATGCTTTTTTTTATTTTATACTTTTTTGTGCCTACCTACTTTCTTAACTATGTTGGTAGGTACCTAGGTTGTAGATGGACACGACACTTTTGTAAATACATAATAAAAACTGAATTTGTTCGAACTATTTAAGAACCACTTTAATGTTCATTAAAATATACAAAAAGATTTTATACTTCAGGATTATATTCAGCCTTTAACAAAAAAGTAAACACGCTAGACGTTATATTTATAAACTAATGACTACTGGACTCTCTCTACGCATAACAGATCTACATATATACTCTCAATATAGATTCTTCTTTCCCTTCTTTTGTTTTGAGTTTTTTAGTTTGACCACAATAAGAATACGACTGGCACACAAATAATGTAATTAGATAAGTCAAAAAATCCTTTTTTCTTAATGATAATAATAATTGAATAAACAAGATTCCCTCATTAACGACAAACATCATCATAATCATAAATCATTGCATCATCATCATTCATTATTTCCATATTTCAATCCTTTGTTTCAACACACAATAAGACAGTGCTACAATTTCATGTTTCACTCATCAATAGAAGCCAATGCCAAAATAAAACAAAAAAAACACTCAACCGGAAGAGTTTAATTCAAAGACGCAAATTTTTAATTTGCGCGCTGTTATGCCAATGAGTATGAATTTTTCACCTTAGAATTTCTGTTAAATTAACATTTCTGACTTCGATTTCATATAGAAGAACTGTTATCGCGCTCATGTTATCACCATGCTAGCTGTTAATATTGTCTGTATTTGCAGTTGAAGAATTTTGTTTTATGTTGCACAGCATAGGGGTGGGTTTGGGTTATGAAAATAAAATAAATGCCTTCACGCACACAGCACACACACGATGGTGAGCTAGCTGAGAAGAACGTCGACAGTTTGAAAAAGAGAAAAATAGCAAATAGGTAGGTATCTGTTGGTAAAGGCGAACAAAATCGTGCACATTTCAAAGATTTTGTGATGTAGTTTTTTGTTACTGTGGGTGTGGGTGAGAATAGGAAGATAGACATCGACTTATTTTTGGAATAGTAGATAGATGTATGTATATTATAACTACTGTGTTTAAATTCAGAATAAACTGGTAGTTATGTACTGGATATCACTATTGGTGTGAGAAATAAAAATTTAAAAAATAGGTAGGTATAGGTCGTGGTTACGAGAAGTGGCTTTGTTAATGCCTGCTCAAGGCGCCCCTTGGGTTCAGCGCCCTGTGCATTTGCACCGCTTGCACATATAGCTTGTCCGGCCCTGATGCACCTACAAACCCTCATACTCAGATTTTGGTAATGCGTTCACCCACAAAATTTGCTACCGGCTCTTAGACTAACAGAAGTTAAATAATAATAACAATAATGACAAAAATAATGTTTTCAGCTTCATTACTTTTCATTGAATTTTGCAACAACATCCCGCATGATTTTTAATTTTTCGGAGTCCTTTGATGTTGATTATGGTTATGTTGCTGGTATTACCGCTGTTGTTGTTGTTGGTAATATCGCTGTTGATGCTGGAGCTATTGCTGGTGCTATCGAATGTTGCGAAGCTGAGGATGAGTGCAGTGAACTGAATTCATACGATGGCATGTCTGAAGAATGCGACGATGATGAGGTGGAATGAAGATTCGGTTCTGTTATTGATATCTTTTCAATCATCCCGGCAGGAAATAAATATGTCCGACTTAAGTGTGGTTTTCCCTGCAGACAGTCCTACATCCGACACGATGGAATGGTCCTGCTGGACGATTGTCAACTTTTTTTTTTTGCCTCTTTCAGAACGCATTTCTAGCGGGTCTCAATTTGCATTGCGGTCAAATTTACATTAAATTTCTGTTTCATACTTTTTGCTATGTGGACCCACATAAGCTTCTTTATCCGAAATTTTTTGAGTGGGCATACTCGTGCAAAATACATATATTTCGTCTGGCCTTAGGTCCACTTGAAGATATTTATCCGGTGGGAGTGCTGATCCACTTCTGCCGGTTCTGCTTCTACCTCCATTGGAGTTGGTTCCGGGAGGGACACTCTAGCGTCTAGCCTCTTAATGTTAAAATTTTAAAATTTGAACTTATTTCAATTCATCGTACAAGTGCATACCTGGTTCTGCTGAAGTTCCAGTTTCTGGACGAAGTTCCTCAAACCCGTAAAAGGCTGCTACTTCACTAAAAGCTACCTTGAGAATCTGTCCAGCTGCAAATCATGTAATTGTTATTATTTTATTTTTTCTTCAAACTACTATAGGAATGTACTTACTTATTAAATGTTTTATGAAGACATTGCCCCCGCTCGAAAGAAATGCCATTTTAATCGGTGTCTATGTAAAAGTCTTCTAGATTGATATCTTCAGCAGTGATCGAATCTTACTCCAATAGGAGCAAATTTACTCCAGTTTTGAGGAAGAAAAGAAATCTACTCCTTTTTTCCACACTGAAAATTCTTCCGCCAAACCACATGAAATTAAATGACAAGACTGTGTTATTCAATTTTCCAACCAACTCGGGACATCTGAAAGTCTATGCTGAACGGAATCATTTCTTTTTCTTTCTTTGTTCGTCGTTTCTCGTTCATATCGGAGCTTATGTGTGTTTGTTTTCTTTTATATATCTTGTTATTTTTGTTAAATACATTTTTGTTAAAGGTACAGTTTTTGAAAAGTTCCCGGAAATTTTTGATTTACTCCACTTTTTTTTACAATTCCGCTCCGAAATTTTATTACTGAGGTTCGAACCCTGATTCTTCAGTATTACGTTCCATTTTTCTGTTAATTATTGTTTATTTTCTATCAGCTAATAAATAATTTGACATTCTACGAAGATTTCGCACTTAATAATGTTTTTTTCTGACGTTTTAAAAGTCAAAATGGGTGTCAAAGAGTGCACACACATATAATCACATAAAAGAATCGATTTTTTAAACAAATTCCTTCCAACCAAAAATAGAAATCGATCGAAAATGGTTGACAGGAATTCGACATATCTAATTCTTGACCAGTGTCAACTCTTTCAACTCATCTCCTCCCTTGTATGACCAACGAAAAGAAAGAAACCGACTGAACAATAGCAAGCTTGGGTGTGTTTATAAAAATGCAAGTCACTGTTGCAATTGTATGCAACAATTGTATCCTGTATGCTGATGACTCGCTCACCTACGCCAGTTCAACGTCACCGTTACTCGCCGTGCGGAAAGTGGAAGCTCACATCAACAGACTCTTTGATTTCTACAGGAAATGGGGCATCCGGATCAACTCTTCTAAATCGGAACTTGTCTGCTTCAGGAGACCCTCAACAGGCAGAGGCAGTTGCACTGCAGCGAAGTGCAGAAACATTGTTCTGAAACTCCCAGATGGATCCACCATAGCTGCCAAACGGAACGTAAAGTATCTGGGAATCCACTTCAATGAGTTGCTTAGGTTCAACCCGCACTCAAGAAGTGTGCTCAAAAGAGCCAGCTGGGTCTTCCACCGTTTACATCCCCTGATGAGGAAAAGAACCGGACTAAGTCAACAGACGAAAATACTGATGTACAAGCAACTCCTGCGGCCAGTCATAGCCTATTGCTTCCCAGTCTGGTTCTCAATTTCCAAGACAGCCATGAAGGAACTTCAAGTGTTTGAAAGAAAAATACTTAGAATTTGCACCGGACTACACTTTGACCGCCAGCGAGGGAAACACTACAGGAATGAGCACCTCTACACAGAAGCGAACATAATCCCTCTGGACAGGTACCAAGTGCTCTCTACAAAGAAGCTAATAGAAAACATCCACAGTCATCCAAATCAGCTGATGAGAAGTATGTCCACCGTGCAACGACCACCCGATCCGAGGTACCTCAGTGTGATGGAAACCCTGGACGACAACATTATCCCCATAGACAACGAGGAAGCAGTTTCCTTCTACACTGACACAGGTTCAGCCTACTACCGCGGCTAAATGCCAAACCTTCTAACAATCCACTCCAAAATCACCACTAGACAACCGGGATGGAACACCCCGAGAATGAGAAAGTCAACCGACGCTTAAATAAATTTGACATGTATTTTATATAATTATAAAATTTTAAACTTATCTAAGACATAGTATAAAGTTAGGCCCCCTATGTGCCAACAAATGTAAATTTGTTCAATGAATCTTATTAGTTGTAATCCAAATTGTATGTATTATGTTCAATAAAACAAATTGAATTGAATTGATAAACAACGAAGCCTGCATTGGGATTCAGCTAAACATGTGGCTTCACGCTTCAGTGGTGCGGTGTGTAGCGCATTGGCCTCTGAATCGCAAGGTTCTACAGACAGATTTGTGAGACCTCCTTTTTTCGTCGTTCATACCATCGTAATGCCATCTGATCAAAATCTCGAGTGTATTATTTTAACGAATGTATAAATTGTCATATAGTATCTACACCTCGCAGGTAAAATTTTGGCTGTACTTCTGCACTATAGCAGAAATTAAAACGCTTCAACTAAGATGATTACTGAAACTATTATTATTATTTTTTTTAAGATTTTACCCAAAAAAATTTAATTTAGTAATTATTTGTTTTTGTTCAGTGTAACTTTCAATGTCTTTTGACATCGATAAATGGGCAAATGACCCTTCTGATGTTTTGACAAAGAATTCTTAGACAGATACATCGCCATTTAAAGCATACGCATTTTATTTAGTCTTCGAATCTAAAACTGCGACTAAAGAAAAACCTGTTCAATTTTTTAAATCCTTACATGTGTGATGTGTGTAGGATAGGTAGGTAAGGTATTGACTAAAATGCTTATGATAAAAATATACGCGCATGTCTGACATTGTTTGATGGTTAACTTTATTTATAGAAATAAATTTATGGTCTGATCAATAAATTACAAAAAAGGTTTAAGATTTTTTTTTAATGCGCTACTTTTTCTATTTTTGTATTTTAATGTTAACATTTTGCCCTTGGTATTTTTTCTTCTTAAATCCCTGTTTCATAGCTATGATGTTTTTATATGAAAGAAATTTATGGTCTTATACCTAAGAAACTATGGGTATGGGTTCGATTCGATCTCGCTGAAGGTTTACAAAAAAGACGAGGTTGACGCGGAACGCGTCCCTCTGTTAAACACTGAAGCTGTGTCCGTGGTAGAGGACCCTGGTGCATCCATCACCTTTCCACCGATGGGTGATGAGGAATCCAGGTCATCCTCGATCACGGTACAGTCTTCTTCTAATGTCGACAGTCTAACCGATATGGAGACCGAAGACTTCATCAACCTTGTTCCCTTGGGTGAGGATGAGCTTTTGGGCTCATCTTCGGAGGAACTCAACGAAACCGTGGTGGAGGTTGATCTGCCTAATTGTAGCCAAAATGCTGCAGTTAGTCCAGATTAATCTCCAACACTCCATTAAGGCTTCGGCCTCCCTCCTCCTCCGTTTATCCAGGAATGGAGAGGATATTGTCCTGATCCAGGAACCGTGGATTGTTAAATCCATTGTTAGTGGACTCAGGACTCCTGGATACTACGTACTGTATGCGTCTGATAAAGGTGACCCTAGATCGTGTATACTAGTTAAGCGTAGCACTAATGTATATTTACTCCCTGATTTCAGCGATAGAGATATCACCGCCGCAAGGCTCGAAACGGCCAATGAGACGTACTGGCTAGTGTCGGCGTATCTGGGCCATGACCACCTCGGCCCTCTCCCCGGTCATACACTGGAGAGACTGATCGCTCATGCAGAACGGCAGAAGATATGCCTCATCATTGGGAGTGATGCGAACTCCCATCATACAGTATGGGGAAGTACTGATATCAATAATAGAGGTGAGTCTCTTTTTGATTTTATTTTAAGTACTAACCTTATTGTAAGTAATGTGGGTAATGAACCTACCTTCATCACTAAAAACCGACAGGAAGTATTAGATATTACTCTTGTCTCAGACACCATTCATCATAAGATCTCGAATTGGAAAGTGTCGGATGAACACTCGTTCTCCGATCACAGATACATTCAATTCAGTCTCATCGATGAACATCCTTGCCGCGTAGAATTTCGAAACCCTCGAAAAACCGACTGGCTCAAATATAGGATTACACTCCAGGGGCTATTAAAACCAGATCTCTTAAATCCTCCTTCTAATAATTATGAACTTGACTGCAAGGTCAATGATCTCACATTAGCCCTCAACAAATCTATGGCTACATCCTGCCCACTTACTCTAGTTAGGGGGAAAAAGAAACCACATTGGTGGGATTCTGGGCTTGAACCGCTCAGGAAAGACTGTCGCAAGTGTTTCAATCGAGCTAAAAGCACTCGTGCAGTGTCAGATTGGGAATCTTATAAAATAACCCTCAAACTGTATAAGAAAGCATTGAGAAAGTCAAAGAGATCCTCCTGGAGAAATTTCTGTGGAAAAATAGAAGAAACTTCAGAGGCATCTAGACTAAGAAAAATTCTCTCTACAAATCCAGTAATGCCAAGCTGCTTAAAAAATGCTGATGGCTCATGGACAAATTCCTGCGAAGAATCGCTTAACTTGCTATTGGATACTCAC
The DNA here is from genome assembly GCA_963921185.1 of Dasysyrphus tricinctus. NCBI lineage: Eukaryota > Metazoa > Arthropoda > Insecta > Diptera > Syrphidae > Dasysyrphus > Dasysyrphus tricinctus. The sequence goes on from OY992531.1 coordinate 98,117,107, forward strand.
TTCCCTGGTAGCTCTCAAAACATTAATAGCTTCGACCGTAATAGGTTTGATATGAATCCAAGCTATCCACAAGGTCTGATTACAAGGGAAAAACTGCAATGGGCGCTCAACAGCTTTCAGCCTTACAAGTCTGCGGGACCAGATGGCATAATACCAGCCGAACTCCAGATGAATAAAGATTTAATTCTGCCAATTCTGGAGTCTATTTTTACTAGCTGCTTAGCACTCGTCTACATCCCCCTGTCTTGGAGAGAGGTTAGGGTTGTGTTCATACCCAAAGCTGGAAAGTGCTCCCAAGTAAACCCAAAGGATCTCAGACCTATTAGTCTATCATCATTCCTTCTAAAAACTTTTGAACGATTGATTGATATCCACTTACGATCATGCATTGACACGCGACTTTTGTCTACGAGTCAACATGCTTACTGCAAAGGGAAATCTGTAGAAACTGCCTTACATAGTTTAGTAAGAACCATTGAATATTCCCTCCATCACAAAGAGTACACCATGGTTGCTTTCTTAGATATAGAAGGCGCTTTTAATAATGTCGACGCATCTGCAATCGCATCTGCGCTGACATCTCTGAAGGTAGATGGTTCGCTTGGAGAATTGATTAACCAAATGCTGACGAGCAGGGTTATCAACTCAAAACTAGGTAGCTATTCTGCTAGAAGGTCTGTTAGTAGAGGTACGCCGCAAGGCGGTGTCCTTTCTCCCCTTCTATGGAACTTGGTGGTAAATGAGCTGCTAATATGCCTGGAAGAGGAGGGTTACAGAGTGATTGCCTATGCGGACGATGTTGCTATTGCCGTATCAGGAAAGCATCCTACCACTTTAAAAGAACTCTTACAAAATGCTTTAAATAGGCTAACCAATTGGGCAGACCGGTGTGGTCTGGGCGTCAACCCTCATAAAACAGAACTTGTTCTATTCTCAAGGAAATATAAAATCCCTCATGTAGATCCTCCCTCTATTAAAGGTGTTCCATTAACATTCACTGATCAGGCAAAATATTTGGGTCTTATTTTAGACAAAAAGTTAAGTTGGAAACCTAATATACAAGAAAGAGTCAAGAAGGCCACAGTAGCACTCTTCTCATGCAAAAAAGCCGTTGGGAACAAATGGGGCCTTCAACCTCGTATTACTCATTGGCTATACACATCGGTGATTAGACCGATTCTCACATATGGTGTTGCAGTATGGTGGACTGCTCTAGATAAAGCGGTAAACTGCGACAGACTAAACAAAGTACAACGCTCGGCTTGTTTATGCATAAGTGGTGCGCTTCGCACGACACCCTCTGCCGCTCTAGACGTTCTGCTATATCTGACTCCCCTCGATATATTTAGCAAACAGGTGGCTGCAAATACAGCCTTACGCCTACAAGCTTCCTCACAATGGTACAACAATAATATTGGCCATTCCATCATTCTGAATTCATTCAGGTCACTACCTAGTCGCATTGACTACACCATCCCAAAACCACAATTCGGTTTAAACTTTCAAGTCACCATTCCTTCTAGAACCCTCTGGGAGGATATGGCTTTCTTGGAAGATGAATCGGTTCATATCTACACGGACGGATCGAAAACTGATGAAGGGGTGGGTGGCGGTGTGTACTCAGAAAGACTAAAATTAAGTCTCTCATTCCGTCTTCCTAATCATTGTAGCGTGTTCCAGGCGGAACTTATGGCGATTAAAGAAGCCTTATCTTGGCTGAAGGAAAACGTGATATCAACTACAGATATCCGCATCTTCTCGGATAGTCAAGCAGCTATTAAATCCCTGGAATCGGTCTCTACTAACTCTATAACAGCCCTAAATTGCCGTTCGTCTCTGCTGGAGATGGCACAACAGTTTAATATTCACCTGTGTTGGGTGCCGGGGCATAGGGACATCCCAGGTAATTGTAAGGCCGATGAACTCGCTAAAAATGGTACAACTTTACCTCTTCTACCTAGTAAGGCAGAAATAGGTATACCCATCGCTACATGTAAACTTTTGCTGAAGCAAGATGCCTTAGAGAGAACAAATCTTAGGTGGAATGATATCACCTCTTGTTTGGCAACAAAACAAATCTGGCCTGTAATGGATTTAAAACGATCTAAGCGTTTGATTTCTCTAAGCAGATTGCACATCAGCTCCATGATTGGTGTTATAACCGGACACTGCCTCATAGGCAAGCACGCAACGCGTCTTGGCGTATTCGCTAACGATTTTTGCAGAAGCTGTATGGATGAGGAAGAGATAGAATCGATCCCTCACCTTCTATGCACGTGCCCTGCTCTATCTCATAGACGAAGACTTCACCTTGGTGAGTTCTACTTCAGTGATCCTAGTGATCTGAGAAACTTAGACATTGGCAGTCTATTACGCTTCATAAGAAGCTCCAAATGGTTCACCGAGTAAGGAAAAGGGTTTCCTAGATTCATGTGGTATCACAATGGACCAACTCATGGTCTAAGTGTGTCAGTCTCCACGACTGGCAGCCACTTCAACCTAACCTAACCTAACCTAAGAAACTAACCTCAAGTTTAACAGTAATACTAGTTACATTACATATTTTCCGTTAAACCCTTCAAGCATGTGGGAGTTTTTCAGTTAACACTTTTAACGCAACAAAATTGATGATGATGATAATGAGAAAAATGGCGGCAACATTTAAATAACAATATTGTAATAAATTTAATTTTTGACCTAGTGCATTCTTTAAAGTTAAATTATCGTCGGAATTGAATTTGAAAGGTAAAATGAAATAAGCGAACAGTGGTGCAAGGTTCTCCTTAGCAGCTGTCACTTCAAGAATCGAATAAGTTGGTTTGGTGGAAACGTTTTCAGCCACGTTCCGTGGGAGGAGAGTATGTATTCATTCCACATCTGTTTTATGAAGTTCTTAAGACTACTAAAAAAACATGTTTTTATTTCTTATAGATCAATATCCCGGGACCTTGAGAAACAATGTACATTCGTCATTTTATTCGCTCCAAGTTTAATGCTGGCGGTGCAAAATCATATAGTCTATCTATAGAACTAACGACGAACATTATAAGTCCGTTCTGTGCTGTGATACCTCACCTATCTTCTTAGGAAGTAGGAGCAAAAGAACAGATATCGCTCTGAAGAACCAACTCTTAGATCTCTATCAGGCCTCAAAAGCTGGCCAGGAAAGATTCATAGTGGTGAAAACACAAGTTATAGACTCGGATGAACGGACTAATAACGTTGACGACCCTCCCTGCAGACGAAAAATGGACAATGACAAAGGAATATGGGTACACTTATCTAGACCGGACAGCAGAACAGCTTGCTGATACCCTCCACCAGTGCCAAAACTGATAAGCAGCGCTTCAAGAGATGCGGTGGAGTAGACCGGCGAGAGGAAGATAGAAGGCTGCGATCTGATTGGGTGTGGAAATTGCTGTCAGAGGAAAACTAAGGGAAAACGATTTTCGTGAAGTCAGCGAGAGAGTGACGACAATCTTCCTCAAGGCCTAAATCCACAACGTGAGCCTCATAAGTGCACATGGCCCTACAGAAAAGAAGCATGACACCATCAAAGAAGAATTCTTTGAGTTTTTTTTATCGGATTCGTTTGTCCATCGTTAGTCCACGTTAGTCCAACCATTAAAATCGTTCCCCCAGGATAAAAGATATTCGACTTTTCTTTTTTTATAGCAAACCTCCAAAAACAAAAAGCATCACCAAATGAAGTCATAAGGGGTTGGGGCTGATTGAGTTCATTTGTTCACCAGCTCAACATGAATCCATTAAAAAAATTTAGTGAAATAAAATAAAATAAAATAAAAAACGAGAAGAGGAGTAGAAAGGATGGAAGTAACAGATAGAGTAGAATCGGATCATCATCAGAATGCGGAGAGTGAGCTTGGAGGAGGGAGCAGAGGATTCAGAAAAGCAGATAGGGGAGAGGATTAAGAGAGAGATTGAACGAAGTGAGGAGGAAGGGGGAAGGGAAAGGAAACAGAAAAGGAGAGGATGGTGGGATGAAGAATGTAGGGAGAAGAAAGAAGAAGTATAAGAAAGGAGTTAAGGAGGTGGAGGAAGAGTATCGGGACGAAGGAAAAATAAAGGGAGCGAAAAAGAGAATATCAAGCGATGATTGAGAGAAAGAAAAGAGAGGAGCAGGATGAGATGATAAGAGGAATTGCAGAGGCCAATACTGAAAACAAAGTGTGGGAAATTATAAATAGAGACAGACAGAAGAGAAATACGAGGGGGAAGGGATTGAAGAAGAGGAATGGAAAAAATACTTTATAAGTCTTATTGGAGGGGTGAGAATGGGAGAACAGGTAACAAGAAGAGCGGAAGACGAGACCAAAATTAGTAATGAGGAGATGAGAAAGGTGGTTAGAAAACTCAAAGAAGGAAAAGCAATGGAAATAGACGGCATACCTAATGAGGCGTGGAGATATGGAGGAGAACACGCAATCGAGGTAGCAGGGGGGATCTGCGGGATGGTGTGGAGGGGAGACGGATGGCCGGAAGGGTGGAAAGAGGGAGTGATTGCCCCGATAGTAAAGAAAGACACAGGAACAAAGGTAGAGGAATACAGAGGAGTAACGCTCATGCCATCGCTATATAAAATATATACGACATGGTTTTAGCGAAGAGGTAAGAAGAAGAAGCGGAGGAGAAAGGGATGATTCCACCAAATCAAACGGGTTTCAGAAGAGGAGTAGGAACGATAGACAATGTATATGTGCTGAACTATTTGGAGAACAAAGAGGTTGCAGAGGAGAGGAGCAAGCTAGTGGCACTGTTTGGGGAGGGGTAAAAGTGAGAGGAAAAAGAATTTGCTCGCTGGCATACGCAGACGATGTGGTGGTAATGGCGAAAAATGAAGAAGAGATGCAAAGTATGATAAGAAGACAGGAGAAGCACTTCGAGAGGAAAAGACTGGAAGTAAATGTGGGAAAGACGAAGGTGATGAGGTTCAGGAAAGGAGGAGGGAGGAACACAACAGTAGACTGGAGATGGAGGGGAAAGAAGATCGAAGAAGTAAAAGAATTTAAATACCTGGGGTATTTGTTCAAAAAGAACGGAGGGCAGGAAGCACATATAAACGACAGAATAAAAAAGGCAGCAGCAGCCATGAAGGAAGCATGGGGGATTGGAAGGAGAAAATTCGAGAAGGATTGGGAGAAGAAGATGTGGCTTTTCGACACTCTGGTGTGGACGGTTATGGGATATGGGGCGGAAGTATGGGGATGGGAGGAGAGACAAGAATGGAAAGGGTGCAAGAAAGGTACCTCAAGTGGACGCTAGGGGTAGAATGGCAAACTCCAGGGTACATAGTAAGAGAGGAAACAAAACGAGATAAGATAATGATTAGAGCACGAAAAAGGGCATGGAAATATGAACAGAAATTAACAGATGGAAAAGGAAGCGAAATAGCAAGGGAATGTTTAGAGGAGATGAAAGAGAGAAAGAGAGATGGACAGGGAAGAGGGTCGCTATGGGAACAAGGGAGAGAAAAAATAAAGCGAAGAGAAGACAGTGTGAATGGATACGAGGGAGTAGAAAGAGAAGAAAGGAGAGATCAAGAGAAGGAAAGAAGTGAACGTATAAGAGAATCCAGTTACAACAGGTGGTATAAAGAAGTAATGACAGAAGGGATTCCACAATATTTAAAAGCGGGTTGGAGGACAGAAAGAACAAGGAGAATTGCAAGAGTCAGGCTAGGGTATGAGGTGAGAGAAAGATGGTACTGGAAACGGGAAGAGGAGAGAATGTGCAGAATATGTGAGGGTGAACAAGAGACATGGGAACATGTATTAGAAAGATGCAGATCTGGCGGAGATGAGGAAAATCAATAGGAGAAAGGATGAGGGAAATAATGGACGAAACGGGGAAGGGGGAAGAGTGGAACTAGAGGCAGTGAGAAAAGATAAGGTGATAGAGAGGGGAGGAGAGGGAGCAGAGTAGGAAGCGAGAGCCTTGTTACCCTCAGGGTAGTCAATACAAATCAATAATTTAATCTAATCTATTCTAATCTAATCTAATCTAATCTAATCTAATCTAATCTAATCTAATCTAATCTAATCTAATCTAATCTAATCTAATCTAATCTAATCTAATCTAATCTAATCTAATCTAATCTAATCTAATCTAATCTAATCTAATCTAATCTAATCTAATCTAATCTAATCTAATCTAATCTAATCTAATCTAATCTAATCTAATCTAATCTAATCTAATCTAATCTAATCTAATCTAATCTAATCTAATCTAATCTAATCTAATCTAATCTAATCTAATCTAATCTAATCTAATCTAATCTAATCTAATCTAATCTAATCTAATCTAATCTAATCTAATCTAATCTAATCTAATCTAATCTAATCTAATCTAATCTAATCTAATCTAATCTAATCTAATCTAATCTAATCTAATCTAATCTAATCTAATCTAATCTAATCTAATCTAATCTAATCTAATCTAATCTAATCTAATCTAATCTAATCTAATCTAATCTAATCTAATCTAATCTAATCTAATCTAATCTAATCTAATCTAATCTAATCTAATCTAATCTAATCTAATCTAATCTAATCTAATCTAATCTAATCTAATCTAATCTAATCTAATCTAATCTAATCTAATCTAATCTAATCTAATCTAATCTAATCTAATCTAATCTAATCTAATCTAATTTAATTTAATTTAATTTAATTTAATTTAATTTAATTTAATTTAATTTAATTTAATTTAATTTAATTTAATTTAATTTAATTTAATTTAATTTAATTTAATTTAATTTAATTTAATTTAATTTAATTTAATTTAATTTAATTTAATTTAATTTAATTTAATTTAATTTAATTTAATTTAATTTAATTTAATTTAATTTAATTTAATTTAATTTAATTTAATTTAATTTAATTTAATTTAATTTAATTTAATTTAATTTAATTTAATTTAATTTAATTTAATTTAATTTAATTTAATTTAATTTAATTTAATTTAATTTAATTTAATTTAATTTAATTTAATTTAATTTAATTTAATTTAATTTAATTTAATTTAATTTAATTTAATTTAATTTAATTTAATTTAATTTAATTTAATTTAATTTAATTTAATTTAATTTAATTTAATTTAATTTAATTTAATTTAATTTAATTTAATTTAATTTAATTTAATTTAATTTAATTTAATTTAATTTAATTTAATTTAATTTAATTTAATTTAATTTAATTTAATTTAATTTAATTTAATTTAATTTAATTTAATTTAATTTAATTTAATTTAATTTAATTTAATTTAATTTAATTTAATTTAATTTAATTTAATTTAATTTAATTTAATTTAATTTAATTTAATTTAATTTAATTTAATTTAATTTAATTTAATTTAATTTAATTTAATTTAATTTAATTTAATTTAATTTAATTTAATTTAATTTAATTTAATTTAATTTAATTTAATTTAATTTAATTTAATTTAATTTAATTTAATTTAATTTAATTTAATTTAATTTAATTTAATTTAATTTAATTTAATTTAATTTAATTTAATTTAATTTAATTTAATTTAATTTAATTTAATTTAATTTAATTTAATTTAATTTAATTTAATTTAATTTAATTTAATTTAATTTAATTTAATTTAATTTAATTTAATTTAATTTAATTTAATTTAATTTAATTTAATTTAATTTAATTTAATTTAATTTAATTTAATTTAATTTAATTTAATTTAATTTAATTTAATTTAATTTAATTTAATTTAATTTAATTTAATTTAATTTAATTTAATTTAATTTAATTTAATTTAATTTAATTTAATTTAATTTAATTTAATTTAATTTAATTTAATTTAATTTAATTTAATTTAATTTAATTTAATTTAATTTAATTTAATTTAATTTAATTTAATTTAATTTAATTTAATTTAATTTAATTTAATTTAATTTAATTTAATTTAATTTAATTTAATTTAATTTAATTTAATTTAATTTAATTTAATTTAATTTAATTTAATTTAATTTAATTTAATTTAATTTAATTTAATTTAATTTAATTTAATTTAATTTAATTTAATTTAATTTAATTTAATTTAATTTAATTTAATTTAATTTAATTTAATTTAATTTAATTTAATTTAATTTAATTTAATTTAATTTAATTTAATTTAATTTAATTTAATTTAATTTAATTTAATTTAATTTAATTTAATTTAATTTAATTTAATTTAATTTAATTTAATTTAATTTAATTTAATTTAATTTAATTTAATTTAATTTAATTTAATTTAATTTAATTTAATTTAATTTAATTTAATTTAATTTAATTTAATTTAATTTAATTTAATTTAATTTAATTTAATTTAATTTAATTTAATTTAATTTGATTTGATTTGATTTGATTTGATTTAATTTAATTTAATTTAATTTAATTTAATTTAATTTAATTTAAATTTTATTTTATTTTATTTTATTTTAATTTATTTTATTTTGTTTTATTTTATTTTAATAAATTTAATTTATCAGCCCCAACCCCCTATGACTTCATTTGGTGATGCTAGAGGACTTTTTGTTTTTGGAGGTTTGCTATTAAAAAAGAAAAGTCGAGTATTTTGTATCCTATGGGTGGACAAACGAATTTTTTCTTTGGATTCTCATATTGAGCTGGTGGACAAACGAGCACACTTGACTGCACCTCCCTATAATTTCATTTGGGGGTTTTGGAGCCCTTTTTTATTTTTCGATGCAAAAAAGAAAAGTTGAAGAACTTTTTCCCTCAGGGTGGACAAACATTTTTTTTATGGATTTTTATAAATAAAAAATATTATTTTGAATAACTTAAAAACAATATCAAATCAATTTAATATGGATTTTTATATCGAGCCGTTGGACAAACGAACACATTTGACTCCACCCCCCTAAGATTTCAGTTGGGGACGTTGGAGCACTTTTTGTTTTTCAGTGCATAAAAGGAAAGTTGAATATTTTTTCCTGGGGGTGGACAAACAAATTTTATTTTTGGATTTTCATACTGAGCTGGTGGACAAACGAACTCAATCAGCCTTACCTCCTATGACTTTATTTGGGGATGCTAGAGGACATTTTTGTTTTTGGAGGTTTGCTATAAAAAAATTAAAGTGGAGTATTTTTTATCCTGGGGGTGGACAAACGATTTTAATGGTTGGACAAACGTGGACTAACGAATCCGATAAAAAATAAACAAAAATTTTGAGGTGGGGGTTCTGACTTCACACAGCTAATTCTTTGAGCTCCTCCCCAAAACCTATGAGCGATGCCCCAAGAATGACATTTAAATACTCCTGGGAGATTTCAATGCTTAAATTGGTAAAAAAGTCAGCTTTCTTAGGACAGCCGCAAAATAAAGCCTGCACGACATCACTTCCAGAAAGCGCATATCGACTTCGTAGTGACAAAGAACATGGTGGTGAGTTGCTCCCCAAATAACCCCGTCTTTATATCCTCAAAGGCACTAGGCGGTCTCCCGATTATTGAACCTGCAACCAAATCGGTCATTTTGCTATCGACGGAAGGTACTCCTCTAGCATACTTGGCTTACTGAACAGCTTACTTTGACTGGGATCACTACCTTGGTGCTTTGCTGCGTACCATGGAATCTCTTAAGCAAACATCCACCATGACCATGAGGGGAAAAATTCAATATTGGAAGACTGCAATGGGAAGAAACCTCCATAGCCTATGTCGACTAAGTATCCCTATACCGCTTGTGAGAAACTGCACTGAGATAGGCCCAGAAAGCCCTCTGCAGAAGAGGTGCTAGGATTCTAACATCCAACACTGAGAAACCCCTGGTTGTGGTTCGACTCCTTGTATGTGTTCAGCCTAGAAATCCAAAATGGACCTTTACAGGTCGTGGCAGTAAAAGAAGATAAGTGCTACTCGTCAGCCTTACGTTGACAAGAGAAGGGATGAAAACCGTTTTGCTCAGAAAAAAGATCATAAGCAGTGTGAGGTCGAGGAGATTCAGAGATGCTTCATCAGAATTTAGGTGGGGAACTTTTTGTATGGAACTTACAAGGTTTAGAAAGGAAAAAGCAGTGATGTTTTATACCGTGAGAGATCACTACAACCCAGCTTCTTAACGACGATGAAGGTCAAGATTCCGACAACGACAAATTCTGTTAAGTTAATTCTGTTGATCCTCTGGACTCACCCGACATGAATGAGATATAGGTAGCCATCGCCAGGCTTAAATCGAATAAAGAGGTCGGTGCCGATGGGTTACGGGCGGAACTTTAAAAGTACGCTGGAGATTATCTGGTAAAGAGCATATACCAACTCGTAATCAAAATATCTTCAGAGGAAAGTATCCCGATAACTGAAACCTAAGCAACATCTACCCGATCCAAAAAAAATGTTATAGCCTTCTCTGCAGCAACGATAGAGGTATTAGTCTTTAAAAATCGCCTAAGATCCCATTAACCGTATTATGTGAACGCCTAAGGGCCGTTGACTGATTGGCACTTATCAGTGTGTTTCAGGTCTGGAAAGTCTACCAGCTATTAAATCTTGACATTACGCCAAATCCTGGAAAAGACCGAAGAATTCAACATCGATACACACCACCTTTTCATCAATTTTAAACCCGCACATGACAGTGTTGACAGGAATAATCTATTTTGGTATCCCTGTCAAGCTAATACGCCTTATCAGAATGACTTTGGAGAATGCTCACTGTTCCGTTAAAAGAAACGGGCTAAGAAACCAACAGGATGATTTCGACATATTGGGAAGAACCAAATGAGAAGTTACGGGTTCCTTTTTTGGTATCGAGTTAGAAGCAAGCAGAAAGGGTCTTTGTCATTAATGAGTAGAAGACGAAGTGTATGTTTTCATCATATTCCTATAAATAAAATCAAAAAGAGTCCATTCTAATCGCAGACCTGGTCAGAACGTGACTATAGACACATATAACTTCAAGATGGTCAGTGAATTTGCCTACCTGGCTCACTGCTGTGTACTCATTTGCCTACCTGGCTCACTGCTGTGTACTCTCCAAATGACATCGTTATTGAAATCAAGCCTACAATAACGCTTCCTAGTGTTGTAAAAAACTCCCATCATTCCAGTCTTGCTGAATGGTGCAGAAAGCTCCTTTGGTATCTGCGATAGAAAAGAACAACGTACGATCTATGGTCCCGATTTGTGTCAATAGGCAAAATAATACCTGGCGAAGACGATACAACCAAGAGTTATACGAGGTATACAGCGATGTGGTCAAAAAACTACGTGTTCAGCGGTAACGATGGCTGGGACATTATAGAGCTTATGAACATCGATGCTCCAGTTCATTAAGGTATCCAACACTTAGCCAGAGAGAGCGAGAAACAGAGGCAGATCACATCGCCAATGGTGAGATCAAGTTGATGGAGATATAAGACGAATTGATATACAAACTGGAGATAACAAGCTACAGATCGAGATAGCTGGCGAAGTACATTACTTGAGGCTAGAGAGCACCCCGCGCTGTAGGGCCAACTAAAGTAAAGTAAGTAAGTTTCATGTTATGGGAAAGTTAACAATAAGATCAATTGATTCCTTCAAATATTTTGAAAATTGATCGAAAGCCAAATTGCAACAAAGCCTTTGGCTTAACAATGGAGTAGTCCCTAAGTCAAATCAAATTGGTTTAGACACAGTTGAAAAAGTGAAATGCCAAACTCACGTTTTACCAATTTTTCCATTAACGCCTCTTTCCCATGCCCGTCCATTATCTTGAAACTTGTTAACAACCTCTGCTGCTGTTTCAGTGGGGTACTTCAATAATAAATTTACCACTTCCATTCCAGTAGCACTGTCTAAGCACTCATTTATACCTCACAACATGACTTCTCATATTCATATCTTTTGTTAAAGATATCTCATACTATCTGTAGCTGTGATCAGGCATTTTTTATTTTACACTCTAGCCATGTAGTTGGATGGACCAACTCTTATAACCATTAAGTTGTTCCAATGGCTTAACTAGTTGCGGGATAGTTATGCTTGATGTATCACTAGTGATTCATATCTAAGACATTTATCTAGTAACCTCTAGAGTCCATCTGAGTCACAGGTAAGATACAAACGTGAATATTCTACATTCAAAGCTGAAAAAAAAATGGTATAAACCAATAATTGTAATCAATTGGCATATAGAAGTCCATGAGGTATCAATCGATAAAATTCGCATATCAACCTTTATGAAATATAATTGAAAGGGCTTGTTGCTGTCAAAGAGCAATTTTTGCAATTTAAAGATTTAAAAAAGGCTTGATTTGATAGTGGAGAAAAAAGGCAACAAAATAAACATAGCTTCATTATTTGCTGCCGTATTTTGGAGACCAAAGGTCTGTGGTTGGAACACATAAGTTCCATATGTTTGGTTGCAAGAAGAAAATATTCTTTTATTCAATTATATATCAAAATATCATTAAGCCACTATATTTACAGATTTTATCATTATTAGTCAAATAAAAATACGAAAACAACCATTATAATGGCCATAAGCTGCACCTTAAACCTTTAACACTGCGGGTGCATAGGTATACATTTCCTTACGAACTAGGTTAGTACCTATAATTATTGATGTTGTTTGAAAGCCACATAAAGTTATTACTATGATTGTGAAATATGATGGTTTGATTGAGGCGTTTTATTCGAAAATAAATAATAGCATAATTTGAAAAAGATTCAAAGATAGGGTGGTCTATAATAAAACAGTTTGACGCAATCTCCATGAAGCGTTGTTTCAAATGCGACATAGAAGATACACCTACTTTGGTATAGAAAAAAAAGTATAGATATCAATATCCAACCCATCATAATTAAGTGGGAAGCTTTGATTCCATGTATGCATCCACGAAACCTTAGTTTGAGTGTGAATCTACCCAATACTATACCTTTATGATTCCGCTCCAAGCATTTTTATTGAGCAGTAAAGATAAAATGTAATTAAATTTTATATCAATCGATGGTGTTTTTTTAGTAGTCACAACATGTTATACAGTTTAAATATTCATTCGCGATTTCGATCAAATTTCATTTGAAAACTATGTTAAAATTTCTGATATCAAAACACATAAAAATCAGAATAATAATATCTACATTTCGTATAGAGCTGTGTACATTATGTTGATTCAGTAGTAATATTTGAATTAACAGATAATTTTTTTTAAAGACGAAACATAATACAAAATAACCAATTCATTATTTCTTGGTATCAGAAGCTCACGAAAATAAATAAAAGTGTAGTTGGGTGTTGTGGGAACCAGGAAAGTAATGACTGGCGTCATCATATCGATTTCTACTGCCGCAATATGCATAAAAGTAACTAGCTAGGTTTTTAAACTGGAACGCAATCTCTTTGAAATATCTAAGATCACCTTGTCAACGAAGAAGATGGAAAAAGTAGGCATAATCTAACAGAAATTCCAGCAGGTGCTTAGAGATTAGCAGAGATTATGCATGTCAAAAAGAGAAACCAACTCTAATCGATGAAGACCTAGTTCTAGCACCCAATAGGGAAGAGGTATGTTACTTTAAATAACTCCATACAATTTGTGAACGAGTCATCAGCAAAGAGAAGGTTCTTGCATTCACTTGGAAATGAATGGTCAGAGCAGAGGTCATGATGTTATATTAAGAAGTGTTCCAAGGTTCGACACTTGGGCAATTCCAGCTTTAATGCTCTACACTTCCTTACTGCCTTAAGGTGTCGCTACAGCCCGGGGTGGACTAGGTCCTCAACCAACAAGCTTCTTCCGGCTCGATTTCAAGCTAGCTGTCTCCAATTTCGCACGCCAAGTTGGATGAGGTCCTCTTCCAATTGCGTGCGCCACCTTTTACGTAGACCTCTACTGCGCTGCCCCACGGGGTTGGGTTCAAAGACTATCTGGGCCAGAGAATTGGCTTCCATTCGCTCTAAGTGACCCAGCAATCTCAGTCTTTGGCTTTTCACTTTTGTGGCTAGGTCATTGTCCCGTACAGTTTGTTGTTGTATCTTCTTCTCCATTCCCCATCTATGCAGACGGGACCAAAAATCACCCGAGAATTTTTCTCTTAACAGTGTCTATGCCTCTGCACCATACATCAGGACCGAGATGATAAGCGTCTTATTCAGGGACAGTTTAGTTGCTCGGGAGATGGCTTTACTTCCCAATTGTCTTCATAGCCCAAAGAAACAGAGATTGGCAAGAGTAATTCTTCGTTTGATCTCAGCACTGGTATCGTTCGCTGAGCTTATAGCGGATCCTATGTAGGTAGACAAAGTCTCTGACCACCTCAAAATTATTGCTTTCTATAGTGACGTTATGTCCTAGACGTCGATGTTGGGTGTCCTTTCTTGTTGACAGTATATATTTCGTTTTGCTTTCATTTACCGTTAAACCCATCTTCTTGGCTTCCTTCTCAATACTCACAAAAGCACAACTGACATCAGGCTTTGTTCGTCCGATTATGTCAATGTCGTCAGCGTAAGCGAGTAATTGGAAAGACTTTTGAAATATTGTGCCTCTAGTGTTCATGTGAGAGTCTTGCACTATTCTTTCAAGAATGATGTTGAAGAAGTTGCATGACAGCGCGTCACCTTGCGTAAAGCCTTTTCTGACATCAAAGGTGTCGGTAAGGTCTTTACCTACCTTGATGGAGCAGCGTGCATTCTCCATCGTCATCCTGCACAAAGGGACGAGTTTGGCAGGGATGCCAAAACTAGACATTGCTCTATATAGCTCTTATCTATAGATGCTGTCATACGCGGCCTTGAAATCTATTAAAAGGTGATGGGTATCGATTTGAAACTCCTCGGTTTTTTCTAAGATCTGCTGTAGTGTGAATATTTGTTCGATGGTCGACTTCCCTGGCCTAAAGCCACACTGACATGGACCTATCAGGGTTTTGACGAATTGCTTCAGGCATTCACAAAATACGGCAGAGAAGATCTTGAAGGCGATATTAAGAAGACTGAAGCCTCTGTAGTTGGTGCAGTCCAGAGGGTCACCTTTCTCTAGGATCGGGCAAACAATGCTGAGGTTCCATTCGACGGGCATCCTTTCCATATTTTACAGATGAGGTGGTGCATAAAGCTGTGTTCATTTGGCCCGGAAAAGTTTCCAATTTTTTTTTTCGTAAAAGATGACCATTTAAATGACCACTTTTTACCACCCTTTAACTTTTTTTTGACCACCCACAATTTTTGAAAAATCGATTTTGAAAAATAGTGGGCCAAAAGAACGCTGCGCCTCAAAAATCGATTTTTTCAAATTTGATTAATGCTTTCAATAGTAATTTTTGAACATCAATGACCACCCCTTAGCTTTTTTTGACCACCCTTAGAAATATTTTCTTTTGTTTTTTGAAATTTTTCATTTAGTATTTAGTATTATGAAATATGACCATTGTGAAAAACTCAATTATCAAAAATGCCAATCACTCTAACTTATCAAAAAGTATTTTTTTTTTTCACAATGGTCATCTTTCAAAATTCGAAAAAAAGTACTTTTTGATAAGTTAGAGTTATTTTGAAAAGTGGTCATTTTATATAATTGAGTTCTTCACAATGGTCATCTTTCATAATACAAAAATTTCAAAAAATGAGAAGGGAATATACAGACAAAAAATCAAAATTTCAAAAATCAATAAAATTTTTTCTAAGGGTGGTCAAAAAAAGTTAAGGGGTGGTCATTGATGTTCAAAAAATTACCTATTGAAACATTAATCAAATTTGAAAAATCGATTTTTTGAGGCGCAGCGTTCTTTTGGCTCATTTTTTTTCAAAATCGATTTTTTCGAAAATTGTGGGTGGTCAAAAAAAGTTAAAAGGGTGGTCAAAAGTGGTAATTTATATGGTCATCTTAACGAAAAAAAAATTGGAGACTTTTGCGGGCCAAGTGAACACAGCTGGTGCATACTCCTAGCCAATTCATCGCCAGCCGCTTTGAACAGCTCAGCCGTAAGGCCATCATATTCAATAAAGGCAACACCACCATCGTTTATGACGTCGGGTTGCACTGGGAAGGATCTGAAACGCTCACTCTTCAATAAAGGAACAAGGACAAGGTTGCCAAATATATTACACCGGAGTTCATCAAAAGCGTCCGATGTCGCCATCCAGATACTAACCTACGTATACTTCCACTAATTTTGGGAGCACGTGGAGGCTGGTGTCACCTCAATACGTATCTAATAACAGCACTACAATCTCAACAAACAACAGATCGGAGACATCATCACCACAGCTATCCGAAGTAGCTGAATGACACACCAACTTTTCATGCGGAGAGTGTGGCGTTAGCGCAACAAAATTTAACTAAATGAAGTGTGGTTAGTGATAGTCAAGCTTAAAGCGTACAAGGCAGCTAGTGCGGATGGCTTTCCAGCCGAGCTATTTGAAGCAGGGGCAGATTACTTGGTAAGGAGTCTACACCAACTTATCTCCAAAATTTGGTCGGATGAAAGTATGCCCGATGAATGGAACCACGGTATAGTGTGCCCCATCCACAAGAAAGGATATGCTCTGACCGTTGCCAACTTCAGAGGTATAAGTCTCCTCAATGTCGCATACAAAATCCTGTCATCTGTACTGTGTGATCACCTTAAACCGTTTGTCAACGATCTGATCGTCCCCTATCGCCTATCAGTGTGGTTTTGGGCCCGGAAAGTCAACCGTCGGATGAAATGTTTACACTCCAACTGATTTTTGAAAAAACCTAGGAGCTTCAAATAGATACGCACCACCCTTTTATCGATTTCAAAGTCGGATATGATAGCGTAGATTGACAAACACTATACAGAGCCATGTCGCATCTCGACATCCCTGCCAAATTCTTCAACTTGTGCAGGATGACGATGGAGAAATCTCGCTGTTGCGTCAAAGTTGGTAGGAGCACCACCGAACCCTTTGATGTCGAGAAAGTCTTGAAGCAAGGTGACACGTTATCATGCAACCTGTTTATCATCATACTTGAAGTAATTATACGCAACTCAACAACAGATGTACAATTTTTCAAAGTCCGTTCAACTACTTGCTTAAGCAGATGATATTGACATCATTGGGAGAAGGAAGCGAGTTGTTCTGCGCGTTTGCATTGTAGGTATTGAATCGGAGGCGGTGGAAATGGGTTTGGCTGTTAATGAGGACAAGACTAAGTAAATGCTACCATCGAGAAAGGAATCTCAACATATCGTCGACTCGGGCAAAACGTCACGATGAATAGGTAAAACCTCGAAGTTGTCAAGGACTTTGTCTACCTAGGCTCCACTATTACATCGCAAAATGACATCAGTGCAGAGTTCAAATGAGTATGACTTTCGCTAACCGCTTTTTCTTCGGGCTAAGAAGGCATTTGAGTAGTAAGGCCCTCTCTCAAAGAGGCAAAGAACCAAGGATACCTTATATAAGACCCTAATCATCCCGGTCATGCTGTATGGGGCAGAAGCATGGACCTTTTCAAAAACGCATGAGAATCAGCTTGGTGCCTTGAAAGGAAAATTCTTCGGGTGATCTTCGGTCCAGTCTGTATCAATAGAATATGGAGGAGAAGATTTAAAAATGAGCTTTATGGGCCTTACAGCAACGTCTACCTTGATAAAGAGCTGAAAATACAGCGGCTGAGACAAGTGGAGCGTATGTACACCAACGCACCAGCCCTACGAGTCTTCAGACCCCTGATGGTCTGCGCAACACAGGATGACCCCCACTTTAGTTGGCGCACACAAGTGGAGAACGACCTTAACCAACTTTGAGTGCGTAACTAGAGGCGTTTAGCTATGGACCCAGCTGGCTGGAGAGGTTTGTTGGTTGAGGCCGTAGACTACCCTTGACTGTGAGCGCCTTATAAAGTAAAGTAAGTAAGAAAGAAAACCAAGTGTGTGGATTTTATGTATAAAGGATTCAATCCATACACTGTCGAATGTTTTTATTAAATGGCTGTTTAAAGCTGTGGTGATTGATGTCAAAATAAAACTTCAGTGGCGAATGCAAAAACCAAACTGCTTGGCTGGGATGATGTTGTTCTCAACGCAGAACTTCTTGAGCCTCCTCTCTGAGTATCAGCTCTGGCAAGAGTTTACTTAGGTTGTTGCGGAGGGATATTGGCCTGTAGTTGCTGACCATGTTCCTGCCACCTGTCTTCGGTGGCTGAGTTATTCAAGTGGCAGCTCATCTGCATAATATGGTCGGTGGAGAGCATGTCCGATGAATGGAACCTCAGCATTGTTTGACCGCTCCTCAAGAAAGGAGAACCTCTGGACTGCACCTACTACAGAGGCATCAGTCTTGTTAATATAACCTACTAGATCTTTTCAGCCGTACTTTTTGAACGCCTGAAGCCATTCGTCAACAACCTGATAGGTCCAGGGAAGTCCACCATCGACGAAATATTCGCAGTACGGCAGATCTTGGAAAAAACCCAGGAGTTTCAAATAGATACCCACCACCTTTTCATCGATGTTGTGCAGGATGACGATGGAGAATGCATGCTGCACCCTCAAGGTCGGCAAAGACCTCACCGACACAAAAACGGCTTTAAGCAAGGCGACGCGCTGTCATGCGACTTCTTCAACATCGTTCTTGAAAGAATAGTGCAATACTCTCACATCAACACTAGAGGCACAATCTTTAAAAAGTCCGTCCAATCACTCGCTTACGCTGACGACATTGACATAATCGGATGAATAAAGCGAGATGTCAGCGGTGCTTTCGTCAGTATTGAGAAGGAAGCCAAGAAGATGGGGTTAACGGTGAATGAAAGCAAAACGAAATATATGCTGTCAACAATAAAGGACATCCATCACCGACGCGACATCTCGGACAAAACGTCACTATAGACAGCTATAATTTTGAGGTGGTCAGAGACTTTGTGTACCTAGGATCCGCTATAAACTCAGCGAACGATACCAGTGCTGAGATCAAACGAAGAATAACTCTTGCCAATCGCAATTTCTTTGGGCTAAGAAGGCAATTGAGAAGCAAATCCCTCTCTCGAGCAACTAAACTGTCACTGCATAAGACGCTTATCATCCTGGTCTTGATGTATGGTGCAGAGGCACGGACACTGTTAACGGTGGATGAAAACGCGTTAGGCTGTTTTGAGAGGAAAATTCTTCAGGTGATTTTTGGTGCCGTCTGCATAGATAGAATGATGGGGAATGGGGAAAATACAACAACGAACTGAGTGGTCTGTTCAGCTACACCGACCTAGCCACAAAAATGAAAAGTCAACAACTGAGATGGCTGGGTCACCTAGAGCGAATGGACATCAATGCTTCGGACTGGAAAGTATTTGAATACAACCCCGTGGAATGGTGAAGTAGATGACAGTGAAACTGGTTTCGCACGCAAGTAGAAGAGGACCTCGACCAACTTGGCGTGCGAAACTTGAGACAGCTAGCTAGAAACCGAGCGGCCTGGGAGGAGCTTGTTGGTTGAGGTCCTGGTCCACCCTGGACTGTAGTGCCACTTTAAGTAAGTAAGTTAGTAAACGAATGCAAAGAATGCAAAAAGATGAATGCATGACTTCCAGAAAGAAAGCATTCAATTGATTGATGTAAAATAAATGGGAGAAGAAATTATTGCAATAATTTCAATGTCAAATGAGTAGTGATTAGAGAATTTGAGGTCAAGATCCCAAAGTAAAGTCAATGAATGCAAAATGCAATTTTAATTGAAGTCGTAAAAGTTGCATACGTTTATTACTGTTTCAGAAACTAATTGATTAGTTCAAAAATTGAAAACCATTTTTTATATTGTTCCAAGGTTAGTGTAATCATAATAACCTTTCATATGCCAAATACACATACTGAAATACGCTTAATATCCTAACCGCATTTGGAATGAACAATTGGTCCAAAGAGTGACATGATTTCTTTGCGATATTGAATCAAACTTGCAAGTTTAAGAACATTTGACTACGGTATTTGTCTTAATTTACATCAATAATAAATCGATCTACACCAAAAGTAAGATATTATACCCAATTTCTTTAAAATTAAAAACAAATTTATCATTCCACGTTTATCTAAACAAAAATAATAACTGAACGACCGCAACTGAATACAATTTCCCCAAAAAGGCCAAAGGTAAAAAACAATTTGCTGAAGAGCTTCTGAATAAACCACCAGAGCCAGACACAAATATAGCCATCGGACTGTCAGTATATTTTGTGTAATTGCTAATTGAAGCACCCAGTGCAACAACCAGATAACTCCACTTTTTGAAATGTTGAGCAAATTAAAAAAAAACTATCTCAAAAATAAGAAATCGAACTTATTGCAAAATATTAGTTTATTTTGAAATGAAATCATCAAAATGAATTTATTTAATTCAAGATATATCAAAAAATTGTACATTTAAGTAAAAAAATAAATAAATTTGTTTTTGGACTTGTCCTGTTTTTGCACCGATTTTAGTATGAATTAAAAGGGAACCTCGTTGTCATCTTCGTAGTCTGAGTTTTCAGCTTCTTGAACTGACTGCTGCGACATCAAGTTATTGTAAAAAGGCATATCCGCTGCAGGAACATACTTTTGCGCCAAGTTTATGACATCCTCATATTTCTTCGGGTTGAGGGAAAGATTATTTGTATATAATAGTTTTGGCTTAAAGGGGTCACCATGCAAGTTTGCTTTTATTTCTATGTCGTATGTCGTAAATGGCCCATGGTGACTAATGGAAGCTGAAACGCTTGCCATATTTTCTTCTTTTGTGTAGCAAAATCTTCGATATTTCGAGATGGGCCACTTAATACGATCTTTGTTGGTCACAGTTTTCTTGTAAAACGGAGCCAGGCTCGTTTTAAAATCAAATATGTCCTTATTGCTCACTGATATCACATTAAACTTTTCTTTATTTCCCAGCTTATTAAATTCATGAAAAACTTTTGCATACAGATTCTGGCGTCCAGCGTCAAAGCATTTTTTTTTGCAACTGCATGGCTGGCCCATTGTTTTTGCTGCTACGGTATTTCCCTTACGATTTGTGTACTTCTTGCCTTCTGCTCTCTTCCTTTTAGCTACGTTTCTTTTCCACGCGTTCTGATTGCGCACACGCTTTTTTCCTGAAGCCCTACAAACCAATAATATTACACTGAAAACTCAAACATTGGAATTAATTTATTACCTTTTTGAACAGGTAAAGCATCAGCACTACTCGATGTCTCCTCATCATGAGATCCATTTTCATATTCGGAGCCCGATATGGAAAAATCTGATTCACTTTCACTCATTTTTTTTAATTACGTACCCTCGCACCAAGAATTAACTGAACCAAATGATACATTTCAAAACAATACAGTAAATTCAAGCAAAAACTTTGTTATACACTCATACCTGTAAAACCTCGTTTACTGTTATGAAAGCGGTGCAAAAGCTTACTTTGTTAAAGCGGTGCACAAGCATTTACTGTGTTGAAAAGCGGTGCAAAAACAAGACAACTCCAGGAGATGTCTTATTCTTGCTCCGTTTGAATAGAGTGATAACTCCAAACCCGAGTTTCCTTATCCAAGAGTCAATGGATTTGTCATTTATTTACACCGAACGATGCAGGATTTTTTTTTCGTATTTCTGCATTAAAAAACATATTTCGCAAAAAAGTGGAGTTATCTGGTTGTTGCACTGGGTGCTTCAATTAGGAACACGCTTCCTTCGTTAGCTGCGTTTGCGTTCAGAGATGCTCGTGGCCAAGACAATCAGAATCACGTTCGTTGAAGCCGGTTTTAAAATGCGGTTGAAATGGAATCCTAAAGCCGAGAGTCTAAGTGAATGAGTGGGACTACGTCAGGAAGAGGAGACATATTTTAAAGCGTGAATTATTCACTGAGTTAGCGAAACATTACAAGATGCATTTTGGCTGTAAATCATAAGGTGGCTTAGTTATGGTCGAAAGCTATACCTACCTATACTCTGGAGAATATAATGCTGGTTGGTAGCCGCCATTGCGTGTTTGGTGCAGAAAACTGAGTCTGCGAATCGTATGCATGTACTAAGTGAGCAACGAACATCAATTTTAAGTGGCACGAAGAAGGAATAACTCTGCTGGGACTCTTGGACTTGGACAAGAGAATTTACATGTTGTGAAAAAATAAAATATCTGAAATTGTAGATTGTGGATCTTCTTGCCCTGACATTTAATTTAAATCGTTTGTGCAATTGCGTAAAGTATAGTGTCAACGTTATCTCATAAATAATGCTATTTTTCTATTTTATTTTTTCATTAATATAAAGTTGTCAAAAATAAAATGTATCTCCTCACTTGTTATTGGAAATCAGCCAATTTATATCATGTTCCGAAAGTAAATGTAAGCAAATGGCTCCCCTGCAACTCTGATGACAGGCCATTGCTCTTTTCATGAAATTTTCACTAAACTTTTTGACAAAGATAAGGCTGTATCTCACAGCTGGATGACGTGGTGGATCTCGGCCTTGAGCTTAAGAATTGTTTCTGGTTTATTCGGCTTATTCCAAGATTTCTTAAATTTCACGATCTTGGTCCTTGGTGGCAAATTTGTTACTAGAATTTCGTCTGATGATTTGGTGCCGAAAGCATTGCTGTAATAAATTAATTGTTTCGATCGTGTTGTGGTAGGTGTCGCCCTCCAGCTGAAACCACATGTCGTCTAGATCTATACCTTCAATCGAGACCACAAGAACCACGTTATCACGTTCCTGTAATGAATGCCGTTCGTGTCACTTCGACTGCTGGCCCAGCGTAACTTTTCCCATTTTTGTAATGAGTTTTCAGAATGATTGCGCTCTTCATTTTTAATAATCAGGACAGCCAAAGGAAGCAGCTGTCAAATTTCAGAGCTGCCGCTTGCACGAAAAAAATTACACAAAATTTATATAGTCACTCTTATTGGGGCACCCGTTAGCGAACCGGGTTAAACGGGGGGTACAAGAATTGTTTAAAGTGGAGCCTTTTTTAACTGTGCTCGGGCTTATTTATCTATCAGTATACTTCGGTATGACAATGGTTTTCTCATTATGCTCGAAATCTAAAGGTTGCTTTGGGCTTATTTCTGTCCATTAAAACGTTAAAAGGATGCCAAAGGCGTTTAAATTTCAATTATAATCACTTGAAATGGGTCCAATCCCTTTGAAGATGAGCCTGGCTCCTGGCATTCTGGCTTCATTGTAGTGGTTTCCAGGAAAGTTTCTATATTATTTAGCAGCTTCAATAGATTTTTTCTGGGTTGCGTCGCGTCGCGGCGGTGGTGGCTTGATTGGTTTTGGCCGGGGATCTGGGAACAAAGAAAAGAAAATTTAGCTTCTTCTTGTGACTAGAAGTTTCAAGGAGGTGGGTGCTATTCATATATTCAAATACATACCACATCTGCAGCTGGGTTATGCTGACCGGTCGGACATTGATCGATTGTCTTAAACTACGCCCTTCTTAGAAGCTGGTGGGTTATGATTATGAACAAACAAATTTTCAACGGCTCTTTTGAGTTGTTCCTAATTTATTTGGATGGCAATAGAAGGTTCCAGCATGACTACTGGTTGAGCCCCGTTCAAATTATGTAACAAGAAAATTGAAGAAAAAGTTTAAAGATCATGGCTACGATATTGTTTATAAAAACAAGAACAAGCTCAGTAATTACCTTTACTGGTGGAAAATTAAGATGGATTAACTTATGAAACGTAACGATTCCATGCCGGATCGAGTTTATGAAGTAATGGCCTTTTCGATTGGGGACAGAATGACAGTTCTTGTTCTGAAAAGAGGAGAAAATTGTTCTGCATTTGATTTCAGAATCGAAATGAGTATAGCGTTCACACATAGCCAACCGGTGTTCCGGATTGCCAATCGAAAAGGCCATTAATTAAAAAAGGTGACAGCAGGTTTACTCACTCCTATTACCCAAGAAAAGTTGGTTTTGCTTCCATCCATTATCTTTAATTACCAATTTTAATATTTATGTCTGTTCAGTTGACGCAAACAATAACTGCATTGTCGATGTGAAAATACTTTGCAAGAGAACCGGAGAAAATATAGCTTTGCTTTTTATTCGTTCTGATTTATTTTTCGAACGTCATAAACAAACAAGAAGCATCATCAAATGATACATTAATGCACAATATTTTGGAAAAATGGACAAAGTACATTGGAAACTTTGTTGAGAGCGTCGAATTCTGAATTGTAGACTTTCTGAATATTTCGATTTCTTAAATTAAAAAAAAATCATTGAAATCGGAGCAGGTTCCCCGGGTTCCTGAATAATACACTTTTTTCGGGTATCATTCCTCCACTACTTGGCTCGACAAAAGACAAGACCGATGATTTATATAAAGCAGGTATTAACGCGTTGAAATACAATGACTGCGAGAAGGAATACTTTGAGCAAACCAAAAGAAGCATCAAAAAGAGATTCACCGACCATCTATCTTGCATTCGTTTAAATCAACCCAATCGTTCTGCTGAGTGCTCATATTAGAAGAACATAATAACCTCGTTTCATGTTCATGTAAACCTGGATCGGATTGAATCTGGATTACTCGATCCAATGCGGCTCGGCGAGCTGGATCGAATCGAAAAAATAATGTATCTCCCCAGTGATTAAAAAAAATCCTGAATACAAATATTTCTTTTTTTTTTTTCAAATCGTCAGATTAAGAAAACGCCTCCAGATAATCGTCAGATTAAGGTTTAGCGCATGTAGGACATCAAATTGAACCATAAATACCAAAATCTGACGCGCTCGAGTATTTTTAAATTACGATTTTGTTTGCATTTTCAAAAAGCTGCCGCAAGCTTGCGTCACGTCTGAATCGTCAGTCTTTTGAATGTGAGCATCCTTGGGGGTCACTTAACATCCCCTTTTAATATCTGACGCGCTCGAGTAAATCCTTTTGTTTTCGAATTTCTAACCTCCCATACGGCCACCCCCACCACGCAAACCGGCATATTAACATACTTTTCGCGGGCCTATCAATATCTGACACCCTCGAATATGTGTCACATTTTTGAACACCTGTAGACACTCCCCCCACCGATGAAACGGTATACATACTTTACCAACATTTTTTTTTCTCTATCACCAAATCTTCAAAATACAATAGGTCTCCACGACGGCTCGAGTTAATCCACATTTAGCATCGTGGGCTCCCCTACTATTGGATGTAAATGGTGTTCTAATAAGAAATTTAAATTTTCTTAACAATTTTGTAGTTTTGAATGATTTTCGTTACCTTTTCCGCTCGGCCTCTGCTTCCACTCAGCGTCCACTCAGCGTCCGCTCGGCATCCGCACAGCGTCTGCTCAGCGTCCACTCAGCGTCCGCTAAGCACATGCTCGGCATCCGCTCGGAATATCTGCTCGGCGTCCGCTAGGCATCCATTCAGGATCTACACGGCATCTGCTCGACGTCCGCTTGGCATTAACTAGGCATCCGCTCCGCGTCCGCTCAGCTTCCGCTCAACTTGGCGTCCGCTAGGCATCCACTCAGCTTCCGCTCAACGTCCGCTCAGCGTCCGCTACGCATCCGCTCAGGGTCCGCTCGGCGTCTACTAGGCATCTGCTTGGCATCTGCTAGGCGTCCGCTCAGCGTCCGCTCAACGTCCTCTCGGCGTCCGCTAGCCATCCGCTCAGCATCCACTCGGCGTCCGCTAGGCATCCGCTTGGCGTCCGCTCGGCATCCACTTGGCATCCACTCAGCATCCGGTTAGCATCCGCTCGGGGTCTGCTAGGCATCCATTAGCGTCTGCAAGGCATCCGCTCGGCGTCCGTTTAGCATCCGCTCGGCGTCCGCTCAGTGTCCACTCAGTGTCCGCTCAGTGTCCGCTCAGCATCCGCTCAGCATCCGCTCAGCATCCGCTCAGCATCCGATCAGCATCCGCTTAGCATCCGCGCAGTATCCGCTCGGCGTCCACTCAGCGTCCGCTTGGCTTCAGCTAGGCATTCACTCAGCGTCCGCTCAGCATCCGATCGGCGTCCACTAGGCATCCACTCAGCGTCCACTCGAAGTCCGCTCAGCGTCCGGTCGACATCCACTCAGGCATCCGCTCAACGTCCGCTCGGCGTCCACTCGGCGTAAAAATTCTTTTGCATTTAAAGAATCTAGATTTAAAGAGACTATATGCAGATACATCAATTAAAACCAATTAAAACCTTTGCTTTTAGTTATACGCATATTTGGCAAGTGCCAACAACTGCCAATATAAAAGGTATGCGTTTTACCTCAATATTCTCTGCGTGAAAATTAATTTAATAATAAAATAAACTACCTATAAATCTCTACTATTTTGAAATAAAGAGACATGTCTCAAGTCCATCTTGTTCTCAACTAACACTCAATATCCATTTGAAATAAATTGCTTTATAATCATTATTTGCGCAAGGATGCCACAACAATCCATCCTCTTTAGATCACGTTCGATCAAAAATCAAAGACGCCATAAATTCACTTAATGTTAATCGAATGAAAATAATCGCGACTTAAGTGGTGTCGAGCCTTCTTGTTTTTATTCGGAGTCCAGACATAACAAAAAAGTCAATAAAATTTTACTAGCGCAGCGCTTGTTTATACAACAGGAGGCATACCTACACAATTTGCGACGGATAGTGGGACGTGCAGTGCGTCTTTTTCACCTAAGCCGTTTTCATAGAGTCTTCACCTCTTCGGATAGTTTCTTGAATCTTGACTCCGCTATCCGCCTGGATTGAAATAATTTTATACTGGACCGAGGCAACATTAATGGCCCCAAATGAAGGGATACAACATACAAGATACAAACAGAAAATATGCGATGTGTTGACCGTTCAAATTATAAGATACATAGTTTATTTTAATATTCCCTCACCCGCCATGGAATTTATTTTATTGCAGATAATTAAGAAATATATTTGTTGCACTCCGCTTAAGGAATCAAATGGTCATTTTGCGATAGGGGTTTAGGGGCATCATACAGCTGGGGACCAAAGGCTGCAGTCACATGCACATTAGGGTGGTCCTTAAATTGGACATTGTCTTGGATAGCCTTCATTCGATTCAAAACATTGAAAAACAATTTCCCTAATTTTTTCAGATTTTTATTTCACCCCCCGGTCTCCCTTTTTCCTCTTGAAGGTACAAATAATGGATTAAGGGTGATTCTTATAACACGTGAAAAAAAATCAGAACTTATAGATTTGATTGAGACGAAAAAAAAATCGTATCGGAGGGGGGGTCTATTTCCCCCCGTTCAGGCAGGAGGGGTCATTTTCTAAAAATTTGACCCAAAATAGAAAAAAATTATTAAAAAACAACGGGACCATGTACAATGGCATGCCTTAGCTTTTTTTAAAGTCATGAATCCAGTCTCTAATATGTTTCTTAAATCAAGTTTTTATTGTAAATAGTTTTTGAAAAAATAATTTCCAAACTTAAAAATAAAAACAAAAATAATAATGTTGTACGTTTGAAAATTATTTTTTTCAGAAACTATTTATAATAAAAACTTGATTTAAGAAAAATATTACAGACTGGATTCATGGCTTTAAAAAAAGCTATAGCATGTCATTGAACGTGGTCCCGTTGTTTTTTAAAATTTTTTTTCTATTTTGGGTTAAATTTTTAGAAAATGACCCCTCCTGCCTGAACGGAGGGAAATAGACCCCCCCTCCTATACGATTTTTTTTTCGTCTCAATCTAATCTATAAGTTCTGATTTTTTTTTTCACGTGTTATAAGAATCACCCTAACTCCATTATTTGTACCTTCAAGTGGAAAAAGGGAGACCAGGGGGGTGAAATAAAAATCTGAAAAAATTAGGAAATTTTGTTTTCTTTATTTAGAGTCATTTGATGCCTATCCAAGTTGGATTTTCAAAAAAACCCAATATAAGGACCACCCTAATGCACATATAATGACTCGGACATAGAGTTTATGTTTTAAAAAGTGTTATAGTTTGCTGAACAAAACAAAAATGTTGTAGAATGCGCAAAAGTTGCTTGCTAGGTGTTTTACAAATAATGTTTGTTGTTTATGGGACGAGATTTAAATCTGAAACTTGCTCGAAATACGTTAATGCGCGTTTAACAATTGTCAAAACTAAGAGATTAATGTTAATCCGTAATGTTGCTTGTTTTTCCAGTTGTAACGTTTAAAGTGATTTTACATACATATAGAATTGGTTTAATTTTTTTTTTTGAAACAATAAAGTTTTGAAGTTTATATATTTAGTTTCTTTTTAAGATAAATAGAGATACGAGTACTTTGGTATGTACAATTTTTATTTTAATACTTTTAATGTGAAATTTCTAAAAAATATTCAATATCCTATATTGATAGCATAACGATCTTAACATAACATAAGCCTTGTTTTATGTGCGTGAAGTTAGCACCGCCATTTTCGATTTTCAAAAAAAAAATGTTGTGCTGTAATGTGCCCAACTTGTGCTGCTATGTGCCGTATTTTTAAAAAAAATCGTACTAAGGGTTTGGTTTTTAGAGGGTACCCATTTTTTTTAGCGTGAAGTTAGCACCGCCATTTTCGATTTTTGAAAAAAAAAAAGTTGTGCTGTACTGTGCTCAACTTGTGCTGGCTTGTGCCGTAAATATTTTTGAAAAACTCGCAAATTTGCAAATTTTACGAATGAAATTTTTGCGAAATCTTAAAATTTCGTAAAAAAAAAAGTTGTGCTGCATTGTGCTCAAAAATGATACTACGAACCAAAAAGAAAAAAACAAAAATTCGCATAGTTGCATCTATTATGGCCAAAACTAAACTTTGCGAAGGGCCGTAGCGTGAAGTTAGCACCGCCATTTTCGATTTTTGAAAAAAAAAAATTGTGCTGCATTGTGCTCAACTTGTGCTGCCTTGTGCCGTAAATATTTTTGAAAAATTCGCAAATTTGCAAATTTTACGAATGAAATTTTTGCGAAACTTCATAATTACTAAAAAGTTGTTACGGTAAAATTTACCGCAACAATGACCAGCCTTCGAATCCTTTGCTCCCTTTTTAATTTTCCGTTGTGGTTGCAAAATACTGGTGAAGTTGAGGGCAACCATGGTTTCATCAACCAGTGGTGTACTTCGCTAGAATTTTGCAAAAGCAACAAAACAGGTGTACGAGTAATGTTTGATAACTTTCGAATGGAACGGGCGGTTCCAAAATAGACGTATTTACCATGCCAGCGGATGAGCTGAAGAAGTAACGAGTCAGGCGGACTCTTACTTGTTTCCAAAACAACAAAACAACAACACAGCATCAATAACTTAAAACTTTCTTAACTTAACTAAACTTAACTTTGTAATTATTATAGACGTTTTGGGTAGTTAACGCATTATTTTTAATCTTAAAAATCGTTTATTTATTTCTAATTACATAAAGGTCTATCGGAATTCAAACTAAATAAGAATAGATTTTCGTGGTTTTTAAAATGTTTCACTCTCTCGTCTCGAAATAATTGGTTTTTGAATAGTTGATTTACGCTTCGAATCACCCGCGAGTTTTTTGTATTAACTAGGAGAATGCCTAGCGAAGGCCTTTTCTCGGTTTTGATTCTTTTCATTTTTTTCTCAAAAGTTTAGTTTGGGATAGGTCTGAACTCGGCCATTAAGTTTCGGCAAGTTTTGGAAACACATCCAACAACTTGTTGAACTTGTGTTTGTGAGAGAGTAAGATTCAGCAAGTTTTGGACAGACATCCAACAACTGGTTGAACTTAGGTGTGTGTGAGTTTCGTTGAGATTCAACAACGGTGGTTTTCTGGGGAGCGAAAAAGCCTTCCAGGGAGCCGATGTCCCGTGACCGATGATCACGAAAACGTATGGCTGAATGTATGAATGTGTGAGTGATTGGAATGGCCGTGGGAAGGATTGGGTTGATAGCTGGGAAGTGCACTCTTGAGAGAGCTAACCAAGCGAGAAGTTAATAGAGAATACGAGGAAAATTTGAAGAATTAAAAGAAAAAAAAATCGAGAAAAAGTTTTGAAAGTTTAAGTTAATTGAAGTTCGAAATTTTTTTGAGTTGTTAAAGAGGAAAAGAGGAAAGGTGATTCGAGGAGTGAGGAAACTAGGAACGAGTTTCGAGGAGAAAGAGGAGAAAATTCAAAGAAGAAAAATACCAGGAGATTAAAGATAAGTAGAGTGGTAATTTTTGTGTGAGTTTTTTGGGTAAAAGAATTCCGAAAGATCTTATTCGGTTTTAGTTTAATTGTTCGGTTAATCTTTTCATTTCGATTTATCCTGATTAATTTGGGACGCGGTATTTCTTTTTTAACTGTGCGTTAACGGCCCATTTTGCGTTTTTTTATTTCCTTTGTTTTTGGCTCAACGGTTCCCCGTGAGCAGTTACAAAATTCTCATTGTTCATTTCTATTTTCGAAAAAATTTTGGGTTTTTATCCTGGTTTATCCAAGGTTTCCCAAATAAAAATAATTTAAAGTCCCCATCTGGGAATATACAAATTGTGTTTCATTTCATTTTTCGCTTTATTTTCTTTTCATAATTAGATTTGGAATTTTGCTAATTCGGTCTAACTAAAATTCCTGGCGCCCATTACAAGTACCCCACTGTACTTGTAATAAAATATATTTCGTTTATTTTGATTGATAGAATCAATCATCATCATATCATCGTTTACTTTTTTTTTCTTCGCTGAACCCAGCCCAGCTGAGCAGCCGTGGTGGTAGCTTTCATAAACAAGCTACTGTTGCACTTTTTCTTATCTTCTTTCGTTGACTTCTTTTGGTTGGTTTGACATTTCTGTCAAAAGAACCAGAAGTAATAAGTCATAAATATTTGTTAATCGTGGTGCGCAATGTAGATAATAATTATTATTATTATTAAATAATTTGTTCGCGATCGTTTAATTGGTTTGTTGTATCGATAAACCAATTATATTCATCTACAAAGGTGTTGAATACCCACCCCCATCATCGAGAAGGAAAAAGTGTAACAAATTGGCGCCCAACGTGGGGCTTCTGTGTGGAAAAAAAGTGAAAATATCCCTTTTGAAAGTTTGTTTTTTTTTCTCTGTGCAATCAGGGAAGTGTGTTTGTTCTGAGTGTCTTTTGAATATTTTATTGTGTTCGATTTACTTTTAAAATTTTTATTTTCCTAGGTAGTTTGCTGAAAGTTTTAAAATCCTTAAGAAGTGGCCCTACATACAAACATACATACTTACGCAGACCAATTGTTGTTTTGCTTGAGGAAAATTCGATACCCAGAAATCAAGAGGAGAAATACATACCTACTTACATACATAAGATTTTTGTACATAAGTGCATCTTGTTTACTGTGAGTATAATTTATTTGATTCCAATTACAATTGAATCGTATTTTATATTTCACATTTATATACATACATATTTTCATACTTTTTCGAGAACAAAATAGAGTAGTTTTTTTTTTTATTGCAATTTTCCCGTTTGTTTATGTTTCTTCTGTGCGAAGTAGAACATAAAGGTCGTGTATTGGGTTTTTAATTTTTTCTTTCAAAAAATTTTGCGAATCGGTTTAATTAATAATTCTTTTTATTAAATAATTTTCGGTGAGATTTAATTATTTTGATAATCCCTTCGTTGTTTTAATTGATACAAATTTTCGGAAAAGTGTTAACGACACTTTTAGTTGCTTTTTAGTTGCTTTTTAGTTGTTTCGAATTGTTGTTTGAGATTTACTTTTTTCTTGTTTTTCGAGTGGAATAGGGATTCGGATTTTTAAGAAATAAGTGGTCAATAGTTTAGTTGAGTTGTTTTCAAAATTTTTAGAAAATATTTTTGATTTGTTGGAAAGTTTTTC
Source organism: Dasysyrphus tricinctus (assembly GCA_963921185.1). Classification (NCBI taxonomy): domain Eukaryota; kingdom Metazoa; phylum Arthropoda; class Insecta; order Diptera; family Syrphidae; genus Dasysyrphus; species Dasysyrphus tricinctus. The sequence continues at coordinate 98,148,826 of OY992531.1, forward strand.
TGCAGTAATAACAAAGTGAATTGGTACTGTGGAACAAACATTTCTTGTATATTGAACTATAGTTTTTTTTTAATTTTAATATTTCTGGTAGTCATTTTATATAAAACTAGGGTTACCAACGTTGTAGGAATAACTTATATTTTGGTTTTTCAAATATTTTAGCGAGTGAAAAATTATTTTAAAACTTTTACAAAATGAATATAGGAAGATTATCCCAAGATGAGTTAGCGTATGAGATGAGGGTTAGAGGTTTGAAGGTTGATACCGTAGAGGTTATGAGGAAGGCTTTAAGATCCTCAAGATTACTAGTGAAACAGGATTCGTTAGAGAATAGTAGGGTTTATCCATTTACTTTTGAGGAGGATCGTAATGCCGTTAAGGCAAAAATCGACGAAATTAAAATACTGCTTAAGGATCCACCGCAGAATCCAAAATCTTCCGAGTTTATCAAAATTAATTCAAAGATAGAATGGAGTATAGGGCGGTTAGGTAGAACTCCATGTAAAGTAGAAGAACAGGAAGATGAGATAAGTGCTCTCAAGAATGAATTGTTAATTTTGTTAGGTGATCTCAATGGTGAGAATGAAGACAGCGACTTGGAAGAAGAGCCACCCAAAAAGACTCCAGTGAAGAGACAACTTAAAGTTCAAACCGAACAAATAGTACAAAAAAGTCCGGCAAAACCTACTGGTTCCAAGGAAGTTGTTCAAACAGTTAGACAAATTGTCTCGGAATCTGAACAAAATACAGAGAGTGCTAGGGTTATAGATGTTAGGATACCAGAGCGAGGTATAGAGCGGGAAGTGCTCCAAGAAAGATGTTTTGAGCGGATAGGTAAATGGGGTGTCAAGTTTACTGGTGAGTCGGATAGCTCATCAGTAAATTCTTTCTTAGAACGGGTTAAGGAACTTCGAATTGCGAATAATGTTCCAGAGAGTCATCTTTTTAAGTCAGCGACTGAACTTTTGTCAGGTAGGGCACTCATGTGGTTCAGAACTGTTAGAGAGGTTATAGGTAATTGGCAGGAATTTGTTAAAGAACTTAAAGCCGAGCTCTTACCCGCGAACTACGATGACCTTCTTTTAGAAGAAATAAATCGTCGAACGCAAGGTAAGGATGAGTCTTTTGGAAGTTATCTTAGTATTATGAGGACATTGTTTAGGCGGTTATCAGAACCATTAACTGAGGGAAGAAAACTTACAATTCTTAAAAAGAATGTCGATCCATTCTTCCAAAAGCAAATTGCGTTTGCTAAACCAAGTTCAGTTAAGGAACTTGCGGTGCTTGGAAGGGAAATGGATACTCTTAAAGTCTACGTAGATACTTTTACTCCGCCTTCTAGAGGGAAGAATCTTTTAGAACCAGAATGTGGTTACCATCCGAGCACGGCTTCACAGCCCAGAGTTGCGGTGGCTACCCCAGCTCCAGAAAATCCTCCTCCACCTCGTCGTGTTATAAAATGTTTTAATTGTAATCGTGAAGGTCATTTTGCTAGTTCTTGTTCTGCTCCTAGGCGTTGTTTTGGTTGTGGTATGGTAGGGGTTTCTCGCAATAACTGTCAACGTTGTTCGGGAAATGGGAACCGGACTCTCGGGCCAGCAGGACGAGAGGTCCGCAGAGTTTAATAGGGTCGCCTGCTGGCGATCAGCTGGTTAATCAGGTTCAATTAGGCTTCACATTAGCAGTAAATGGTAGGGACACTAGGCCATATTTAGATGTCAAGATTTATGGAGTTAGGTTTTTAGGTTTATTGGATTCGGGTGCTTCACGAACCATTATAGGAGGGGATGGGTGTAGGTTCTTAAAAGAGTTAGGGCTTAAAATAGAAAAATCTAGAATTGGGTCTGTAGCACTAGCCGATGGGGCAGGAGTAGGAGTTGCAGGATGTGTAACTCTCCCCATCGAAGTTGAAGGAAAAGCTATCCTTTTGGAGTGCCTGGTAATTCCAAGCCTCCCACATCGTTTGATCTTGGGTGCAGATTTTTGGGCACTCTCGGGCATAGTCCCAGATTTGAGTTCAGGTGTGTGGAACTTTTCAGATCAAGAGCGTTTAACAGCGATATCAGAAGATGTAGGTGTTATTAGGGAAATTTCAGACTTAGATGAAAATGAGAAGAAAAAATTAGAATCTGTGTTAGTAGAACTATTTAATAGCATGAGTGAGGGCTTAGGGTGTACGAACTTGGTAGAGCATAAGATTAGGACGTCCGCAGAACCAATCAAACAGAGATATTATCCGGTTTCACCGGCCATCCAACAACATATAGACAAAGAGCTTCAGGAAATGTTAGAGTCAGGTGTAATCGAAAAATCGAAAAGCCCATGGGCCTCTCCGATTTTATTAGTCAAAAAGAAGGATGGAAAATATAGGTTCTGCGTTGACTATAGAAAGCTTAATGAGGTTACGGACAGAGATGCATACCCTCTCCCTTTTATAACAGCAATTTTGGACAAACTTCGGAATGCGAATATTTGTCCTCCTTAGATATCAAATCCGCCTATTGGCAAATTCCAATGGAGGAAGAATCGAAAAGGTTCACAGCCTTCACCGTGCCGGGTAGAGGACTGTACCAATTTCGGAGGATGCCGTTTGGCTTACATAACTCGCCGGCTACGTGGCAAAGGTTTATTGACGAGGTTTTAGGTCCTGACCTAGAACCATACGTCTTTGTGTACCTTGACGACATTATCATCGTCACCGATTCTTTCGATAAACATTTAGACATTTTAAAAGAAGTTTTCAAAAGGTTGAGGGAAGCAGGTCTTAAAGTAGGTAGGGAAAAGTGTAATTTTTGTAGGCCCTCTTTAAAGTTTTTGGGGTATGTAGTTGATAGAAATGGACTTCACGTCGATCCGGAAAAAGTTCAAAGCATGTTGGAAATTCCGGCCCCCAAAAACGTTAAAGAAGTTAGAAGTTTCGTAGGGACGATTTCTTGGTACAGAAGGTTTGTACCAAATTTCGCCATATTAGTTAGGCCCCTTACTGATCTGTTGAAGAAAAGTAAGAAGTTTTTATGGACCCAAGAGTGTGAGGATAGCTTCAGGAAAGCCAAAGAATGTTTGGTTACGGCACCGATTTTGACATGTCCAGATTTTTCTAGGCCGTTTGTAGTTCAGACAGACGCGTCAGACTACGGAATCGGGGCCGTACTTTCTCAAAATTTTGAAGAGGGGGAAAAAGCAGTATGCTATATTAGTAGGTCATTAAATAGGAGCGAATGGAATTATTCAACCACTGAAAAGGAATGCTTGGCCGTACTTTGGGCAATTGAAAAGTTACGTCCGTATGTTGAAGGAGTTCGATTTACGGTCGTGACTGATCATTACTCTTTAGTGTGGTTAAGCAACCATAAAGATCCGCAGGGTAGATTGGCCAGATGGGCCATTAGACTCCAACAATTTGACTTCAAGATAATCCATAGAAAGGGGAAAGAACATGTAGTTCCTGACATGTTATCGCGGGGAGTTCCGGTAGTAGCTGGAATTTCGGAAGCGGAATCGGACCCTTGAGTTATCAAAATGATGTCTTTTGTTGAGAAGAATCCTTTAGCGTACCCATCCTGGAGAATAGAGGATGGGCGACTTTTTAAATTTGTAAAGTTAGGTCATTTAGTAGTTCACGATGATAAAGCAGAATGGAAGCTAGTAGTAGGAAAAAAGGATAGGTTAGGAATTTTAGGTGAATGCCATGATAGCCCACTAGCTGGACACATGGGCGTTCGAAAAACTTTTGCTAGGGTCTGTGAAAAGTATTATTGGCCCAAGATGAGGGGCGATATTACTTAATATGTTAGGAATTGCAAAACATGCCAACAAGTGAAGCCTATAAACGATAAACCAGCTGGTCTTATGACGGAAAGGGTAGGGACTTCTAAGCCATGGGAAATGATTTGTGTAGACTTGGTTGGTCCACTTCCCAAATCTACGAAGGGTTTTATGTACATTTTGACTGTTGTCGATTATTTTACAAAGTTTCCTCTTTTATTTGCTCTACGGTCTGCTACTGCTAAGGCAGTTTGTAAAGAATTAGAAGACAACGTGTTTTTGCTGTTTGGGGTTCCAAAATGTATCGTGTGTGACAATGGTCCGCAGTTTCGAAGTAGGGAATTGAAATTGCTTTGCGAATCGTACGCATCGAGAATTAGGTTTACAGCGCAATATCACCCGCAAGCAAACCCGGCAGAGCGCATAAATCAAATCATCAAAACGACTCTTCGAGCATACGTCTCTGAAAATCATAGAAGTTAGGATTCGCAGTTGGCGAAGGTAGCCTGCGCAATCAGAACTTCGCAACATGAGGTTTTAGGGATGTCACCGTACTTTGCTAATTTTGGTAGGGATATGGCAACTAGTGGCCATGATGTAGGGTACAGAGGTAGTACAAGTGATAGGAATCAACAAGCAACAGATTTAGGTGCTCAATTTAAGAAGCTACAGGAAGATATAGCTAAGAAATTAGAGTCGGCAAGTAGCAAGACAGCAAAAACTTATAATCTCAGAAGGAGAGACACACAGTATCAACCTGGCGATCTGGTGTGGAGAAGAAATTTTACGCTGTCCGATGCAGCAACATATTACGCATCAAAGCTGGCTACAAAATTTGTTGGGCCTTTTAAGGTTAGCAAGCGTGTGTCACCATGGACATACTTGCTAATGGATGAAAAGGGGAAAGATCGAGGGACATGGCATGTAAAAGATTTGAAACCTTATGTTGATAACTGAGTCAAAAGTCCCTTAATCTTTTTTTCTTCAAAATTCTTGTAATTTTTTTTTAATATTTTGCTTTTTTAAATAACTCTTTTTAATACTTTTATAATACATGCCATTCTTTTTTTTTCTTTTTATATAGATTTTTTTTACTAATTGATGATGAAAGTCCTTGTGTTGTGTTGTTCACCTTTCGTTACCTTTATCCTGTTTAAGCCTTAAGAAATGGTTTACTTTTCTTTGAATGGTAAACACATTTCTTGGGAGGAAAGGGTGGGATTTGTTACGGTAAAATTTACTGCAACAATGACCAGCCTTCGAATCCTTTGCTCCCTTTTTAATTTTCCGTTGTGGCTGCAAAATACTGGTGAAGTTGAGGGCAACCATGGTTTCATCAACCAGTGGTGTACTTCGCTAGAATTTTGCAAAAGCAACAAAACAGGTGTACGAGTAATGTTTGATAACTTTCGAATGGAACGGTCGGTTCCAAAATCCATAGACGTATTTACCATGCCAGCGGATGAGCTGAAGAAGTAACGAGTCAGGCGGACTCTTACTTGTTTCCAAAACAACAAAACAACAACACAGCATCAATAACTTAAAACTTTCTAAACTTAACTAAACTTAACTTTGTAATTATTATAGACGTTTTGGGTAGTTAACGCATTATTTTTAATCTTAAAAATCGTTTATTTATTTCTAATTACATAAAGGTCTATCGGAATTCAAACTAAATAAGAATAGATTTTCGTGGTTTTTAAAATGTTTCACTCTCTCGTCTCGAAATAATTGGTTTTTGAATAGTTGATTTACGCTTCGAATCACCCGCGAGTTTTTTGTATTAACTAGGAGAATGCCTAGCGAAGGTCTTTTCTCGGTTTTGATTCTTTTCATTTTTTTCTCAAAAGTTTAGTTTGGGATAGGTCTGAACTCGGCCATTAAGTTTCGGCAAGTTTTGGAAACACATCCAACAACTTGTTGAACTTGTGTTTGTGAGAGAGTAAGATTCAGCAAGTTTTGGACAGACATCCAACAACTGGTTGAACTTAGGTGTGTGTGAGTTTCGTTGAGATTCAACAACGGTGGTTTTCTGGGGAGCGAAAAAGCCTTCCAGGGAGCCGATGTCCCGTGACCGATGATCACGAAAACGTATGGCTGAATGTATGAATGTGTGAGTGATTGGAATGGCCGTGGGAAGGATTGGGTTGATAGCTGGGAAGTGCACTCTTGAGAGAGCTAACCAAGCGAGAAGTTAATAGAGAATACGAGGAAAATTTGAAGAATTAAAAGAAAAAAAAATCGAGAAAAAGTTTTGAAAGTTTAAGTTAATTGAAGTTCGAAATTTTTTTGAGTTGTTAAAGAGGAAAAGAGGAAAGGTGATTCGAGGAGTGAGGAAACTAGGGACGAGTTTCGAGGAGAAAGAGGAGAAAATTCAAAGAAGAAAATTACCAGGAGATTAAAGATAAGTAGAGTGGTAATTTTTGTGTGAGTTTTTTGGGTAAAAGAATTCCGAAAGATCTTATTCGGTTTTAGTTTAATTGTTCGGTTAATCTTTTCATTTCGATTTATCCTGATTAATTTGGGACGCGGTATTTCTTTTTTAACTGTGCGTTAACGGCCCATTTTGCGTTTTTTTATTTCCTTTGTTTTTGGCTCAACGGTTCCCCGTGAGCAGTTACAAAATTCTCATTGTTCATTTCTATTTTCGAAAAAATTTTGGGTTTTTATCCTGGTTTATCCAAGGTTTCCCAAATAAAAATAATTTAAAGTCCCCATCTGGGAATATACAAATTGTGTTTCATTTCATTTTTCGCTTTATTTTCTTTTCATAATTAGATTTGGAATTTTGCTAATTCGGTCTAACTAAAATTCCTGGCGCCCATTATTTATTACAAGTACCCCACTGTACTTGTAATAAAATATATTTCGTTTATTTTGATTGATAGAATCAATCATCATCATATCATCGTTTACTTTTTTTTTCTTCGCTGAACCCAGCCCAGCTGAGCAGCCGTGGTGGTAGCTTTCATAAACAAGCTACTGTTGCACTTTTTCTTGTCTCTTTTTCTTATCTTCTTTCGTTGACTTCTTTTGGTTGGTTTGACATTTCTGTCAAAAGAACCAGAAGTCATAAGTCATAAATATTAGTTAATCGTGGTGCGCAGTGTAGATAATTATTATTATTATTATTAAATAATTTGTTCGCGATCGTTTAATTGGTTTGTTGTATCGATAAACCAATTATATTCATCTACAAAGGTGTTGAATACCCACCCCCATCATCGAGAAGGAAAAAGTGTAACAAAGTGAAAGTTGTGCGGTTTTGTGCTCAATTTGTAACTTTTACGGCCAAAAAACAGATTTTCGAAGCGTGAAGTTAGCACCGCCATTTGCGATTTTCAAAAAGAAAAAAATTGTGCTGTACTGTGCTGTGCTCAACTTGTGCTGGCTTGTTCCGTAAATATTTTTGAAAAATTCGCAAATTTGCAAATTTTACGAATGAAATTTTTGCGAAATCTCAAAATTTCGTAAGAAAAAATGTGCTGCATTGTGCTCAAAAAATGATACTAAGAACCAAAAAGAAAAAAACAAAAATTCGCATAGTTGCATCTATTATGGCCAAAACTAAACGTTGCGAAGGGCGGTAGCGTGAAGTTAGCACCGCCATTTTCGATTTTCAAAAAAAAGTTGTGCTGCATTGTGCTCAACTTGTGCTGCCTTGTGCCGTAAATATTTTTGAAAAATTCGCAAATTTGCAAATTTTACGAATGAAATTTTTGCGAAACTTCATAATTACTAAAAAGTGAAAGTTGCGCTGTTTTGTGCTCAATTTGTGCAACCATATTCCAAAGAGATAAAAAAAAATTCGCATTTTTGTGACTTTTATTCCAAAAATGAGTTAATAATTTTTTTTTTTTGAGTTTTACATTTTTCTTAAAAACTAAGATGTGCTATTTCGGGCTCAGTTTGTGCTGCCATATTCCGAAAAGATAAAAAAAATCGCATATTTGTAACTTTTACGGCCAAAAAACAGATTTGCGAAGCGTGAAGTTAGCACCGCCATTTTCGATTTTCAAAAAAAAAAAGTTGTGCTGCATTGTGCTCAACTTGTGCTGCCTTGTGCCATAAATATTTTTGAAAAATTCGCAAATTTGCAAACTTTACGAATGAAATTTTTGCGAAACTTCATAATTACTAAAAAGTGAAAATTGTGCTGTTTTGTGCTCAATTTGTGCAACCATGTTCCAAAGAGATAAAAAAAAATTCGCATATTTGTGACTTTTATGCCAAAAATGAATTAATAATTTTTTTTTTAAGTCTTACATTTTTCTTAAAAACTAACATATTGTGCTATTTCGGGCTCAGTTTGTGCCGCCGAAGAGATAAAAAAAAATCGCATATTTGTAACTTTTACGGCCAAAAAACAGATCTGCGAAGCGTGAAGTTAGCACCGCCATTTGCGATTTTCAAAAAGAAAAAAATTGTGCTGTACTGTGCTCAACTTGTGCTGGCTTGTTCCGTAAATATTTTTGAAAAATTCGCAAATTTGCAAATTTTACGAATGAAATTTTTGCGAAATCTCAAAATTTCGTAAAAAAAAGTTGTGCTGCATTGTGCTCAAAAAATGATACTAAGAACCAAGAAGAAAAAACAAAAATTCGCATAATTGCATCTATTATGGCCAAAACTAAACTTTGCGAAGGGCGGCAGCGTGAAGTTAGCACCGCCATTTTCGATTTTCAAAAAAAAAGTTGTGCTGCATTGTGCTCAGTTTGTGCTGCGTTGTGCCGTAAATATTAAAAAAAATATCGCAAATTTGCACATTTTACGAATGAAATTTTTGCGAAATTTCATAACTACTAAAAAGTGAAAGTTGTGCTGTTTTGTGCTCAATTTGTGCAACCATATTCCAAAGAGATAAAAAAAAATTCGCATACTTGTAACTTTTACGGCTAAAAAACTTATTTGCGAAGCGTGAAGTAAGCACCACCATTTGCGATTTTCAAAAAATAAAAAGTTGTGCTGCATTGTGTTCAACTTGTGCTGCCTTGTGCCGTAAATATTTTTGAAAAAGTCACAAATTTGCAAATTTTACGAATGAAATTTTTGCGAAGCTTCATAATTACTAAAAAGTGAAAGTTGTGCTGTTTTGTGCTCAATTTTTGCAACCATATTCCAAAGAGATAAAAAAAAATTCGCATATTTGTAACTTTAACAGCTAAAAAACAGATTTGCGAAGCGTGAAGTTAGCACCGCCGTTTGCGATTTTCAAAGAAAAAGAAAAGTTGTGCTGCATTGTGCTCAACTTGTGCTGCTTTGTGCCGTAAATATTTTTAAGAAATTTGCAAATTTGCAAATTTTACGAATGAAAATTTTTCAAATTTTGCAATTTTGTAAAAAATTTAAGTTGTGCTGTTTTTTGCGCTATTTGTACTGATATATTCCGAAGAGAAAACAAAAAAATTCGCATATTTGTAGCTTTTGCGGCCAAAAGACAGTTTTGCGAAGCGTGAAGTTAGCACCGCCATTTTCGATTCTCAAAAAAAAAAAGTTGTGCTGTACTGTGCTCAACTTGTGCTGGCTTGTTCCGTAAAGAAGGTGTCGCTTGCATATATGTATTTGTATTTTTCACTTTTGTACAAAAGTGAAATTAATGTAGTTAGGCCTATAGGCTTCAGGTCACGCGAGTGAGTTTATTCACCAGTGAGTTTGGTACATACATTAATTGTCAAATCACTCGCTTCTCAACTAGCTTCAAAAATGGTAAGCCAGTAGTTGACAAGCGGTTTGGAAAAGTTTCTATGTATTAATAACTCGCTAGCGATTACTCGCTAGTATGGTTACAGCAGTTGTATTTTACTCATGAAAATTCAAAAAGAGTCAGATGCAAAGAATCATAATGTGGTTTTCCATTCAACCATTTCATATTTGGTGGTAATAGCCATTCCGCACTATCCCACTGAGTATTAACACATGTTAAGAAAGTGTGAAGAAAATCATGTATAATAGTGTGGAAACAAAATATGAAATTTCATCACACGCAAATTGACAGCGTATCCGACACGATTTGACATGTGTCTATACCTGAAAATATTTAGGTTCGGTTCTAAAACCATCACACATCCTATTCCACTTGGGCGTTTGAGGTGATGGTGAAACTGATTTGTTTTGATGCAAGTGTGAAGCAAAATATGAAAATTATTTTCATCACACAAATTTGGCAGTCGTATGAAATTCCTTCCCACTTTATTGTGACATGTGTTAATACTTTGTGGGATAGTGTATAGGCACTTTATTAGTAAGGAAACAAAATATGAAATTTCGTTGTAATGAATATCGCTGCATTGGGAATTGGGAAATGATTTTATAACTAGAAAAAGATGACAGCGAATCACGTCACGCTCTCGTCTCGTTTTCCCGTCGCATTCTGAATCAGGCTTCAGGGTAAGGAAGAGAGAACGGTTTAACATAGTGTAATCTTACCATAAGCATGAGTTTCAGACCTCGGAAAGTAGGTGTCGTTCACCAAATAAGTGGAAACCGGAAACTGAAACATTGAACTGAAACAAAAGTATTTCTATATTGCTTGACTAGGGAACCATGAGAAGCCATTTAATTTTCTCTACACAATTTTTAATAAACTATATAGCCTATTGAATAGACCTTTTAAAAAGTAACAATTACGTGCAAGGGTTTTAATTATTGAATATGTTTGTTTGGCCCATAAGCATGCTTAAAACTGAAAATGCTACTAAATTCACCCATGCATTTCTGAGAGAATGGTCACACTGGCCACTTTTCAGTATTTTTGGTATAACTCGAAAACTAAGCCGAATTTGACAATTTTACATATAATTTTTTTTGTTCAAAATTAAATTTTCTATCGAAATGGATAGTTTAGAAAATTTCTTAAATAATTTTAGGCAGCAAAAGTAAACAAAAACCAACATAAAAAAAATCGAAAAATCAAAGATTTTTAAATTTTTTTCTAAATTGCGCATAACTTTTTCGGAGCAAAGATACGCTCAAGACATGCATGAACAAAGTAAACTGGAGTTTAAGGGCTTTAATATGACATGTTAAAAAATCCATACTATTTGAAAATAGACAGAGATATATCCATTCAAACTTTACCATTTCTTATCATTTTTCACAGTTTTTGCCGGAAAGCCTAGTTTTTGGTACTTTATGACAAATTTAACGTTCCTAGCAACTATTACCAAATATTATGTTAATCGGATCAGCTGTTCGGTCTGTAGGTCTGAAAGCATTAAAAAACAGCCGAAAAACGAAATTTCGAAACTATATCCTTTTTATAAATTCTCTTTAGTTCTTATGTCATATAATATCGAAATTTGTATTTCGAACGTTTTTACGAAAGTGAAATTTGCTATATTGTACCGAAAAAGGGACTTTCGAACCAAAACTGCGAACAATTATAAGAAATGATAAGGTTTGAACGGAAATATCTCTGTCAATTTTGAACAAATACTAATTTTTGAATATGCCATATTAAGGCCTTTAGTCTTTATTTTAGTTTTTCCCTGCATGTATTGACCCTATCTTTGCTTCAAAAAAAGTTATGGACAAATTATAAAAAAATTTAGATATCCTTGATTTTTTGATTTTTTTAGGTTGGTTTTTGTTAACTTTTCCTGCTTAATTTTTTTCGTAAAATTTTTTGAAGTATCCATTACAATAGAAAATTTAATTTTGAACAAAAAGTATTAAATGTAAAATTGTCAAATTCGGCTTAGTTTTCGAGTTATACCAAAAATACTGAAAAGTGGCCAGTGTGACCATTCTCTCAGAAATGCATGGGTGAATTTAGTAGCATTTTCGGTTTTAAGCATGCTTATGGGCCAAACGAACATATTCAATAATAAAAACCCTTGCACGTAATTGTTCCTTTATACCCCTCATTTTCCGGTCTATTCAATAGGCTAATAATAAAAAACGGAAAAGATGAAAATTTATCATTTGCTTTCTTTTTTTTTTTAAATTGAATACTCTGCTTACTTAACGCAGCAAAAATTTATTTTTGGCGAAAATATGTACATGGGAATGCAAATTGGGCACAAAATTGCTTCGCAAAACTGTTTTTTGGTAGTAAAAGTTACAAATATGCGTTTTTTTGGAACATGGCAGCACAAATTGAGAAAAAAACAGTACAACTTTAATTTTTTACAAAATTGCAAAATTTGAAAAATTTTCATCCGTAAAATTTGCAAATTTGCAAATTTCTTAAAAATATTACGGCACAAGGCAGCACAAGTTGAACACAATACAGCACAACTTTTTTTTTTGAGAATCGAAAATGGCGGTGCTAACTTCACGCTTCGCAAAACTGTTTTTTGGCCGCAAAAGTTACAAATATGCGAATTTTTTGTTTTCTCTTCGGAATATATCAGTACAAATAGCTCAGAAAACAGCACAACTTTAATTTTTTACAAAATTGCAAAATTTGAAAAATTTTCATTCGTAAAATTTGCAAATTTGCAAATTTCTTAAAAATATTTACGGCACAAGGCAGCACAAGTTGAGCACAAGGCAGCACAACTTTTTTTTTTTGAAAATCGAAAATGGCGGTGCTAACTTCATGCTACCGCCCTTCACAAAGTTTAGTTTTGGCCATAATAGATGCAATTATGCGAATTTTTGTTTTTTTCTTTTTGGTTCTTAGTAGCATTTTTTGAGCACAATGCAGCACAACTTTTTTTTTACGAAATTTTGAGATTTCGCAAAAATTTCATTCGTAAAATTTGCAAATTTGCGAATTTTTCAAAAATATTTACGGAACAAGCCAGCACAAGTTGAGCACAGTACAGCACATTTTTTTTTTTCAAAAATCGAAAATGGCGGTGCTAACTTCACGCTAAAAAAATGGGTACCCTCTAAAAACCAAACCCTTAGTACGATTTTTTTTTTAAAATACGGCACATAGCAGCACAAGTTGGGCACATTACAGCACAACATTTTTTTTTTTTGAAAATCGAAAATGGCGGTGCTAACTTCACGCACATCTTTGTTTTTGGGTGCAATTTTACCTTCACTTAAAAAAAATTCGCGTGTTAAATACAGCAACAATACGGAATTTTACCAAATTGTGGATGTACCTATTTATTTAAGATGTTACATATTTCCAAGCGGAGTTAAAAAATGCATTAAAAAACTAGTGCTATTATATATCGTCGTCGTTCTATCAAAACTCCCTAAGTCCGTTTCTTTCGAAACCGAGACGAGAAACCTTTCGTGAATACGATATATTTATTTTGCTTTTTTTTGCATTTCTATTCCCGATTTTGCAGTTCGCCAAATAAGGGTGTAATTTAGTGACCTGCTAACTTCACTGAAAACCAGGTTCGTAAAATATCGTTCGCGAATCATAAGATACCGATTTTTATCCTTCTTTATGGATCTCCTCATGAACCATAAAAAATATAGTTCGCGAACGATAAAATTTTCGATCTATAAAAATTTATAGTTCTCTCACGAACAAACTTAATACTTCTTTTTTCTGTATCTATCGTTCGTGAAAGATCGGAAAAATAATATTCAGGTCGAATATAGTTATCTCCCGATAACGATCTGAAAAGATCCTTAAAAAGAATCATTCACTTTGTGAAGTTATTTAATTTTTGAAATAATTTTTTTTGAAATGAGGAAAATAATATTATAATAGTATTTGTATTATGACGAAGAATCTGGTAAATCGTCAAAAAAAAGTTCGTTAAGAAATGAAAAAAATTAATTTCAAAACAGGGTGTTTCAACAAAAATGTCAACATTTTGCAACTTCATTAAACATTAAATTATTTTATCTTTCTTAGCTTTATGTCAGCTCCTACCTGTGTCAATTTCCTTGAAATTGCTCAAGAAATAGAAAGCTGCAAAATATTGACACATTTTTGAAGCACCCTATTTTGAAAACAGTTTTTCTGCTATCACCTGTGTCAATTTCATTGAAATATCTCAAAGAACAACGAAGTTGCAAATTGTTGACATATTTTTAAGACACCCTGTTTTAAAAATATTTTTGTCTATTATAATTCTATCTCAGCTTTGATCAGTGTCAATTTGATCGAAATCGCTGAAAAAACAAAGAAGTTGCGATTCTATCTCAGTTCTAACCTTTGTCAATTTCATTGAACTCCCTGAAGAAACAAGATGTTGGCATGTTTTTGAAAAACCAAATTAAAAATATTTTTTCTATTTTGTCTTATTTGAACGGATCGTGAATGTATCTTCAATAGTTCCCGCGTGATAAATTCGGGATCGAACCATATTTTACGGATCGCAGCAAAATAAATTCGGTCGTGTTAACAAATTTAATTTTAAAAGATCCGAAAAATAAGATTCGCGATCGGATCAAAAATAAAATTCCGTTTTGAATCATATTTTATCGTTCATTTTATCAATTGATGTCTTAAAAGATAATTGTTGAATAGACGCAACTTCGGATAAAATTTTAGTATTGCCACTTTTCGGGAACATGTTTTTCTTATGTCAAAGGGTCCACTTACAATTTTTTAGTAATTCTAATTAGTTTTAACATGTTGCAATAGAAACACCTCCAGGCGCTTAACATGTGTTTGTTATTCCTCAACTTTTTTCATGTTCAAAATTAAAAAATTAAAAAATGGGGGTTCCACCCATCGACATAAATAATATTTCCCAGAAAAGTGGCAAGACTAGCCTTTAACCCGAAATTGCGTCTTCTCAACACCTATCTTTTAAGACATCAATCGTTATTTTAATCATCAAAATGTTCCTAGTAATTGTGTTGACCAAAATCAAAACCCATTATATCCACTTTTAAACAAAAATGACTTAGGTATGAGGTTTTGTTGGTATCATTCAAACACATACGCTGGGCCCTAGTTTAAATTCCAAATCTCATGTTATGCCATAGAAATCAGACCACAAAATCTGTAGTTAATTTCAAAATCCATTTTATCCACTTGAGTTTTTGTTTCAAAATCCATTATATCCATATTTTTTGTTCCCATCAAAATCCATTATATCCATTCAAAATACATTTTTTTATAGACTTGAAATTCAAAAACCCTTTTATCCATGGTATGGATTAGATAGGAACACCCGAATAGTTTTAAGGAATATTGAAAAAAGTCATTTCGTATTAAGCTTTCTATAAAGAGATTCATTTTAACACGAGACAAAAGTGGAGCCATTTAGTCCGTGGTGAACCATACTACTTATCCGACATAGGAGCTCCTAAATCGGTTATAAAAAAACAAAATCAAATTTCAAGGATGGAGCCACTAAACATAGAATTGGGGAGTGATGCTTAAAGAGGAAAAGCTGAAAGATGTCTTTAATTTGCTAAGCAAACACTATGGAGAAGATTGGAGGATGGAGGTCCATCGAAAAAATTAAGTTCTACAAAAACATCGAAGAGTTTAATGGTTTAGGGAACATACTGGGCACTGAAGATCCTATTTGTGAACCTCAACGAGTTTTCAATAGAATTCGCGGTCAAACAAATTGAAAATTCTGGATACTCACCCACAGAACCTTTGTTCTACTTTTTACTTAAATAAAAAAAAATAATATTGAAGCCTCTTAAAATTAGGTTTTTCAAGTTTTCAATTGCTGCACTTTTTTATTTTAGTCTAAAATCCAGAGGTAATTTTCAAAACCCATTATATCCATATTTCCTTTTGCTACCATTCAAAAACTAAAAGCCTCTGATCTCGATTTCTACACTTAAACTGTGGAAAATCCCAATTACAACAGTCCTGCAAACAAAAAAGTTCTAAAAAATGATTCTTTTAGGAGATATAAGTTTTTCTCGATTTACTCAAAATCTCTAAAAGTGGATAAAAAGGGTTTTGATTTTGATCCACACAATTAACGATTTTATTATATTACCATTTTCCATAGAATGGGTGCCATTTTTTAAAATGGCGTTCAAGCGACAGAATTACAAAAATTACTCCTAAGCTAAATTTCTCCCTTAGTATCTAAGAAATGAATTCCAATAATAAAAAAACCCCTCCCAAAAATAACACGGGTTTCGGTTTCCTGACCGGACTATTTAAGGTTTTAATTAATATGCAGATAAAAATTAAACTTATCTACCCGTTTTTGAAATAAAAAAAAATTTAAATATTTTTTAAAAAATCACAAAATATTTTTTGGAAATTTTTGATATGCAATTTATTATTTATAATTTTTGTATATTACACAAATTTATTTAAATCCGATCAGCCAACAATGAAATAATTCAGCATCAAAAATAGACTTAGTGGAATTGTTTTTTTTTTATTTATAGTAGATCGCTCTAATTTTAGAACTCAGGAAGATGTTTATCAAAATCGAATGAGTCGTTTTCGAGTAAAATGAGATTTTTTCCACGGTTGGTAGCTTAAAATATGTATTGTTTATTTCATTGTATATAATTGATTTGTGTTGCCTTCCCTAAGGTTTACAAGGCTCCCATTTCCTTACTCTGCTTCCTCTCCTCCCCTCTCTCTCACCTTATCTTTTCTCACCTCCACTAGTTCCTTCAGCCACTCTTGCCCCCTGCCTTTTTTCATCCATTATTTCCCTTATTTTGTCCCTTATTGATTTGTCTTCATCTCGTCTGACCTGCATCTTTTTATTACATGTTCCCATGTCTCTTGTTCGCCTTCACATATTCTTTACACTCTGCCTTTTTCTCGTTTCCAGTGCCATCTTTCTCTCACCTCATTCCCTGTCCTGACTCTTGCTTTTGTCCTTGTTCCTGTCTTCCATTCCAGTTTCAATTCAACTGTCTTGGGATCTCCTCTGTCATTACTTCTTTATTCCATCCTTTTGCATCTGCATTCTTTTATTCGTTTCCTTCTCCTGCGATCTCTTTCCACTTCCTCGAATCCATTCACACTATCTTCTCTTTCTTCCCTTCCCTTCATTTCTTCACTCCGTTGTTACCATCGCATCGTGATCATCTCCCATGTCCATATCTCTTTCCTTCTGTGATCTCCTCTAACCATTTCGCTTCCTTTTCAACCTGTTAATTTCTCTTCATAACTCCATGCTCTCTTTCCTGCTCTTATCTCTTTTTCTTTCATCTCTTAAAGTTTGCCATTCTACGCCTAGCTTCCATTTGAGGTACCTCTCTAGCAACCTTTCCATATCTTATCTCTCCT
Source organism: Dasysyrphus tricinctus (assembly GCA_963921185.1). Taxonomy (NCBI): domain Eukaryota; kingdom Metazoa; phylum Arthropoda; class Insecta; order Diptera; family Syrphidae; genus Dasysyrphus; species Dasysyrphus tricinctus. The sequence continues at coordinate 98,165,687 of OY992531.1, forward strand.
CAAATCCCCAAACTTTCACCTTATATCACATTACCATCCACACCAGGGTGTCGAAAAGCCACATCTTCCTCTCCCAATTCTTCTGGAAATTCCTCCCTCCAATCTCAGATGCTTCCTTCGTGGCCGCTGCTGCCTTTTTATTCTGTCCCTTACATGTGCCTTCTGCCCTTTATTTTTTTTTGAACACGTACCCCAAGAATTTAAATTCTTTCACTTTTTTCTATCTTCTTTCCCCTCCTTCTCCAGCCTACTGTTGTGTTTCTCCCTGTGTAAGGACCTGAACCTCATCACTTTCGTCTTTCTCACGTTTACTTACAGTCCTATCCTCTCGAAATACTTCTCCAATCTTCTTTTCATGCTTTGCATTTCTTTTTTATTTTTCGCCATGACCACAACATCATCTGCATATACCAGCAAAAAAAATCTCCTTCCTTTCACTTTTATCCCTCTCCAATTCCCTTTGACCAGTTCATCTTCAATATCGCCGTCAACAAGTTGAACAGTACTGGGCTCATCGAGCACCCCTGCCTTACTCCCTTTCCCGTCAATAATGTTTCCCCCATCACTCCTGCCAATTCCACTCTATAGTCGTGGTTTTTTCATAGACCTCTCCCACTCTTTACCTGAGCCCTTCCCTCACTCCTCTTTCCACCAACGCCTCCATCATAAGTTTTGTGTCTAATGAGTCAAACGCAGCTTTTAAATCTATAAACAGTGTCACTAGCTTGCCCTTGTAGTACCTCGTGGCATAATAGTTAGTACGTTGGACTGTCATGCCGAAGGTCCGAGCTCGATTCCCAGCCGCTGCCACCTAAAAACAGAAATATTTTTTCCGAGGTCCTGCCTCTTGCGAGGAACTGACAGATCATCCAAGAGTATATTTGTCATGAATAAGTGCTTCTCATCTAGCCGTTCGGACTCGGCAGAACAATGTAAGTCTCCGTCCCTTCCATTCCTGCCAACAACACGCACACAGGAATGGTTGAGGGTTGTAAGTCACAAGGCCCTGGTTCTCCACGAGCTTTTGTGCCACCAAATTTATTTAATTTATTATTATTGTTTAATTTATTTAATGGTTGACGCCATAAAATCCTAAACCATAGCTCACCAATAATAAAAACGAACTATGCTCATCATAAATATTTGAACATTAAGTTTGTGTAATTAAAAGACTTTTAATAAAAAAAATATCTTCTGTAAAAAAAATGCTTTGCCAGAAAGCGTGTCCTCCTTTTTCTAATTTCATTTGCATTCAAAAACTATAACTTTGAAAACTAGCGATAGCGAAATATCTTGTTAATTGATTACTGCGCAACACGAACGGTGGGTTTTAAAAGTTTGTTCAGAGTCTTAATAACGTCCATCGTGCCAGCTGCTTGTTGTAAACATTTATTGCGTCCTGAATTAAAGTTCATCTTGATAGCTATGGGTAAACATGTCTCAAGTGATCAAAAGCATTGCTAGATTCAACAGCTTCATGCCTCTATCGTCAATGTGAAGCAGGTTGTGAAGTGAACTAAAAACACCTAACAACATTATTTTTTAAGGAGTAGCAGCTGTTTCGCGGTACCAAAGGTTATGGTACTTGGAAGTTGAACAAATTTGCCCACTTGTGCACATGTAACGCAATTATTCTTAAGCTAACGCATTTATCATAAATTTTACTCGATAAAAAAAACAGCAACAACTAACGACCCTGGTTGAAGGCCACCACAATGCAATAAGAGTAGGATACGAAAAGGCAAAAGGCAAGTTGTACTGAGCCATGCGCTTGGCAATAATCATCTTTCAAATGAAAATCGACCACTATCATTCGCAGTGGGAAAGGCCGCCAGCCGGTCTGACTTTGCCTTTCAATTCGGACCGAATTAAGATTAATAGAATCTACAGGTGGTAATGGATGGAGGGAGCATTGAAGTTGAAGTAATGCTCGTGGTGCCGGTAGATTCATAGCGAACATTTCTTGTGGTATCAATGGAATCCCGGCTGTTTTTAGTGTCGCATATTTTGTGGCTTGGGAAACGAGTACTTTTTTTGCGGTTCGTATGCAATCGAAAGTCAAATCACTACAAGTTTTTTTATGATTTTGGGAAAGAAATGCAAACAATGTAAAGCTGAAAATGAATGGACGCAGGAATTAGTTTTTTTTTTTTAATTAAGTGCGTTATTGTGTAATGATTAAACTACTTACATTCTGTGGATTTATTAAGATAACCATAACGTTGCGGAGTTATTTGGCTTTAAGATGCTAATTACTTGCAGGTGTAAGTACAGTAAGGTGACCTCCATGCTTCGTACGTAATAGCACACAGATCATGGGATCTGTATTTGTAGTAAGCGTTCTTTCGATATTATGTACAAGGGTGTACACAAGGGATGGCAGGGAGGCTTTCTTAATCGAAATGTTTCTTACTAACTTTAGGTGGCGCTATAGTCCTGGGAGGAACCAGGGCCTCAACTAACAACCTTCTTCCAGCCGGCTCGGTTTTTTCTAGCTTGGTTTCTCAAAACAGCCATACGCACCATACATCAGGACCGGGATGATAAGCGTCTTATACAGGGACAGTTTAGTTTCTCGAGCGAGGGCTTTACTTCTCAATTACCTTTTTAGCCCAAAGAAACAGCGATTTGCAAGAGTTATCCTTCGTTTGATCCAAGCACTGGTATCGTTCGCTGAGTTTATAGCGGATCCTAGGTAGGCAAAGTCTCTGACCACTTCAAAATTATAGCTGTCTATAGTGACGTTCTGTCTGAGTCGTCGGTGTTGGGTGTCCATTCTTGTTTTGACAGCATATATGTCGTTTTGCTTTCATTCACCGTTAAACCCCTTTTTCCGGCTTCCTTCTCAATACTCATAAAAGCACCACTGACATCACGCTTTATTCGTCCAATTATGTCAATTTCGTCAGCGTAAGCGAGTAATTGGACGGACTTTTGAAAGATTGTACCTCTAGAGTTAACGTGAGAGTTTTGCACTATTCTTTCAAGAACAATGTTGAAGAAGTTGCATGACAGCGCGTCGCGTCACCTTGCCTAAAGCCTTTTTTGACATCAAAGGTTTCGGTGAGGTCTGTGCTGACCTTGATGGAACAGCGTGCATTGTCCATCGCCATCCTCCACAAACGGATGAGTTAAACTAGACATTGCTCTATATAGCTCGTCTCTAGAAATGCTGTCATAGGCAGCCTTAAAATCGATAAAATGATTTTTCCATATCCTCAGAACCGCCTGCGATTCTATTACGATGTTCCCCTGATCATCCTTGCAGGCTTCGGTCCAGGCCTTGTAACCCTGGGAGGTTCTCTTTACTTTTTGGTAAAATGCAATGCAATTCCTGCAATGGCATCTCTCTGATTCCCCGATCGCACGCTTCTCATGCTCTTTCTTTTTCCTTCTTAGAAGCTTGTGTTCCTCTCTCCTCTTCTGCTCGTAGAGCTCGCGAGCAGCTCTCGTCCTTCTATGCAGCGTCACTCTGTATGCCTGTTGTTTGGCTGCATGTATTTGTCGGCATTCTTCGTCGAACCAGGGGTTTCGCTGTGGTGGTCGTGCGAGGCCCAACACGTCAGAGGCGGCATCTCTGATGGCTTCTTGGCAATTCTTCCGCTGGTTCTCGATACTTGCAGTTGGCGGCATGGGAGTATTTAAGAGGGAGCGAGAGACTCGATCGGAAAAGGATCTGGTGATTTCTTGCGACTGTAGTGCGTCCGACGTCGAACTTTCTCACAGTATTTCCCTGTTATGGCTTTGGTCTGGATATCTATAGCATTACCTTGGCTACAACGAGGTAGTGGTCCGAGTCAACGTTGGTACCTTGGAAAGTTGTGAAAGGGGACCCATGGGCTGCTGGTACAAACAAACAAGCCAGCATTGCTGGTTAGGGCACGATGTTGTTCTTGGGTTGACAAAACCTTCCTTAGGGGACAGGAACTGCAGATAGTTGTCATCGGCATGAGAGTCTAGTAGCGGAGGAGCCTAAAAGCCAATGGTAAACGATGGAGATTTATTATTATACTGACTATAGAAGCTAGGAATAGTTTTATATCTTGGAACCCAATTTTCAGCAAGGCTTATGATGACACGTTCAAAGTTCAAAAATTAAATAAATAAATAAATTAATTGGGTGGCGCAACAGCTCATGGAGAACCAGGGCCTAGTGACTTACAACACACAACCATTCCTGTGTGCGTGTTTTGTTGGCAGGAATTGAGGGGACCTACAGTTTTTTGCCGAGTCCGAACGGCTAAATGAGATGCACTTTTTCATGACAAGTATACTCTTGGAGGATTTGTCAGTTCCTCGCAAGAGGCAGTACCTCGAATAAAACATTTCTGTTTTTAGGTGGCATGGCTGGGAATCGAACCCACACCTTCGGCATGAAAGTCCTACGCACTAACCATCAAGCCACAAGGTTCACAAAATAACCATTATTCAATGTTATGCTCCTACAAATGATGAAGAATATTACGATAAATATTTACTGTACACTCTTCTGAACTCGGTGTACGCTGTAGGTAGGTAGAAATGGTGGCAAGAGCGTAACACTAGCTCGTTTGACCTGTGTATGAAAACAGATTAAAGCGTTCCTTGCTTTGAAATAGGACGGCTGTGAAGTATGGTAAATATACCTTGTGAGTTGGGTCATAGGACACTCACTCGATCGGATCGCATCTCGCCCGAGCTTGCCACATTATGCCGAGCTCTGCAGGTTGTAGAATAGCAGCGAAGCGCGATCGATCCGATCATGTGATCATCATTGCCATTGAGCATCATGAAGCCCCTCATGAACATGATGCAGAACGCAACCGATTTTTGCCCCAGATCCATTTCGTGGCGTTAAGAAAAGAGACCAATTCTTTGATCTTCATTTCTCCAATTGGCCCGGTATACGTTGTACTAAAACGTTCCTTAGGATGACATTACCACCATCATTTATGACTTAAATGTCAAAGTTGGTCCAGACTACGTTGGTCTTGAACGTGTTTTGGAAAAACATTGCTTAGGTCGGTGAAAAGAAAATGGTCTAATGCTCGTTGACTTCTGCAACGCTCATCAGGTTGTGGTTGATGGATCCTTGTTTCCTTACAAGACATGTCATATCGTCACTAGGAATCTTCCGGATGGTCGAACAAAAAACTAAATCTACCACTTCATAATACAACAACGATGGAGGAAATCACGTTGTGATGCTCGGAGTGTTTGTAAAGCTGAAGCTGGCAGTGGCCATCAACCAATATTAGCAACTCTGCAGCTTCGAACAGCAGCTGTTCCAGACACACTCAGGAGTTATAACAAGTGATCTAACTGAACTGATCCAAACATATGTCATTACTACAATGTTTAACTCGTGGAAGCAGCGTCGAACATGGTTTTAAACGATGATATGTCTATAGACGACAAATGACAAGTGGGACCAAGTAAATAATGTTTTTATGGAAAACGGCTCCGGAACTGTTCCGAGGTAGACATGATCTAGAGATGCCTGGATATCCCAAGACATGTGGGACAAAATAACACACCGACTCACGATCATTGAAATTATAGTGGGTATAGGTAAAGCAACTCATAAAACAATAAAGCCCTGTGTATGACATGAAATAAAGGCAATTTTGAACAAGCTTGCGGAAAATGCGGAACATGCTGCTGTCAGCTGTGTAGAATCACCAAGGAAATTTTTGGGCAAGGTTACACCACAGCCCGTCCTGTGTTGCATATATACGACGATCTTATGGTGAAAATGGAAGATCAATTAAGAAGATTGAATTCTGTGAACTGCTCAACGACGACCGGAATGTGTACGAAAATCCGCAAATGGTCCAAATGTACGGATCTTGTGGACATTGACACCAATCTACTAACCTATGCAGAACTTAAACTTGCGATCCCTCTCCATAAAACAAACAAAGCAGCTGGACTTAATGGCATACCAGCCAAGTTCTTAACGGTAGATCCTGAATACACGGCTTCCTCTAGTTCAGGACGTTTGGGAGAACGTTACCGATTGCAAGGACTGGAAAGGCGGCGTTATTGTAAAGATTACAAAAAAATGCGCCTTAAGAATTGAAATAACCGTTCTGTTTGTTCTCGAAATTAATGTCCACTGTTGTTCTTGAGCGGATAAGAGAAAGGATAGAGTCATCACTCAAGAAACATCAAGCTGGGTTTTGCAGTGACCGATCCTGTGGCGATCATTTTATCACCCAGCGAATAATTCTTTGAAAATCAGATGGGTTGTATCAGTCGCCCCTATACCTCATGTTCATCGATTTTCAGGAGGAATTCGACGGGGTGAATCGCTAAGGTGATTGATCTAACGATGGCTTTTAAAAGATATCCCTGAGGAGATAATTTCTATTACTAAGAAGTAATACAACAACGCAAAGTGCTGTGTGCTGCTTAATTTACAGCTTTCTGATTCATTCAAGGTGCTTCATTGAGTAAGAAAAGGAGATGCGTTTTCATCAAATATGTTCGAAGATGTACAGACTGTTACGGATGGTACGAACGAGAGGAATGGCATCCAATGGAATCCTTTCGAAAGATCTTAGTTATATGGGCTATGCTGACGATATTATGTTTCATGTCAAACAGTGTGGGTGGAGTGAACCAAATATGCCAATTGCTGCAAGTGAACGGGGAGCTGGCTGGCTTAAGGATCATGCCGAAAAACACAAAAATGCTGCAGACCGGCCACAACACCCAACAGCATATTATTCTGAGGCAAGAAGCTTTTGAAAAGGTCACACAATTCAACTAGGTATATACACTCCTCGTCAACTGAATACGCACAAACATTTTTTAATATACTTTATCCATTTTTTCCAAACAGTGATGGTTATTATGCCATCTGTTGATGCTAACTATTCCCTTAAGATGTTAAGCAGATAATTCCGAAAGAATTATCCAAAAACAACCGTGAGTTTTTCTTCAACCACTTGCAAAGTGTTTTATATGCAAAGTAGGAGTTTTTTTTTAGTCAACTGAATAGGTACAACGCCATTTTCTTCGTTGTTTATAAGTTTTTTGGAGTGCTTGACAGTTTAAATTAACGATTTTAGTGTTTTCAGTCAAATTTAATTCTTGATTTCAAATTTTAAGAAAAATGGGTAGATCTACGTGTCTTAACAGTGTTGAAAAAGCTAAAATCGATTTACTTAGAGACCAAGGCCTAACTGGACGTGCAATAGCTGATAAAGTTCGCCGAAGTTTTAATGTAGTTTATTCTTACTTGAAAAATAAAGATGCATACGGCAAAAACATAAAGGGAGGTAAGAAAACAGCAACAACAGCAGCTGAGAGACGAAGAATTTTAAGATATGCATCAAATTCTTCTGATTCTGTGGCAAAAATAAAACAAAAAGTCGGCGTAAACGCAAGTTGCTCAACAGTATTAAGAGTAATCAACTACAACAACTCAAGCCATCTTAAACGAATGAAACTTAAGAAAAAACCACCACTTGACGAGAGACGGAAAATGTTGCGATTAGATTTTTCAAGACTTCACATGAGTTGGAAAAAAGAATGGTATCACGTGGTTTTTTCAGATGAAAAAAAGTTTAATTTCGATGGCCCTGATGGGTTCAACTTCTATTTTCACGACTTAAGAAAAGAAAAAAGATTTTTAAAGCGCCATCATAGTCGTGAAGGAGGTGTCATGATATGGGGAGCAGTCAGTTATTATGGAACAGTTGAGCTCGAGGTTATAACATCAAGAATGACAGCAGCTGGGTATAAAGTAATTTTGGAAAGAAATTTTCCTAAATTTTCTAACATCTTTGGACCCATAAACTGGACCTACCAACATGATAATGCGCCTATTCACTCAGCGCGCATAATAAAAACATGGATAGAGGAGCAACAAGTGCAGTTGCTTCAATGGCCGCCGTACTCACCTGATCTAAACATCATAGAAAATGTCTGGGGATGGTTAGTACGCAAAGTTTATGAGGGTGGTCGTCAGTTCGAAGACAAAGAAACCTTAATTTCTGCAATCAAATTAGCGTGGAGCGAAATTTCGTTAAATTACATTAAAAAGCTATACGATTCCATGCCGGATCGAATTTACGAAGTAATTAAAAATAAAGGTGGAAGTACCCTGTACCCACTACTAAACTTAAACAAAAACTTGTTTCATTCCATTCCAATACCAATTTTAATTTTTGTACCTATTCAGTTGACTCAAAAAAAACTTCTACTTTGCATAAGTTACACTTTGGAAGTGGTTGAAGGAAAAACTCACGGTTGTTTTTGGATAAAACTTTGAAATTCTGTTATTTATATGTTACGAAAATTTTTACCATCAACAGATGGCATAATAACCATCACTGTTTGGAAAAAATGGATAAAATATATTCAAAAATGTTTGTGCGTATTCAGTTGACGAGGAGTGTATGCAGTATCGTATCAACTGATGGTGGAATGGACTTTGATGTTGTTAATAGATGGTGTTATTGCAAAGCAAAGTTCGTAGTGCATTTGGAACGCTTTCTCGGTTGGTTGTGGAACTCCAGCATAATAACGCTACACACCAAGCTGAAACTCTCCTAGTCCAACGTAAAATTTCCTTATATACACATGTAAAACTTGAAAATGCTCCACCAACATCTCGAGCAGATTTCAGGCTTTTATCAACCTTTGTTTACGGGACATTCTAAATATTCGTTGGCCACAAACCATAAGTAAAGTTGAGCTGTGGAATAAAACTCATCAGAGAAGAGTGGGTCTTGATATCAGACAACGAATATGGCGATGGATTGGGCATACTTTGAAGAAACCAATCGACAACATAGCGGAGTAGTCCTTGCCATGTTACAAACCATTGAATATTTATTTACGAGTGAGTGAGACAATTCTGATGTTCAAAGGGTAGACATGTGCATTCAAGAGGACACAAGCGTCCACAAGCTTTGTTTCAAAGCGAACCTCTGTCTATCAACTCCTACTCTCACCTCCCCGCGGTGAACATCGGGTGCCTAGTACCTTTAACTGAAGATGGGGTTCCAATCCCTGTGGACGGTTTTAGGGGGCAGCAAACGAGAGAGGGGGGGAGGAGTGTTCCCACTAAGGCACTTCTCCTTCATCCAGGCGGCAGCGGAAGAATTCTCAAGATGGAATCAACGGTGGCGTCTACAGTTCCAGTTAGGCTGAACTACTTAGTGAAAACCTTATACGGGCTACTACGACATATTCGGAGCTCAGGCCTATAAGGAGCGGTTAATCCGGCTCCCCGCCCTTGGAGTTATATATATAGGGTCTGGTCCTCCAGGTTGGGGGTCGTGCCGTCGGGGTGACTTCCCGGCCACGTAAAGCTATTTTCAGTTGCGAAGCATCAACAAGCCTCGGATACGGACGGATTTACTGTTGACGAACCTAGCAAACGAAATAAGGACAACGAACTTCGGATCTGCACGTGGAATGTTCTGTCTCTCTATAGACCACGTGCAGCCGAACATTTAGCGGAGGCCCTAGATTGCTACAAAGCAGACATCACCGCCATCCAAGAAGTGCGATGGGATGGGCCGGGCAAAAGAAAACTGAAAGACTGCGATGTATACTACGGTGACTGTTACCGACCACAAGGGCAGCGTCTTTTTGGATGTGGATTTGTTGTTAGAGGCAGACTGAGGCAAGAGGTCTTGAGTTTCAATTATGTGAACGAGCGCCTCACGACAATTCGCATCAAGGCTAAATTCGCCAACATCAGCCTGATATGCGCGCATGCCCCCACAGAGGAGAAAGATGACGACACCAAGGACGAGTTCTACGAGCTCCTGGACAAGACATATGAGCAATGCCCTAGCTATGACATTAAAATTGTCTTGGGTGATTTTAATGCCAAACTAGGAAGAGAAGACGTCTTTGGTGGCACAATCGGTAGATACAGCCTGCACGACACCACCTCCGATAACGGACTCAGGCTAATCGACTTTGCTGCGGGGCGAAACGTTGTGGTAGCTAGTACGCAGTTCCCGCATCTCGATATTCATAAGGGGACATGGCGAATTCCTGGTCAATCAACCGCTAACCAAATTGACCACATTGCGATCGACGCAAGGCACTCCTCCAGTATCAAGGATGTCCGAACGTTCCGAGGAGCCAACGTTGACTCGGACCACTACCTCGTTGTAGCAAAGGTAATGCTACGGATATCCAGACCAAAGCCAAAACAGGGAAATACTGTCAGGAAGTTCAACGTCGGACGGCTACAGTCGCAAGAAATCGCCAGGTCCTTTTCCGATCGAGTCTCTCGCGCCCTCTTAACTAGTCCTTTGCCGCCAACTGCAAACATCGAGAACCAGTGGAAAAACTGCCAGGAAGCCATCAGAGATGCCGCCTCTGACGTGCTGGGCTTCGCACGACCACCACAGCGAAACCCCTGGTTCGACGAGGAATGCCGGCAAGTACATGCAGCCAAACAACAGGCATACAAAGCGGCGCTGCATAGAAGGACCAGAGCTGCTCGCGAGCTCTACGAGCAGAAGAGGAAAGAGGAACACAAGCTTCTCAGAAAGAAAAAGAAAGAGCATGAGAAGCGCGCGATCGAGGAATTAGAGGGATGCCATTGCAGGAATGAAGTTCGGAAGTTTTACCAAAAAGTAAAAAGAACCTCCCAAGGTTACAAACCCCGAACCGAAGCCTGCAAGGACGATCAGGGGAACATCGTGGTGGAAACGCAGTCGGTGCTGAGGATATGGAAAAATCATTTCTGCAAATTGTATAACGGCGATGACGAACCGAATTCTGCTACCATGCAAATTGCACCATTCAACCTGGACGACGTAGGCCAACAATTCCGTCCACCCGATCTTGACGAAGTGAGGATAGCCATATCTAAACTTAAGTCCAATAAAGCTGCTGGAGCTGATGGCCTTGCGGCTGAGCTATTCAAAGCGGCTGGCGATGAATTGGTTAGGAGTATGCACCAGCTCATCTGTAAAATATGGTCGGAAGAAAGCATGCCCGATGAATGGAACCTCAGTATTGTTTGCCCGATCCTCAAGAAAGGCGATCCTCTGGACTGCACCAACTACAGAGGCATCAGTCTTTTTAATATCGCCTACAAGATCTTCTCTGCCGTACTTTGTGAACGCCTGAAGCCATTCGTCAACAACCTGATAGGTCCATATCAGTGTGGCTTTAGGCCAGGGAAGTCCACCATCGACCAAATATTCGCACTACGGCAGATCTTGGAGAAAACCCAGGAGTTCCAAATCGATACCCACCACCTTTTTATCGATTTCAAGGCCGCGTATGACAGCATCTATAGAGACGAGCTATATAGAGCAATGTCTAGTTTTGGCATCCCTGCCAAACTCGTCCGTTTGTGCAGGATGACGATGGAGAATGCACGCTGCTCCATCAAGGTCGGCAAGGACCTCACCGACACCTTTGATGTCAAAAAAGGTTTTAGGCAAGGCGACGCGCTGTCATGCGACTTCTTCAACATCGTTCTTGAAAGAATAGTGCAAAACTCTCACGTCAACACCAGAGGCACAATCTTTCAAAAGTCCGTCCAATTACTCGCTTACGCTGACGACATTGACATAATCGGACGAACAAAGCGTGATGTTAGTGGTGCTTTTGTGAGCATTGAGAAGGAAGCCAAGAAGATGGGTTTAACGGTGAATGAAAGCAAAACAAAATATATGCTGTCCACAAGAAAGGACACCCAACACCGACGTCTCGGACAGAACGTCACTATAGACAGCTATAATTTTGAGGTAGTCAGAGACTTTGTCTACCTAGGATCCGCTATAAACTCAGCGAACGACACCAGCGCTGAGATCAAACGAAGAATTACCAATCGCTGTTTCTTTGGGCTAAGAAGGCAATTGAGAAGCAAAGCCCTCTCTCGAGCAACTAAACTGTCCCTGTATAAGACGCTTATCATCCCGGTCCTGATGTATGGTGCAGAGGCATGGACACTGCTAACAGTGGATGAGAACGCGTTAGGCTGTTTTGAGAGGAAAATTCTCCGGGTGATTTTTGGTCCCGTCTGCATAGATGGGGAATGGAGAAGAAGATACAACAACGAACTGTATGGGCTGTACAGCGACACCGACCTAGCCACAAAAGTGAAAAGCCAACGACTGAGATGGCTGGGTCATCTAGAGCGAATGGACACCAATGCTCCGGCCCGGAAAGTCTTTGAATCCAACCCCGTGGGACAACGCAGTAGAGGTGGACAGCGTAAAAGGTGGCGCACGCAAGTGGAAGAGGACCTCAACCAACTTGGCGTGCGAAACTGGAGACAGCTAGCTAGAAACCGAGCCGGCTGGAAGAAGCTTGTTGGTTGAGGCCCTGGTCCACCCCGGACTGTAGCGCCACCTTAAGTAAGTAAGTAAGTAAGTAAGAGACAATTCTGCTAACAACTCCCAGGTATTTGCAATCAGATTTTCGAAAAAAAACTTTTTTTTTTATTTATTTATTTATTTAGCTTATTGCAAGCGAATTACTTAACTTATATTATACAAACTTAAATTATACATAATATACTTAACGCTAGTAATAAATTATACGGTGGAATGAGGTTAGGGAGAGAAGGTGTAAAGAGTTCTTCTAAGGGAAGGGGAACTAATGGAGAAATCGAAAATATCTTGTGCTGTATTGGCTAATCGAAGCATTCTGCTCATTGGATTGAAATGGCCGTAGTTGGTGCGGTGAATAGGGAGGCTGAAGAAGGGTACAGCTCTTAGGCTATGTGGATTGGTTTTAATATTAATCCATTCGAGCAACGCCGCCGGAGAGTCTATGGCTCCAATGATAAGCTGATGGACGAATATTATGTCAGGGATACGGCGACGTTGAGAAAGGGTATACATGCCAATTAGTTGCAAACGGTCTTCATAAGGGGGTAAAATAACGGGATCAGACCAAGGTAGACTACGCAAAGCGAATCTGAGAAATCTCCTCTGAATTGCTTCAATTCTAAGAGATTGAGTGATTTGGAAGGGAGACCAAACCTGACTGGCATATTAAAAGATAGGCCTGTCGTATGTGGTGTATAAAGATTTGGTAACATGGGGGTTGGAAAATTCTTTAGACCATCGTTTGACAAATCCGAGGGAAGAATTCGCTTTCCCAATGATATGATTAATGTGAGAGCGAAAATTTAACTCCTTATCACATATAACCCCGAGATCACGAATAGATGAAACGGTAGGGACAGGTATGTTACAGAAGTGATAGATTCGAGGATTTGAAAGGTATACGTTTACGGGAAAAAGTCATATATTGGCATTTAAATTTACGAGCCACTCAATCGCATGTGCAAACTTTTTAACTTGAACGCCTCATCTGTTGATTTTAACATGAGTAAAATAGGATTAAAAACATTATTTCGAACCAGTGCTCCACTCTCGTTAATGTAATAATTGTTTAAATGTTTTTTTTATATTATATCTAATTTTATATTTTTTCTAATTTTGTAGTTATACATGTGCTTGTGTTAGTTTACTTAATTTTACTAACCACTAACACATGCACTCATGATGAGCCTCTGATTGTAGAATGCAGCTTCCCAGCGGGAAAAATTAAAAAAATCATTGAGGAAAAACCTGCTTTTTCCTTGAGGAATGGAAGCTGTACCTGCCACTTTTCAGCTTATTCCTTTGATGAATTTAATATGGGCGTGTCATTGGCGGGAAGCACATGCCACTTTCTCGATGAAAATTCACTAACGAATTCACTACTTCAATGGAAGTTGGTTATTCACCGACCCAGGTGATGAAAAACATGGTGATTGCATAATCTGTGAATTCACTACATACGGGTATTTAGCTTATTCATCAGTTCAATAATTTCGATGAAAAATCTAATGAAAATTCAGTTATGAAATCACCAGGTTAGTGGTAGTTTCTTTTTCATCAATTGAATCCTCCCATTTGTATTGTTTACTAAATCCCATCGGTAATGCACCCTTTATTTTAAAATGAAAACAAACCAAAAAGTTGTTTCCATTTCAAATCAAAAATGTTTGGCGTTTCGACAAACGCAATTTCTATTGACTTCAGTTCGTCTTACATTAGGGTTTCCAGAACATCTCTTTTAAAGAGAACATGTTCTCTTTTTTGACTCTGATCTTTCTTATTCTTTCTTTTTTCATCAAATTCTTTTTTTTTACTCTTTTTTATTTTGTACTCTTTTTTATCTCTTTTTTTCCTAAGTGACCAAAATATTAATTTAACACACTTTTCATTAATGTACTTTTGTATTGTCCCCTATAATATATAAAATAAATCATTAATACCAGGGAATATCAAATAAAGAAGCCAATCCTTTGTACGTTTCACCCTGCAAAACCCATTTGTTTTGTTGTATTTTTAATTTAATTTTGTGTCGAAGAATAGATGTGAATTGCAACAACAATAAGACCTGTGCTAAATGATGTGTTGAATGAGGAGTTGATTCTATGTGTGCGTTTTGTCACTGTTTTTCACTTCCTTTGCAAATCTAATACATCAGCTGTTCGCTTCAGTTTGTAGGCAAATTAAATTGACAGCTGACGATTGGCTTCTTTATTTGTTATTCTCTGATTAGTACACTGAAGTAAAAACCTTCCTACTAGGATCGATGGATAAATTTAGAAAAGAAATAAGTATGGGAAGACTTAGACAAAAGTATCGACTACTGAATTTCTAGGAAGTTTTACTGGATTACTCAAAGTTGTTTGACCAATTTTGCTATTTAAACAAGTTTCTTTCTAAAGAAAATGAAAATTTTAAAAACAAAATATCTGTTCAAAAGTGGGCCAGCTGTTTTAATTTTTCTACAAGTCTAGAGTTTAATTCAGAGCTCTTAAAATGTGCCAGTCCTTTTTTGTTTTCCTGCGCAAAATATGAACGTGGAATGTATTTTCTCGTTGATGGGTTCGCAATGGACAAAAGAACGAAATTGTTTAAGAGTAGGATTCTCATAGTTGCCTATAACTTAAAAGATTTTAGATGTCAAAAGTTTTATGAAACCTTTTGATATGAAAATAAGTATCTTAATCAAATTCAGAGCTCCCAAAAATATGACACTTCGGATGAGGAAGAAAATTAATCTCTATTTTGCTTACATTTTACTAAAATTCTGCGGTATTTTGAATTCAATTAGGTGTTTATGTATTTTAGGTTTATTAGTTTGAAGCGCAAAAAAGTGTTTATAAAATATAATGTATGTACATATATACTGATTTATATCACAGATATGTTTTCTTAAAAAAGATGTTAAAATAAACTACCTATTAGTATTAAAACTGCTGCTTCTTGTGTACTTATATACAATACTTGTATAATTATAATATATATTAATAAAATAAATTTAAAGTAAATTTTTGGTCACATTTATCAATTATTTTGATGTTGGTGTGGTGATCGAGGGGGGGAATAAAGTAGAAGTTTGGAGTTTCGAAAATGTCCTCTTTTTTTTCAAACGCGTTATGGACACCCTATCTTACATGGACTTTTTTACAGAAAGTCACTGTGAACTGTATCCAACAAAATGAGAATTTATAGTTGCCAGAAAATTATTAACTACTTTGTGCATTACTATTCATCGTTGGAATCATCGATTACAATTCACCATGAGTTTCACTCACATTTGTTTTTTTTTTTTTTGTTCTCGCCATGAACACTTTACAAAGCAGATGAGTGGATTCAAACAATGAACTGATGATCTTGTACATAACTTTTCCACAAATTTTTCATCACATACTTTTCCCTTTTAAATTCACCGAAATAAAGGGTCGTTTCATAAACACAAAGCAGTAAGTGGATTCAAAGCTACGAACTGAGGAAACTTTGCATTACTCTTCACCTACTAAATCATTGCATGTCGTTTCTCTTATGATTTGGCAAGTGAATTCATTCATTATTTCAGCAATAAATTTCATTGAGGACGATATTTCCCGCTGGGTTGCTCTAAGCTCACTACAACAAAGAATCTGAAGTGTAAAAAAAAAAAAAATTAAGCTCAAGAAAGTTTTTGTTACACCAGGTAAGAAAAGTATTTAGATCAAGTTGAAGCAGCGAAGAGTCATGAGATGACGAGATTACTTTAATTATTTTAATGTCGTCTGCATAAATAGAAAGTTCTGAGAAGGAGATGATTCTACCGACATCGTTTATAGCAAGCACAAATAGAAGTGGACCGATATGGCTACCCTGGGGAACGCCAGAGGAGGCGAGGAAGGGATCGGACACTTCATTTCTGAAAACAACCCTGTACAAACGGTTCTCGAGGTAAGATTTGACCCACTTGATGAACGATGGTGGAAAACCAAAGGCTTGTAGCTTTAAGTAGATAATTTGGTGACTGATTTTGTCGAACGCCTTACTGAAATCAGTGGTAATAACATCAACATCGAAGCCTTTTTCCATTACCAAGAGTGTCATGGAGACAAACTGGGTAAGATTAGTCGTAGTGGATCTTCCCTTTAAAAATCCGTGTTGAAGTGGAGAAAAAATTGATTTGCAATGGAAATAAAGGGAATCATACACTATACTTTCAAAGAGCTTGGGGATAACGGAGAGTTTAGCAATCGGTCGATAGTTAGTGATTTCGTTCTTACAACCCTTTTTAAAAATTGGAAAAATAAAGGATTCCTTCCAAAGAGAGGGAAAAACTGACTGTGAAAACGAGAGTTGAAAAAGATTAGTGAGCTGGAATACCATCAGGTCCGGGTGAAAAGTCATCATTCAGTAAGCTTTACTTTTCACGGACGATATGCGAACTAATGTTAAGAGAAGACAGAGACGTGTGCGGGCTAATTAAAAGAAATTTATGGTAGTCAAGGTTAGGTTCATTTGAATTATTGCTATAGGATTGACTAAAAAAGGTAGCAAATAGGTTAACAATTACTTTAGCTTCAGAGGAAGTGGTGCCGAAGAAATTGAATGTTGAAGGAAGACCGTCAGATTTTCTTTTCACGTTTATGAATTGGTAAAAGCGTTTTGGTTCAGTGATGAGACAGGTTTGCATTTTATTGAGATAGATTTGGTAAAGAGAATGGCAGAGAACAGAAAAATTTAAATAGACATCATGAAATGTTTATGTTTATGGCTGAAACAGGTATGGTTATAAGAACACAAAGATTGAACTTATTGCCATACAATCTATAGATTTAAAATAAAAATAAACACGAAATAAATGAAAATTTTCTTATCTACATAATATGAAGAGAAGGAAGTGAAAGACAACTTCGTTGTGAATGTGACTTTTCTGTAGCTAGTGAAGCAAACTTTAATTTAATTTAGAATTCGAAATGATAAATGATACCAGGAAGTATCCAGGGGCTAGAAAAGAATAAGTAAGACATTTTCCTTTTACCGCATCTCTCTAAGTGAACAAAATCAGTTAGGCCAATCTGCATCCACTGAGACCTCATCTAAGCAAAAACGAACTACGAGTAGGTACAAACATTTCCTCATTGATATAAATTCACATTTTCTTATCCAAACTATTCAACTTATTTGATTACATTATTCTATTTAAAATAACGATTAACATTTTAAGATCAAAATCGCGAAACCTTAATGCAAAATGTATTTTATTAATAAGCTTTCACTTGAATTCCCTCATAATTTCACGAATAAGAGACAAATATAAAAATACCTGTTCATATCAAAGCAATTATCTTTTATTACCCAGTAAAACTCAAACGTCCTCTCTGTTAGAGAAATGTATAAGAATCAGATGCTATGATAGTGATAGAGATGAGCAGCAGCAGGCTGCAGCAGCACCCCACCGCGCAGCAGCCGCCTGGTAAGGAAGAACTGCTAGCTGCTGCCGTTTGCTGATGTATTCTAATGGAGGCTTGAAGTTATGACAACTTCATCATCTTGTCTCATGCACATGAAAACATCTTTGGCTTGTGTACGCTGACATGTGAGGCTAAGGCCCCCATAAAGTCATAGAGCGTACACAAATTATGCAAATACATGCGCACATCTGGGAACCTCTATATACCCAGCCATCTTCGACCAGCCATCAAGCATCAGCATAAGCTGCGTTATTAAAGCGTGCATTAGATTGTATTAGCCCCGGGCAATCGTCCCGAACTCAGTCATTAATAATATTATTGAAAAAATCAATTAATTTCTTTTCACCACCATGCACCAAAGTAAAGTCAAAGAGTCGCAGCTCGTAGACCCATGTTTGCTGTGTCGCAGTTACCGGTATTTAAACTGGTCGCGCAAAATAAAGTCATTTGTAAACGTTTTCGAAGAAGGATATATTTAATGTGGCTCTATGGATGTACAAAACACCTGTTGCAATTGATAACCCACTTTGATAAGATGAACATAAATTCTATCCACACGCTTCAAAGAGTTTACATTCGAGGAACTGACAAACATTAATCATGCGAAATTATCCTCAAATCGTATGGATGAAGAGATCATTTAGGTGGTTTTACCTTAAATTACATTGAGAAAATGCATTGAAATTATTAAGTTCCTACTAAAGATACGATTATAGTGGATGTGTAATCTGGTTCTGATGTATTTTTAAGTTTTTCTCCAGAAGCAGGTGATTCCAGTGATTGCGCTGAAATTCCAATTAATAACTTTCGCCAACTGATTTGTCCCTATCTACTATCAATTCTGATGAACTCTTGAACAAAATCAAATAGACTTGAGTTTTGAACGATAAATCTGTTCGGACGAACTCATGCTGACGTGTATAGAAACGTCAGAAGAGTAATTGTTCATCAGTATGCATCTGCTGTAATTGTAGCCTAAAGGTATGAGTAAAGATGCTTTAACTTGTTTTTCATCTTTAATTATATGTTGCTGGAAAGCTTGTACTAATGTCATAATGTTAATAATAATGAATGAAACGATTAAACTAATTTTCTAAGCTGTTGATATTTCAATTGAAATTGCAATTGATTAATTTTTGCTCGTTTGATTAAATAAAAGAAAAAAGCGATATTGGTTGATATGAATAAAAAAAAGAAGCTCGTACTCAAAGTAGGTGCTCCATGAGACTCAGAGGAGTACCTGCTCCCGTTTCGTGTGAATAAAATTATAAACAAACTCGAGAGTACTTTCTCATTCAAACAGAGTAGCTGCCCTCCTACCTCAAACCAAATTATATTGTTTTTGACATTTAGAATTAATTTCGATGACTTTTAATAAAAATGAATTTAAAAGATGAATACTTTTCTGTTTTGACTTGCACTTTTTTGTGAAAAGGTTCGTTCCTTGAAGCTTACCCAGGGTTGACCCAGGTTTTTTGACAGCCCCAAGAATTATCAAACAAATGGTTTTTTTTGTTGGTACTCAAAAAACACCAAAGGGTCTTCATAGTCTGGGAGCCGACCGTAAGATTACTAATCTCATCGCGGCCACGCGAAAATTGAATGCCAACCGATAGCTTTACTCCAAACATTTACATAACTACTGGTCGGACAAACTTTATCTATGTAGCTGCACTGTTTAGACAATGCACTTTTCATATTGTATTTTCTGCTAAATGTAGGGGAGACCGAGAACAAAAGCAACACGTCATGAAAGCAACAGGGTCTCAGGGTGAATTTATGCGTTGAGCCATTTTCTTGTATGCAGACTTGAAAAGAACTAAACAGCCACAAGCGTCAACAACCAGTGGAACCAGTATCGTGACATCATAGGCTATCAACCACTCAGAAAAAAGAACCCTTAGTATGACGATGAATGAGCGGTTTTGAAGCAGGAGACGGAAAATGCACGAATGCAAACGCTGCAAGGGAAAACAAGAGCAGAAAGAGAGGAGTACCGTGAAAAGAGAAAAAACACTGCGCGGAAATAAAAGAGCATCCGCAGCCTCTAAGCTCAAGTATCTCGAAGAGTGTAGCACCGCCACCAACACCCGCCGGTTCTACAAAACAGCCAAGCAACTGGCATCTGGTTATAGGACTGGCACGCAAGCTCTTCGAAACAGCAAAGGGAACCTATTCACTGAATCACAAGCAATTGTAGACGTGTTTAAGCTGCATTTACAGGAACTGCTTAGTGGGCATTATGTAGAGGCGTTAGAGGAACAAAGAAGCATAAGACCAGTCAGTGAGATCCAGTCCCAGCGCTCAGTACTGAAGAGGTTAAGAAAGCCATCCACAAGCTTAAGAACAACATATCTGCCGGCTCGGATGGCCTACCTGCGGAACTCTTCTAGGTAGGGTGCTTGCACCAGCTCATCAACCAAGTATGAGAGGAGGAAAGTATGCCCGGCGACTGGTTATCCTATGGCGATCCTATGTCCTGCAAGAACTACAGAGGCATATCCCCGCTTAACAAGATCCTATCCAACCTACTATGTGAGCGGCTAAAACCTTTCTGCAACATTATGATCGGCACGTACCAGTGTGGTTTCGGGCCAGGCAGATTAACGATAGACCAAATCTGCACATTGAGGCAAATCCTGGAAAAGACCAACGAATTTCAAGTTGAGACCCACCACCTATTCATCGACTTCAAAGCCGCATATGATAGCATAAGTTGCCAAGAGCTTCTATTGGCGATGTCGGAACTCGGGATCCCGAAAAAACTGATCCAAAATACGTGGTGCAACGTGGAAATGGGTAACAGCTCATCCGAGTTATTCCAGACGTGAACAGGGCTTAGACAAGGAGATGCGCTGATTTATTCAACCTAGTCCTGGAGCAGATAGTGTGCAAGAGTGCTGCTAACATGGAAGGCACTATCTTCAACAGGTCTTCTCAACTGCTTGGCTATGCGGACGACATCGACATCACCGGCCGCTCCAAGAGGGCTGTACTTAAAGCATTCACAACTATTCATGAACAAGTGAAACGCGTTGGTCTTGAAGTGAATGAGGACAAAACAAAGTATATGCTATCAACAAACAAAGCCTCATTTGTCCATGGTCTAGGACAAAACGTCACTGTTAGTAGCAGTCATTTCGAGTTAGTGAAGGAGTTCACCCATCTCGGAACAAACATCAATTCCAGGAACGACACCTTAGTGGAAATCCGACGAAGAATTACCCGAACCGCGAACCGCTCCGACTTCGGTTTGGCCAAACAAACGGGTTCAAAACTCCTTTCTCAAAAGACAAAGTTTTACTCTACGGCGCCGAGTGCTGGACGATAAGTAAAAAAGGGGAACTAATACTTGGCACTTTCGAGAGAAAAATTCTTCTGCGGATATTTGGTCCTATATGCGAAGAGGGCGATTGGAGTAGAAGATTCAATCGGGAATTGTACGAGCTGTACCAAGATGTGGATGTAGTAAAAGTGTATAAGTGTATTTGAATTTTGCAGGGTGCGGTATAAGTTAATAAGAAAAATGTAAAATTTAATGAAAAACATGAAGTTTAAATAAAAATTCTAATGCTGTGGCTTTGTTTTCTTAAAAGATTTTTCTGTTTATTTTTGTTGATGTTTAAAAAGTGGTTGAAATTTGGTTGCATGCGTTCGTGTACTTTTGCATAATTTTACGTCTCTCTGAGAGAATTGCATCTCTACTCCTCAAAATTTGACAGACTGCCAAATTTAGCCCAGATTGTACACGAACAAACCAATATTAGTTACAAAAATTGCAAATTGCAGTTTAGCCCATCCCTCAACTGGCGTTATTATCTTACATGCCGCTGCGTTTCAAAGCAAATGAAAAAAGAATTTTATCATAAGCCGTGTTTTGTTTAAAACTACATATATACAGTTGCGCGAAAGCTTTTCAACAAAATGATGCGGAACAAATTGGTTTATAAAGCTCGTTTTGTATGAGAATTCCATAGTTCCAAAGCATTCTTCGCTAGTCACATTTGACTGCAGAAAAAAGGTAAAGTTACAACACTGGAGTTTACCTAGTAAAGTTTCAGTAAGATAATCTCCAGATTTTCCTAGTAATAGCTTAAGGAACATCTATGAATCTCATTGTATTTACTTTCTGGAAGCAAATATAAAAAGAACTTTTTTGTCAGAAATGAAAAATTGAAATTAAATTCAAATCAAAAATGAGTAACTCTGAGGATGAAGTATGTAAGTTGACTGGAAAGCGCTTGTACCTTTATTTTTATTTGGATTAATGTTTTTGAAAATAGTTAAAGTCGCACTTTTTTACCTGCAACCAAAAAATCTCAGCACACCCAAATAAATGTCTTCATCGGAAAACTGAAAACTCTCATTTCTTGATATTTTCTTAAAGAAAAACTTAAGCCGAAAACACATGGAAAAAAACTACTTGTTAACCATAAATTTATTTTATTAACTTAAAATAAAAATAAAATACCAAGTCAGCAACAGACCGCAAGACAAAAATAGCAGCATCGACTATAAAGTACAATATCTATGTGCACATTGTTTTTGTCTTGTTTTTTAGCAGTCATTTGAATTTTCACATGAAACATTTTTATGACAGCCGACCAATCAAAAACTCGAAAAATTCAGATGGAGATTAACATAAAGTTGAATTCTGCTATTATTCCTCAAAGCAAATTATTAATTTATTATTAAGCAAAATAAACTTGATAAAAACGCAGTTTTTGCAACTATATCCTTAAAAGAAAATTGTTTATATTTCAATGGAGGCAAAACTATTTTTGTGTGACGTTTTTTCTTCAGATTTTTTTGGATTGTGTTCTTAAATACGCCCTTTGAGTATTGAAATAATTTTTACTTGCGATATAGGTACTATAAGGCAAGTTTTGGATTCGTGCAAACAAAATTTTGAGATAAGAATCAAACATGATATTACGATGATAGAGAACACGAAAAAATGGGTGGCACAATTCTGTCTGTCTGTTCATCTACAGCCTAAACGGCTCGATCGGTTTTTGGTGACTATGCCCACAGGTTTAAAATTTTACAATTTGGTTCTTAATTCTATTCTTATATTATTATTACATTGACATTTTAATTTGTTTTGGCACATAAGGGGCCTAATTTTATACATTGTTTTATTTTTATAAAAATTATTTAAAAGATTGTGATTGATGATTATACTATTTAATACTATGAGGATGATTCATCTCGGGTTGTTCAAATCCGGTTGTCTTTTGGAAGGATGTGGGGTTTCGGTGGCTTCTAGCCACGGTGATAATTTGACGCTGTATCTTCGTAAAATTTTACACTTAGCAACTATTAATAGTACCTGTCGTAGAACTTTTTTATTTTATATTTTCTCGTTATCGGCTAAACGGATCAAGATGAATTTTTGTATACACAAATTCCAAATAAGATTGAATAATATTGTATATCAAAACTTTAAAAAAAAGTTTGTTTGAATTTAAAAAAAAAAGTTTCAAATTTTTTTTTTTGAAAATTTGATATCTCAAAAACGGGTTTACAATTTTTTTTCAATCTTTGTTTTTATATACACGTAAATATATACTTCAGATTTGCATACCAAAATTTGTTTCTTAAAATTGTTTTAAGAATTTTATATATAAAAAATTATTTTTTTAAAAAACCGCTGCAACGATTTTAAAATTTTTTTCCATACAATTATATGCAATCAAGAATTAACATTTTTTTTTTTTTCCCCGTGGGTAGGTGCAAAACCTGCATCAGGCTCTATGAGGACCAAAAAACGCGTGCTCATAAAAGTGTGAGATTCTTACTACACTAAAACCACCTCCACTTCCCGATTGCAACTAAGTTGAAACTTATCTAGCAATTTATTTTTAACGAAGTTAAGTAACGTGTTGCAGGTAACTTTCCGGTGAAAGTTCCTGCTTATTCCGCGATTTTAAAGCGGTTTTGTGCTCACCGCACCAAGTCGGAAGGTTTTGTTCTTTGCAGACGGCGTACTAAATTCGACTCGTCAAGAATTTCAATAATCGTTGGATTTGCGTGATCTAATAGCCGATTTCTATGTTTTCGCGCGAAACTCTTTATTTCGTCTCGAACCGTTGGAATCCCGAGATCCCTGTGAAGATCTTCGTTTCTTATATACCATGGTGCATTTACAAATGACCTAAGCAATTTATTTTCAAACGTTTCTAAGTTATTTAAATTTGTATCGCAGGTACAACCCCAGAGTTGAATACCGTAAGTCCAGACAGGTTTAAGTACCTGCCTGTATAAAATCAACTTATTATCAATACTAAGCTTAGAATATTTACCGAGTAGCCAGTTCATGTCTCTTAATTTACTTTTTAATTCTTCGCATTTCTTTTTTACGTGCGGCTTCCATTTTAATTTCGCGTCTAGAGTCATTCCCAGATATTTTGCCTCATTCGAAAATGGAACACGACCGGTATTTAAAAAGACGGGCAATCTATTTATTTTTGTATACGTAAAGTCCACGTGGACTGACTTTTGTTCATTGAGCGCTATTCGCCATGTTTTTGTCCACTCATTAACATTATTAAGAGCATTTTGTAATTTAATCGTAGCTTCGTTAATCGTTTTGCCTACTGCTAGTATTGCAGTATCATCATCATCAGCAAACGTTGCTACGATAGTGTCTTCTGTTTGAGGTATATCACGTGTAAATAGAAGGTACAGAACTGGACCTAAAACACTACCTTGTGGTACCTCAGCCACTATTTCTTTGAAATTAGAATATTCATTTCCGTGTCTTACACGGAAAAGTCTGTTTTCTCGATATTCGTTAAGAATTTTATAAAGTCCTTCAGGCAGAACTTGTCGTAATTTGAATTTGAGGCCTTCGTGCCACACCTTGTCAAACGCTTGCGACACATCCAAAAAGACCGTCGAACAAATTTTCTTTTCTTCAAGAGCTCTCTCAATTACGTCAGTTATTCTATGCACTTGATCAATTGTTGAATGCTTGCTTCTAAATCCAAACTGATGTTCAGGTATTAATCGTTTCTTTTCTATTATAGGCTGCAGGCGCAGGAGTAGTATTCTTTCAAAAACTTTCGATATTATTGGAAGAAGTGAAATCGGTCTGTAAGAGTTTTTTCATGAGATGGTTTGCCAGGTTTCAAAACCATTATGACTTCCGCGACTTTCCATTGGCTTGGAACATATTCTAGCCTAAGAGCGGCATTTATTATATAAAGGAGGTTAATTAATCCTTTATGAGGAAGCATTTTTAATATTTCCGCTGTTATTAAGTCATACCCCGGAGCTTTATTAGACTTTAGCTTCTTTATTTCTCTGTTTAATTCAGCGAGCGTAGCATTTCTGATTGTGTAGTTCTCACTAGAGCTAAAACTCATATTAATATTTCCATTGAGTGCTTGCCCATCAGAAGGTTTAAATGTTTCTTCCAGGTAATCGGCGAATACCGGCGCTTTCTCTTTGTCACTTTTAGCCCATTCGTATTGGCTTTTCTTAATCGGGGGCACTGGAAGCTTTGGTTTTTTCGTTGTTTTTATAGCTTTCCAAAGTGAGTAGTTGGATTCTTTCCCCGCTGTCAAGCTTACAAGGTAATTTTCAACTTCACGGTTTTTGAAATCTGATATCGCCGTTTTCAGCATATTACACAAGCGATTTAAATGAGCTTTGTGTTGAGGAGCACGGGTTCGCTGCCATTTCTTACGTGCTTTTCGTTTCTCTTTTATTAAATCTTTTATTTCTTGCGGATATTTTATATCTTTATAGCGTGGCATTACCCTTTGATAAGGTGTGTTATTCCATGATGCCTTTTGTATTATATCAACAAAGGTATCTACTGCGTCTTCAAGCTCAAGAGGCGTTTGTAATGATACCCTTAATTCAACGTTGTCCTCGATATCTTTCTTAAATCCTTCCCAGTTGGTTTTACCGTTTGTTAACCTGGGTGGTTTTTCAATTTTGACAAGGCTTTTTCTCATAGTGATTATGACTGCAGAATGATCAGAGAACAGATCATGGCCTTCTGAAATTTCAATACGGTTAGAGGGTATTCCTTTTACCATAAACAAATCGATTAAGTCAGGTATTTTTGACGGATCAGTTGGCCAGTAAGTTGGCTTTCCACTCGAATGAAAATCGCAATTATTTTCCATTCCTGCCTCATAAAGCATTCGACCCTTTTGAGATATGCATCTTGAAGCCCAAAAGGTGTGCTTCGCATTAAAGTCGCCACCAACAATTAAATTTGGGCTTAGCGACTTTATCAATGTCGTAAATTCACTCTTATCGATTTTGCAACGCGGAGGGCAATATATCGAAGAGACATTGAGAAGAATGTTTTTAGTTCTAACTTGAACACTACTCAATTGCATCGATTCTACCTCTATTTTCAGACCTATTGAGTGTTCCATGCACTCTTTTATATATAACGATGATCCACCTCTTGCTTTATTTGAAGGATGGACAGCGTGGTAGTCAAGAAACCCGTGGATTTTAAGATTTGATTCATTTTTGGCATGCGTTTCTGATATCAAGCATATGTCGATATCATTTTCCTGCATATACATCTCTAATTCTCCAAGTTTTTGCCATAATCCGTTGGCAAAATGACATTACATTCTCTTTTTCACCTCAAACTGTCAAAGGAGTTGTTTTAGCTAATTTAAATATCGTTTTTCATGCTTCTCTACATTTTCCTCTCATAATTTCCATGTTTTTATATACAAAATACAATTTTCTTAATCCCGCAGTGTCTTGAACATAATAGTAAGTATGTACGTGCGACCCAGTCATGCATTTTATTTCATGATGGAATTCATATATTTTAAATTTATTTATGCTTGGGAAAAGCCCCAGGGGGGCCTGGGGCCATGAACCCCATGACCTCCCCTTGTATGTGCCAATGAATTGTGGGCTGGTTCTGATGAATCCGAATCTGAGGTTTGCCACTAAAATTTCGTGACTCAACATGGAAAATATGCAAAAAATGATGCAAAAATGCTTTTTTTTTAGTTTTCCACTTATGTCTCGAAAACTATAAATTATTCATAAGTTTAAACTTTTACATTAACTATGTAATATTGAATTCAGGAACTAAAAGGTGTTTTTTATTGAATGTCAATTGATGTTATAGAGTTGAATCATTAGAGCAACTTCGTTTGATCCAATCATACATACCTACATAAATAGGCCCCTATCTTTTTACAAATATCTATTTTAGCCCAAAATTTAGAATCTTAGAGCTTAATAAGAAAATGTACTCGTAATTCATTGGCACATACATACGTAAATTGGTTTATGAGTCATTCTGTGCCATCATGAAAGAATTCTTAGAATCTACAATACAAAGAAGTTCTATACATTGTATTTGGTTTCCAACAACATCCTGCTAAATGTCTTTGTTTTGCGAATGAAAATAAGCTTCTATAGCAACTATGTCCCTTCTCTGTTAAAGTTATATCTCTTAATCAATAATCTCCATCAACTTCTATTTAATTTTCAAGAATTATCATTCTGTGGTAAGCAAGTCGATATGGTGGATAGTATCGAGTTCATGAACAAAACTGACAACCGTCATCTTCAAACTCACATTCGATTCAAGGTTAGCTTAAAATAAGAACTTCAAGTTTTTCAATCCATAACCAAATTAATTTCCTTTAGATCAAAGAAGCCCTTCTAGAACGAGATCATGAATTGGCAAGAAGAAAAGAAAGGTTTGTAAATATTTCAAAATTAAAAAAAAAGATTAAATAACAATTCATTTTTATATTTTAAGCTTAAGAAATATGCTGTACACGGAGGAATTCCAACAAGAGGAAGAATTGGCGAATCTTTTTAGAACTCGAGTATTAGAAAATGCTCAAAAACGTTTGGATTGGATTTCTTCAGCCAAATTCGAAAGAAATGAAGCTGAAAGGGAGTTTTTGAAATTAAAACAAATTCAAAGAGAGCTGTAAGTACAAAATAACGTTGGATTTATTTTCCTGATAAATATAGACTTTAAAACTATTTTAAGGATTAACTGCGAAGAAATGCGTCCCAAAGAAAGTAAAAAAATTACTCAAGATACAAAAAGAGCACAACTATTGCAAATTGCTGAAAAGAAAGCCATTCAAATGAAAGAAAAGGAAATCGATAAGATTTGGTTTGAAGCTTCGATGTGTTTGGAACAAGAAAAAGAAAAGCAGCAGCAATATGAAAATCAATTGAGGAAAATTATTGAAAATAAAGCAGTTGATGTTTTGAAAATACAGCTCGATGAAGTCAAGCAAAGGAAGGAGATGGAAAACGAAGAGAAAAAGATGGAAAATTTGAGGTAAATATACAAAAAACAAAATTGTTCAATTTCAATTTTAACTCACTGGTTTTGGCAGATAGAATGAGATTCAACGAAGGTTTACGCATGAAATTGGTGACTTTCACATAATTTAACCTTCTTAAACCATCGTTGTACCTTAGCTAATCTCCCGAAATCAGGGTATTAATATTAAAACCATGTTTATACAATTGTTTCTAAAAGTTAGTTTTAATACTAAAAATTTATTTATTTTTCTTAAAACATTTTCAAAGAATTGAACGTGCAGATCATGAGGATGCGCTAAAAATCGCTTTTGAAAAAAGACATGAGCTTAGTAACAAAATAAAAGAAGGGTTAAGCCAGAAGGTAAT
This sequence comes from Dasysyrphus tricinctus, assembly GCA_963921185.1. Taxonomy (NCBI): domain Eukaryota; kingdom Metazoa; phylum Arthropoda; class Insecta; order Diptera; family Syrphidae; genus Dasysyrphus; species Dasysyrphus tricinctus. The sequence goes on from OY992531.1 coordinate 98,194,083, forward strand.
TAATTCTATAATAGCTTCGTTAAAGAATTTTTATTTTTAACTAAATAAGTCAATTCAATTTGAGCATAAACACAAACCACTAAACCAGAAAGTTCATAAGTATTATTATAAAACATTAGCATACACGTAGATATTCTGTAAGAGGTTATGTTCTTATTTACTTACATGAAGGGTCTCTGCCAAAGATACAGCGGTCTTCCATCGGATGCGGTCCCTCGCACGCTCCCTCCAGTCGTCGAGACCAAGCGCCCTTGCGTCTGTGACCGCCTGATCCTTATGGCGAAAGTTCGGTCTTCCTGGTCGTTTCGAACCTGGGGGCTGGGATTCGAAGATTTTCTTGGATGGAGCGTTGTTGTCTATTTGCTCGATGTGGCCGAGCCAGTGTAGTCGACGTGTTTTGGCTCTTTGGACTACATCCACATCTTGGTACAGCTCGTACAATTCACGATTGAATCTTCTCCTCCAATCGCCCTCTTCGCATATGGGACCAAATATCCGCCGAAGAATTTTTCTCTCGAAAGTGCTCAGTATCAATTCCCCTTTTTTACTTATCGTGCAGCACTCGGTACCGCCGTAGAGTAGAACTGGTAAAATAAGCGTTTTGTATAGCGTGCACTTTGTCTTTCGAGTAAGGAGTTTTGAACCCATTTGCTTGACCAAACGGAAGTAGCAGCGGTTTGCTAGGGTAATTCTTTGTCGGATTTCCGCTAAGGTGTCGTTCGTGGAATTGATGTTTGTTCCGAGGTAGGTGAACTCCTTGACTAACTCGAAATTACTGCTATCAACAGTGACGTTTTGTCCTAGGCGATGGGCAGATGAGGCTTTGTTTGTTGATAGCATATACATTGTTTTGTCCTCATTTACTTCAAGAACAACGCGTTTCACCTGTTCATCAATAACTGTGAGTGCTTCAAGTTCAGCTCTCTTGGAGCGGCCGATGATGTCGATGTCGTCCGCATAGCCAAGCAGTTGAGAAGACCTGTTGAAGATAGTATCCTTCTATGTTAACGCCACTCTTGCGCACTATCTGCTCCAGGACTAGGTTGAAGAAATCACATGATAGCGTATCTCTTTTTCTGAACCCTGTACACGTCTGGAATAACTCGGATGAGCTGTTACCCATTTGCACGTTGCACCGCGTATTTTGTAACATCATGCGGCATAGCTGGATTAGTTTCTTTCTGGATCCCGAGTTTCGACATCGCCAATAGAAGCTCTTGGAAAATTATGCTATCATACGCGGCTTTGAAGTCATGAATAGATGGTGGGTCTCGACTTGAAATTCGTTGGTCTTTTCCAGGATTTGCCTCAATGTAAGGATTTGGTCTATCGTTGATCTGCCTGGCCTGAAGCCACACTGGTACGTGCCGATCATAGTGTTGCAGAAAAGTTTTACACGTTCAGCTAGTACGTTGGATAAGATCTTGTAGGCAAAATTAAGCAGGAATATGCCTCTGTAGTTCTAGGATCTTCTTTTTTGTCGATGAGCTAGTGTATTCTGTTGCAGGACATCTCCTCCATAATTCAAGAGTTTACCAGGTAGGCCATCCGAGTGGGCGGATTTGTTGTTCTTAAGCTTGTGGATAGCTTTCTTAACCTCTTCAGTAATGAGCGCTTTAACTAGATCTTCATTGACTGGTCTCATGCCTCTTTGTTCCCCTATCACCTCCTCTACATAATGCCCACTAAGCAGTTGCTGGAAATGCTGCTTGAACACGTCTACATTTCCCTGTGCTTCGGTGACCCGGTTCCCTTCGCTGGCTGTTTCGAAGAGCTTGCGTGCCAGTCCTATAACCAGATGCCAGTTGCTTGGCTGTTTTGTAGAACCGGTGGGTGTTGGTGGCAGTTGTAGACTCTTCGAGATACTTGAACTGAGAAGCTGCGGATGCTCTTTTCTTTCTGCGCAGGGTTTTTTCTCTTTCCTTCTCTTTTCTCGGTACTCCTCTCTTGCTGCTCTTGTTTTCCGTTGCAGCATTTGCATTCGTGCATTTTCCGTCTCCTGCTTCAATACCACGCATTCATCATCATTCCAAGGGTTCCTTTTTCTGGGTGGTTGATCGCCTATGGTGGTCTCGGCTGTCTCCTTAATGATATCGCCAAACCGGTTCACTGGTTGTTGACTGTAGTCTCTGGCTTTCTCAGATGTGCTAAGAAATTAAATATTGAATTTCTTCCTTGTGGCGGTCTTCGTTTTCTTTTCGTTGGACAGTCGGGCTCTGAGCTTTGTCACAGCAAGAAAATGGTAAGAGTCCACGTTGGCACCTCGGAAAGTTCGCACGTTCAAGATGTTCGATGCGTACCTTACGCCAATTAGCACGTGATCGATTTGGTTGGCGGTTCGACCATCTGGAGATTGCCAAGTTGCTGTGTGTATCCTTCGCCTAGGGAACCTATAGTGATACTTATCATGTATAACGAGCTGCAGCAAAATCGATTAGTTGGAAGCCTTTATCTTTTATCGTTTCGTGGAGGCTGTGCTTTCCAACTAATCCGCCAAAGATGTTTTCCTTTCCGACTTTAGCATTGAAGTCTCCGAGCACGACTTTGACATAGTACATCGGATAGGCTCCGTAGGCTCCGTCCAAGAGATCGTAAGACTCCTCCTTTATAGACTCCTCAGCTTCATCGATAGGGGCGTGTGCACATATTAGGCTGATGTTTTGGAACACAGTACACATATCTAAGGTATTATCTTGCGCATGTTGTCCGAAATGAGAACTGTCAAAGAAATTCAAGATGGCAGCCTTACGTGACCCTGTCCGCTGTATTACAACAACAACAAAGAAAACAAACACAAAAGGATAATTTAAATAACACTAAAAACCAAGAAGGAATGTTGTTTGCATGACAAAATAATGTTAATAAACACTAAAAAGCTTTAAACAATTGTATTTGCTAATAAATAAGCAACAAATGAACACATAACACACAACAAATTTTGATGTTTAACGAGTTGGGGTCACGGGATTCGCCATTTTCCACTGATTTTGATGGATGCGCAGAACTGAACAAAATGAAAACGCTAATGATATTACCTTCAATATGTGTACTGTGGTTTTGGAAGGTATCTTTGATGCGGATCACAGCCAGGCGATCGCTAATCGGCTTAAAATCGATGACTTTCGATCTGAGTCGATTTCCCACGACTAATCCGCATCCTAGCATGTGCAGTCTCTGATGACAGCTCTAATAAATGTCGCAATCTTTTCTTTTCATTACACCTGATCCTATCCATCGTATCTCCTGGATCGCGGTAATACCTGCCTTGTACCGCGAGAGGACAGATTCAAGTTTTTGAGTAGCACCTGGCGTATAGAGTGTCCTTACATTCCAGATGCATACTCGTAGGTCATAGTCCATTTTCGTTCCGGGTCTGGTTGCCATTTGAGGGGGGTCATTATCCGAGGCTTCACGCGTCTCTCTCATAACAATTGTTTTTTTTTTACTGTCAGGTCGTAAGCCCATTGCACTAACCTCCAACCTATAGGGCCATGGGTTTAATATTGCAATTCTTTCCTTGATCAACATTCGTATTTCCAATTTTAGCAAGTCATGACATAAAGCCAGACCCAGTATCCGGCGGATACCAACTTGGAGGTATTGTAATCACTTGATGTGTACAAAAAGATACAGCTTGGGGTCCCCAGTTCCTACAAGATCCAACCACCTGTCCTAACAACAACCTTTTAAAAGATGTTTGACACATTTTTGTTGAGTACCTACCTAAATGGGCCAATTTGGTCACTCTCCAATGTTATGAACATTATATTTTGTTTATATTACTAACGAGTGTTATGCTATATTTAATAAAAGTTAATTATAATTCTTTTTCTTTTATTAATAGAGCCACCTTCAACATTTAGAAGCGGAAAAGATCATAAGATCACAAGAAATCCAGCAGGCCGAAGCTGAAACTAATCAAATTGATACAATCCAGCAACAAAACGATAGAGAAGTTGCAAAAATTAATAGAGTACAGATAATACCTACAACAAAATAATTACTCAAGAATATAACTTAAAACTAAAACTTTATTTCAGGATCTTAACAACAAAGCCCACGCCCGATATCTTGAGTATGTCAAAGATAAAAAATCCGAAATGAATTGCAGAAATAAAATGCTCGACACTGTAAGAAATATTTAATTGCAAAAGTGAAGTAGTAGGTAGTTTTAATTGTTTTTTTTTTAAGGCTTTGGTGGCACATGGCAGACGAGTTCAACCACAACCACTAAACAAGATACCATACCAGAAATCTTTTCGCTAAAAAATTCTCTGTATCGAGACTTTAAAATTGAATAAATTATTGTACTACCTACACCTACATACCTACATGTTGCCTTCAATTTAATTAAATGTAATCGATTTTCATTCATGCATTCATTCGATCGAAAAAAGTACAAAATCTGATAATGATCCAGTTTGATAAAAATGTCCATGCAAACCAATTAACTATAGATTTATCAGCACCATGTATCATTTTGGTCGCCATTTGGCAACTTTGATTCGAATTAAAATAATTACATACCTATGTTCGTATAAGAGCGATAGTGCATTATTTAAACACCACACAAAACTCATTGACATTACTGTCAAGCTGGGTTGTCACAAAAAGTTTAAGCCAAACTAATCTTAACGTGTCGCGTCTGATTGCATGACGAGCTTAACTTGTTAACACGTGTATGCTTATTTGTGTGGTTTTATCTGACTAAAGAATTAGATGTGTTTCTTAATATGCTTTGACTTGTTAAGTCAAAACTTATTTATTCAAATTAAATAAGCTTGAGATCATTTCTGGGGTGTTTTTGACAGAACATCATGATGTTAAACCAAATTGATTTATAAAATGCTTTTTATGTTAACATGGTTTTATTTTTGTAAATTTAAAAAGACACAAATTGAAAGTTAAAGCCTCCCACACTTACATGCATGGAACCTGAAAACCAGCATTTGATTCTGCTTTCTGAATGTTAATTTTGTGATTCTTTATTAAACACCATGCATCTTATTTTTACATCTCCGAAAACCATACTTCCCCGAGTTTATAAATGTTATGTATGTAAATTAGTGTAGTTATCTTTGCACTTCGAAGAAATTAAAAGAATTAAACTTTCTAGCTGACAATAATTGCCCGCAGACATGGAACGAGGCATTTATAAACACGACCACAACACTTTGCTGCAATATAAGTTTTATTTTATTTTGTACTTTCTCTGTTTTTATAATGAACAGCATTTCACGGTGTATTGATTGAGACATAAACTCTGCTTTTTGTTTAAACATAAGTTCAACAAACAATTCCAGATTCACATTTCACAGTATTCGTTTAGGTCTTGAACTAAACTCAATCTATTGTTGTTTAAGTTAAACAACACTATGGAGGGAAATACAGAGTCGGGTAAGGCATTCAACATTGGAGTAGTGTGGCGAAGAAATTAATCTCTGTAGAATGAAGCAAGGAGGCCAAAATTCATACCGAATGCTTCAAATGACCCCAACATTTATCGTAACTATGTCACCACTCTGGTTGTATGTTGTAGGAACTGGGGGCATCGAGCTGTATTTTTTCCTACACATCAAGTGCTTACAATACCTCCAAGTTGGTAGCCGCCGGATACTGGTCTTGGCTTTATGCCAGGACTTGCTAAACTTGTAAGTGCGAATGTTGAACAAGGAAAGAATTGCAACATTAAAACCATGGCCCTACAGATTGGAGGATAGTGCGTTGGGCTAACGACCCGACCACAATAAAAAAAAAAACAATTGTTATGAGAGAGAAGCGAGAAACCTCGGATAACGACCCCCACAAATGGCAACCAGACCCAGAACCAGACGCAGGTGGACTATGACCTACGACTACGAGTATGCACCTGGAATGTAACGACCAGGAGCTACTCAAAAACTTGAATCTGTCCTCTCGCGGTACAAAGCAGATACAACTGCGATCCAGGAGATACTATGGATAGGATCAGGAATAATAAAAAGAAAAGATTACGACATTTATTACAGCTGTCATCGTAGACTGCACATATGCTAGCCAGGATGCGGATTCGTCTTGGGAAATCGACTCAGATCGAAATTCATCGATCTTAAGTCGATTAGCAATCAACTGGCTATGATCCGCATCAAACCTACCTTCCAAAGCATCAGCTTAATATGTGCACACGCCCCTACTGATGAAGCTGAGGAGTCTAACAAGGAGGAGTTTTACGACCTCCTGTCCGGAGTACGATGTCAAAGTCATGCTCGGTAACTTCAATGCTTAAGTCGGAAAGAAAAACATCTTTGGCGGATTGGTTGGAAGGCATAGCCTCCATGAAACGACATTGGTTGACGGCTTCTGACTAATCGACTTTGCTGCAGCTCGTAATACGGTGATAAGTAGCACTAGGTTCCCCAGGCGAAGGATACACACAGCAACCTGGAGATCTCCAGAGGGTCGAACCGCCAACCAAATCAAACATCTTGGACGTGTGAACTTTCCGAGGTGCCAACTTGGACTCTGATCACTTTCTTGTTGTGACAAATTTCAGAGTCCGACAGTCCAATGAAAAGAAGACGAAGACCGCCCAAAGGAATAAATTCATTATTGCATGCCTTAGCACATCTGAGAAAGCCTAAGCCAGAGACTACAGCGAGTAATTGACCGGGAAACTCTCTGCCATACCCCCAGATACAAGTGTCAACAACCAGTGAAACCAGTATCGCGACATCATTAAGGAGACAGCCTAGACCACCATAGGCTATCAACCACCCAGAAAAAGTAACCAGTGGGATGATGATGAATGCGCGGTATTGAGCCAGGAGACGGAAAATTCACGAATGCAATTCCTGCAACGTGAAACGAGAGCAGCATGAGAGGAGTACCGTGAAAAGAGAAGGAAAGAGAAAAAAACCCTGCGCAGAAAGAAGAAAGCCACCCACAGCTTAAGAACAACAAATCCGCCGGCTGAGATGGCCTACCTGCGGAATTCTTCAAGTATGGAGGAGATGTCCTGGTAGGGTGCATGCACCAGCTCATCAACCAAGTGTAGGAGGAGGAAAGTATGCCCAACGACTGATCAAATAGTTCCATATGCCTGATCTTAAAAAAGGCGATCCTATGTCCTGCAAGAACTACAGAGGCATATCCCTGCTTAATGTTGTCTACAAGATCCTATCCAACGTACTATGTGAGCGTCTAAAACCTTTCGGCAACACTATGATCGGCACGTGTTTCAGGCCAGGCAGATCAACGATAAACAAAATCTTCTGATTGAAGCAAATCCTGGAATAGTCCAACGAATTTAAATTCGAGACCCACCATCTATTCATCGTCCTTAAAGCCACATATCATGGCATAAGCCACCAAGAGCTTCTATTGGCGATGTCGGAACTCGGGATCCCGAAAAAATTGATGCAGCTATGCCATATGACGTTACAAAATACGCGGTGCAACGTGCAAATGGGTAACAGCTTATCTGAGTCATTCCAGACGTGTACAGGGTTCAGACAAGAAGATGCGCTATCATGTGATTTCTTCAACCTAGTCCTGGAGCAGATAGTGCGCAAGAGTGGTGTTAACATATAAGGCACTATCTTCAACAAATCTTCTAAACTGCTTGGCTTTGCGGACGACATTGACATCATCGGCTGCTCCAAGAGAGCTGTACTTGAAGCATTCACAGGTCACAGCTATTGATGAACAGGTGAAACGCGTTGTTCTTGAAGTGAATGAGAATGTGGATGGCACACTTTTGGTATCAATAGAGGATCAGCTACGCAGATGGAAGGACCGTGTTAGTGCCCTGTTAAGCGAGGATTCAGTTGAGAAGAGTGCTGAAGTGCCACAACTAAATGAGATGCGCAGGTCCTGTAGGGGTATTGACAGCGAATACCCTTCTGTATCGGAAATTCAAATATCAATAAATCTCCTCAAAAACAACAGGGCAGCAGGACTTTACGGAATACCAACTGAATTCCTGAAAGGCGATCCCGTAACAGCGGCTAGTATTCTACATCCGTTGAGTTGGTACAAATCATTTGAGAAAATGAAAGCTATCCCAAGGACTGTAAGGATGGTGTGATTGTTAAGCTACCAGAGAAACGTGACCTTAAGAATTGCAACAATTGGCGTGGTATCACCGTTTTGTCCCTTTTCCCAAAACTAACCATCATTCTCGAGCGGATAAAGGATAGAATCGAATCTACACTCAAGAGGCATCAAGCTGGCTTCAGCAGTGGTCGATCGTGTGTCCATCATATCAACACTCTGCTTATCGTCCTTGAACAGTCGGTGGAATTTCGTGGATTTTGAGAAAGCCTTGGATCGAGTTAACCGAGAATTTATATTCGTATTGTCGGCCAGTATTGGTACAGCTGAGCGATAGGGCATTCAATGGAGAAAGGGTCAGTCATTTAGACTATGCCGATGACATAATGTCTACTGGAAAATAACATCAGTGGGCTGAACGGGATGTACCATAAACTGCAAGTGAAGGGAGAGTCGATTGGTCTAAAAATAAACAGCAGAACAAAAATTAACAGTGAACGCCTGAAGCCATTCGTCAACAACCTGATAGGTCCATATCAGTGTGGCTTTAGGCCAGGGAAGTCCACCATCGACCAAATATTCGCATTACGGCAGATCTTGGAGAAAACCCAGGAGTTCCAAATCGATACCCACCACCTTCTTATCGATTTCAAGGCCGCGTATGACAGCATCTATAGAGACGAGCTATATAGAGCAATGTCTAGTTTTGGCATCCCTGCCAAACTCGTCCGTTTGTGCAGGATGACGATGGAGAATGCACGCTGCTCCATCAAGGTCGGCAAAGACCTCACCGACACCTTTGATGTCAAAAAAGGTTTTAGGCAAGGCGACGCGCTGTCATGCAGCTTCTTCAACATCGTTCTTGAAAGAATAGTGCAAAACTCTCACGTCAACACCAGAGGCACAATCTTTCAAAAGTCCGTCCAATTACTCGCTTACGCTGACGACATTGACATAATCAGACGAACAAAGCGTGATGTCAGTGGTGCTTTTGTGAGCATTGAGAAGGAAGCCAAGAAGATGGGTTTAACGGTGAATGAAAGCAAAACAAAATATATGCTGTCCACAAGAAAGGACACCCAACACCGACGTCTCGGACAGAACGTCACTATAGACAGCTATAATTTTGAGGTAGTCAGAGACTTTGTCTACCTAGGATCCGCTATAAACTCAGCGAACGACACCAGCGCTGAGATCAAACGAAGAATTACTCTTGCCAATCGCTGTTTTTTTGGGCTAAGAAGGCAATTGAGAAGCAAAGCCCTCTCTCGAGCAACTAAACTGTCCCTGTATAAGACGCTTATCATCCCGGTCCTGATGTATGGTGCAGAGGCATGGACACTGCTAACAGTGGATGAGAACGCGTTAGGCTGTTTTGAGAGGAAAATTCTCCGGGTGATTTTTGGTCCCGTCTGCATAGATGGGGAATGGAGAAGGAGATACAACAACGAACTGTATGGGCTGTACAGCGACACCGACCTAGCCACAAAAGTGTAAAGCCAACGACTGAGATGGCTGGGTCATCTAGAGCGAATGGACACCAATGCTCCGGCCCGGAAAGTCTTTGAATCCAACCCCGTGGGACAACGCAGTAGAGGTGGACAGCGTAAAAGGTGGCGCACGCAAGTGGAAGAGGACCTCAACCAACTTGGCGTGCGAAACTGGAGACAGCTAGCTAGAAACCGAGCCGGCTGGAAGAAGCTTGTTGGTTGAGGCCCTGGTCCACCCCGGACTGTAGCGCCACCTTAAGTAAGTAAGTAAGTAAGTAAACAGCAAAAAGACAAAAATAATGCTCAGAGGCCGCTCCACACAGCAGCGTATTATTCTACAAGAGACGCTAGTGGAAGAAGTCGAACAGTTTAACTACCTTGGTAGTATTGTTTCTGCAAATGGTGGTACTGATCTGGGCGTTAGAAGTAGGATAAATAAAGCTCGTTCTACTTTCGGTACTCTGTCCCCAATTTGGAAATCCAGTCAAATCTCCTTACGCACTTAGTTGAGATTCTTCGAATCCAATGTTACACTCGTGCTGTTATGCTTGTGAAACCTGGAAAGTCACGTCTACCCATCTACCATTTCGAGGAAATTGCAGGGTTTTGTGTATCGCTGTCTGCACCACATCCTTAAGATTCGCTGGTCACAAACTATATCAAAAAAGGAATTGTGGCTCAGGAAAAGTCAAAAGCGGCTGGAAGTCAACATAAGAATGCGTAAATGGTAATGGATTGGTCAAACATTGAGGAAACCAAACGATGAAATTGCAAAGAACTTCGAATGGAATCCTCAGGGTGCACGGCGGTGGGTTGGAAAACCAAGAACAACATGGAAATCAACTGTCTTAGCAGAAGCGGAATCCCAGAGAAAGTCGTGGCTACAGTTTAAATACCTTGCTGTAGACTAGGAGCAGACGAGATGCAAATGTTTCCGTTATAAGTATTTCAACTATAATTTTTAAGCTCTATTTTGAATTCTATACAAGAGACTTAAATGGGTCTTACAGCACCTGCCCAAATATAGGAATTGTACTCAAGTTTTGAACAAATGAAGGCCTTATAAATTACAGCCAGATCAGACGGGAAAACAAATTTCTTGCATCTTCGAAGAAAACCTAAACATTACTCAGCATTTAAAACACGTCGAATATGATCATTCCACAGGTGGTCTGTGATGCACAAATGCAGTTCTAAAAGCTATTTGGTTTCTTCGATGCAAGTGCCGGTCATGGATAGCGGCATTATCATCATCATCAAGTCCTGTAATCTCGATGGGACATAGAGGGCGCAAACAAATTGTTTCCATCCTTCACTGTCTGCAGCTAGATATTTTAATTATGGCCACGTCTTTTTCTTTGAGTTTGCTTCTCCTAGAACTATCGAAATGCATGTTGTTCTTGTTCATCTAACCCGCCGTTCACCCTGAAAATTTCATTTAAAGGACTGCCTTGCAATTTCATCGTTTGGTTTCCTCAGTGTTATGACCAATCCATTGCCATTTACGCCTTCTCATGTCAATGTCCACCCGCTTTAGACTTGTCCTGTACCACAATTCTTCGTTTAATATAATATGTGGCCAGGGAATTTTTAGCATTCATTCGATTCTACACGGTTTTTAATTCCTCATTGGACAATGCTGTTGAGATCAGAATTCAATGAGCTTATCATACGCTGTCGTTGAAATTCCACATCCGAAGAACCAGGAAGTAAATCTTGAAACGAATATGAAAAGCTAAGGGTTCTGTCCTTTGCAAAACAATCTAATGGATAGTTTCAGCCAAAAGATTATTTATGAAAATAAGGAAGAGAGTCAGGGACAAAACGGAGCCCTGAGGCACACCAGCATTTATTTTATTAATATCAGACTTGTAACCATCTAATACAGCTTCCATTGAACGGTACGAATGGTAATTTCCCATGCCGTTTCCATCCACTTGAAAAGAGACCAGTAGAGTAGGACGGACGGAAAAGCTTATGCAGTGGCTTTGCCAGCATTGAAGAATACCTCTTCAGAACAATGGGAGGGATACTATTAGGACCATTGGATTTGTGTACATCAAGATCTTTTAGAACTCTTGCCATGGCACGAATGTGAAAAAAGATTTGTCCCATAAGATCGTTAGCGCTCTTAAGTACAAGAGGAGTCATGACACTCTCAGGCAATGTCAAATTAACAGCAAACTGGCTTTCTCTTTTGAGCCTACTTAGGGAGTGCTATTGAAAACGAGATCTGGAACCGAAGACGAAGTTTTTTTTACAAATGACCAAAAATCTTTACTACCTTTGGGACATTTTAGTATGTTTTGCCTTAATTTTTCATCATGCAAAAATTTGGTTCGTTGAATATGACTGTTACAGGTCTTTCAAGCTAAGCTTGATCCGGTTTTCCTTCTCTAAACCTGATAACCTCCTTACAGCTCAAATCATACCATGAATTCTTTTTCGGTTTGATAGATTTTATCATTTGCGGGATAAAATTTCTCATTCCGTAAAGAATTAAGATTGCGAAAATATCTGCACTGGAGTCTACGTCACTATCGAGGAAGCATAGTGACTAGTCTCTGAAGAAACTTTTCTTTCTCGTATTGCCAAACGGTACTCCTAGGGGTTTTTAACTGAGTTTTGTTGGCACGAGAAATTGGCAGATATGACACAATGGTCTGATGTGCCTAGAAGCGATACCTAACCCTGAGCCTCCACTTGAAATAAATGATTGCAAGAAATGTGTCATGTAGTTAATATTTCTTGTGGAGTCCCCTTATGTCTGGATTTTCTTTATTTTCAGACATAGATTTCTCTATTTATTTCTTGTCTTCGTAGAAGAAATAAATGGAGAAATAAATTTTGACGTTTTGTGACACTCCAACTTCACCGGACACAAATTTCTCACAAGACGTCTAGTGTTGATACTGATTTGCACATTTTCGTGTTACATTCCTTCATTTCAGTGGAAATTTCATGTTATAATTTGACTTCGTCTAGAAATTATGTCTTGTGAAGTCAAAATGTGATTTGAAACTCATTTTTTACCACTTACTTGATGGTCTTTTTTATTGTTTGATTTTTCGTGAAGAATGAAATGTCACGACATAATTTGCCCACATAGTAAAGAAATATAAACTTCAGAAATAACGTCTGATATAATATCTGAAATAAATATTTCTAATGGAGGTGCGGCCTAATACACTAACCGTGTATCTATGACATTACTTATAATGGTAATCTCTTAATTTTTATGTTTTTTTCTTATCGAAATATGTTTGGCCTTAAATCAAAAAATAAATTAGCTTGTAATTTCTAACGATTGTTGTCCCTTTAAGATAGAAACCGGAACATTTTCCAAAATCCACTCGGGTGAACACAAAAATGTTTGGAAACTTTGCTGCTCCCTTTTTTCTTAGAGACTAACCACAGAGGAGAGAGTTTGACCTTGTTCGAAATTGTCATCTAATATTTCTTGAACCCACACTTTTTCTCTCCGACCAATAGGCATTGAAATAAAACGATGTTAAAAATGTACGTCAAATTTTAGACCCGTTCGATACGTGTTTAGGTACGTAGACAAACAGTTATTGGTGCAACACCTCAAAGGTTATCTATTGATTTGACCAACTGTCAATGAACTAAAAATTGTGATATAGTTTTTAAAACCATTTAAGTGCAAAATTGACAAATTCGGCATGGTTTCCAAGTTAACCCAAAAATATTGAAAAGTAGCCAGTGTGAACATTCTTTCAGAAAGGAATGAGTGAGTAAAAAATATTAAATAATAAAAAAAACCTTGTGCGTAATTGTTCCTTTTTAAGGTCTATTCAATAGCCTTCAATAATTGTTTCTAAAAAAACATTCATATCTGAATAATACTTATGAATCTCAAAATTGAATTGCCGCCAAGTTTTCATATAGCCTTATATTATAAAAAATTATTTGGTTAAAAAGGTGTCCACACGTGACGAGCCCCCACGGGCACTTTAATTATTTATTTCAGCTCTTTTTTTCCTTGAAGTTTTATTTTTTATTTTTTATTCTGCATTATGGTTCATCAAATACAAAATTCAGAAAATCGAAATGAAAACTAAATGAGATAAATATTCTTTAATGTTTTCTCAGAAAACTCATCAAACGTCAAAGGGTGACGTACATGCTTCGTTTTTGCGCTGCAAATATTGGGCCATTCATTATATTTAATAGAAATATAAAAAAGAATTTAAGAACAAAACTTGAAGACAGTGTGTCGGTAGCAATCAATATCTTATCCAAGCCAGATAGAGAAGCTATATTTAAAGAATAAGTTAAAATTAAAAAAAAAATATTTAATAATAAATAAATGATACAGATTCTATAAAAAAAACACAACGTATAGACTTTTATGATATATGAAAATTTCAATTTTTAGCCGAGGGATATTTCTTCCAGAAACCGATCAGTTTCAATTAATTTGTTGATGACTTTTCTGGAAATTTAAGGCCGAATGTTGATCAGTAGCTATGTATCATGGCAGGTCACTTTTTCATTAAATTAAATATTTCTCAACAATCATGTAAATATGGCCAGCTGAAGGTACGTTTGCTCATACGACTCATAAAAATTAATTGGGACAATCATTTTTTTGAGAATTTTTTTTTTTAAATTTATATCTGTGTAGAGGTAGGTATGTTTTTTTAAAAATACCTTTGTCGTAAATACCTACTTTATGTAAATTTTTAATATCAATTAATTTTGCTTTTATTTTTTTAAAGACCGTGCTGGTCCTGGAAATCAAATTGTGGGCTAAATTAGGGGGACAGGTGCAACTGTTCATCGGATTATTTAGGCCTTTAAGCAATTAGAAGAAACATTAAATAAATTGCCCTAAAAACTTGTGTTGGGTCAATTTTGTTTAGGACCAATCAAACTTCCCCAAACTAAAACGCTCATACAGTAAAAATAAAATGCACAACTGGGTCGCACGTATTTGCTCTAATGGTCAAGAGGGTTGAAAAAAATTGTTTATAAAGACATGAAAATTATAAGAGAAAAATGTTTAAAAGCAAGAAATAGGTACTCCTTTCATAGTTTGAGGTAGGGTTTCCAGAACATCTCTTTTAAAGAGAACATGTTCTCTTTTTTGACTCTGATCTTTCTTATTCTTTCTTTTTTCATCAAATTCTTTTTTTTTACTCTTTTATATTTTGTACTCTTTTTTATCTCTTTTTTTCCTAAGTGACCAAAATATTAATTTAACACACTTTTCATTAATGTACTTTTGTATTGTCCCCTATAATATATAAAATAAATCATTAATACCAGGGAATATCAAATAAAGAAGCCAATCCTTTGTACGTTTCACCCTGCAAAACCCATTTGTTTTGTTGTATTTTTAATTTAATTTTGTGTCGAAGAATAGATGTGAATTGCAACAACAATAAGACCTGTGCTAAATGATGTGTTGAATGAGGAGTTGATTCTATGTGTGCGTTTTGTCACTGTTTTTCACTTCCTTTGCAAATCTAATACATCAGCTGTTCGCTTCAGTTTGTAGGCAAATTAAATTGACAGCTGACGATTGGCTTCTTTATTTGTTATTCTCTGATTAGTACACTGAAGTAAAAACCTTCCTACTAGGATCGATGGATAAATTTAGAAAAGAAATAAGTATGGGAAGACTTAGACAAAAGTATCGACTACTGAATTTCTAGGAAGTTTTACTGGATTACTCAAAGTTGTTTGACCAATTTTGCTATTTAAACAAGTTTCTTTCTAAAGAAAATGAAAATTTTAAAAACAAAATATCTGTTCAAAAGTGGGCCAGCTGTTTTAATTTTTCTACAAGTCTAGAGTTTAATTCAGAGCTCTTAAAATGTGCCAGTCCTTTTTTGTTTTCCTGCGCAAAATATGAACGTGGAATGTATTTTCTCGTTGATGGGTTCGCAATGGACAAAAGAACGAAATTGTTTAAGAGTAGGATTCTCATAGTTGCCTATAACTTAAAAGATTTTAGATGTCAAAAGTTTTATGAAACCTTTTGATATGAAAATAAGTATCTTAATCAAATTCAGAGCTCCCAAAAATATGACACTTCGGATGAGGAAGAAAATTAATCTCTATTTTGCTTACATTTTACTAAAATTCTGCGGTATTTTGAATTCAATTAGGTGTTTATGTATTTTAGGTTTATTAGTTTGAAGCGCAAAAAAGTGTTTATAAAATATAATGTATGTACATATATACTGATTTATATCACAGATATGTTTTCTTAAAAAAGATGTTAAAATAAACTACCTATTAGTATTAAAACTGCTGCTTCTTGTGTACTTATATACAATACTTGTATAATTATAATATATATTAATAAAATAAATTTAAAGTAAATTTTTGGTCACATTTATCAATTATTTTGATGTTGGTGTGGTGATCGAGGGGGGGAATAAAGTAGAAGTTTGGAGTTTCGAAAATGTCCTCTTTTTTTTCAAACGCGTTATGGACACCCTAGTTTGAGGTGAAACAAATCTGAATTTTAAAACGTTGGAGTGGTACTTTAAGGCAATATTTTTTGATACATATATCGTCCCTCATCTCACCAAGTGATATATGAATCTCATATCATTTGAAACTTTAGCAAATACATACTTTTAATTTTACAAACAAAAATACCAAATCCGTTGTAAAACACAAAAGTAACGCCTATAGAAGGAGATCATACAAAACTAAAAACTGCTCTCCTGTAAAATATTGAAAAAGCAGATACGTCAGTTCGTGAGAAAAGGGACGATATACCAGTTACATGTATATCAAATTCTTAAAACTTTTTTCTTTTAAAGATACATTTTGGTATGTAAATCTTCAGTTTTTATTTAAGTGCATATAAAAATAGAATTCCAATAAAATTGTCAACCCATTTTTGAGATTGAAAGTTTTTTTTAATAATTCAAACTTTTTTTTGATTTTAGAAAATTGTGTACGCAATATTATTAAAACTTATTTGATTTTTTTTATAAACAAACAAATTCGACCAGGAAAAATAGCACAAATCGTATGGGGAACCTTGAAAAAATTAATTCATAAAATATTAAAATTGGAATCGACGTAGAATTGCAACCTCTATAACATATCCAAAGTCCCCCAAAATCCCCGCATTGGCGTTTTGTGTAGATGCATTTGAAGAGCTGCAGATGGGGAGATCTTGGACGTCTATGAAACTAAAATATTTGTTTGGGAAAAACCTTATCATATGATACATGCTTTAAGGGTAGTTCTTAACGCTGAATCTAATGAAACCAAATTCAAAATGATACAAACACCCAAATAGAAGTTATAGTCCTTTTTATGTAATAATGACTTTTTTTTCAGGTACAACAGGTAAAATGTTACCGAAAACCCTTTGAAAATAACGGTATGTCAATGAAACTTGGAATGAATGTTTCATTTGTCATAGGAACTAAGAATCAAGAGAGTCCCTAAAAATATCCATGGTGAAAGGGTGTTTTTTTTAAGGGGGAGAACAACAAAGAATGTTAACCATAACACCCACGAAAAAACTCTTACACTCATGAAACTCGCCAAAAATATTAAATTCTTCATGGCAACCAAGAATCAAAATAGTCCATACAAATATCTTTGTTCTAAAAGTGTTTTTGGTAACTGTTAACTTTTGACTTGTTCTACGGAAAATACGATTTCAAAAATTAATTTTTGCTTGAAAAGGCCCATAACTTTTTTAAAGGTGCTTGTATCATTTTAGTTTTGCTTTTATTAGATTCAGCGTTAAAAAATACCCTTAAATCATATACCATACTTTGTGTATATACCTCAATTACACCAAATCGGAATTTTGGCTCAAATCTTCCAACTTCTTCCCAGATTTTCCCTCTCTTTAATAAAAAACCCCAGAACAAATATATTTATGAGGACTATTTTGATTCTTGGTTGTCATGACAAATTATATATTTTTGGCGAATTTCATGAGTGTAAGAGTTTTTTCTTGGGTGTTATGGTTAACATTCTACACTTGCCCCTCCCCCTTAAAAAAACACCCTTTCACCATGGATATTTTTAGGGACTCTCTTGATTCTTAGTTCCTATGACAAATGAAACATTCATTCCAAGTTTCATTAACATACCGTTATTTTCAAAGGGTTTTCGGTAATATTTTACCTGTTGTACCTGAAAAAAGTCATATAATTACATAAAAAGGACCATAACTTCTTTTTGGGTGGTTGTATCATTTTGTATTTGGTTTCATTAGATTCAGCGTTAAGAACTACCCTTAAAGCATGTATCATATCATTAGGTTTTACCCAAACAAATATTTTAGTTTGATAGACCTCCAAATTCTCCCCGTCTGCACCTCTTCAAATGCATCTACACAAAAAGCCAATGCGGGGATTTTGGGGGACTTTGGATATGTTATAGAGGTTGCAATTCTGCGTCGATTCCAATTTTAATATTTCATGAATTAATTTATTCAACCTCGGAACCCATTTTTCCTGGCCTAAATGTAAGAGCTTAATAACGGTTCGCGAATCGAACGTTCGCCTGAGGTCGATTGGTTTAGCGTATGTTGTGTACGTTCATATTAGGGTTAGCCAATGAATTCGTTCGCTGAAAATTCATCGCCGTCACAGGAAAAATTCATTACAATCAGTTTGCCACAAATGTCACATAAACAAAATTAAATCAAATAATACATTTTAAAGCGCAGGAATTTTTGAAATTCTTAATTTTCATTCCCAATCAAATTATTTAAATGGTCATCAGCCGATTTTATAGTGATTAATATCCGTTTTTTTGAGGAAAACAAAAGATATCCAACCAGTCTGGACCACACTTCAACGGCTTTTTAAATTTGTTCAATTTGGTGTACGTTTTACCTGGCGTGTTACTTTTAAAACTTAATTATTTAATGGTTTTGTGTGGCGAATATCATTTTTATAAATTTGTTTCGATTGCAAATATCCAATAAACTGGGGGGTCATTCCGTATTTCGATTATTGCCAGACGATATCGTTTAGACGATAGACTTGCTATACGTAACATTGAAAATGACTATCGTCTGGGCGATCTCGTTTTGGCGATGAATTATTTGCTTTACGTAAGTCAATAATCGTCAAAACGCTATCGTCAAAACGATATAACTTAGACGATAGCTAAAGAGGTATCGTCTTGTAATTATTTGAGCGTTTTTTTTGATTTTTAACATTTGTCTTTTTTAAATAATATGAAAACAAAACAATTATTGAATAACTACGGCATAAAAACATATCAGTTCATTGTTTGAATTTTCAGAAACAATCTTATTTCTGGGTTATTTCATACTAACCCAATAATCAAATAATTTAGAAGTATCTGCCCAGTGATCAAAATTCGATCATTTATACCAAAATAATCGTTCATTCATGCAGGCACCTATGTATGTCAACAGGGCTCTCATCGCGTGAGACCATGATCGTTTGCCGACGCGTGGCGACGTCTTTTTCACGTATAGTTAAACGCGATAGCCATTATAGCCCAGGAAAACTAGACAAAAAAATGGCCAAACTTCGAAAAAATTGCGACAAAGCTGATTTTTGGTGGAGTGGCTTATTATGACGCCTTAAGCATTTCCTGAAAAGTACCCTAAATTTGGCCCGGGGCTAAATTTTTTAGGGGGGGGTGAAAGGGGTTGAAGTTCAGTTTTTTGGGAATTGCTCCTAAACTATCGGTTTTATAGAAAAAATGTGAAGGTAAAAATTAAAGCCGATGTTATTCTACACAAAAAATATTAACATACTTTTCTTCGTAGAACCAATAATTTCAGAGAAAAACGTTCAAGAACTTTATGGTGCAGTGAGTTTAGTCCAAAAAATTTATAAAATTTTTGCTTATCGCTGGGCAAATTTTGTTTTGTGATTTATGTTTAAGTACAACTCCTTATTGTAAAATCAAGTTTTTGGGGTGGTAGATGAAAGGGAATGGCCGCCATCTTGAAAACAAGGTTGATTTTGTTTTTGTTTAATAACTCGTTGAAATTGCGTTTTTCAAAAAAATGACCAAAGGACAGATTTTAGACGGTTAAATTATCTGAAAAATTAGCCATTAAACAGCTCTGTATGTTTACTAATCTCAAAGTTACACCGGATAAAAGGTCACCTATGCCTCATATATGGTGGGGATGAAATGACGTTTTTTAAGGTTTTTCGCTTATTTGTGATTTTTTTTGGTCAGGATAGAAGACTCATTTTACAGACAATCAAGAGCAGTGCAAAGCCAGCTTTTTGTTTCGATTCGCGAACGGTAATAAGGCCTTAAATTAAATAAATTATTTAAATGGTCATTATTCTATTTTATCGGACTAAATTACCCTTTTTTGGCGACAGCTAAAAATCCAACCAGGGGGGTCATTCCGTAGTTTTTAAAACGATAATCGTCAAAACGATTATCTTTAACGATATCGTCTACTTGCTTCACATAACTCAATCACTATCGTCTCGTCTTTCGTTTATTTTTTTTTTGAATGAATGAAATTAATTTGAAAATTTAATTTTGCTGTCAAAACAAAAAATCCTTGTAATTGGGCGCGTTCAATGTTTGAATGGAAAGCCTTAGCCTATCTAGGATAGCTTTGTATCCATGTATGTTTCTGAACGACTTAAACCGGACAAATTTTGTTTTATTTTGAAGCTTTTGTTATTTTATATTATTATTTAAAAATGGCAAAGTCGATAATTTCAATCGAAGAGGAAGAGGATGAAATATTGGGTAAATTAGCATTTAAGTATTAACGCTCATGTGCATACACTTATTACCTAAAAATTTACTTTTCACAGAAATAGCAAGAGTCGAATTGTTTGTGGTTAACGACCTGAGCTCGTAAGGGCTGAAACATCAACACGGAGTCAAAACTATTTTGAGGTAACAATTCCGAGCTATACATTGGACGAATTTCGAGAGCATTTTCGAATGAGTCGAAGTTGTTTCTCGGTAAGTTTGGATTCAAAACATCATTATACATTTATATTTGAGTGTATGTATTTTTCACTTTTTTAAAGATCTTATGGAAAAGGTGGGCAACTGCAAACGGATTTTTGACCTAGAACGAAAGCTTTTGTTTACTCTGTGGACGGTTAGTAAACAAGAGAGTTTTCTGTCTGCTGGAGACCGATTTAACTTGGCAAAAAGTTCTGGTCACACCGCCTTCTGTGAGATCCTCGATGTACTATGTTCGCTAATGGCAGATTATATCAAATGGCCATCTGCAAGTGAGTACAATTCCATATCCCAAGTAAGTACTTATCCAAATAATCTAAATGCATACGATATATACAAATGAGAAACATTAAGGCTTTTCGTGAAAAATCTGGCGGATACATTCCGGGTATAATCGGAGCTATTGATGGGTGTCACATCAATATTAAACAGCCACTAAACAACCCGATCGATTATTATAATCGAAAAAACACTCATTCAGTGATATAGCAAGGTAAGTCTACAGTGTTTATGAAATTTACTCCTCTAAATAGACATTCCCTTTAGCTGTTTGTGACCATCGCACTGTCTTCACAGATATTTATGTAGGAGCTCCGGGACGGTTGCACGATGCGAGGATTTATCGTATCAGCCCTCTGTCTGGCGAAATAAACAGACTGGTATCGGGAGAATATTACCTTGTAGCTGATACTGCGTACCCTTTAAGTAACAATCTTGTTACTCCATTTCGAGACAATGGACATTTATTGGAAAGCAAAATTAATTTTAATACTCGTCTTAGCAGCGCCAGAGTAACGATTGAACGAGCGTTTGGTCTATTGAATGGGCGATTCCGTTGACTTAAATATTTGGATGTTGCGGAGCCAACTATGGCAAATAAAATAGTAACTGCCTGTTGTGTGCTGCATAATCACATACAAAGCCGCAGTCATGAGGATTTTGTAAACCCTGACATTGAAGTGGACTATGAAGCAATAAACGACCCTGCTACAGACAACGTTCATCCGACTAATGAAAGAGGGGCTCATGCACATAAACGAAATTTTTTATTATCTTTATTTTAAAAAACAGTGCGCCCTACCAATAATTAAATTTAGTGAAGACTTAAATATTTCATTAAAATAGACCATAATAAAAGGGACTCTAAATAATAAACCGTACATGGTATGACCTTAACATTTAATTGGGCTCTAAACAGTAGGTAAACCATAAGTGGTATGAAGTCCAAAAAAATTAACATTCCATGTATGGTTCATTATTAAGGATCCATAATATTAGGGTTCATTTCACTGAAATATTTAACTCGTTGCTAAATTTTATTATTGGTAAGGCCCAATAAGTTCCAAGTTATCGTTAGAATAAATAAAAACAAATTTACTGGGAAAATAGTTTTTTCGTTTGCGTTTTTTATTTATAAATATATTTTCAAATAAATTAAAAAGGTTAAGGTACTTCAAAGAACTTATTCTAATTACTATAAAAAGTTATTGCAACACAAATAAAAATACAAAAAAAAAATGAATTAATTCTAAAAAAATTAACTTAAAAACTTATTCTAATAAAAAATAAAAATGTAATCCATTTAACAGTACTTAATCTAAAAATAAAGAACATAAAAAACGGTTGTAAGAGATTGCAATCTTTGCTAATGCAGTCTTTATAAATCTCTCATAGAATTCAACACAAAGATTGCACATTTTAGATTCTTTTTAAGAATGCAACTTCAAACATTCTTTTCAATCTTTTATTGTTTCCAATCTTTTGTCACCATCAACTGATTACAATCTTTTGAGAATTAATGCATTCTTTTGGTTCTTTTCGAGTTCTTTTGCGTCCTTTGAATTTTTGCATTATTTTGAAGTTTTTTCCTTGAATTTTTTTAATTTTTTTAAAGTCATTTACATTCTTTGAATGTTTGCATTCTTTTGAAATCTTTTCAATTCTTTTGAATTCTTTGCATTTTTTTGGTTTTTGCCATCCGTACGCACAAAATATTTTATCTAACGCATTTGAGGCAGTTTAAGAGGGTACGGATGGTAAACACCAAAATAATGCAAAGAATTCAAAAGAATTGAAAAGACTTCAAAAGAATGCAAAAATTCAAAGAATGTAAATGAAATTGAAAGAATTCAAAAAATTCAAAGAGAGAAAAAAATTCAAAATAATGCAAAAAATTCAAAGGATGCAAAAAACCTCGAAAAGACATCAAAAGAATGCATGAAGTCTCAAAAGATTGTAATCAGTTGTGACAAAAGATTGGAAAAAATAAAAGATTGCAATCTTTTAACGAAAAAAGAATGGTGACTACAATTTCTGAAGTTGCATTCCTAAAAAAAGAATCTAAAAAGTGCAATCTTATAATTGAAGTCATTTACAAAAAACTTAGTTAAATAGGAACAAAAACAATAGTCTAAGAGCCGGCATCAAATTTTGTGATTGGATATATAACCAAAATCCAAGTAGGAGGGTTTATAGGTATATGAATCTTGATATCGAATACGAAAATGTGGTAGGTTTGGCTGAGAAAATACATGCCAGCCTTTGGTACTCGATCTCAGGATTCATATACTTATAAACACCCATAATCAGATTTTGGTTGTACATCCACTCCCAAAATGTTCTATCAGCTCTTGTACTATAAATATAAAAAAGGTAATTAACTATTATATTAATTAAAAAAAAAGTATTGTTCTTAAATAACAATATTTCTTCAATGTTGTGAGTTGCCTGAAATAAAAAAAATATTAACAGATTGTCAGAGTACTTAATGTTGTAGTTGCTTACTCTGTATATTTTCATTATCTAATCTTTGTTGGCGGATTTTCCTCATCTCTCTCAATTCAATGCGAATTTCCTCGGCGATAGCGACTTTTCTCTCTTCTATTTCAAGAAATCTATCTTTAAAAGCAGCGGATTTTCGTGACCTTGGAGCTTCGGAGTTATATCTGGTGTTTTTTGGATTCGATGTTGAAGCAATGACAGCAGAATCCGCCGCCGAACAGGCATTTAGAGAGCTTATGGTGGGGGCATCTCTCACTCTTACCTCGCCCTCAAACACTTCTCCTACCAACTCAAAATATGGCCCAGCATTCGTCCTCGCCCTGTTGTGGTCTTTTTGTTGTTTTCTAATATTTGGTGGTATCGAAGCTTCATATTTTTTAATTTGGTGTCGAGGGCGTTGGTAGAGAATGATACCCCCGCCTTTTCCATCATTGCCTTTTGTATTTGTATAAAAATTGTTCGGTGGCGAATTTTTGGTTTCTAAAATTCGCCTTCAATTTTATGCACTCATTAATAAAAAGAAGCACGGTCTTGTGCTCCCATGGTGGTTCTGTAAGTAAAAGAAATTCAACAAAGTAAGTAAGGTCCTTGATTCGGAACTACTAAAGGCAAGGTATTTTTGAGTGCATTGAATAACTAAACTAAAAAAAGGAAATATCATTCCGATCGGGCGAAGAGTTTGGAAATGCAAGAGAAAAAGGTTTTTCATTTTTCATTAAAGGCGCTTTTTTACCAAACGCAATTTACTTTTTCCTCTTGCATTTCCAAACCCATTGGGATGATATTTACCATTCTAGTTTTGTAATTGAAGGCACTCAAAGTTTGCATTATTTTTTTTTTTTATTTTAAGCTGTATGTAGGTGCAAAAATCACTCCTGGAGTCATGATACACAGACCATTTCATGCCAGCTGATGATGCTTTTTTTTATTTACTATTTTGAATAAAAAAAAAAAAATGCAACCTTTGAGTGCATTAAATAACGAATTAAAAAGGTAAACATTATCCCAATCAGACAATGGGTTTGGAAATGCAAGAAGAAAATGTTTTCGATATTTCACTAAAGGGGCTTTTTTCACCAAACGCAATTTACGTTTTTCTCTTGCATTTCCAAACCCTTTGTCTGATTGGGATAATGTTTACCTTTTTAATTTCGTTAATGCACTCAAAGGTTGCATTATTTTCATATCATACTATCGACAAAAGACCGGAGAAGCAAAATAATTTGCGTTATTTGCTCACCTTTTTTGAGTTACTTCCAGCACCAATCTCAGGGGAAATTGCAACCATTGCCTGGTCACTGCTAGGCTCTGCAGGGGATTCTTCCATCAAAGTATCTGTTTCTAAATTAAAAAAATGTTATACACAATTGAACAAAGTTTCAATAATTTTATTTTCACCATTCTCTACAAATCCAGTTATAGTATTTTGTATTGTGTTTTGAAAACATTCCCTTCTTGTGGTAACTTCGGAATCTATGATTAAAAAACACAAATATTAAGTAAATAAACTATTTTCCACACTAGGAAGGCATCTACTTGGAATATTTAATTCCTCCTGGGACCCAAGGCAGTAAGTTTCAGCGAAAGCTAGATCTATATACAACAAAAATATAACCTAATTTTATTTAAAAAAATGCGAAATTGTATCACCGGAAAGTATTTTTATGCACGTCTCTTCGGTATCCTCAATATCATATTGCGTATGGTTTAAAATTATTGTTATCTTCATTTTACTTCAACTTTATTACTCGCCAAAGAAAAACAAACCGCACTGCACTCGCCGACGTTAAAAACACAAAGAGTATTCAGCTCAGCTGTTGCTGACATTTCTCATAGGATAGCTTTGTATATCAAAATTTTTCGGATAGCTTTGGATTTCTTTTCTGCCAACAGCTGTTTTGTCATCAGCTGTGTTTTAACAAGGGATTACAACAACACAAACCTATCCAGGACCCATGTTCTGTAACTATTGTAGGGTCGCCATCATAAGAAGAAAAACATAATTTTTTCCTCAAAACACTCAGGTTCAACATCACTTATAGCGAAAAACAAGGAATAAAATCGAGTAGCTGAGTTTTATTTTTTTTTTTTTTGACGAAAGAAAATTGGAAATTTTTAGATGATTCCAGTATCCAGTTTAGATTTCAATTTAATAAGTCGAATAATATTTTTTTTCTTTGCTGTTGTGCGATAATTCCTATTTTGTCTTCGTGTTTGTGTTAAATAATCATTGAGAAGGAAAAACCAAATATATATTTGGGGATTAAATAACCAAATAATTAAAACCAATGAAATAAATAAGATACGAAGACGCAGCCAATTTCCTTATACCAAAAACAAAAAAAGATTCAAATTCAATTCAACGGCAATACCTAATTACGCTGTTTATGTTTTATCCAGATCTAACTTGTCCTATCAATTTACAAACCTACATTTGTGTGTAAAAGAAATCTTAAAAATAACCAAAAGTTTATCGCAATCAAAAATGTTGCCTGATCTGAAAATAATGCCTGTGTGTTAAAATTTTATGCCACCTAACCCCAAACCGAAAACAAAAAAAATATTATCTGTGGGTTCCCATATTCTGTTGAAGTTTTCCAGTGATTAAGCTAGTGATGATTTCAAATAAATACCTACCTACCTACACAAAAATTTAAAGAAAAACTAATGATTCATGTTCCTGTGTATGTTCCCACCAAGGCACTTCTCCTTCATCCAGGCGGCAGCGGAAGAATTCTCAAGATGGAATCAACGGTGGCGTCTACAGTTCCAGTTAGGCTGAACTACTTAGTGAACACCTTATACGGGCTACTACGACATATTCGGAGCTCAGGCCTATAAGGAGCGGTTAATCCGGCTCCCCGCCCTTGGAGTTATATTGTAAGGGTCTGGTCCTCCAGGTTCGGGGTCGTGCCGTCGGGGTGACTTCCCGGCCACGTAGAGCTATCTTAGTTGCGAAGCACCAACAAGCAACAAGCCTCGGATACGGACGGATTTACTGTTGACGAACCAAGCAAACGAAATAAGGACAACGAACTTCGGATCTGCACGTGGAATGTTCTGTCTCTCTATAGACCACGTGCAGCCGAACATTTAGCGGAGGCCCTAGACTGCTACAAAGCAGACATCACCGCCATCCAAGAAGTGCGATGGGATGGGCCGGGCAAGAGAAAACTGAAAGACTGCGATATCTACTACGGTGACTGTTACCGACCACAAGGGCAGCGTCTCTTTGGATGTGGATTCGTCGTTAGAGGCAGAGGTTAGAGGACGAGTTCTACGAGCTCCTGGACAAGACATATGAGCAATGCCCTAGCTATGACATTAAAATTGTCTTGGGTGATTTTAATGCCAAACTGGGAAGAGAAGACGTCTTTGGTGGCACAATCGGAAGATACAGCCTGCACGACACCACCTCCGATAACGGACTCAGGCTAATCGACTTTGCTGCGGGGCGAAACGTTGTGGTAGCTAGTACGCAGTTCCCGCATCTAGATGTACATAAGGGGACATGGCGAATTCCTGGTCAATCAACCGCCAACCAAATTGACCACATTGCGATCGACGCAAGGCACTCCTCCAGTATCAAGGGTGTCCGAACGTTCCGAGGAGCCAACGCTGACTCGGACCACTACCTCGTTGTAGCAAAGGTAATGCTACGGATATCCAGACCAAAGCCAAAACAGGGAAATACTGTGAGGAAGTTCGACGTCGGACGGCTACAGTCGCAAGAAATCGCCAGGTCCTTTTCCGATCGAGTCTCTCGCGCCCTCTTAACTAGTCCTTTGCCGCCAACTGCAAACATCGAGAACCAGTGGAAAAACTGCCAGGAAGCCATCAGAGATGCCGCCTCTGACGTGCTGGGCTTTGCACGACCACCACAGCGAAATCCCTGGTTCGACGAAAAATGCCGGCAAGTACATGCAGCCAAACAACAGGCATACAAAGCGGCGCTGCATAGAAGGACCAGAGCTGCTCGCGAGCTCTACGAGCAGAAGAGGAGAGAGGAACACAAGCTTCTTAGAAGGAAGAAGAAAGAGCATGAGAAGCGCGCGATCGAGGAGTTAGAGAGATGCCACTGCAGGAATGAAGTTCGGAAGTTTTACCAAAAAGTAAAAAGAACCTCCCAAGGTTACAAGGCCCGAACCGAAGCCTGCAAAGACGATCAGGGGAACATCGTGGTGGAATCGCAGTCGGTGCTGAGGATATGGAAAAATCATTTCTGCAAATTGTATAACGGCGATGACGAACCGAATTCCGCTAACATGCAAACTGCACCATTCAACTTGGACGACGTAGGCCAACAATTCCGTCCACCCGATCTTGACGAAGTGAGGATAGCCATTTCTAAACTTAAGTCCAATAAAGCTGCTGGAGCTGATGGCCTTGCGGCTGAACTATTCAAAGCGGCTGGCGATGAATTGGTTAGGAGTATGCACCAGCTCATCTGTAAAATATGGTCGGAGGAAAGCATGCCCGATGAATGGAACCTCAGCATTGTTTGCCCGATCCTCAAGAAAGGCGATCCTCTGGACTGCGCCAACTACAGAGGCATCAGCCTTCTTAATATCGCCTACAAGATCTTCTCTGCCGTACCTTGTGAACGCTTGAAGCCATTCGTCAACAACCTGATAGGTCCATATCAGAGTGGCTTTAGGCCAGGGAAGTCCACCTTCGACCAAATATTCGCACTACGGCAGATCTTGGAGAAAACCCAGGAGTTTCAAATCGATACCCACCACCTTTTTATCGATTTCAAGGCCGCGTATGACAGCATCTATAGAGACGAGCTATATAGAGCAATGTCTAGTTTTGGCATCCCTGCCAAACTCGTCCGTTTGTGCAGGATGACGATGGAGAATGCACGCTGCTCAATCAAGGTCGGCAAAGACCTCACCGACACCTTTGATGTCAAAAAAGGTTTTAGGCAAGGCGACGCGCTGTCATGCGACTTCTTCAACATCGTTCTTGAAAGAATAGTGCAAAACTCTCACGTCAACACTAGAGGCACAATCTTTCAAAAGTCCGTCCAATTACTCGCTTACGCTGATGACATTGACATAATGGGACGAACAAAGCGTGATGTCAGTGGTGCTTTTGTGAGCATTGTGAAGGAAGCCAAGAAGATGGGTTTAACGGTGAATGAAAGCAAAACGAAGTATATGCTGTCAACAAGAAAGGACACCCAACACCGACGTCTAGGACAGAACGTCACTATAGACAGCTATAATTTTGAGGTGGTCAGAGACTTTGTCTACCTAGGATCCGCTATAAACTCAGCGAACGATACCAGTGCTGAGATCGAACGAAGAATTAGGTACTCTTGCCAATCGCTGTTTCTTCGGGCTATGAAGGCAATTGAGAAGCAAAGCCCTCTCTCGAGCAACTAAACTGTCCCTGTATAAGACGCTTATCTTCCCGATCCTGATGTATGGTGCAGAGGCATGGACACTGCTAACAGTGGATGAGAACGCGTTAGGCTGTTTCGAGAGGAAAATTCTCCGGGTGATTTTTGGTCCCGTCTGCATAGATGGGGAATGGAGGAGAAGATACAACCACGAACTGTATGGGCTGTACAGCGACACCGACCTAGCCACAAAAGTGAAAAGCCAACGACTAAGATGACTGGGTCACCTAGAGCGAATGGACACAAACGCTGGGTTGTTTCCTGCCCAGCGGGAAATATCGTCCTCAATGACATTTTTTGCTGAAATAATCAATGAATTCACTTGCCAAATCATAAGAGAACCGACATGCAATGATTTAGTATAGGTAAAGAGTAATGCAAAGTTTCCTCAGTTCGTAGCTTTGATTCCACTCTCTGCTTTGTGTTAATGAAACGACCATTTATTTCGGTGAATTTAAAAGGGAAAAGTATGCGATGAAAAATTTGTGGAAAAGTAATGTACAAGATCATCAGTTCATTGTTTGAATCCACTCATCTGCTTTGTAAAGTGTTCATGGCAAGAACAAAAAAAAAAAACAAATGTGAGTGAAACTCATGGTGAATTGTAATCGATGATTCCAACGATAAATAGTAATGCACAAAGTAGTTTATAATTTTTTGGCAACTATAAATTCTCATTTTGTTGGATACAGTTCACAGTGACTTTCTGTAAAAAAGTCCATGTAAGACGAACTGAAGTCAATAGAAATTGCGTTTGTCGAAACGCCAAACATTTTTGATTTGAAATGGAAACAAGTTTTTGGTTTGTTTTCATTTTAAAATAAAGGGTGCATTACCGATGGGATTTAGTAAACAATACAAATGGGAGGATTTAAATGATGAAAAAGAAACTACCACTAACCTGGTGAAATTATTGAACTGATGAATGAGCTAAATACCTGTATGTAATGAATTCACAGAATATGCAACACCATGTTTTTCATCACCTGGGTCGGTGAATAAACATCTTCCATTGAAGTTGTGAATTCGTTAGTGAATTTTCATCGAGAAAGTGGCATGTGCTTCCCGCCAATGACACGCCCATGTTAAATTCATCAAAGGAACAAGCTGAAAAGTAGCAGGTACAGCTTCCATTCCTCAAGGAAAAAGCTGGTTTTTCCTCAATGAATTTTTTAATTATTCTTTTGTTGGTCCATACCTCCAACGTAGATTTCTTGCCTCGTCCAAAAAATGAAGATGTTTTATCGCAACCTGTAAAACTGTGAAATACGTTTCTCGTTAATAGCATTGATGTCTATATAATTAAATGATCTGCCCGCAACAGAAATCTTCAAATTTGTAAGGTCATCAGGTGATGGAACTTGCCAATGAGTATTACCACCACGTCCATGTCAACAGTACGAACCATACGCCTACTACATCCATTCTTCATTATGTTCGAAAAGAGTCAGAGGTAAAGAATCATCGTGTAATACGGGAAAAATCTTGCGTAAATGGTCGTATTTAGACAACTAACCAAAACATAGATATTGCTTAAAACAGCTGACAAAGAAATTAAAATTTAAATTTTATTTATGATCATGATTTTAAGATTTTTTCTATTTCTGTTTTCATGGTGAATGGAGTCCAAGATGATGAAAATCTGCATTTTGTATTTGCATTTAACTTATTCATTTCCCTCCGCAATTCATTCGTCGGATTCTGTAATCGGGGTGACAGTCTTCGCGGATAATATTACCATGGTCTCATAAAAAGTAACATTACGGTTATGAAATAATTTGGACGAGCCGTACGTCACGTCAGTTTTTGTACTTCTGTGTGTTTAAATGAAGTTTGTTTTTTATTTATACTTTTTCTTGGGCTCTGATCCTCCATTTTCCTCCTTGAATAAGTTTAGTCAGATACATTTTAAACTTGTGTATATATACACTCCTCGTCAACTGAATACGCACAAACATTTTTGAATATATTTTATCCATTTTTTCCAAACAGTGATGGTTATTATGCCATCTGTTGATGGTAAAAATTTTCGTAACATATAAATAACAGAATTTCAAAGTTTTATCCAAAAACAACCGTGAGTTTTTCCTTCAACCACTTCCAAAGTGTAACTTATGCAAAGTAGAAGTTTTTTTTTGAGTCAACTGAATAGGTACAAAAATCAAAATTGGTATTGGAATGGAATGAAACAAGTTTTTGTTTAAGTTTAGTAGTGGGTACTTCCACCTTTATTTTTAATTACTTCGTAAATTCGATCCAGCATGGAATCGTATAGCTTTTTAATGTAATTTAACGAAATTTCGCTCCACGCTAATTTGATTGCAGAAATTAAGGTTTCGTTGTCTTCGAACTGACGACCACCCTCATAAACTTTGCGTACTAACCATCCCCAGACATTTTCTATGATGTTTAGATCAGGTGAGTACGGCGGCCATTGAAGCAACTGCACTTGTTGCTCCTCTATCCATGTTTTTATTATGCGCGCTGAGTGAATAGGCGCATTATCATGTTGGTAGGTCCAGTTTATGGGTCCAAAGATGTTAGAAAATTTAGGAAAATTTCTTTCCAAAATTACTTTATACCCAGCTGCTGTCATTCTTGATGTTACAACCTCGAGCTCAACTGTTCCATAATAACTGACTGCTCCCCATATCATGACACCTCCTTCACGACTATGATGGCGCTTTAAAAATCTTTTTTCTTTTCTTAAGTCGTGAAAATAGAAGTTGAACCCATCAGGGCCATCGAAATTAAACTTTTTTTCATCTGAAAAAACCACGTGATACCATTTTTTTTTCCAACTCATGTGAAGTCTTGAAAAATCTAATCGCAACATTTTCCGTCTCTCGTCAAGTGGTGGTTTTTTCTTAAGTTTCATTCGTTTAAGATGGCTTGAGTTGTTGATTACTCTTAATACTGTTGAGCAACTTGCGTTTACGCCCACTTTTTGTTTTATTTTTGCCACAGAATCAGAAGAATTTGATGCATATCTTAAAATTCTTCGTCTCTCAGCTGCTGTTGTTGCTGTTTTCTTACCTCCCTTCATGTTTTTGCCGTATGCATCTTTATTTTTCAAGTAAGAATAAACTACATTAAAACTTCGGCCAACTTTATCAGCTATTGCACGTCCAGTTAGGCCTTGGTCTCTGAGTAAATCGATTTTAGCTTTTTCAACACTGTTAAGACACGTAGATCTACCCATTTTTCTTAAAATTTGAAATCAAGAATTAAATTTTATTGAAAACACTAAAATCGTTAATTTAAACTGTCAAGCACTCCAAAAAACTTATAAACAACGAAGAAAATGGCGTTGTACCTATTCAGTTGACTAAAAAAAAAACTCCTACTTTGCATATAAAACACTTTGCAAGTGGTTGAAGAAAAACTCACGGTTGTTTTTGGATAATTCTTTCGGAATTATCTGCTTAACATCTTAAGGGAATAGTTAGCATCAACAGATGGCATAATAACCATCACTGTTTGGAAAAAATGGCTAAAGTATATTAAAAAATGTTTGTGCGTATTCAGTTGACGAGGAGTGTATTATCCGAACCTTAATACTATATTTGATTGTCTTGGAGTAAGGGGGTCATGACCCCCATGCCCCCTTCGTATATTTGCAAACTTTAACATTTGAAAAGTATGTGGTTGTATTCCCTGACCCCAAAAAATTATACCTAGACACCAAGTTTGGGATCCTAAGTGATTTAGAAGCCGAGATATTAATAATATACCTTAATTTCAAAATGGCGGATATAAAATCCAAGATGGCTGACCGCCGAGATGGGTCCTACCCTAAATCTCAAGCTATGGACCTAAGTAGTACCTAAACAAAATTTGGTGCTTTTGTCCGGCAAACACACATCATCTCGAAATTTGACGCTAAAGCGACCCCACTAAAAAGAAGAGACGTCAGAATGAGTCGCCTCACGAGAAGCTGGTATGAACACCGACATTCACATGAAACCTTATATTAAAATACCTACTCAAATGACAGCAAATTTGATATGTTACACACACAAGCACAAAAAATAACAAAATCCCAATGTGTGTTCTATTTGCCACGAAAAATTAGCAATTTTGGATCAAAATTCTTAGTGGCAAAAGGAAAACGACATAAGAGTGTTCCGGAGAGAAATGGTTGTTTTATAAATAAGATTGTGTACTTGTCCGATCAAAACGATTAAGGTGTCTATGGACAGAAAAACTTATTCTCTAAAATATTATTGGAACACAAATTTAATTTTGTGCTCTATTATTTGGGAAAATGCTTTTAAGGAAACGAGACAATATGGCTTAAACAATAGCATTTTGTGCATTACAAAATTTAATAAAATAAAATTTCATATAAATATTTTTTTTTAAACTGTTGACGCAAATTTTTAATTTTTTACCTAATACAAATTTCAATAGTGCATAAAACAATGCTGTAAGTATGGTGTGTCACTTTGGTATGCCGAAGAAAATATTATTCAGATTTAAATACTAATACCTGCCAAAAGTTGCATTAGAATCGTAGGGATAAGAATATGTGAAAAAAGTTTGAAATTAAATGGTTTTTTGGCTCGCTAAACAACTAAGTTAATTTTCGAAAACTGTGTTTTTAGTTTTTTCCGTCTATTGCTTGGATAAGTTAGAGTTAATCTGAGCTGATTTAACTAATTTAAATTATTTAACATATAGATAGTGCAGACACAATTAAATAGAAACAAATTTAAGGCAATACAAACTTGAAGTAAAAATCGAAATCACCAAAATTGTATCTTTATACAATTTTTTAATTGCGACAAATATTAATAAATTTTTAATAATTAATTTTGACTTATCTAAGGTACCAAAAAAATTTTATAGGCTAATTTTATGTCATTGAAAAAGAAAATGGCACCCACATTTTTTTTGTAAAAAAGCCTTTTCGAAACATCCATATCTAAAAAAGCATTAAAAAACGTTTTTTCACCATATTTGAGGGCATGCTACATCCCGAAATAATTTTTTTTTTTTTAACTGCTCTCGAATTTGAAAGTACTATTTCCCCTTATTTAAAATCCATTAAGAGTTCTCAAAATGTTTTGACTTCTCACGCCAAAATCCCGAATTTAAATTTGTCAATCTTTTAAAAATTTGCACAGAACACTTTTCTCCGATTTATAATTTCTCGAATATAGCAAGCAAACGTTTTTTTGGTGTTCTTTTCAAGCTCATTTAACGAGCCAAAGCCAATAACTAAAACGAAAATTCTAAATGTAGAATTTAATTTTAATATATAATGCAAATTTTGGAAGGTACTAAATCTGAAGATTCCAGAGTTGAAATACACTAGTCAACAATATTAAAGGAACAAATTTTTTTCAATTTTTGTTAGCGTTTTTTGAAGAGCTGTATCTTTGTGACGAGTGGTCGTATTGAGTTGAAATAAAAAGCATTTTACAGCTTTATGTTTTTTGTTTCGAGATTTGTTTGCAAACAAATTTTTTTGAAGTACCGTTATTGCGTTATTGCAAAAAATGAGACGAGACAACTAAATTATTTTTTTTTTATTTTTTTTGAAGGTCCGCATTTCTATGGATAATTTTTTTTTGAGTCAATTAAATGTCATGATCAGATACCTTGTTTATTCAGCTTCAATTCAGTTTTTTTGTTGTTGTCGTACGATTTTTTTTGACATGGTTTATCTGACTTTGAATGAAAAAAGATACTTTTAGCCTTGATTACCAATATCTCAGCAAGTAATGATGTTATAAAAATTTCAAAGACAGTTTTGGAAATTTGAAAAAGCGTTTTACAAGATTTTTTTATGATTTTGTAGAAATTATTTTTTTTTACCGTTCACCGTTAGTTTAAAAAAAGTACTAAAAACCGACGTTTTGTGGTCTTTTCGTAAATCTTTTTTTTTTGTTGCAAATATTAATTGCATGGCTTGCGTTGGTATGCAAATCTATAGACTTTTAAATCATCAATATTCTTGTAAATTTTCAAATTGATTCATCGAACCGTTTTTCCTCACCAAAACTTCAAAGTCTTACAAACCAGGTAAAGGAACAAATCGAGGTGTTCCTAATCAATGCGAAGTTGTCATCAAAATGACAAGAAAACCGCAATTCCAGTGAATTTTTTTCACAGTTTTGCATTAGTTAGATACTTTTTTGAATTGAAATGAAATAAAAAGTACATTAAACAAAAAAATAAAAAAAATTAATTTAAAAAAAAATTCAAACAAAAAACTTGATTTTTTATATTTTTTTTTTTTTTTTTGAAAAATGTATTTTTTTTTTCATTTCCATTCAAAAAAGTATCTAACTAATGCAAAACTGTGAAAAAAATCCACTGGAATTGCGGTTTTCTTGTCATTTTGATGACAACTTCGCATTGTTTAGGAACACCTCGATTTGTTTCTTTACCTGGTTTGTAAGACTTTGAAGTTTTGATGAGGAAAAACGGTTCGATGAATCAATTTGAAAATTTACAAGAATATTGATGATTTAAAAGTCTATAAATTTGCATACCAACGCAAGCCATGCAATTAATATTTGCAACAAAAAAAAAAGATTTACGAAAAGACCACAAAACGTCGGTTTTTAGTACTTTTTTTAAACTAACGGTGAACTGTAAAAAAAATAATTTCTACAAAATCATAAAAAAATCTTGTAAAACGCTTTT
Source organism: Dasysyrphus tricinctus (assembly GCA_963921185.1). Taxonomy (NCBI): domain Eukaryota; kingdom Metazoa; phylum Arthropoda; class Insecta; order Diptera; family Syrphidae; genus Dasysyrphus; species Dasysyrphus tricinctus. The sequence continues at coordinate 98,229,396 of OY992531.1, forward strand.
TCAAATTTCCAAAACTGTCTTTGAAATTTTTATAACATCATTACTTGCTGAGATATTGTTAATCAAGGCTAAAAGTATCTTTTTTCATTCAAAGTCAGATAAACCATGTCAAAAAAAATCGTACGACAACAACAAAAAAACTGAATTGAAGCTGAATAAACAAGGTATATGATCATGACATTTAATTGACTCAAAAAAAATTATCCATAGAAATGAGGACCTTCAAAAAAAATAAAAAAAAAATAATTTAGTTGTCTCGTCTCATTTTTTGCAATAACGCAATAATGGTACTTCAAAAAAATTTGTTTGCAAACAAATCTCGAAACAAAAAACATAAAGCTGTAAAATGCTTTTTATTTCAACTCAATACGACCACTCGTCACAAAGATACAGCTCTTCGAAAAACGCTAACAAAAATTGAAAAAAAAATTTGTTCCTTTAATATTGTTGACTAGTGTATATGACACAACCTACGTGTACAGTCCAGTCATATAAATCTTATTCTGGTACATAGCATCCCCATGGTATTCTAAGGAAACAGTAATAAGTCCCTATTGATATGAGTGCCGCTAACAATTTTACATGATTTTAAAGGAATATCTCCCGAACGGTAACTCTAAAGCCGCGTCCACATTATGTCGAATTGGGTAGATCAACATCGTTGATCAACAGTGTTGAGTAAGTGTAGACGTGTTGATCGATAAAGCCATTCAATATTTGTTGACCCGAACGTAACCCGATTCAAATGGATAGCAATCGACAAAGTTGTTCAACAAATTTCATTTTATTAAAAACATTTGTAGGGTTTTTATTTCATGAACATAATTATTGGTTTTGTGCGTTATTAATCACATTTTTACTAGATGAAAAATGCAATCTTTGTTGTGAATAAATATTTAATGTTAATAATATCGTTTTAACTTAATTGTTCACAAGAAAAAATAAAAAAAAGTTGGGTACCACCAGGATTCGAACCCTGAACCCGGTTGCATCCTGACACGTCGATCAGAAAATTCCAAACCACACAAATGTTTGCTATGAAAGTTTTTCACGTACACACTAGCATGTTGATCGACAATGCTAACCAACAATGTTGATCGGCATAGTGTGGACCCACCTTAAGAGACAAAATGTCGAACACTAGGTTGTAGCTTAGAAAATTTCCTACAAAAAATATTAAGTACCATTTTTCTATGAGAGTAACTGTTTTCGGGATATAATTCAATCGGTAGAGTTACGGATTTTATGTCTCTGTAGAAAACATACCACCTTTGTGGTTGAGTACCAGGTGAGTTTTTCTTGCGTGGTATCCCCCAAGAAAATTTGAAAACAGTCCAAAAAATATAAACAGGGATTTATTTAAAGGTTTTGGGAAAGTTCCCCATCGATTCGGGCTCCACTTAATAAATCATGCGGGATCGAAAGTCACGAAACATGGTATTTCGTTTATACACCCTCGGCGAACAGTGAGACAATTTGACTTTATAAAGTTTCTGTAAGATTACTTAAAAGATTCCAAAGCTATACCAATTTGAAAAAAGTGTCTCACTGTTCGCACTCTTCCCCTACATATTTATTTGTTTCTTTTCATTGCAATAATAAACAAAATTAAATACGGCGATTAAAATATTGAATCAGCCCGACATAATTTCTAATTAAGAATCATCTGATTGAGTATTAAGATATTTTCAAAAAAAGCTTTTTATTAATTAGGTCTACCCAGCCCATGCTTATGCACGAGTATATATTATTTTGTTTTGAAAAATTCAACTCAGTTCTCCATCACAATGATTATAATATTCTACTTCGCGTTTCTTATCGCATCGGCTTCAATTTCCGCAGTTAAAGTTTCCACTAGCTTGGGTGACATAAGCGGCTCAATTTTAACCTCACGCCTGGGTGAAGATTTCTATGCTTTCCGAGGAATTCGCTATGCTCAATCACCAGAGGGTGAGCTGCGTTTTCAAAATCCAAAACCCATAAAACCCTGGGCACCAGAGATATTTGATGCAACTAATGATGGCCCCCGATGCCCTCAGCCACTGCAAAGCCAATTAAATTCAACTGAGGAATCTGAAGATTGTTTACGCTTGAATGTCTATACTAAAAATTTGAGTGCAATTGAATGCAAGCCGGTTGTCATTTACATCCATGGCGGAAGATTCATTGAGTTCTCTGGTGAAAGTACGAAGTTTGCCGGGCCACAGATATTAATGGATCGTGATATTGTTTTGGTAACATTTAATTATCGTTTGGGTGCGTTGGGATTTCTCGCTACTGGAACTGCCGACGCCCCAGGAAATGCAGGTCTTAAGGATCAGGTGGCTGCTTTTAAGTGGGTTAAAGACCACATACACAATTTCGGAGGAGATTCAAGTTCAATAACATTACTTGGATATGATGCGGGGAGCATAAGTATCGGGCTTCATTTAGTTTCTCCGATGACAAAGGGATTATTCCATAGAGCAATCGCTATGAGCGGATCTGCTTTCTCCTATTGGAACCATCCTTTTGATCAAATCGATTCAGCAAAGAAGATAGCTAACTCTCTGAAATGTCCTACTAATACTCTAGGTTCGTTGGTGAAATGTCTGAAAGAGGTATGTAGGTACATCGATGATACTTACAGTGATAGCTTTTAAATTTTTAAAATTTTCTTTTGAGAACGTTTAGAGTCCACAAATCAAAAATAGTGTCGAAGAATTCGGGCAGCCGGTGATCGAAAGGGATTTCGGTCAGGAGCGATTCATCATCGAGGATCCTTTGATATCATTTCAAAATGGAAAATTTCATATGATTCCTCTTATCATCGGAATGACTAAGGATGAAGTGGTTGATATTGTAAAAAGTAAGTTTAGAATGAAATGCAATTCTGCAAAATATTAATACACTACTCAAAACAGTCAGACTTCAAAATGTCACTGATGCTCAGTTGTCAAGTGGACGATTTTGGAAGGAGCCTACTTTACCATTGTTCCGGTACGCAAGTAATTCAGCCAAATCAAAGGAAATCAGTGATATTCTTAGAAAGGAATACCTTGAACAACATCAAAGCACTTCCGGTCTTATTGAGCCGCTGGCGAAGGTATTGTTACTAGAAAATGTTTAGTTAATTTTTCAAATTAAATTCTTTGACAGATGATGAGTGATAGAGTCATGGGCTTCCCCATTCATAGATTTGCACATCTTGCGGCAAGATTCACTCCAGTTTATTATTATCAGTTTTCATACCAAGGTCGATATAGCTACCTTAATTATTCCAAAGGTATTTTTATATGAAACTGCTGAGAGCTTTACTAAGCCATTTTGAAAAAAGCCCTAAGTGCTTAAATTAATCGTTGGTAGCTAATTAAACATTGATTTCTATTAAACATTAGGAATTTTTCATTACGATGATCTTCAATACTTATTTTACAATCCGGAAATGGCCCCATTATTTGAAAGATCCGATCCAGAGAACAAGATAATTGAGCGACTTACTGGAATGTGGACACAGTTTGCTGCAACTGGGTGTGTTTATCAAATATCTTTGTTAATTAAAGGTGTAAGTAAGGTTATATTTTTGTTATTTTTTTTTTCAGAGATCCAAATATATTTAATTCGAAATGGGAGACCCTTGAATTAGATAAAGAAAACTATTTGGATATTGGAGATGAATTGATAGTAAAAGAAAAACTTTTACTGGAGCGTTTTGATGTGTGGGATAGACTCTTTCCTACCAACTGAATAAAAGAAAGTAGATAAAAATCTTCTGAAAACATTCTTAACAAAACTGTAAATTGTTTTAAATTTTAGAAATTTAAGTTGTGGGCATTATTATGGTGTCGACAAATTGTTGCTTGTTTGTATTTAAAAGCTTTGATTTCTTTAAAAATAAAAATATTGTATAATTATTACGAATTAAGCTTTAATCAACGATAGCGTGAACAAATACTGCAGTGACTAATAACCAGGCACATAAAAGCGAGTCAAATTGAAGAAACATGCGTCTTGAAATATGAAAATATGAAAATAGATTAGGAGCCGATACTTCACAAAATTTCCGATTTTCAAGCGAGTCTCGCGTTATGTTTGACATAGTAACTAATGAAAATTAAAAAAAATATACCTACATACCTACTAGGTTCTGTGGGAATAAAAAAATTAAATTAAAACAATAATATCAAATACAAATGGACATTGATGCAATTTGGTTAAAATCAGAAGAAAGTTCAGAACAAATCGAAAAAATTGATCGAAGGCGAATTAGTGACTAATCCAAATATTTATATGAAAGCATTTTTGATAAATGTTTGAATAAAATTAAAGTCTTCATGTAGATATTTTTATTGAATTTATTATTTGTATGTTGTAGGAACTGTGGGCCTCGAGCTGTATCTTTTCCTACACATAAAGTGCTTACAATACCTCGAAGTTGCTAGCTGCCGGATACTGGTCGTGGCCTTATGTCATGACTTGCTAAACTTGTAAGTGGGAATGTTGATCAAGGAAAGAATTGCAACCTTAAACCCATGGCCCAACAGATTGGAGGTTATTGCGTTGGCTAACCACCCGACGAAAATAATGTACGACCAACGAGTATGCACCTGGAATGACACTCTATACGCTACTCAAAAACTTGAATCTGTCCTCTTCCGGTACAAGGCAGATATTACCGCGATCCAGGAGATACGATGTATAGGATCAGGAATAACGAAAAGATTGCGACATTTATTATAGCTTTCATCAAAGACTGCACATGCTAGGATGTGGATTTTTAGCCGATTAGCGGTCGCCTGGCTGTGATCCGCATCAAAGCTACCTTTCAAAACATCAGCCTTATGTATGCACACGCCCCTACCGATGTTAGGAGTCGAATAAGGAGTTTTACGACCTCCAGGATGAAGTCGACGGAGCCTGTCCAGAGTAGATACGATGTCAAAGTCGTGCTCGGAGACTTCAATGCTAAAGTCGGAAAAGAAAACATCTTTGGTGGATTAGTTGGAAAGCACAGCCTCCACGAAACGACAACAGATAACGACTTCCGACTAATCGACTTTGCTGCTACTCGTAATACGGTGATAAGTAGCTCTAGGTTCCCCAAGTCAAGGATACAAACAGCAAACTGGAGATCTGGATACAAACAGCAAACTGGTCGAACCGCCAACCAAATTAACCACGCGCTTATAAGCGCAAACTCATCGAACATCTTGGACGTGCAACTTTCCGAGGTGCAAACGTGGACTCTCACCATTTTCTTGTTGTGAAAAAGTTCAGAGCCCAACTGTCCAACGAAAAGAAAACGAAGACCGCCCAAAGTAAGAAATTCAACATTGCATGCCTTAGCACATCTGAGAAAGCCAAAGACTACAGGGAGCAATTCACTGGTAAACTCGCTGCGTCAAAAACCTGTGGAACCAGTATCGTGACATCATTAAGGAGACAGCTGAGACCACCATAGGCTATAAACCACCCAGAAAAAAGAAACCGTGGTAGGAGGATGGATGAATGTGCGTGATTGAAGTAGGAGACGGAAAATGCACGAATGTAAATGCTGCAACGGAAAACGAGAGCAGCAAGAGAGGAGCACCGAGAAAAGAGAAGGAAAGAGAAAAAAGCCCTTCAAAGAAATAAAAGAGCATCCACAGCATATCACAAAACAGCCAAGCAACTGGCATCTGGTTATAGGACTGGCACGCAAGCTCTTCGAAACAGCGAAGCGAACCTAGTCACCGAAGCACGGGGAATTGAAAAAAAAAAAAAAAATATGCAGCAACTGGTTAGTGGGAATTATGTAGAGGGGGTGACAGGAGAACAAAAGGCATGAGACCAGCCAATGAAGATCCTATCGCAGTGCCCAGTACTGAAGAGGTTAAGAAAGCCATCCACAAGCTTAAGAAAAACAAATCCGCCGGCTCGGATGGCCTCCCTGCACCATCAACTAAGCGTGGGAGGAGGAAAGTATGCCTGACGACTGGTCAAATATGGAGCTATTGCCCAATCTACAAAAAAGGCGATCCTATGTCATGCAAGAACTACAGGGGCATATCACTGCTAAATGTTAACACAAGATCCTATCCAACTTACTATTTAGGCGTCTTAAGCCTTTCTGCAATACTATGATCAGCATGTACCAGATGGCTTCAGGCCAGGCAGATCAACGATAGACCAAATCTTCACATTGGGGCAAATCCTGGAAAAGACCAACGAACTTCAAGTCGAGACCCACCATTGACTTCAAAGCCGCATATAGCATAAGTCGACAAGAGCTTTTATTGGCGATGTTGGAACTCGGGATCTCAAGAAAACTGATTTAGCTATGCCCCATGACGTTACAAAATACGCGGTGCAACGTGCAAATGGGTAACAATTCATCCGAGTTATTCCAGACGTGTACAGGGTTCTGACAAGGAGATGCGCTATCATGTAATTTTTCAACCTAGGCCTGGAGCAGATAGTGTGCAAGAGTGGTGTTAACATGGAAGGCACTATCTTCAACAGTTCTTCTAAATTGCTTGGCTATGCGGACGACATCGACATCATCGGCCGCTCCAAGAGAGCTGAACTTGAAGCACTCACAGTTATTGATGAACAGGTGAAACGCGTTGGTCTTGAAGTGAATGAGGACAAAACAAAGTATATGCTATCAACAAACAAACCTCATCTGTCCATCGCCTATGACAAAACGTCACTGTTGGTAGCAGTTATTTCGAGTTAATCAAGGAGTTCACCTACCTCGGAACAAACATAAATTCCACGAACGACACCTTAGCGGATATCCGACAGAGAATTACCCTAGCAAACCGCTGCTACTTCCGTTTGGCCAAACAAATAGGTTCAAAACTCCGTTCTCGAAAGACAAAGTGCACGCTATACAAAACGCTTATGTTACCAGTTCTACTCTACGGCGCCGAGTGCTGGACGATAAGTAAAAAAGGGGAACTGATAATCGGACTTTCGAGAGAAAAATTCTTCGGCGGATAATTGGTCCTATATGCGAAGAGGGCGATTCGAGGAGAAGATTCAATCGTGAATTGTACGAGCTGTACCAACACGTGGATGTAGTCCAAAGATCCAAAACACGTCGACTACACTGGCTCGGCCATATCGAGCGAATGGACAACAACGCTCCATCCAAGAAAATCTTCGAATCCCAGCCCCCAGGTTCGAGACGACCAGGAAGACCGAAACTCCGCTATAAGGACCAGGCGGTCATGGACGCAACGGCGCTTGGTCTCGACGACTGGAGGGAGTGTGCGAGGGGCCGCATCCGCTGGAAGACCGCAATATCTCAGGCAGAGACTCTTCATGGATCGGGATCACCCATATATTAGTAGATAATCGTGAAAGGCAAACTTCTATGTAGGTATTCCCAACATGCTAAGATGCTAAGGGTATCAGCTACCCTGAAGTTTGACAACAGGGGGTTACAAAAACCAAGTCAAAAAAACAATGAAAAGCCTCTAAGGTTCCAACTCGAAAGGGGGAAATTTCAACCAAATTTGCAGGAAATTAAGTTGGAAATAAAGTCAAAACCTAACAAGCACCCCCAATTGGCCGCAGTTTGAAGTGCTCGGAAAATGTTTTGTATGAAAATTTCAAAGCTCAATGGAAGCCGAAAGAAAAAACCATTAAGAGGCGACAAACAGCGAGTTGAAATTCAAAATGAAATGAGCACTCCAACGAAATTACCAAATTACAGATGATAACACTTGCTCTGTGATTTCGCAATTACCTCATTTCAGCTCTAATGAAAGCGTAGTATAAGTCTGAGGGATAAGTTACCTGTATCTAGTATACAACAGTCAGACACGCATCAGACAAACATTCGAAATAGAATTGCGATAAACTCTCTTTTTGCATAGCAGGTTTTATGGTTAATATCTCTCCCCTTTTTCTAAAGTACTTCTTAAGTGCTCACTTTTTACAACACCTTATCCTTCTAATACCATATCATTATGGCAAGTCGTAGTAGGTAGGTACCTTACTGACGATTTACGGTCCTGACAACTTTTCTATTATTCCAAACAGCTTGTTGAAAGTTCTAAGACTAATTCCAGCTGTCAAGTCGAACATAGCCCTAATCCTTCATTATGTTTATCACATTTTCGCCCACAATCGACACACAGGCTTTTATTCTTCATCAAAAGACCCTTGTCTTACAAATTACCTTTTGTACTGGGAGTAGTATACCATTCGCCATGCACATTTTGACGCACAAATTTGCTCCCATCGTGGTGCAGGTCCATAAATCATAACCAACAGTGGGACAGCTTTGCTCCTTCATTCACTAAATGAATAACTGCCTATCGAGGCAATATTCCATTACGACAGACACTTGTTTTCTGCCACTATATACCTCCTCCTCCAAACAACAACTACTCTTGGATAAGACGTCTGTGTTTATGAAGTAGTTTAGATGTACGGTGAGTTGTTAGATTTCCACACCTGGAGTGAGCTGCTACCTATGCAAATTGGTTATGGATTAGGAGCACTATAGAGCTTATGCTGAAAAAGTTACCAAATGCTTTGTGATTGAAATGATGAGTTAGTGAAGTTACACTTTGTCTAGCGCAGAGCCGTATGTGTTACAAAAATGTTTAAATGTTATTTTGAGAAACCAAGTAAGTTGGATCTTAATTCAAGCTTGACCATTCCAATCAAGATACTCACCCACTCTCGCTTAAAGCCAAATCACATTTCTTGTTTTGCCATCAATAGGAAGATGGTTTGCCTTGTAGTTGTTTATGTTGCGGGGAGTATATACAGCAAGGATGATTGGAGATGATTCGCTTATTATTTAAGAGTGAACTGGTGAATAATTGTCTGTTTTCAAAATTGGTTACTTAATGAATGATGGGCGTTTCAATTCAACATCGTTAAACGAATTGGTGAAGTATCATGAGAGTGGGTAATTTAAATCATGCGCTATACTATAATTATTAAGGAAACTATCAAATGTCTTAATTTTTTATTTTGCAATAAAAATAATGAGATGTGCTGAAGTTGAAAGCTTCACGAACTTTAGTTGATGGTCTTACGAACTTTTATTGATGACATAAAGTACGTAAGTATGTTAGGTGGAAGTGGTTGCTATTCGTAAGACTGGCACACTAAGATTATAAGTTGGTTCATTGCAACACCACATAAATCTAGGAAAGCCTTTCCCCAACTCGGTGAACAATTTAAGCTTCTCATGAATCGTAAGAGACTACCTACTATATCTACTTACTTACTTACCTATCCGGCTCCCGATCCATGAAGGGTCTCTGCCTGAGATATTGCGGTCTTCCATCGGTTGTGATCCTCCGCACGCTCCTCCAGTCGTTGAGACCAAGCGCTCTTGCGTTTGTGACCGCCTGGTCCCTGTAGCGTAGGTTAGGTCTTCCTGGTCGTCTCGAACCTGGGGTTCGGATTCGAAGATTTTCTTGGCTGGGGCGTTGTTGTCCATTCGCTCGATGTGGCCGAGCCAGTGCAGTCCACGTGTCTTGGCTCTTTGGACTACATTCAGGTCTTGGTACAGCTCGTACAGTTCGTGATTAAATCATCTCCTCCAATCGCCCTCTTCGCATATAGGACCAACTATCCGCCGAAGAATTTTTCTCTCGAAAGTGCATTGTATCAATTCCCCTTTTTTAGAGTAGATTAGAACAGGTAAAATGAGTGTACAGCGTGCACTTTGTCTTTCGAGAAAGGAGTTTTGAACCCATTTGTTTGGCCAAACCGAAGTAGCAGCGGTTCGCTAGGGTAATTCTTTGTCCTATTTCCACTAAGGTGTCGTTCGTGGAATTGATGTTTGTTCCGAGATAGGTGAACTCCTTGCCTACCTCGAAATTACTGCCACCAACAGTGACGTTTTGTCCTAGGCGATGGACAGATGAGGCTTTGTTTGTTGATAGCATATACTTTGTTTTGTCCTCATTCATTTCAAGACCAACACGTTTCGCCTGTTCATCAATAGCTGTGAATGCTTCAAGTACTGCTCTCTTGGAGCGGCCGATGATGTCAATGTCGTCCGCATTGCCAAGCAGTTGAGAAGACCTGTTGAAGATAGTGCCTTCCATGTTAACACCACTCTTGCGCACTATCTGCTCCAGGACTAGGTTGAAGAAATCACCTGAAAGCGCATCTCCTTGTCTGAACCCTTTACACGTCTGGAATAACTCGGATGAGCTGCTACCCATTTGCACGTTGCACCGCGTATTTTGTAACGTCATGCAGCATAGCTGGATCAGTTCTTTCGGGACCCCGAGTTCCCACATCGCCAATAGAAGCTCTTGGTTGATGCTTTGAAGTTGATGAATAGGTGGTGGGCTTCGACTTGCAATTCGTTGGTCTTTTCCAAGATTTGCCTCAATGTGAAGATTTGATCTATCGTTGATCTGCCAGGCCTGAAGCCACACTGGTACGTGCTGATCATAATGTTGCAGAAATTAGACGCTCACATAGAACGTTTGATAGGATCTTGTTGTAACATTTGGCAGTGATATGCCCCTGTAGTTCTTGCAGGACATAAGATCGCCCTTTTTGTAGATTGGGCATAATGGAGCTATTTTACCAGTCGTTGGGCATACTTTCCTCCTCCCACAATTGGTTGATGAGCTGGTGCATGGACCCTAACAGGACATCTCCTTCATACTTGAAGAGTTCTGCAGGTAGGCCATCCGAGCCAGCGAATTTGTGGTTCTTAAGCTTGTAGATGGCTTTCTTAACCTCTTCAGTACTGGGCGGTGAGACTGGACCTTTATTGACTGGTCTCATGCTTCCTTGTGCCCACCAAGCAGTTGCTGGATATGCTACTTTAACACGTCTACAATTCCCTGTGATTCGGTGACTAGGTTCCCTTCGCTATTTCAAAGAGCTTGCGTGCCAGTCCTATAACCAGATGCCAATTGCTTTTCTGTTTTGTAACCGGCGGGTGCTGGTGGCAGTGCCTGACTCTTCGAGATACTTGAACGGAAAGGCTGCTGATGCTCTTTTCTTTCTGCGTAGGTTTTTTTTCTCTTTCCTTCTCTTTTCACGGTACTCTCTTGCTGCTCTTGTTTTCCGTTGCAGCATTTGCATTCGTGCATTTTCCGTCTCCTGCTTCAATAGATTCATCATCATACCACAGTTCCTTTTTTCTGGGTGGTTGATAGCCTATTTTGGTCTCGGCTGTCTCCTTAATGATGACAACATCCAACCACCACCTATGTTACTATCTATGTTTTATAAATCACTAGGATCGTTTGAAGTAGAAATATCCAAGATGAAGTTTTCCTCTATGAAATAGAGCAAGACAATTGCATAGAAGATGAGGAATCAATTCTACCTCTTCTCCTCGTCTATACAGCTTCTGCAAAAATCGGTAGAAGCTGCGTTGAGTGCTTGCATATAAGACAAATAAAAATAAATAAATAAATTTGGTGGCGCAACAGCTTGTGGAGAACTAGGGCCTAGTGACTTACAACTCACAACCATTACTGTGTGCGTGCTGTTGGCAGGAATGGAGGGGACCTACAGTTTTTTGCCGAGTCCGAACGGCTAAATGAGAAGCACTTTTTCATGATAAGTATACTCTTGGAGGATTTGTCAGTTCCTCGCAAGAGGCAGCACCTCGGATAAAACATTTCTGTTTTTAGGTGGCACGGCTGGGAATCGAACCCACACCTTCGGCATGACAGTCCTACGCACTAACCATCACGCCACGAGGTACTACAAATATAAGACAAATACAGTGTCCTGTCCATTTATAACACCTATAATGGAGCTGATGATTGCACATCAGAGATATCAAACACTTAGATTGCTTTGAGTCCATAATCGGCCAGATTTGTTTTTTTTTGCCAAATAACCCTGAGGCCACACGGGCAAGTACAGGCAAGCAAGTTGGCTACATGCACTGCCTGTCAAATTTGTTATTCGCATTCCACTTGCATTCCACTTGCTCGTCTCCCAACTTGCTTCTCAACTTGCTTCACTACTAAAATAAATAAATTGGGTGGCGCAACAGCTCGTGAAGAACCAGGACCAGGGGTTAGTGGCTTACAACTCTCAACCATTCCAGGAATGGAGGGGACCTACAGTTTCTTGCCGAGTCCGAACGGCTAGATAAGATGCACTTATTCATGGCAAGTATACTCTTGGAGGATTTGTCAGTTCCTCGCAAGAGGCGGTACCTCGGATAAAACATTTCTGTTTTCAAAAATTCCATGCAAGTTGATGAGCAAGTTGCTTGGGTTTGTATGTGTTAGTGACCAAATGTGTTTGTAGTGCTCCTTACTTGCCAGTACTTGCCCGTGTGGCCTCGAGGTAAGGGGTGATGTTGTTCCACTTAAAGGTGGAACTAAAATAGTCTGAGGGGCTCTGAAGCTAATGTCAAAAACCAACGAAAAGTGGCTTTCCATACCGTCAAAAGGGGAACACACCCATAATGTAATTATCATCTATCTCTTTTTGGTATTCCTATTTCACCAAATGTCAGCTGTACCTGCGTAAGAAAAGTTGAACGAAACTTAACGAAACGTTCCACTTCGCAACTATATCCACTTCGTATGCTTTCCGCGTATTCGCTTGTTTTCTTTCGACCACTTGAGTGCCCCTAAGAGCATTATACATAGTTCTAGCTTCCGACTCCGCCACAAACTGTCATTCCTGCAAACAACACGCACACAGGATTTTAAGTCACTAGGTTCTGGTTCTCCACGAGCTGTCGGTCACGCCACCAAATTAATTTATTTATTTGCATTAGACATGCACATGGCTTCTCTTAATCTTCCACGATCCCAATTACACTGCTTTGAGTTATACAGATAAAGCAATTAGAAATCCGTGATGGCTTTGTCCTTAAGGCTTGAACTTGAACGTGGGGGCTGGGATTCCAAGACTCTCTCGTAACATTACTGTCAATAGTCTCGATGTGGTCGATGCGTTTTGAATTTCTGAAGTATCTTTCTCTCTAGCTCTATTCTTCTTACTTCTTCCCTTGCACAGAGGAAGAGGACCAATATCAGTCGAAGAATTTTTCTTCTAAAATAACCCCAGTCCTAATGTCGTTTTTAACGCCTAACATTCGACTTGGGATTGGGACCATCCCGGCCGGCCGTAAGGCAGAACTGACAGTATGAGGTTTTTGCAAGGCCTACCCAGCTACCCTTTTATTTTAAAGCGGGGATCTCTGAACTTTATCTCAATTAATATCTTCTTCATAATTATATTTCAGTATAAATATGTAAGTGCAATGCATTTCAATGTCACTCCCAGATTTTTGATGAGATAGATAAAGGAATAATGAATGACATCTTTTCAATATCATCTATACCGCCATATCCAATAAATTGTTGCAACGTACAAAATTAATCTCAGTAGAATCTCCGTTCTTCGATGTCATTTTTGCTGTCTGGCGTCTTTGACTCATTCAGCCGTAAAAAAATGAAAATATCTCCCCCAAGCGGACATGTGGATATTAATTTCAATATGTAATGATCTGGAAATGCACGACAAAACATTAGATAAATGAATTTGGGTTTAATCGATCCCAGCCTGAGGTACTTTCATACAAAAATAAAAACAGAAAACTTTTAATTAAATTCTTTAATAGTCTCGATTTGTACGTTTTCACTCGATGCATATCTTTTTTATTGAATTTGAGGCATTTGGCGTTATTAATGCCTCATGACCAAAAGAGGTTTCTCTAATATAATTAAATAATACCTATCTAGGATATAAGTTTCCAGCACGTTCCAAGTCCAATGATGGGATGGGATGTATGGAGCATGATGCTGGCAATAAAATAAAAAAAGTATATCTTTTCAATAACTGGATTCAATCTTGACCATGAAGCTGCTGACCAAGATTGGGATTTGTGGTGTTGTATACCTACCTCCAAGAGAAACTCTGATAATTGGCTTAGAGTCTTATCTATGAAGGTAATCATCGGATCGTGTATAGTTTGTCGGTTGCAACTTGCAACTACTGTGCACATCGATAGTGTTGCAATAAATTAAATTAATAGCCCTTAATGGGATGCGTTAGGCTAGGTTGTACCTACCTACGTTGAAAACGAAAGACGACGGACGCTACGTTCATAAATTAATTCAAGTAATACTGCCTTTCGGCACTGATGTTGTTCGATACAAGTCATTTGTATCTTATAGTAATGGCTCAGATTTTGTTGTTTTAAAATTTATGGTGACGCGACACCGACGGTGAATAAAAAAGGAGTAAAGGTGTCAAAAACGTTGTAAGAGGATTTCGGCCGCAGGGTTACATAGAAAATATGTCCCAAACGATGTGTAATTTGTCTTCTTTTTTTTTTGGTATTCAGAGAATTAATGCTTTGGGGTATATTGGGAACATATTACACCAAATTGGGCAATTAGGTAAAATGCCTCGCTGTCTTGTGAACTTAGTAATAAATATGATAACCATAAAAGAATATCGCCAGAAATACACCAACGTTTTTTTAAATACCTGTGCACACTTGGCTACCTTCGTAACCTTAGTCACAAAATTTAGCATTCAATAAAACTTGCTATTTGTGAATCGGACGAATTAATTTATCCAAATAGTTACTTTGATACCTGATTTGATATAAATTACATAAAATTATGGGTAAATATCAAAACAATATAAGGGCACCTTCCTAATATTGGCACCCCGGACATTTTTTTTAATGTGAATTCCTTAGTCTGAATAGTAAAAATAAATTGCTTTCTATTTATGCAACTTGATAATACATATCTAATATTTTAGCTTCTTGTTTCCTGAATCAAGTTTATTTCCCAATCAATACTATAAAGTATGAACACCAGCTCTGAAGTGGTACTTTAACCTAAAGTCTTTTTTTTTTCTTTTTTTTAAATTTGGGATATGGTGCCAGATACCACCAATAGGCAAACCAGTTGCTATTGAGTATAGGTTTCACCTACCTGAGGAATTAAGCGATTGTTATCTTTATAAGTGAACAGAAACAAGTATATTCCTTTTCTGAATAAAAAGAAAAACACTGTTTGGATATTAGAATTTCCAGAAAATCTTGTAATTTTTTTAAAAACAAAAAGCAGACATTTTCCATCATGTGCCTGCAGCCAAGGTTGACACGAATAAGAAGCAATAATGTAATTATTTATTAGATAATATGATTGATTGGCAAAATTATAATACTATCAGGTGTTGTTATACAATGTTAATATGAAAGTCCAAGGCATTTAAAATATTATCTTAAATCAGTGACGAGATTTGCACTCAATCACTAAAGAGCTGCAGGTTACCTAAATTATGTGGTATAGAAGAGTATTGCATATTATTTTAAGGTTTAAATACAAAAACCACATGCTTAATGACACATGTATGGACTTAAAGTAATTTCTGCACATCGATCGTGGCAAAGATACATGTTTGCATTTTTGCAAAACGAATTTACGTACATAGTTAAAAAAAAAATTGACCACATCGTTTTCAAAATTTGTAACTGGGTTTTCAAAAAAAATTAATCACCCCTATTGCGATTGTCAATTTTAAATTGAACATTGACTTTTATCAACAATTTTTTATAATCCGTATTGTGACTGTCAATCTTTTCAATATTTTTGGGAAACCTTTTGTGAAGTGGGACCAGTTTGGTGCAATTTTAAACGGCGCATTGTGGCGCCTTTTTGCAAAAGTGCTTGCAAGATTCAGTTTTCGTATGTGCTTAAAATCCAAAAGGAATTTTCGCGGTGAAATGGGACTCAATGTGTATAAACCAAAACAATGATTTGGAAACACTAACGATGTAATTACATCGAGAAGATTTTTTGCAGAACCAGATGTAACAGCTTGTATAACTGGAGTTAATATAGAGGTAATAAGAAGGCTTCATGTAAAACTTAACGTTCTATACTGCAGAGAAAATGTTGACGGTTCGAAGTTTGGAGTTTATGCAATGTAAATGTAAACAACAAATTTGCTGAAAGAATTATATCCCGAAAAGCTACTTACACCTACTCTTCATAAAATGTTGGCTCATGGCCAAAGTATTATCGAGTATCAGTCATTACCAATCGGAGAACTGTCAGAAGGAGCTCAGGAATCCAAAAATAAGGACTACAAAAAATATATGTACCTAGGTACCAAATACCTGCAAGGATGTGGCAGAATGAAGACCTGTTTAACATGCTTGCAGCCTCATCGGACCCTCTTATTTCTTCGCTAAGGCATGTTAGAACTGAAAAAGACCTTAAAGCACGATAATTTCCAGAAATGATTTGTTTATTAGAAATTACCTCGGACTTTGACGAAGGTTTCCAAGAAATCTAGTTTTTTGTTTTTATTTATTTTTACTTATTAATTTATTTATTCTCCACTGTTAACCTTGAAATATATTATTGAAATAATTTGTTATATTGATGTGCCACTAAATACAAAAAAAATTTTTTTGCAATACAAACAAAAATTTAAATGATTTCTGGAATACCTTGTAAAGCATTTTCTTAAATTTTATTATTTTATAGCACTTAACATACTTTCTCTATAGTCTATACCTTGACTTAAAATATACCACTGAAGTAGTCAGCCTTAATTTGAGACTCGAATGAATAGCTTTATGCCAATTTATGTCTGTCCAAAATTGATTAAAAAAAGAAATATGCAAACTTCAAAGTCTCTCTTAATACACACCTGGTCACACTTTTTAATTGTCAACAAAACAAACAATCCCTTGCTGGTATTTTTTTTATTAAAAGTAAAAGTTTAAATTTTGAAGATAATGGCAATTGTTTTATTTATGGGAAGTGAAGACGGTGGCGAAGAGCAGATATGTAGAAGAAGGATAATGGATGCATCAGATCCATTCGAGATTGAAAGTTCTAAGTAAGTAGGCTTATACGTATAACCCGATTCCTTCCCAGCGCCTAACCCATCCATGTGTATATCTTTTTCCTTAAAGATTTATTAGAAATTTTCGACTTAATCAAAGTGCCTTTAAGTATGTTTTGGACGAGCTATCCACCCATGTTCAAAGACGCACATCTTTGTCTATACCTCCGATTATAATGCTAGTGACAACGTTACGATTTCTTGCAGAAGGTGGATACCAATTTGGAGTAGGCAAGGATAGAAATATCAAACTTTCTCAATCATCCGTGTCAAAATGTATACAAAAAGTGGTATCTGCTTTAGAAGGAAAAATGGATAAAATTTAAAGCCACTGAAGGAGAAAAGGAAGCAAGTAGGGAACATTTTTACCAAAAGTTCAGATTTCCTGGAGTGATCGGTTGCGTTGATGGTACGCAGGTTGCTATTAAGCCCCCTCCACCAGAAATAAGACATTTATTTTATAATAGAAAGGGCTATAGCTTATATTAATGAGAGAACAATCGGCTTACTAAAGAACAGATTCAGGTGCTGTCTTAAGGCTAGACAGATGCATTATCCAGCAGAAAAGGCTGCACAAATAATAAACGTTTGCGCAGCCTTGCACAACATTTGCATTCACTTTAAAGTTGCAAATAATGCAGAAAATTTGTATATAGTTGAAGATCTCACAGAAAACGAACTTAGTGACGTGGATGTTGAAGCCGAAAGTGTTTACATCCAAGAAGCTCGAAATGCATCTAGTCTAGCTATAACCTGGTCAAGTTGCACTTCTAGGATTATTTTCTTCAAGTTCAACTTTCCACGGCGAGATTATGCCGACGATTTTCTTCATAATTCTTTTTTTGTATTTTATCGGCCTTCTGTAAATACCTAGTCATTCGGTGAAGTTCGTCCTTAATATGCAAATTAAAACTTCCTGGGCTTCGTTTTGCTTTTGAAGAATTTGAGCTGGAGTGTCTTTTTTTGCTCTATTGCGACAAGGTTCAGGCAAATCTTCTTGGCCTTCAATTATTGCATGTGGTTCCAAATTCTCTTCAGGGCATGAATTCACAGACACGTCTTTAGATGTTGTTGCCGTCTCAGTTTCCTCTACCGGAGTTATGCCAAATACCCTGGAACTTATGCCATGAACTGGCTAAGACAAGTTATTCTAACGAGAGCTTCCTCGAATTCGGTAAGGGTAGCTAAATTGTTATCATTGAAGCCCGACTGCTTCCGCTTGACTTCATAGTCCACCAGTTTCTTCTTCGTTTAAGATTTGAAATCAGCCCAAACCTTGAACCGAAACGTTTGTTATTACATACATGAGTTTTTTTTTAAACATAGATACACCTTTTTCCAAGTAGCACCGTCTTTAGCAGGAGGTTCGTAGCTATTCAGTTTCTCCGCAGCATCTCTCCAAAATCGGTCAGTATCAACCGGGTTTGTTGAAAATACTTTTGCGATCTCTGGATTTTCTTCCATCAATTTTATAAAAAACATCTTTTTGTTCCCGGTTGGTCCAATTGGACTGCGACTTTTAATTAAAACGCCACCAAATAATTCTTAAAAGTAATTTTTTTTCAACAAAAATATATTAATGTGCATGTTTTTGTTTCTATTCTTCACAAAAATTTCAACGTCAAGTAAATGGCATTTGATTCGAATGATTTTTTTTTTTTTTTTTTTTTTTTTTTTTTTTTTTTTTTTGACCGTGGGTAGGCGCAAAACCTGCATCAGGCTCTATGAGGACCGGAAAACGCGTGCTCATAGAAGTGTGAGATTCTTACTACACTAAAACCACCTCCACTTCCCGATTGCAACTAAGTTGAAACTTATCTAGCAATTTATTTTTAACGAAGTTAAGTAACGTGTTGCAGGTAACTTTCCGGTGAAAGTTTCTGCTTATTCCGCGATTTTAAAGCGGTTTTGTGTTCACCGCACCAAGTCGGAAGGTTTTGTTCTTTGCAGACGGCGTACTAAATTCGACTCGTCAAGAATGTCAATAATCGTTGGATTAGCGTGATCTAATAGCCGATTTCTATGTTTTCGCGCGAAACTCTTAATTTCATCTCGAACCGTAGGAATCCCGAGATCCCTGTGAAGATCTTCGTTTCTTATATACCATGGTGCATTTACAAATGACCTAAGCAATTTATTTTCAAACGTTTGTAATTTATTTAAATTTGTATCGCAGGTACAACCCCAGAGTTGTATACCGTAAGTCCAGACAGGTTTAAGTACCTGGCTGTATAAAATCAACTTATTATCAATACTAAGCTTGGAATATTTACCGAGTAGCCAGTTCATATCTCTTAATTTACTTTTTAATTCTTCGCATTTCTTTTTTACGTGCGGCTTCCATTTTAATTTCGCGTCTAGAGTCATTCCCAGATATTTTGCTTCATTCGCAAATGGTACACGACCGGTATTAAGAAAGACGGGCAATCTATTTATTTTTTTATACGTAAAGTCCACGTGGACTGACTTTTGTTCATTGAGCGCTATTCGCCATGTTTTTGTCCACTCATTAACATTATTAAGAGCATTTTGTAATTTAATCGTAGCTTCGTTAATCGTTTTGCCTACTGCTAGTATTGCAGTATCATCAGCAAACGTTGCTACGAAAGTGTCTTCTGTTTGAGGTATATCACGTGTAAATAGAAGGTACAGAACTGGACCTAAAACACTACCTTGTGGTACCCCAGCCACTATTTCTTTGAAATTAGAATATTCATTTCCGTGTCTTACACGAAAAAGTCTGTTTTCTAGATATTCGTTAAGAATTTTATAAAGTCCTTCAGGCAGAACTTGTCGTAATTTGAATTTGAGGCCTTCGTGCCACACCTTGTCAAACGCTTGCGACACATCCAAAAAGACCGTCGAACAGATTTTCTTTTCTTCAAGAGCTCTCTCAATTACGTCAGTTATTCTATGCACTTGATCAATTGTTGAACGCTTGCTTCTAAATCCGAACTGATGTTCAGGTATTAATCGTTTCTCTTCTATTATAGGCTGCAGGCGCAGGAGTAGTATTCTTTCAAAAACTTTCGATATTATTGGAAGAAGCGAAATCGGTCTGTAAGAATTCTTTTCGTGAGATGGTTTACCAGGTTTCAAAACCATTATGACTTCCGCAACTTTCCATTGGCTTGGAACATATTCTAGCCTTAGAGCGGCATTTATTATATAAAGGAGGTTAATTAATCCTTTATTAGGAAGCATTTTTAATATTTCCGCTGTTATTAAGTCATACCCCGGAGCTTTATTAGACTTAAGCTTCTTTATTTCTCTGTTCAATTCAGCAAGCGTAGCATTTCTGGTTCTGTAATTTTCACTTGAGCTAAAACTCATATTAATATTTTCATTGAGTGCTTGCCCATCGGAAGGTTTAAATGTTTCTTCCAGGTAATCGGCGAATACTGCCGCTTTCTCTTTGTCACTTTTAGCCCATTCGTTTTGGCTTTTCTTAATCGGGGGTACTGGAAGCTTTGGTTTTTTCGTTGTTTTTATAGCTTTCCAAAGTGAGTAGTTGGATTCTTTCCCAGCTGACAAGCTTTCAAGGTAATTTTCAACTTCACGGTTTTTGAAATCTGATATCGCTGTTTTTAGCACATTACACAAGCGATTTAAATGAGCTTTGTGTTGAGGAGCACGGGTTCGCTGCCATTTCTTACGTGCTTTTCGTTTATCTTTTATTAAGTCTTTTATTTCCTGCGGATATTTTATATCTTTATAGCACGGGGTAACCCTTTGATAAGGTGTGTTATTCCACGCTGCCTTTTGTATTATATCAACAAAGGCATCTACTGCATCTTCAAGCTCAAGAGGCGTTTGTAATGATACCCTCAATTCAACGTTGTCCTCGATATCTTTCTTAAATCCTTCCCAGTTGGTTTTACCGTTTGTTAACCTGGGTGGTTTTTCAATTTTGACAAGGCTTTCGCTCATAGTGAGTATGACTGCAGAATGATCAGAGAAGAGATCATGGCCTTCTGAGATTTCAATACGGTTAGAGGGTATTCCTTTTACCATAAACAAATCGATTAAGTCAGGTATTTTTGACGGATCAGTTGGCCAGTAAGTTGGCTTTCCGGTCGAATGAAAATCGCAATTATTTTCCATTCCTGCCTCATATAGCATTCGACCCTTTTGAGATATGCATCTTGAAGCCCAAAAGGTGTGCTTTGCATTAAAATCGCCACCAACAATTAAGTTTGGGCTTAGCGATTTTATCAATGTCGTAAATTCACTCTTATCTATTTTGCAACGTGGAGGGCAATATATCGAAGAGATATTGAGAAGAATGTTTTTAGTTCTAACCTGAACACTACTCAATTGCATCGATTCTACCTCTATTTTCAGGCCTATCGAGTGTTCAATGCACTCTTTTATATATAACGATGATCCACCCCTTGCTTTATTTGAAGGATGAACAGCGTGGTAGTCAAGAAACCCGTGGATTTTAAGATTTGATTCATTTTTGGCATGCGTTTCTGATATCAAACATATGTCGATATCATTTTCCTGCATATACGTCTCTAATTCTCCAAGTTTTTGCCATAATCCGTTGGCATTCCACGTAAGAATTTTAAACTTTTCCATCATAAATTTTTTGAGAGAGATTTGGGTCGAAAACTATTTTCGAGCTTACTTAACCTATCAAAGATAAGTTTATTTGTGTCACATTGTTCCTCAAGTTTTGACAGAATTATTGAAAATACTTTTGAAACCGGGTCTGTTTCAGTGTCGTTGTTTGCGGGTATATTTTTGGCCGCTATTTGGGCATATGTTTCTGCATTTCCTTGCTTTGATATATTCTCCGAAGGTATTGACACTGTTTTCTTTTCCTTACGGATACTAGGTTTTGGAGCTTTACTAGATTTGGAAGTCTTGGGAATTACGGTTTCTATTTGCCTTTGTGGGTTTCTTTGTGTTTTGGCAGATTTCGATCGCCGCTTTTGTAATTCTTTAGCTACTTCGCAGCCTCTATAGTTTGCCGGGTGATTTCCATTACAATTAATGCACGTCGGTGGACTTTCACTTTTTCCGATGCAGTCAACGGTTAAATGCTTTCCGGCGCATTTTACACACCTTGGCTCTTTTTTGCAATAAGTTTGGGTGTGATTGAATTCTTGACAGCGTTTACACTGAGGGACTAACCTTGTGCTCTTTCTTAGAGGTTCGATCTTAACTACGATGTTTAGAATTGTTTTGATTTTATAAATTTCATCTAGTTTTTCAGTCTTATCGAACGAAAGTATAAATAGTGGAAGACCACGCTGTACCACTTTTGTTTCACCCTCTTTTGTCTGTTTCTCTCTTTTGACGATGTTAATTGCATCTAAGATTTTGAATTTGCGCTCTTTTAGATCACTAATGATATCGTCTTTTGAACATGATGCGTGTAAGCCTCTCGCCACAACACGTAAGGGTCTTTCCGACTTATTTTCATAGGTATACCACTCTACTTTTTCTTCGTTTAGTTTTCGCGACAGAAGGCGATAACTTTCGGGGTCTTTCACACATACTTTCCATTTGTTGTTATTGAGCGAAATAACTTTAAAAGCCGATGGTAGTAATGCCTTTAATATGGTTTGCAACTTGTTATACTCCTCAATACCGATAACATTTATCGGTGGCGGGGGCCGTTCCTTAACAGGTTTTTCTTTTACTGTCGCATGTTTTGGTGAAACTATTATTTCAAAAGACGAGGCTGCCTCAGGTGAAGAGCCAGCTTTACGCTTTTTACTTAATCTTTTCTTTGAGGACTTTTCCGTTTCACGTGCTAGCTCTTCTTCGTCTGTTTCATATCTAGAATTATTGACTTCTGGCAAGCTAGCTTTGGAGTTTATTTGAGAATTTTTGCCTTTCAACATCTCATTTTCTTTTCGAAGAAGATCGACTTCTTTCTTTAGCTCTTGATAAAGTTCCATTACTTCATCAAGTCTTCGTCGAAGTTCGTTATTATCTTTTTCAAGATTTTCTGTTTTATCTGAGTCTTTTTTGGCGCGCGCTGGCGTGACGGGTGGACTCTTTTGCCCGAATTTGGATGGTTTTATACTCGATTTAGATGGTGGTGATCGAGATACCCTTGCACTTTTAAGGAAGGGATTTATTAAATGCAATAATTGGCTCTCCCCAGAATCCATAGAGCCGACCTCCGAAGAGGGTGGATTTTCCAGTGAACCTGGACTGCCACCTGGGGTACTATATCTTATTGTTTTGCTCATTGCATAGTTATGTATACATCAATCTCAGTATACGGAGTTTGGATTTTAGTCGCCTCTTACGACAGGCATGCCTACCTCGGGTATATTCTTGCCCCTTACCCGCAGGGGTAATTCGAATGATTAGAAAGTCAAAGTTTGCTTCGCTTTTAAAACACATGCAGAGGTATTTAAACAATGTATTATTTGTTTACTTTTATGCACCACTGTGACTTTGTTTGACTTTAAGACCCTGATTTTACTTCATTTATTTACTGTTGACATTTTTTGAGGTAAAATATTAAGTCCATACCCTGTTGGGAGAAAGTCGTATTTCAGCAGAAGATTCTGAAACACCCTGTAAATATTTGTTCTTAAAATTTGCAAACTTTATAGCCTTGGACATTTCGTTCAAGTAGAAAACAAAAGTTATCCCGATATCCTTATTCGTTTAAGAGCTATGATTTACGCAACCAAAAAAGTCAATTGGCACCACTGTGCTCCTCCTACAAGAGAGTGGAACAAATGGCAACGAGTAATAATTACTTAAATGAACATCTTTAAATTTTGTTTAACATTTGTCCAATTGAAGGTCTGGATTGATGCGCGCATAATCTCAGAGTTCTTGCAAGCCTAATTATGTTTGGAACGGATGTGTACCTTTTCGCTGGTCTAAATTTACCTTCTATATCATTCAAAATGTATAAAAATGGCAGTTTTGATAGTCGAACATTTTTGACAAAAACTGGAATGAACAGATGTTTTTAGAATTTATTGTGTTTGTATACATAAAATAATTCTGTACTTACATACATGATTTCTTCTAATTCTAAGGGATTCGAAGCATCTATGTACATATTAGCTGTCTTCGTCTTGTAAAAATGTCTAAAAATCTTGATTGGTCATCGTTGTCATCGGCGTCGTCAAACCAGAACTCCACCGATTCCATTTTTGTATTTATTTGCTCAGTTTTCAATTAATTAATTTTTTTGTCAGATTTATTCTTTATCTTTTCTGAATTTTATTTGATAATATCTGTTTGAAATTAGATGTCAGAAATTGGACCCACTAGGCAAGTTCAGGAAAATGAGATCTCAGCAATCTCAGTCTCTTGAACAGGATTCCTCAGAAATTTTGCTGTCAAATTACTGAGGAAAGAAAATATTGGATTCGCTTGCTCAGTTTTTGACACTGAGCCCTCTGGGATCTCGTTTTCCTGAATTTGCATATTCACATCTATCAATTTCATCAACAATTCAAAATGCCCTATCAATTGAGTAACGCAATACCGAATTTTAAATTGATTGATAGATTTTTCAATTTTCAATCAGTTGAAAATTGACTATCGCAATAAGGGTGAATATTTTTTTCTTAACACAAAAATAATTATTTTTAGAAAATTTCAGTACCTAAACTAAAGGCAAGTTTGTTCACAGCTAATAATCTTTAATCAATGATTATATTGTGACTGGTATAGTCTGGTCAAATGGTGTTCAAAAGGGACTTGAAGTGGAAAGTTCTGGTGTAATTATTTTTAGTAGTCCCCTTTATGTTTTTGGGGTCGCTGAACACGAATCTGGAGTTGTCCAACAAAATTTTTCTCGGCAAATATCAGAATTCGTCAAAAAACGTCGAAAATTTCGACATTTTTTGTCTTTTTTCCTTATTGCTCAAAAATTATTTTTCTTTTGCAAAAAGCGCTTATGCAAAAACGAAGACAATAAGATTACCTACAATCTACGCTTATATCATTTTTCTGTACGACTTATGGTTTCTGCGGAAACAGTCGTTGAAAAACAGCCAAAATCCGTCATTTTAAAAAAATTGCATAAACGATTTTTTTTTCGTATTGTTTTCTTCATTACATGAAAAGAAGCCATGAGTTATTATGTTATTTGCATTTTCTAATTGTAGTTGTCTAAAAGTATTATATTGCAGTGGTTAAGTGTCTAAGTTTCAGTGTTCCAAACAGTCAAAATGTCCATTCAAAAGTGTTTTATTTGTGACAAAGATTGGAGTATGGTGCAGTGAAAGTGGTGAATGAAAAAGCAATTGAAACGCTCCTTCCAGCCAGCAAGAAGAAAAAAAACGGAAAGGGAGCTTCTTTGCCAGGTGAGAAATCAGTGAAAGTGCATACAACCTGCCAAAAAAGCTATAGGTATAAATGGTAAATGGTAGGTAGAAATGGTGACAAGAGCGTAACACTCGCTCTTTGCCTAATTAGCACTGGATTGCGCCGTTATGATACCATAACTCGTTTGACCTGGGTATGAAAGCAGTCTAAAGTGAGGACTTGCGGGTTTATTCTCTGAGGGGCTTATTCCTCAGGTGTCCCGTTCCCTGGGTTGGATGTGAGATTTCCTCCAGTGCGGGTTGGAGATCATCTTTCCCAAGAAACCAGAAAAGCGTTCCTTGCTTTGAAATAGGACGGCTGTGAAGTATAGTTGAGGTACCTTGTGAGTCAGTACAAAAGACAGGAGTTGGGTCATAGGACACTCACTCGATTGGATCGCATCTCGCTTGGCTTGCTACATTATGCTGAGCTCGGTAGGTTGTAAAATAGCAACGAAGCGCGATCGATCCGACCGTGTGATCATCACTGCCATTGAGCATCATGAAGCCCCGCAGAAACCCGCGGTTCCTATTACTCACGGTCTTTGGATCTGGGGGGGAACATGATGCAGAACGCAACTGATTTTCGTCTCAGATCCATTTCGTGGCGTTTAGAAAAGAGATCAAGTCTTTGATCTTAATTTCGGAAAGTTCGTTTAGGTCCTCAAAAAAAGCCATTCCAAACGATTGTGCCTCTCATTCTGGCTAGAGCTGAACATTTACAGAGAAAATGAAGGACTATTTCCTTTTCTTGCTGGTCTCCACAGCTGTGACAGTGAGTATTATAAGGAATACCCAGCCTCGCCGCATGTTCTCCAATTGACCAGTGTCCAGTGCAGGTTGCTACGACCCTGGCTATGTCCCGCTTGGGTCTACACATGAGATCAATTGTTCGGGATTTATTAAAGGCGGGCCAGATCGTTCTGGATATTTTGCAGTTGGTTAAACTGCTCCACCTAAGATTGGATTCCCTAAGGAAAATTGACAATATTGCCTTTCACAACTCCAAGGGGAATGTTGACTCTTTCCGCAAGTGAGATGTGAAGGGCTGATCCTTACCTGGCTAGTTCATCTGCCCGTTCATTTCCCTCAATGCCACTGTGACCAGGAACCCAGATAAGAGTGACCTTGAGGTTAATATTTAGACTTGCGAGCTCATCAGTAGCCGAATCAATCGCTTTCACAGCCGCCTGACTGTCTGTAAGGATGGCTGTATTACTATTTTGGTTTGGTATCTTGCATGCCTCCCTAATTGCCAGTATTTCATGCTGAAATTTTCAGCATGAAATACACCAGCAAAATTCGGTAGCCGAAATGATTTAGAGATGTTGAAAGACTCCTGAGCCAACACCGCACTCCATCTTTGAGCCATCAGTATAGATAGTTGTGTCTAAGTCTCTCATCACGGCGTCATCATCCCAGTCCCCTCTGGATTGGAATAAGACTTTAAAATCTTTACTGAGGCTCATTGTAGGATCACGGTAGTCAGTGGGAGTCGAAAATATATAAGTGGGAATCAAATTTGTGATATTGCTGTGACCATAAGGTTTAGCAACCCAAGAATTTGATAATTTAAACCTCAAGGCACTGCAAGATACTAAATATTTTATGTTTAGATCAAGTGGTAGGAGGTGCAGAAAAACGCTTAAGGCATCCGTTGGGCAAGACCTGTGGTACCAAAACTAGCTGTTCTTTGAACCTTTTTGAGTTTGACGATGTTATATGCCGTGTTAAGTGCGGGCCACCAGACAATCGAACCATATGTTAGAATCGGCCGTACCACTTCAGTACACGTCCATAAGATCATCTTCACTGCACCATACTCCAATCTTTGCTTCAAATAAAACACTTTTGAATGGACATTTTGACTGTTTGGAACACTGAAACTTAGACACTTAACCACTGCAATATAATACTTTTAGACAACTACAATTAGAAAATGCAAATAACATAATAACTCATGGCCTACTTTTCATGTAATAAAGAAAACAATATGAAAAAAAAAATCGTTTATGCAATTTTTTAAAAATGACGGATTTTGGGCTGTTTTTCAACGACTGTTTCCGCAGAAACTATAATTCGTACAGAAAAATGATATAAGCGTAGATTGTAGGTAATCTTATTGTCTTCGTTTTTGCATAAGCGCTTTTTGCAAAAGAAAAATAATTTTTGAGCAATAAGGAAAAAAGACAAAAAATGTCGAAATTTTCGACGTTTTTTGACGAATTCTCATATTTGCCGAGAAAAATTTTGTTGGACAACTCCAGATTCGTGTTCAGCTACCCCAAAAACATAAAGGGGACCACTAAAAATAATTACACCAGAACTTTCCACTTCAAACCACCATTTGACCTGACTAGTAAATCCACGAATGTGCTTGTTACTCACAATTTTAATGAATTAATCCATAGTTTGAGATTTGAGTGTTTAATCACTAATCAACCAATACTGGTTGACAAGCTCCATTTAGCCAGAGTCTGTAAAAACTTATTACAGATTTAACCCAATGTGAACAAACTGGCTCTAAAGGTCATAGGAAAACTTTAAACGTTAATTTTATTAAAAAAAGCCATTCCACAAAAACACAGATGATAATAATTCTCTTATTGTTGGTGTTTTTCTTCTTCTTCTATATTCCCTTACTTTAAAACAAATTTTTTCCTAGAATACATATACCCACTAAAGAATCATATCCAAAAATATCATTCACACATTAATTAAGAGACACCATGTATAATTCTCAAGAATGAAAAAAAAAAAATAAGTACACAAATGAACGATATTCAAAAACTTGTTCCTACTATTCAAGTTTATACATATAGGCCAGGAAAAATAGGTTCCGAGGTTGAAAAAATTAATTCATGAAATATTAAAATTGGAATCGACGTAGAATTGCAACCTCTATAACATATCCAAAGTCCCCCAAAATCCCCGCATTGGCTTTTTGTGTAGATGCATTTGAAGAGGTGCAGACGGGGAGAATTTGGAGGTCTATCAAACTTAAATATTTGTTTGGGTAAGACCTGATCATATGATACATGCTTTAAGGGTAGTTTTTAACGCCGAATCTAATGAGACCAAATTCAAAATGATACAACCACCCAAAAAGAAGTTATAGTCCTTTTTATGTAATGATGACTTTTTTTTCAGGTACAACAGGTAAAATATTACCGAAACCCCTTTGAAAATAACGGTATGTTAATGAAACTTGGAATGAATATTTCATTTGTCTTAGGAACTAAGAATCAAGAGAGTCCTTAAAAATATTCATTGTGAAAGGGTGTTTTTTTTTAAGGGGGAGGGGCAACAAAGAATGTTAACCATAACACCCACGTAAAAACTCTTACACTCATGAAATTCGCCAAAAATATATAATTTGTCATGGCAACCAAGAATCAAAATAGTCCTCATAAATATATTTGTTCTGGGGTTTTTTTATTAAAGAGAGGGAAAATCAGGGAAGAAGTTGGAAGATTTGAGCCAAAATTCCGATTTGGTGTAATTGAGGTATATACAAAAAGTATGGTATATGATTTAAGGGTATTTTTTAACGCTGAATCTAATAAAAGCAAAACTAAAATGATACAAGCACCCTTAACAAAGTTATGGGCCTTTTCAAGCAAAAATTTATTTTTGAAATCGTATTTTCCGTAGAACAAGTCAAAAGTTAACAGTCACCAAAAACACTCTTAGAACAAAGATATTTGTATGGACTATTTTGATTCTTGGTTGCCATGAAGAGTTTAATATTTTTGGCGAGTTTCATGAGTGTAAGAATTTTTACGTGGGTGTTATGGTTAACATTCTTTGTTGCCCCTCCCCCTTAAAAAAAACACCCTTTCACCATGAATATTTTTAAGGACTCTCTTGATTCTTAGTTCCTAAGACAAATGAAATATTCATTCCAAGTTTCATTTACATACCGTTATTTTCAAAGGGGTTTCGGTAATATTTTACCTGTTGTACCTGAAAAAAAAGTCATCATTACATAAAAAGGACTATAACTTCTTTTTGGGTGGTTGTATCATTTTGAATTTGGTCTCATTAGATTCGGCGTTAAAAACTACCCTTAAAGCATATATCATATGATCAGGTTTTACCCAAACAAATATTTAAGTTTGATAGACCTCCAAATTCTCCCCGTCTGCACCTCTTCAAATGCATCTACACAAAAAGCCAATGCGGGGATTTTGGGGGACTTTGGATATGTTATAGAGGTTGCAATTCTGCGTCGATTCCAATTTTAATATTTCATGAATTAATTTTTTCAAGGTTCCCCATACGATTTGTGCTATTTTTCCTGGTCTAATATTGTACCAACATAATTCTCATAAGATGATTTTTAAATAAAATAAAAAAATTAAGCCTATAGCCTTTCAGAATATGTACTTATCTTTTTTATAATAGATAGGAGTAGGTAAAGGTATAATTTTAAATAAATTGTAAACTTATTGAACATTCTTACAGCAGAACACGTTCTTAAAGTAAACACAAAGGTACTTTTGTTTACTTTTTGCAGACTAATAGTATAAAATTAGCAAAATAAGAAACAGAAACGTTGCCAACAAGAGGAGAGAAACTATCATCGGGTTATTATCTTCATGGACGAAAATATGCATTGCCAATCAGTAAAATAGCTACGCTGACAAGAACTACCCGTCAATCATGGTAACAAGCCAAGTTTTTCACAAAATAATGACTACCTACAGACCAATCACCGATACGTTTTCGCGATTTTGCAAATAATTTTCTTAGCAAGTGCAGTGGAACTATTTACCAGAAGGCACTAAACCCGTGTATCCACTATCACAAGGGCTAATCAAATCAATAATGGAATACAAATATAAACTGACATTTTAAAAACTTAAACAAAAATTTTAAAAATATTCACCTTTACCACAGTGTATAAATTTCTATTCATGGTAGAATGTGGTAGAATCGTCTTGGATAACTTGGATAAACCAAGAAGCAGGTACACGAACCATATTAAACTATGTTATTGCACTAGGTGGCGCACATAACTTCCGTTGGTGAATTTTGTTCGTTTGAATTGATAAGAACGGTCTTTCCAAAGTAAACGCCACTGGATTTAATGGCTTGTGAAGTAATTTTTGTGTTGATAAAAAACAAAACCTTCTATTAGATTACAGATTTTATATTTAGGGTTATGTGTTTGAAAAAAAAAAAAATAAAATTGGACAGAGTTCTAAGTTGTTACATTTAAGAGAGAGACTTCTCCGTAACAATGTTATATTATAGACCTATATACATACGGTGACCATATTTTAGAAAGCTGAATAATGAACAAAAGAATAAAGAAACAAAATTCAATCTTCAATCATTAATTCTATTTAATAATATCCTCTGAGGAAAAATGGCTCAACTTAAAAAAGAATAAACATATTATAAGGCTCTAAACAATTCAGTCTTTGCTTTAAGCTTAGTTCGCTGCTGATGCGAAACGAAAAATCCCATAAAAAAAATGACAACGAAATCACAACTGTAAATTTAGTTCTACTTTTCGTTCTGCAGTACGCTGTTCGATGAGCGAAGTTGATAGTTGTAGAGCAGATTATTTGGGGAAGTCTACACTCTTTTTTCAGACGCAGACCATAATTGTGTGCGAAAAAATGAAATTAGTGTTTTTTCGTGTTTATTTTTGTTTTTTTTTTTCATTACAGCATGGCTGCTTGTAATTTTTTTTGCATTTGCATGTTTTAATTTTCTGAATTTGTGCAGCTGTCAATGAATATTTTTCCGCTTCGTTTTAGCAAGCATTTCGTTGTCTTGTTGGAGACTTACTAAAAATTTCGTTTCGCATCAGCATCGTATTAGGCTTTACATACAAACTTAAAAAGACTAGTACGCTGCTAATGCGAAACGAAATTTTTAGTTGGTCTCCAACAAGACATGAAACAGCAAAAATAAACACGAAAAAACACAAAGTTTATTTTTTCGCACGCAATAAATGGTTTGATTAATTAATTGTGTGCGAAAAAAGAGTGTAGACTTCTCCAAATAATCTGCTTCAATCATCAATTTATTTTGCTCATTGAACAGCGTATTTCAGAACGAAAAGTAGAACTAAATTTTTAGTTTATGATTTCGTTGTGTCAATTTTGTATGGGATTTTTCGTTTCGCATCAGCAGCGTACCTACTAGGCCTTAGAAATAAAAAAATTACAAACTTAGGTCAAGAATTTATACTGGTTTTTCAATTCTTTATTAAATACACACTTCCTCCTGAGTAAGCTAAAATAATTTTTAATATGGAATTGCTTTTTAATAAATATTTTCAAATAAAACTTACAAAACTCAATTCTTCAGCGCAGACGCAGACGGCTGATGTGTTCATGAAATGAATAGTTTTTGACGGTGTCTATAGTCTATTTACTGAAAGGCATATTTACGATATTACATGCATAATAAAGAGATAGGAAGTCTACCCTTCTCTTTTAAACGCATTTAAAATCGTAAATATGCCCTTCAGTAAAAAGACAATGTAGACACCGTCTTTGACTTGAACATGACAGACGATGCCAAAAGCGATAGTTCCCTAACTAAGGACACGTTAGCACCATCAGTTTCTTTCTTTTCTTTCTTTCATTGTGTGCGTTATTGTTTTTGAACAAAATTAAAGAAATACAGAACAAATAATGAACAACTAATAAAACACAGAACATTTATATGTTTTCGTGTACAAAATAATTAATAATGAACAACATCTTCAAATACAGAACAGTTCATTATTATAATGAACGGATGGTCACCGTATATATACATGATATTAAAATCCTTAAAAAAAATTCAGGATGACCCTGTTTCAAAGCTAACTTTGTATTGAGAACAATAAAGTGAATGAATTTAATCTTCACAATTTATACTCTATTTTTCGTTTAATAACAGTGAAGATGTGAAATACAAATTATTTCGAAGCTTAGTGCAATATTTACGCCACCCCACACCTTTCAAAAAAACTCTTCCCATATCATCGACTTTTTTTTATAAAAAAAAACTATTAAATACAATAAATTTTTGATTTAATTCTGATTATTATTTTATAGTTGACTATTTATTCGATCAGGTCAAATTATCTCTAAAATAATTGCTCAAGAACAGTTTTTTGTATTTCTAATACGACTGCCAAACATAACCTGCAAATTTATGGGTACACCTGGTAATAAAAGAGCTTTGCATTTAACCTCACCAGAACAATATTTTTATCTAATACTGATAAAAAATCATCCTCAAAAATACAAAAAATGTTCGAGAACAAAAAAAATAAAATGCACGACTGGGTCGCACGTACTTGATCTTATGTTCAAGACACTGCGAGTTTAAGAAAATTGTATATACAAACATGGAAATTATGAGAGAAAAATGTAGAGAAGCATGAAATACGACACTAAAATTAGCTAAAACAACTCTTTTGAAAGTTTGAGGTGAAAAAAAAGTATGCCATCTTAATTCATGATGGAATATGATTGTATGGGAAAAAAATTTTAAAATCGTTGGAGCGGTTTTTTTTTTAATTAATTTTTTATATATAAAATTCTTAAAACATTTTTAGGAACAAATTTTGGTATGCAGATTTAAACTATATATTTGTGTGTATATAAAAACAAAATTTGAAAAAAATGGTCAACCCGTTTTTGAGATACCGAATTTTCAAAAAAAAATTTAACTTTTTTTAAAAATCCAAAAACTTTTTTTTTGAAAATTTTGATATGCAATATTATTTAATCTTATCTGAAATTTGTATATAAAAAAAAATCATTTAAATCCGTTAAGCTGATAACGAGAAAACTCAAAATAAAAAAATACGTTCTATGACAGGTACTACTAATAGTTGCTATGTGTAAAATTTTATAATTTTTGATGGTAGATCGTACTAGTTTTAGTATATGAAAAAAGTTTAATCAAAATCGTAGGAGTCGTTTCCAAGCAAAAAAATATTTTCCTTTGCGGTTTTTTCACTTTTGTATGGAAGGTACCGTTATTTTTTCAAAAATCTAAAATTTTTTATAAAAATATTTTAGAGAGTACTAAAAAAGTCTTAAATATCGAGTTTCAAAAAAATCTATTATGCCGTTTTCGAAATATTTGATTTTCCAAAAAAAATTTTGAAATATTTTTTGAAAATCTAAAAAATATTTTTTCAAAAATGTTGGTACACAAAACTATTAACATTTCTTGGAAGCTTTTGTATAAAAAAAATAACTGAAATCGGTCATACCATTTTGAAGAAAATCAAAAATTAAAAAAATGGTTCCTTGGGAGGTACCGTTAATAACCATTTTTGAAAAATGGTTTTCCACCCAAAGAAAGCCTTTACTAAAATAAATTTATTGAATTTTTTTTAAGAAAAGTTGTCGAGCCGTTTTTGAGAAAAATACGATTATGTAAATTTGCAAAAAAAAAATGTATGACAGGTATACCGTTATTTTTGGTTCTAAAAAAAAAATGAAAAAAACGTGTCGGCAGAATCACCAAAAACCACTAAGTACCAAGTTTGAAGAAAATCGAGCGAGCCGTTTAGGCTGTAGACGAACAGACAGACAGACAGACAGACAGACAGACAGACAGACAGACAGACAGAATTTTGCCACCCACTTTTTTGGTGTTCTCTATCATCGTAATATCATGTTTGATTGTTATCTCAAAAATTTTGTTTGCACGAATCCAAAACTTGCCTTATAGTACCTTTAATCGCAAGTTAAAAGTGGGTTGCAAAGTACAAATTCTAGACTAGCAATCAACGAATTCAATGACATATGCTCTGGAGTACTTAAAACAATCATCTTTTTTCACATAGAGATTTGAAATTAACTCTTCTAGTAACTATTGTAGTTTATAAAAATACCTTTCCAACGATATACATCACGTCATTATTGGCCTTGGAGTTTGGTGCGTTAAATTCTCCTTTGTTTGGAAAAGAGAATGGCCAAGAGGCAACGATTTATCACCTTAGACACAAATTTTTTGGTCAAAAACTTTATTTAAGGACATAGAATTTTGGTTTTAGGGGTTTCTGATTTAAAAAAATGATTTTGGGAAATAACAGACATTTATATGAATTTTATTGAAAAAAATTAAATTGCCTTTTTTCACTAATTATTCAATAACTTCTACATTTATCGTCGGATTTTGAAAAACTTTAGCTCAAATCTTTGTTAAAAAGATTGTTTTTCACTTGAGTTCTTAAAATTATTTAAAATATTTTTTTTCTATCCATATGGAGCAACCAAAAACTAGAAATTTTTCAAAAATACCCGTTTTTGAAACTTTGAATGCCTGTAACTTATAAAATTTCAGTCTGACTTATACAAGCAGTACATCGTCGGAAGGAGACAGATCACATAATTCAGAAAATACACATTTTATGTAAATTAACTATGCCGTTAGCGAGATTTATGGGAATATCTGAAAAAATAGCTGAGAAAATGATTTTTGCGCATATCTCGAAAACGCTTCTTTGGAAAACAAAATAATTTAGATTTTCGTGTTCAGTGACCTAAAATTAGTCTAGAAAATATATTTTTTCTAAGGACCCTACCATGATCCAAAATATTGTAAACTAGTGTTATTTAGCTGGAGAAATGGAAGCTACGAGGCCAAACGAAATAAAGATACTGAGTTCTTACGAGATCTTTTGAAAGCAAATAATTTTGTATGCAACATCATCGTAAAGGAAAGCAACCACCCTCCGTCTAAAAATACAAAAGCAGCGACGTGCGACGCACATAGGAGTATTTGTATGCAAAAACTGGACAACATTATTTTTTGTCTTGATTGCAATATTTTTATCTTAAACCATGTAATAAATACCGTTTTTAATAAATTTACCCTCTTTTAGAACAAAAAAAAATTTCAAGTTTTGTTTTAATTTTTCAACTGGAAACAAGAAAAAATGCATACAATCGGATATACGATATGACCAAAAAAGAAAAAAAGGATCAAAGTTGCAGCCAATATTTTTTTTTTAATCAATACTGGGAGCTTTGCTAAACCATATTTTATACAAATAATTACCAAATAACTCCAAAAAA
The DNA here is from genome assembly GCA_963921185.1 of Dasysyrphus tricinctus. Taxonomy (NCBI): domain Eukaryota; kingdom Metazoa; phylum Arthropoda; class Insecta; order Diptera; family Syrphidae; genus Dasysyrphus; species Dasysyrphus tricinctus. The sequence continues at coordinate 98,264,560 of OY992531.1, forward strand.
AAAAAAAAAATGAAATCCCAAAGAAAAGTAACAGCACAAATAGTCAGTTTGAATGGACATAAAAGTGGGAATACGATATGACAAAAAACAACTACATCCGCAAAAATCCGCAGCCGATTCTTTTTGAAAATGAAGCTTGATGGTTTATTTTATCCATCCATATACAAATGAGAACCCAATTTCACCTACATCTATAAAAAAAATTACTGCCCAATGAAAAAGAACCAACAAAAATAGTGTTTTTTTTTGCATTTTTAGAACAAAAATTCGAAAAAAATATAAATATTAAAATATTTGTCGTAAAAATGGCTCAATATAATAGTGAACATCTGTAGTTGATTTTTATATACCAAAAATTTCATCAGACTACACAAAATTTTTAAGAAATAATTTAACAAAATGTTTCAAATTTTTTGAAGGTTGATTACAAAAAGAAGTGACAAATTCTTAATCGAAGACTTTGAACTAATATCATAGCCAAAATATGTTGAGCAATAAAAAAAATATTTTAGCCTATTGTTCCATGGGATCTTAGCTATTGTCTGGAAAAAGTTCCCCCTTCAATTTTGACACTTGAAAAATCGACTTTTGGCCGAGTTTTGTAGGCAAATACTCCTATGTGCGACGTTCTCTTCACATTATGGGATTCAACATTAGCAACGAGAAGTCTGTCAATTGGTAGCTTATAATGTAGCGAATCTGAAAAGTAAGCTTAGTTTTTGTAATTTCTTTACTTATATATAAATAATTTTGATATATTCTTCTTGTTCGAGACAAATATATTAAATGAAAATAAATTAGAGTTTGTTAATTTCTTTGATAATTATATATTGTATTGGGAAGATGCTGTTAAATTCCATAGAGCTGGCCGCGCAAGCGGAGGCTCCTTGTTCGGTTTTAAAAAGTCTATACAAAACAAATATAATCTTAGTTTCAATGTTTTCTCTGATAACATAACGCTTTCTGCTAAGTTTGGTGATATGAATCTCCATTTTATACCACGATATTTGAATTGTACTAAGTGGATGGGTGATTTTGAAAAGTTCGAAAAATTTTTATATGATATGAGGTTTGAATCTTTTTGCATCATTGGTGACTTGAATGCTCGTACGGGTGATGGTCAAATAATTGATAGGCATTTAATTGAGGGTTTACCCTTTATAACACAAGAGGAATTCTAAGGACAAAATAGTTGATGCGAAAGGCAAAAAATGTTTGGAATTGTTTGAAAATATAGGCGGTGTTATTGTAAATGGTAGAATAAGTGGTGATGAATTGGGGGAGTTTACGTTTTGCGGTGCAATGGGCAATTCAATTATTGACTACTGCGTGTGTTCGTTTAATTTTCTAGAACTTATTAATAACTTTTCGGTTCGCGGCAAGCCATATTCGGACCATATGCCTTTGAACTTGTGTTTCTCTCCTCCTGTACCTAATATCGTCGTAGTAGGCCCCTTAGCGTTAGAAAAAAAGTTAAACTGGTTTTCGAACATGGCCTCAAAGTATTTTAACACTTTAACGAGTTTATCCAATTATGCATACATCCATTCAAATGTTTCAATTGATGAAAAAGTAAATACACTTATTAATAAAATAAAGTTAGCTGCGGATACCGGTGTTAGGAGGAAAAAATTTATTCCAAAACAGAAGTTGTTTGATTTCTAGTGTTTACGTGCCAGAAATAAAATGTTAAAAATGCTTCGCCTCTTTCCTAAGAACAATTTGAGTCTGTATAGAAAGCGATACATTCACTGTAGATCCCAATACATTTGTAAAAATAAAAAGTTAAAGAAAAGTCATGAAAATATTAGAAAATTAAATAGTGTTAGGAATTCTAGTGAGTGGTGGAGATTATCGAAATGTCTTAAGAAGAAGCACTCTTCAGATACATGACTTTTATAATCATTTTAAGTCCCTTTTGTTAGAACCTGAATGTGAGCAAAACATCCACTGGGCTTTGCCGATGGTTACTGACACTTTTTTCGACCGTCCCTTTGAAATGTGGGAACTTTAATATGTATTACAAAAATCAAAACCTAAAAAAGCCCCTGGTAAGGACAGAATAAGTTATGAGTTTTACAAAAATGCACCGGAGTGTTTCCTTGAAGAAGTCCTCATCCTGCTCAACAAAATTTATCTCACCGGACTCATTTCGTAGTTCCATTTTTATACCTCTATTTAAGAAAGGTGACCCAAATCATTGTGAAAACTACAGAGGTCTATCTCTTTTGGATACACTTTATAAAATTTTTACAGGCCTGATTCTAAACAGATTAAATGGTTGAATTGAAGACAATGATATTCCTTGTGAGTTTCAATCAGGTTTTCGAGCTGGTTACTCCACTATTGACAGCATATTTAATTTAACGAGCATCATTCACTTGAACTGAACTAAGAAGAAAAAAACGTTCGCCTTTTTTGTTGATTTTTCATGTGCTTTTGATCTTATACCACGTAATTCGCTCTTCTTCAAACTATCATCTCTGGGGTTGCCAACTAAGATAATAGAAATCTTACAACTCCTCTACAACAATACAACTTGTCAGGTTTGGGATGGGATTTCTCTTTCGAACCCCTTTAATGTTAACGTTACAAGGATGTTTACTGAGTAAAACAAGGATGTTTACTGAGTCCAATGTTATTCAGCTTATATGTACATGATTTACATTCATATTTGCCGGGAGGTGTCAGTTTTGCAGATTCTGTTGTAAAAGTTTTACTCTATGCAGACGACCTTGTTATTTTGTCCGATTCCCCGACTGTACTTCAATCAATGATTGACTCCTTATATAGTTATTGCATTTTATGGGGTTTAAAAGTTAACCTTAACAAATCAAAAGTTGTTGTGTTTAGAGTTGGTCCTAGATTATCAAATTCACTTAGCTGGAAATATGGTTCTGAGCAGATTCAGGTCGTTAATGATTATAAATACTTAGGACTTACACTAAATTACAACCTCTCGTTTAATAAACACCTTGATTTAAAGCTCTCGATGTCGAAAAGTTGTATCAACTCAACGTGGTCAAAGTATATTCACCATCCTAATATCAACTTCTCTAATAAACTTAAAATATTTGAAGCAGCTGCGAGGTCAATAATGCTCTACGGTTCTCAAGTATGGGGATCAAAAGGCTTTGATCAAGTTGAAAAACTTTATAGATTTTTTATGAAAAAGAAGTTGAATCTTCCTAACAATACCCCAAACTACATGTTACTGATAGAAACTGGCATGAGATCAAAGGGCACGGTAGTGCCCAGCCAAGTTCGCGGCACTACACCCTTTTTACAGGAACAAACTCAGGCGATTTTCAACCCCCCTCTAACTTCAGTACCAATAAAGTCAGAAACTTCAAATTCGCAGTATTTGCTGAACTGATCAAACACAGGTGGCTCACCAAATTTCAACTCTTTAGCATTAGTAGTTTCTAAGACTTCAAAAATCACAAAAACCGTAACTGACTGACTCACTGACTCACTGACTCACTGACTCACTGACTCACTGACTGACTGACTCACTGACAGATCATCAAAATTATGGAGCCCTTCCCGACATCGTAGAAACTTGAAATTTCGCAAAACGGTAGGCCTTGTGGTACATACAAAGGAAAAAATCGAAAATCTGCAATTTTCTATTCAGGGAGCGTGGCATCCACCCACTTTCTTAAATATTCTATAAATTATATGGAGCCTATCCGATTGTTGTAGAACAATGAAAATTGGTAAGTTGGTAGGGTTTGAGGTACTTAGAAAGAAAAAAATTGAAAAATTGGAATTTTCCATACAGGGGGCGTGGCATCCACCCACATTCTTAAAAATTCTTATAAATTATATGGAGCACTTCCAATTGTTGTAGAACGATGAAAATTGGCAGGTCGGTAGGCCTCGAAGTACTTAGAAGAAAAAAATCGAAAAATTGGAATTTTGCATTCAGGGGGCGTGGTATCCACCCACATTCTTAAAAATTCTTATAAATTATATGGAGCACTTCCGATTGTTGTAGAACGATGAAAACTGGTAGGTCGGTAGGCCTTGAAGTACTTAGAAGGAAAAAATCGAAAAATTGGAATTTTGCATTCAGGGGGCGTGGCATCCACCCACATTCTCAAAAATTCTTATAAATTACATGAAGCACTTCCGATTATTGTAGAACGATGAAAATTGGTAGGTCGGTAGGCCTTGAAGTACTTAGAAGAAAAAAATCGAAAAATTGGAATTTTGCATTCAGGGGGCGTGGCATCCACCCACATTCTCAAAAATTCTTATAAATTATATGGAGCACTTCCAATTGTTGTAGAACGATGAAAATTGGTAGGTCGGTAGGACTTGAAGTACTTAGAAAGGAAAAAAAATCGGAAATTTGGAATTGTCCATTCACTTTATCAGAATTGCTATTAATTGTATGGAGCACTTTCGGTTGTCGTAGAATTATGAAACTTTGTAGAGCGGTGGGGCTTGATTTTCACCTGACAAAATAAATCTTTGCAAAAAGGAGTGAAATCACAACAAAAACATAAATGTTAAAAAAGGAGCCAAGTTATTATGTGTACAAGAAACCTGTGCGTAAAAAGTCAGCCAAAAAAAGTAATGAGATCTAAAATATATGCCAAGTTTTAAGTTCATGAAGTTTAATATCAAATATCTTAAGAAGAGTCATATCGAAACAATTCCAAATCACGACAGAAATTTGGTTATTAATGATTACTGATTAAAATTTGGTGGATTTACTTGGCACGTTTTCTCTTAAATACTTACCTAATCACAAATTTAAAATGTATGAAAACTTGACCATTAACCCACCAAATTTTTATCAGTAATCATTAATAACCAAATTTCTGTCTTGATTTGGAATTGTTTCGATATTACTCTTCTTAAGATATTTGATTTTAAACTTTATGAACTTAAAACTTGGCATATATTTTAGATCTCATTACTTTTTTTGGCTGACTTTTTACGCACAGGTTTCTTGTACACATAAGAACTTGGCTCCTTTTTTAACATTTATGTTTTTGTTGTGATCTCAGTATCTCCGATCACTTCACCTACACTTTGAATATATCAATAAAGTACTAGAGTATCCTGAGAGAAGATTACCAAGAAAACTTGCTATGACTGGGTTGACTTGTGTCAAAAACTCAATATTGATATCGACCTCACCACTTCCTCTTTTACGAATCTTCATACAGGTATTTTGTTAGCTTTGGAAGCCCGCGAGCATGAAAATCACGTTGCTGATGCCAGAAGATCACAATTTCATGATATTTACCCACAGTTGAATTATGATATAACGCCTTACTTCACTGATGATAACAGCCCACACCTGGCAAGCTTAATTTTTAAAGTCAGATGTGGTCTTTTAGATATCAATGCAAGAGCTTTTAAGAAAAATACAGTTGGTATATGTACAGTTTGTAATCTGGAGGAAGTGGAGAGTACTTATCACCTTATAGGCAGATGTCCAATTTATAAAAAAACGAGATTGAAATGTTTTGGAAATGAGACGCTTTCTTTTGAGGAGGTATATGATCAGTTAAATGGAAAAAACTTTCCTTCCTTATACAATTTTTTAGCAACTTGTCTTAAATATAGGAAACTGATAAATTAACGAATTCTTATAAATATATAATCAAAATTTTTAAAAAGTTTTTAAAAGCAAAATAATAAATTTTTTTCTTTTTGTAAATAATATCTACTTAAAAAAGTATCTAACTACATAATACCTCTGTTCGTGTACTACCCAAGACACCCCATTTTGGTCCAAAGTTCTGTCAATATTATTTTTTATATGAACTTTGACAGAACTTTGGAATAAAATGGGTAGAAATTGGCAGTTTTGGGTAGTACGTGAACGGACCTAATGTAAATCTATTTTTGTAAATATTAAACCTCGAAAACAAAACTATGTAATAATTATTGAATAATTTTTTGATGTTTATTTAGATAAAAATATTGTTTATTTCTATGCCAATCTGACAGACAACAAATAAATGTTATGTCACATTAAGATTTATTTTTTTTATCATGAATTGTATATACATAATACATATTTTATATCCTGAAATAAATCTTTATAATCTATAATCTAATCATCGACTTTTTGTCAAAACCTCGTGTCGTGAGTCCTTAAATGACTTTAATGTACCTACTTACATATTTCAGATCAAACTAAATTACTGAGTAAATATCAATGTCACGTTTAAAGTTTAAAAGAATTTTTCGATCTACAAATTACCTTTTTTTTGTGTCTTTTAAGCAATTTTTCAAATTGGACTTACGAGGGTTCGACAAAAAGCTGGTGCGTAGTGTGCTTATCGAAAGCAATTATGAGAAACTCACTTCATATACAAGTTATAGAACTGGGGCCAGGAAATATGTATAGGTTAAGAAAAAATGCGCTGGTACAAAAGCTTATCTATGAGTTATTTTGATCTTGTTTATATTGCAAGAACAAGTAGGTAAGTATGTATTGTATATATACATATATTCATTTCTTCTTATCTTTAATTTCGTTCTTAAACTTCTACATATAAAAATAGTGATTTAATAAACATAGCCATTAGGCAGGTTGTTACGCTTTAGAAGAAGCTGCAACTGTTTCACCGAGTAGGTTTCCTAGATTCATGTGGTATCACAATGTATCACTGAGACAGTGAGACTGAGACCATAATCAGTGTGTCAGTCTTACCTATTGCCACTGACAAGCGACAGACACTTCAACACCTAAACCTCTGTAAATACCTACCTACATAAGTATTTATGTACTTTTCATATTGGTTTACCTGAATAGAATTTGTTTGAATTTAAAATTGGCTCGTTATAAAGTTTTGGATTCGTGCATACAAAAATAAATTTGAGATAATAATCAAACATATCATTACGATGACAGAAACATCAACAAATTGGGTAGTAGAATTCTGTCTGTCTGTCTGTTTGTATCTCGACCTGCAGTCCAAACCAATGAAATAATTTTCTTCAAATTTTAACTCAAGACTTTTTAGTAATTCTTTAAAGCGAAAATTGAATTTTTTCTTTAGGTTCAAAAATAACTGTACCTGCCATACAGCCCCTAATGAAAATCCTATTTATCTCAAAAACGGCTCTTATAATTTTGATAAAAAAAAAACAGTTTATTATTGCGGATATGGTGTACTTACTTACTAACTTGCTTAATTAAGGTGGCGCTACAGTCCGGGGTGAACCAGGGCCTCAACCAACAAGCTTCTTCTAGCCGGCTCGAGTTGGTTGAGGTCCTCTTCTACCTTTTACGCTGTCCACCTCTACTGCACTGTCCCACGGTGTCGGATTCAAAGAATTTTCCGGGCCGGAGCATTGGTGTCCATTCGCTCTAGGTGACCCAGCCATCTCATTCGTTGGCTTTTCATTTTTGTGGCTAGGTGGACGTCGCTGTAAAGCCCGAACAGTTCGTTGTTTTGTTGTATCTTCTTCTCCATTCCCCATCTATGCAGATGGGACCAAAAATCGTCCGGAGAATTTTTCTCTCAAAACAACCAAAAGCGTTTTCATCCACCATTAACAGTGTCCATGTCTGTCATATCGGAATGATGAGCGTCTTATACAGGGACAGTTTAGTTGCTTGAGAGAGGGCTTTGCTTATCAATTGCCTTCTTAGCCCAAAGAAACAGCGATTGGCAAGAGTAATTCTTCGTTTGATCTCAGCACTGGTATCGTTCGCTGAGTGTATAGCGGATCCTAGGTAGACTCTGACCACCTTAAAATTATAGCTGTCTATAATGACATTCTGTCCAAGACGTCGATGTTGGGTGTCGTTTCTTGTTGACAGCATATATTTCGTTTTGCTTTCATTCACCGTTAAACCCATCTTCTTAGCATCCTTCTCAATACTCACAAAAGCACCACTGACATCACGCTTTGTTCGTCCGATTATGTCGATATCGTCAGCGTAAGCGAGTACTTGGACGAACTTCTGAAAGATTGTGCTTCTAGTGTTGACGTGAGAGTTTTGCACTATTCTTTCAAGAACGACGTTCAATAAGTCGCATAACAGCGTGTCGCCTTGCCTAAAGCATTTTTTGACATCAAAGGTGTCGATGAGGCCTTTGCCGACCTTGATGAAGCAGCGTGGATTCCCCATCATCATTCTGCACAAATGGACGAGTTTCGGAGGGATGCCAAAACTATAGACATTGCTCTATATAGCTCGTGTCTATAGATGGCCATGAGCTCCAGTAGCTTTATTGGACTTAAGTTTCGATATAGCTATCTGTACTTCGTCGAGATCAGAGGGACGGAATTGTTGGCCTACGTCATCTAGGTTGAATGGTGCAATCTGCATGGTAGCGGAATTCGGTTCATCATCGCCGTTATACAATTTGCAGATTTTTCCATATACTCAGCACCGACTGCGATTCTACTACGACATACCCGTGATCACCTTTGCAGGCTTCGGTTCGGGCCTTGTAACCCTGGGAGGTTCCTTTTACTTTTTGGTAAAACTTCCGAACTTCATTCCTGCAATGGTACCCCTCTAATTCCTCATCGCGCACTTCTCATGCTCTTTCTTTTTCTTTCTTAAAAGCTTGTGTTCCTCTCTCCTCTCCTCTTCTGCTCGTAGAGCTCGCGAGCAGCTCTTCAGGGTTACCTTTGAAAATTTTGGGAAGGAGTCAAAAAAAGGAGTCCCGGCTGAAAAAAGGAGTCCCATCAAAACTTCAAGAAAAACATCAACATTTATCACCGTTTTAATTCAACATGGTTTATTTAAGAAAGAAAATAACAAATAGCTTCTTTTTTAAACAAAACAATAAATGAAAACTTCCATCTATTAAATTTTTTTAGTAGACATTAGTAAATCTCAAGACAAAAATCAACAATTACCTAAGTTTCTTTAAATAAATAAACAGTTGCTCTTCTTAACAAAACAAAACAAGACTCTTAATATTAATATAATATTACAATTCGAATATTACAATTTATCTATGTATTTGTAATTCAATTTTTAAAGTTTTTGTGACCTTAAGTCCATATGCGTTTCGCCCAGGTACAACAATTGGGCTCATCAGTTAGATGTTGTTGTACCCTTCTAAGACGCATAATTTTAAGTCGAAGTATACCGACGTGTATTAAATAAACAGCACAAAAGCACTGTAAATTATAATAAGTTCTAGTGGAATTTGGTTAAATTCAGACGACTAGAAATAGATGATGGTAAAGCCCGTGGTCTGGCTGGTATTAGAATTCGAATAAAAACGTAAATAATTGAAAAATAATTATTTTTGTTTTTGTTTTTGTGGACTTCTTGAATATTAATTCAATTCTTAAAGTTTTTGTGACCTTAAGTCCATATGAGTTTCGCCCAGTTACAACAATTGGGCTCATCAGTTAGATGTTGTTGTACCCTTCTATGTATTTGTAATACTATAGCTATAAGGAACATCGTTTCTTTATTTTTGAACTAAAATTGAATCAGGAATCCAGTCTTCTAGTTAGAGTCAATTTATAAAAAGTTCTTTCTGCGCAAAAGCTGCTATGGCCAATTTTAAAATGTTTATAATAATATAAATTTTTTAATATATATAATTTTTTTAAATTTTTAAATTGCCCACTTAAAACCAAAATTTTCAATGTCATTCAATTTAAAATACATATATTTTAAAACAACTATCTTGGACTTTTTTTCCTGGTAATTTGTATTCTTCAATAACTTTTACTGGATTAAGGGTAAAGTTGGGATATTCGGATATCAAGGAAAAATAGTTAAAATCTTTTTGCATCTTAATTATTTGCCTTTGAATCTAATATTTTAGAATTGAAAGCTTGTTATCATTGGGAATTAAAACGCGAGATTATTTGATTACAAATAATTGTGTAATAACTAAGATTGTTTCTTTCAATAGTATCACAGAAACTAGAGTAAAATAGATATCGCATCCAGTACAGTTTTCAAGCTCTTTTCTTTCTTCCTCAAAAATCGAGTCTGTTGATCGAACTACTGATGACTTGTAGTGGCGTTTCGTATTTGTAGCTCTACATCCCACGATACAAAAAGTAGTCAGTTTTGTTCCCTTTGCGTGCGATATCTATATGTAACTAAAGTATCTATGATTGGGCACGTTCCGCTGGTTATTCTCAGTTATCCGGATAGCTTTGTGTTGTTGTAATCCCTTGTTAAAAAACAGCTGATAACAGCTGACGCAACAACAACTCAAGTTATCTCAAAATTTTTGGGATAGCTAGATAGCATAGCGAATAAATATTGGAACGGTAGGATTGTTTTTCTTCATCCGCTTTGAAAAGCGCTGTGAGCCGAATGCCGTATGTAATGAGAGAACGAAAGAAGATGCATAATTTGAGATGAATCGCTCTGAAAATTTTTATTTTATTTATTCAAAACATTTAAGACATATGAAAAGAAGCTATGGTTAACGAAATCGATGCTGGTTTAATGAATTTTTGTTTTTGAAATTTTGGCAAAACTGCCTTCGAATTGAGCACTTAAATGTCAGAAAGGAACCCATTGCTAAATTATTCATTTTGTAACCACTAGTAATTTTTCACAAACTGAATAAAATTCTGAACCATTTTTACAACTTTTCGCTGGTAATTAACAATTACAAAATTTTGTTTTGAAGAATCTGGAATTTTAAGAATTTTGTGGACTACAAATTTGTAATTGTAATTACAATTTTGTAAGATGGTGCAATCCACAGGGATTTTTTCCAATACAAATCATATGGATACCCTAAACCTGCGATGAGGCATGTCTTAATATGAATATTAAGAGCTCAAGTTTTCACACACTTCTTTTTCGCTCAACTGAAACTTTTGAACCTGTTTGAATGAAACAATTTGAAAGTGTCTAATGTAAACAAAGGGTAAAATGAGCTTCAAGCGATATTGAACTCGTTCATATCATAGCATTCAATAAATATTTGTGCGTTTAGGAAAAAGAGTCCTAAAATTGTAAAAGGAGCCAAATTTCAATTGTTTTTAAAAAGAGGAGTCCTGGGAGTCCCAGCGTTTAAAAGGAGTCAAAATGACTCTAAAGAGTCCCGAAGGTAACGCTGGCTCTGGTCCTTCTATGCATCACCGCTTTGTATGCCTGTTGTTTAACTGCATATACTTGCCGGCAGTCGAACAAGGGCCCTGCAGGGGTTTCGCTGTGGTGGTCGTGCAAGGCCCAGCACGTCAGAGGCGGCATCTCTGATGGCTTCCTGGCAATTTTTCCACTGGTACTCGATACTTGCAGTTGGTGGCATAGCACTATTTAAGAAGGTGCGAGAGGCTCGATTGGAAAAGGATCTGGCGATGGCTTGCGACGGTAGTCCTCTGACGTCGAACTTCCTCGCAGTATTTTCATGCTTTGGCTTTGGTCTGGATATCCGTAGCCTTACCTTTGCTACAGCAAGGTAGTGGTCAGAATCAACGTTGGCTCCTCGGAACGTTTGGACATCATTGATACTGCAGGAGTGCCTTGCGTCGATCGCAATGTGGTCAATCTGGTTGGCGGTTAATTGACCAGGAATTCGCCATGTCCCCTTGTGTATATCCTGATGCGGGAACTGCGTACTAGCTACCACAACGTTTCACCCCGCAGCAAAGTTGATTAGCCTGAGTCCGTTAGCGGAGGTGGTGTCGTGCAAGCTATATCTTCCAACTGTGCCACCAAAGACGTCTTCTTTTCCTAACTTGGCATTAAAATTACTCAAGACAATTTTAATGTCATACCTAGGGTCTTGTCCAGGAGCTCTTCGAACTTGTTCTTGGTGTCGTCATCTTTCTCCTCTGTGGGGGAATGGCGCATATGAGGCTAATGTTGGTGAATTTAGCCTTGGTGCGAATTGCCGTGAGGCGATTGTGCACATAGTTGAAACTCAAGACTTCTTGCCTAAGTCTGCCTCTAACGACCACCGTTAATTCTATCTGGAGAATTCTTCTAATGCCACATGGATAAAGGAGAAGTGCATTAGTGGGAACACTAAAAACTCCTAAAAACATCCACAGGTGTAGGAGCTCTATCTTCAGTTAAAGGTACTAGGCACCCGAGAAAGCCACAGACTACGGATAGCAATTCACTGGGAAAATCTATGCCGTACCCCCAGCCACAAGCGTCAACAACCAGTGGAACCTGTATAGCGACACCATTAAGGAGACAGCCAAGACCACCATAGGTTATCAAACACCCAGTAAAAAAAACCCTTGGTATTATGATGAATGCGCGGTATTCCTGGATGGTAGGGTGCATGCACCAGCTCATCAACCAAGTGTGGGAGGAGGAAAGTATGCCCGACGACTGGTCAAATAGCTCCATATGGCCAATCTACAAAAAAGGCGATCCTATGTCCTGCAAGAACTACAGAGGCATATCCCTGCTTAATGCTGCCTATGCTACCTTTCTACAACACTATGATCGGCACGTAACAGTTAGCTATAGGCCAAGCAGATCAACGATAGACCAAATCTTCACATTGAGGCAAATCCTGGAAAGGACGAACGAATTTCAAGTCGAGACCCACCATCTATTCATCGACTTCAAAGCCGCATTATGATAGCATACATAAGTCACCAAGAGCTTCTATTGGCGATGTCGGAACTCGGGATCCCGAAAGAACTGATCCAGCTATGCCACATGCCGTTACGAAAAGGAGGAGCAACGGGCAAATGGGTAACAGCTCATCCGAGTTATTCCAGACGTGTACAGGGTTCAGACAAGGAGATGCGCTTTCATGTTCAACCTAGTCCTAGAGCTGATTGTGCGCAAGAGTGATATTAACATGGAAGGCACTATCTTCAACAGGTCTTCTAAATCGCTTGGCTATGCGGGTAAAATCGACATCATCGGCCGCTCCAATTGAGCTGTACTTGAAGAATTCGCAGCTATTGATGAACAGCCGAAACGCGTTGGTCTTGAAGTGAATGAGGACAAAACAAAGTATATAAATAAATTGGGTGGTGCAAGAGCACTTGAAGAGCTAGGGCCTAGTGACTTACAACTCTCAACCATTTCTGTATGCGTGCTGCTGGCAGGAATGGAGGGGACCTACAGTTTTTTCCGAGTCCGAACGGCTAGCTGAGAAGCACTTATTCATGACAAGTATACTCTTGGAGGATTTGTCTGTTCCTCGCAAGAGGTAGTTGTTGTGTGTAACACCCAAAACCAAAACAATTAATAAATGTAAACAATAAAAAATCAAAACAATAAAAAATCAAAACAATAATTATGTAAACATTCATGAACTCGACGCATATCGACCTACATGCAATTGTGCTTAAAATCATCAGCCGTCACCAAGCGATACCATCGTGCATTGAACTGATCATGTTACACACTAAGCATGTTCGGTCACTATGCGCCAAGTCCATAGATCGATATTTGTTTATGACTGCAATCATATGCAACACATTGACTGAGCATTCGGAATGCCTTTGAGGAAATACAACCGAAGGTTTATTTTGTCAAGTGGACATTTAATTCTTACGTCATGTGGGGTATTGTATTGTAGGTCATAGGCAAAGTAAATTAATAAAGAATTAGGATAAGAATATGTATGGATATGATATGATATGATAACTAGTTGTAAGTATAAATAGAAGAAAATTTTGAAAATAAAATTAGTCTAGTTTTACACTCAGAACACGACTCGTTATTATTTGCGGCTGGAGAGCTCAGTTCAACACTCATTCCAAATCGTGCATTTTTACCGATGCTCGGACACACAAGCGGCTTTATTCTAAAAGCTAAGAAATTTTAGTTCGTTAGAACTAGAGACTGCCTCGACCAACCTTACAAGTACTTCAGATAAAACATTTCTGTTTTTAGGTGGCATGGCTGGGAATCGAACCCACACCTTCGGGATGACAGCCCAACGCACTAACCAATATGCCACGAGGTACTTCAAACAAAGTAAATGCTATCAACAAACAGAGTATATGCTATCAACAAACAAAGCCTCATCTGTCCAACGCCTAGGACAAAACGTGACTGTTGGTAGCAGTTATTTTGTGGTAGTCAAGGAGTTCAGCTACCTCGGAACAAGCATCAATTCAACGGACGAAGCCTTAGTGGAAATACGACGAAGAATGACTCTAGCAAACCGGTGCTACTTCGGTTTGGCCAAACAAATGGGTTCAAAACTCTTTTCTTGAAAGACAAAGTGCACGCTATACAAAACGCTAATTTTACCAGCTCTACTCTATGGCGCCGTGTGCTGGACGATAAGTAAAATAGGGGAATTGATACTGGACACTTTCGAGAGAAAAATTCTTCGGCGGATATTTGGTCCGATATGCGAAGAGGGCGATTGGAGAAGAAGATTCAATCGTGGATTGTTAATTGTACGAGCTGTACGAAGGTGCGGATGTAGACCAAAGAGCCAAAACACGTTGACTACACTGGCTTGGCCACATCGATCGAATGGACAACAGCGCTCCGGCCAAGAAAATCTTCAAATCCCAGCACCCAGGTTCGAGATGACCAGGAAGACTGAACCTCCGCTACAGGGACCAAGCAGTCACAGACGCAAGAGCGCTTGCTCTCAACGACTGGAGGGAGCGTGGGAGAGATCGCAACCGATGGAAGACCGCAATATCTCAGGCAGAGACCCTTCATGGAATGCGGAGCCGGATAAGTAAGTATATTCATTATCTGAAATTTTAAAGTTTTCTTTTAGGGGTCATTAATTATTTCAAACTTATTAAAATTTATTAATTTTCGAAACGTCATTTATAATTTAGTAAATGTTGTCAAACAGCAACTACCAGACAGTTAGGAGCGAACTTCAATGTGTAAATATAATATTCCAGAATTCCACGCACAAATAACCAATTCCAGAAAAAACTGCTCACTGCAGTCAATTAAACCCGGACCTAAAGCCTTCAAGAACGTCAATAGAATAATAATTATTGAACGAAAATCACCTTAAAAATGAGCCCAAACCATTTAAACACTAAATTACTGAGTGTAAAGTGTGGCAACTCAGTGGAGGTTGAAGACAAACAATTTATAAATCATTGATCCCGCATGAGTCCGTAAATATCTAAAAAAAACGAAAAAGAATAAGTTCATCTTCAGTCGCTTTAAATTTCTTTTAGGTTTTAAAAACCACCTGTCTGCAGAGTTTTAAAAATTTTTGGTCAAGTTTCCATAAAGTTATTATAGAAAATTCAATTAAAACTGTCCTTCAAAAAACTCAGATTTATAGATAATTTATTCAGTATTTTTATTTTATGTCTATTCTCAAGCTCAACTATAACAATGGACCAAAGCAGATACACTTGCGATTTCATTATTATCAGTCGGTCAAGACAACAAAATTAACCTCAGATAATTTCAGCCACACACGACACACACTTTATAATAATAATCATCACATCGCGTTTATGTGTGAAATTGCAAAAAAAGACGACAGCAACTCGCTGATAAAAATAAAAAAAAAACTTACCTACTTATACACGGTGATGGAAGTCTATATCTCACAAGTCTCAACCTCGGATCTCGGTCCAGATTCATTTTTAGTGCGTTTAATTAAAAACTCATCTGTTTGTTTTCGAAATAATTGTCAGTTGTATTTCGGAGTTCCATCCGCAATGAGGTCTGCGATTGTAGTGCTTCTTCTGGCTGTAATTGGGGTAGATATTTAGGAGTGTCTTAAAACGTCCATCGTTAACTTGAATTGAATTCTTTAAAGGTTTCCCAAGCAGCCATTACCAATGAAATTGAAGCAGAAAAGTTCGCTCAGCAAGTTAGTGGAGATTTGTATACTTTCTATGATTCCATAGCAGAAAAGGCGTTCAACACTGATGAGGATGATTTCGAGTCACTCTTCTCTAGTGTAGAAAATATTCGAGCAACTTCGAAGGCCCTTGTAGAAGTTGTTAAGGATTCAAGGCAATTTGAATATACAAAATTCAAGAATGCTGATCTGCGTGAAGTCTTCAGGACTATTTCGAAATCAGCAGGTTTACTCATCTTGGAGGAGGAATACTTTTCAACTGTTGCAAGTACTCTGAACTCCCTGAAGGAACTGGCTAGCGATAAGGATATTGAGAAATACCAAACTGGTTATGATCCAGAATATTTATCATATTTCCCTGATGTCCAAAGCATTATTGCAAAAAGTAATAATCAAGCTGAATTGTTGTACTATTGGAGTAACTGGAGGGAGAAGAATAGCCAATGGTCGGCAATTCATTTCTACACCCTCGTGGAGTCATTGAAAACAGCAGCCAATTTAACAGGTTTGTTTCCAAGTGCGATCAACGAATTGACTTTGACTGATCACATTTTTCTGTTCAGGCGTTTCGGTTCTTGAACTCTGGTCAGAGTACTACGACGTCAAGGAAATGGAAGACGTTATGCTGCAAGTGCGTCCACTTTACCAACAATTGCATGCATTTATCCGCAATCAGCTCTACGAAAAGTATGGACCAACAGTAGTTAAAGAAAATGGTCCCATTCCGGATCATTTGTTCCAGCAAGTTCTTGTACAAGCTTGGACTAATGATAGTGTTATCGATGACATTTTTCCACACAAAAATCTTCCCCCTTATGACAAAATTTTAGAAGAGCATAACTTCAATGCCAATATGATTTTCGGAATAGCCAGCGATTTCTATAAGACACTTGGGTTCGATCCTATCCCCAGAGAATATTGGGATACGCGATTTAAATTGAACCAAAAAACAGACACTGGTGATTGCCGAGCTGATATCTATGACATGACACCAAATGTTCAAATGAAATTCTGTCACAAAGTTGATTTTAGAAAATTCCTGCAAGCCCATGGCTACATGGGAAGAATCTACTACGCATTGGAAAAGAAAAATCTTCCCTTCTATTACTTTAAGTCATATGACTTGGAGTATCCTTTAGGCGAGGCTTCAATTTTATCTGCATCAACACCAAAACATTTAAATGCAATTGGACTAGTGACAAATTTCAAATTTACCGAGGAAGTTCAAATGAATCGACTTTTGAGAATGGTTAGTATGGAACTTCAGTTTTTTTTTTATTAATTTAAATAAACTAAATTTGTTTGCAGGGAATACACACTATGCTGAATATTCCAATGTTTTTCGTGCACACAAAGGTTATGTATGATCTTCTGGCTGGAACTATAGACATTGAAAATCTAAACAAGCACTATTGGAAGTTGATGGACGAATTCGCTGGAGTTGAACCTCCTACAGATCGGCCGGATAATTTCTTTGATTTTCCATTTAAGTTCTACATTGATCTTGATGAAAATACACAAGCAAGGTAAGTGGGTGACTTATTTAAAGAATTTAACAATAGATTTATACAAACAAAATATGTATAAAGGAATGAATAACATAAACTTGCTCTTCTGTACTGGCTCTGGCTACGTATTAAAGATAAAAAGTAGTTGTCTTCAATACAGTTACCAAGTGTGAATGTACGCTTATACTACGTTTTCACCGAACACTAAACCGAGATTAAATAAGATTTACCTCAAATGGTCTATAAATCTTCAAGATTTACCATACGAATTGTTTTCGTTAATCTACGAGATTAAAAATTAATCCTTTTAAGTTGGGTCTTGTGTGTAAATGGAAATTCACACACAAGTGCAGTGCATGCTGCGCATTATACATCAATTTTTTTAATTGTTGTTGTTCATTCAAAACTTTTAAATAAAAATTAATCTTGTTAAATCTCCCTGAAATAAATAGTTGAACAAATCAAACTAACCTATTCTTATATGGCGCTGAAGGATTCATTAGTGGCTGGATTCAGTTCTCTATTGTTTGACACAAAAGAAACATTCTGTCCCACTTTCACTTCATAAAAAAAATGAAACCACTTTTGCTTTTGAAGTATGCTGTCAAAGTTAATCTTCTTTTTAATCTTTTCACTCGATGGAAAAACCACATAAATCTTTTTCCTTAAATCCCAGATTATCTTTTGATGAAAACGTAGTATTAAGGCATCTATTATGACTAACGATTCGCCGAGTCGTAGGTTCGAATGAGACTATGGGGCATTACCGTTTGCGACTCGCCTAGATTTAGTTCGCCTTAAATGGCTTAAATTTGGAAAATTTTAATGCCACTTAATACCTTTTGCAAACATTCGCCTCTATCTTCTAAGTCGAACTGTAATTTTTGGTGACTTTGAAAAAAATCGCAGTTTATATTTAAAATGTCGAACGTTCGAGTTGAGTCCTTCATGTAGTTAGGCTCAAGGGTAAACTGATGGGCATTTATTGCGATGCGAGTGTTACGGTGGAATTCTTTCAGGGAAAGGCAGTAGTGCTATGTTTCCACCAAAGGTTTATCTCAGATAAGATTTAAAAATCTTTTTGGTGTTTCCACCGCACAAAAAGATTTAAAAAAGATTAAATTTGACAGCACCTTCAAAAATGCAAATGGCGTTCCAATTTTTCTTATGAAGTGCGAATGAGACAGAATGTTTGATTTGTTTGAAACAATGAAGAACTGAATGCGAGTCTCGAATGAATCGTTCAGCACCATGTAAAAATAGGTTAGTTCGATTTGTAAAACTATTTGTCCTAGGAAGATTTAACAAGATTAATTTCTAATCTTCAAGATTTACGAAATAAATTTGTATGGTAAATCTACGAGATTTAAAGGAGATTTAAGGTTAATCTCATTAAATCTCAGATTAGCGCTAGGTGGAAATGTAGCATAAGATACAATTATTAAATTATTATTCCACTTAAACAGAAGAATTTCTTTTCAAATTTTCTTCATATTCAATTATTATTCAAAGAGGTTAAAATAAGCTAAGAACGTGGTTCAGTAGTCCAATCGTAGTTTCCAGTGTCATGATTATTGTTTTCACCTTGTTGTAGTTGCGCCTTGCCAATTTACACAGGGATTTTCGTCATGGTTTTCTCGCCATGACATTTACATGTGGTTTTTGGCATCAAGCTTGTATTTCCTTAATCTCGCTGTGGTCTCGCTAAGGTCTCATTTCAAGTGTGCTCACCACCAAATCAGTGAGAACTTCTTAATAGAACTCGGTAGGGTAAGGATCTCCCTAAGAAATAAAAACAATTATATTCGGGTTGTGTTGCTTCGGTGACGAGCACGCTTGAAACTATTCTAATAGTTTTCAATAGATTTTTTTAGCTTACAGCATTTTGAAAGACATTAGCCGCATTTTATTATCCACATGATCTGAACCAGATCAATTCTTAACACCTCCTTTCCTCCTTTTTATCTGGATCTATTTCAAAGATCCAAAAATAAGGTTTCACTCTGGTGGCTTGGAGGCTATTTACTATTTATTGTGATTAATTTTATGAGTGCAAGGAAAAGAGGCAGCATACACATGAAAAGTAAACAAACTTAAAGCCTAGTACGCTGCTGATGCGAAACGAAAAATCCCATACAAAAATGACACAATGAAATCATAAACTAAAAATTTAGTTCTACTTTTCTTTCTGCAGTACGATGTTCGATGAGCGAAATTGAAAATTGTAGCAGATTATTTGGAGAAGTCTACAATCTTTTTTCGCACACAATTAATTACCCAGACCATTTATTGTGTGCGAAAAAATGACATTAGTGTTTTTTCGTGTTTATTTTTGTTGTTTCTTTCATTACAGCATGGCTGCTTGTGATTTGTTTGCATTTGCATTTGTTTTAATTTTTTGAATTTGTGCAACTGTCAATGAATATTTTTCCGCTTCGTTTTCGTAAGCATTTCGTTGTCTTGTTGGAGACCAACTAAAAATTTCGTTTCGCATCAGCAGCGTAGGCTTAAACCAAAAAGCGATGGGTATATAAAACCATTGTCACTAAGATTCTGTCTGTTTTATTTATCATGATCTGATCTGGATAAGGCGAGATCACAGCACCACGAACCCAATGACAATGATACTGGAAACCACGATTGGACTTTTGAACCATGTTTTTAGCTTATTTTTCTTTGACAAAATGTATTTGAACAATTTACTTTGGCGAGACTTAAATGAGACCAAAGCGAGATGAAAAAAAAAATCTTAATGCCATAAGCCACTTTTAAACGTCATGGCGAGACCAATCTAGACCATAGCAAGAAAACCACGACACAAATCCCCGTTTAAGCTGGCAATGTGAGACTACAACAAGACGAAAACAATAACCATGGCACTGGAACTTTGGCGAGACTATAGCGAGACCAAAGCGAGATGACGGAAAATCATGCTTAATGCCGAAAACAACGTGCAAATGTCATGGCAAGACCAAAGTGAGACAGACCACGAAACAGATGCCCGTGTAAACAGTAACTGTGAGAATAGATCGCGACGAATACAATGACCACGACACTGAAAACCACGTTTGGAATTGAAAAGTATTAAAGTACAACTCAAAAAAGTACAGAAGTAATCAATACAAAAATTTCAAGTACTTTTGTGGAATTAAGTACGAGTACAAGAACCGGTACTGGTACTTGAAAATTTTAAGTACAAGTACCAAGGAATTGTACTGGTACTACAAATTTCAAGCACAAGGTATTTGTACTTAAAAATTTCAAGTACAAGGTATTTGTACTTAAATTTTATTTAAGTACCAATATACTTAACTACTTTATAGCTCTGCATGCAAGTAAGTTAAAGGTGCACCAGCCCATATGTGGCAATTATACTCAAGCCTTGGGTGAATTTATGCTTAGTAGAGCATTGCCAGATCAGAAGGAAAAAATAATTTCTTCATCGTCTGAGCATTTCGTGGCATTTCTGGAAACGTCAAATTTGTGGTCATTCCAGAGAAGGTGATTGGTAATGCACATACCGAGTATAGATAGATTATCTGTTTCCTCGATACATTCATGGATAATGCCAGTGTTTCGTTTTTACGAGAAGATACAGCACTGGGTTTTGGATGCATTAAATTCCACATTCGAGAATGCTTTTAAGATCAAAATTTAATGAGTTTTTCATACGCTGCCGTTGCAGTTCTACATCCGAAGCACAAGGGTGTGAGTCTGGAAACGTATATGAAAAGCTGAGGGTAATGTCGTCTGCGAAACAATTTAGTGGACTAGAAGTTTTAGAGAAGAGATCGTTAATAAAGATAAAAGGAGAGTCGAAGATAAAACGGAGCCTTGGGGTACACCAGCATTTATTTGGTGATATTCAGACTGAAAACCATCCAAAATAACTCGGACTGAACGGTTAACGGTAATTTCTAATGCAACGAATAAGAGATTCATCGATACCAAAAGCATGCATTTTCAATAGAAGAGTTTGGTGCCAAAACTCTATCAAATGCTTTAGAAATATCAAGCACAATAATCTTACTTTCACCAAAACGATGTAAAGATTGGTTCCACTGTTCGGTGTTCTGTGAGATACACCATAAGATCACCAGTGGACCTATTGCTACGAAAGCCAAACTGACTTTAATTACGAAGCTCCCGTTCTTCTAGATATTTCTTCTGTTGATAATTAATCAGCGTTTTCATGACCTTGGAAAGAAGGGACGTTAATGCAATTGGACGATAGCTTGAGGGTGATGAAGATTCATGGACTGGCTTTGCAAACGCTATTTTCCATCCACTTGGAAAGAGGAGAGTGGAGAAAATTTACGCAATGGTTTTTCCAGCGTGCAATAACAATTCTTCAGAGCAATGGGTGAAATACCATCTTGACCAGCAGATTTGTGAATACCGAGATCTTTGAGGTCTCTGAAAACTGTACAAGTGCGGAAAAAAGGGTCCAAATGTAACCGTTCACGTTCGCAACTACAGAAGGAGTCATAAAAGTTTATGGAAGCGTCGTATTAGCAGCAAACTGTTCTGCAAGCAAATTGGCTTTATTTTGCGAGATCGACGATGTAGTGGAATTCCGTATTATTCTTACAAACGACAAAAATTTTTTACTGCCGTTGACATAGTGTAGTGTTTTTTATTTTTTCCTAAAAGGCTCTGGAGAAGCTCGAACATGGTGCGAGTGAACATGGTTCGAGTACTATGTTCGAGTTGATTTACTTGTCTGCGGGCTGGTTCGAGTACCAATTATTTGGTGTCATTAAAGGGCCCTGGAGACGCTCGAACTTGGTGCGAGTGAACATAGTTCGACTAAACTCCGCAGACACTGAAACAAAGCAGGGCCCTTAAACAAAAATTTGGTCTCACCAAAATCAAATCAATCAAACGAGGGCGGGGCTAATCGTTTGTCGTACCAAATTCGACTGTTTGCGGACCAGTTTCGTATGTTGTTTACTCGAACATTTCTGTTTAATTTTGAGTTCAATACTAAAAATAAAAAGAAAAATTTCAAATAACGTGAATAAAAATAAAATAAATGTGACAGTGAATATTGTGAATGACATTTAAGTCGTAAAAATAATGAAGTTCGAGTAGTTTGGTTTCTGCTTTGTTTCAGTGTGTGCGGAGTTTAGTCACTCGCACCATGTTCGAGCGTCTGCAGGGCCCTTAATTTCTGTTCATGTGAGAATTTGTTTTTTTCGAATATGACTGTTACAGGTATTCCCAGCTTGTTTAAGCTCGTACCACGAGTTTTCTTTGGGTTTGATACTTTTGGTCCTTCTCGGAATAAAAGTTCTCATGTCTCATACCACCAAGAAGCATAGTGTGCAGTTAAGAACCTCGTAAAAATGATTGAGATTGAGACCATGCGATTAGCTTGGTTATATTTAGTTTAACTTAAAATATTTTTATTTTATATATTTTTGAAGCTCTGTGCAAGTACAAAATCGAAACTAGCTAAAAACAATGGTTTTGTTGGAATGAATATTTTTCTTCCAATTTCTATCAATGGATGGATGGATTTGGTTTAAATTTTGAACGCGTACACAAAGCCGAGGAGAATTAGAGAATGAAATGGCAAAACTTCGGAAAAATTCCGACAAAGCAGGATTTTGGTGGAGAGCTTTGTTTTGACGTCTCAAGCATTTCTGAAAAATTTCTGGGAATTTGGGTCGGTGCAAAATTTTAGAGGACGTAACATTCAGGTTTTTCTTAATTTCTCGAAAGATATAAGCGTTTTTGACGAATGTGAAGGTACAAATTGTAACTAACGCAAAAAACTGAATTTTACACCCTTTATAGCCACATTCTGATCAAGTCTACGGGAGCCATCTCTTGTTGATGGCAGCATAAGCTTCGTCTTGTACTTGTCGTGGAGACGGCACAATTTTTGTCCAGCGTGTTATAGTAAGCTATAAATCCTCTCAGCAACATTTCAAAATCGTTAAAATAATATCGATTTCCTATTGTAAAATTTGTCTCTTCTACAAAGAAGATCATTCCTACAATAGTACCTTAGTAAACCAAATGGTCCCTAGCTGATTTGTTTAGCATTTATGTATTATGGACATACAACTTTAAAAACCTTACCAACTACTAGGCACTCATTTTTTTTTATTTTGTTTCTTTACAGAAAATTCGTTTCCGAAATATTGGGCTATCAGTTCTATCGAAAACTTTGCGAGATTAGTGAACAATATCCTGCAGCACCATTGCATAATTGCGATTTCTTTGGTAGTAAAGCAGTTGGCGATGCACTTAAGTATAAATCTCTTCCCTACTATTTTGATTTTCGAAAAATATCAATAATTTATTTTCTAGAAAAATGATGAAGCTAGGTTCATCAAAACCATTCCATGAAGTTTTGGGTGAGCTTTTACCAGGAGATGCAAAGTTGAATGGCGAAGGCTTACTAGAATATTACAAGCCAATTTCTTCTTGGCTTGAAAATAAAAATAAAGAGTCTAAAGTAAAGATTGGATGGAATGCATCAAAGAGAAGTATGTTTCACGTTTAATGTGGCCCATTCACCTAGAAGGCTAATAATATTTTATTTTTTTTTGTATTTTCGCAGAGGTTGCTTGAGCAATAACTGAATATAAACATCATTCTGAAATTATTCCTAAGCTTTAACTACTATTGAAAGCGTACTGTCATAGTTTTTTATTTTGCAATAAAAAAAGATAAATACAAAAATATTACGTTTTTTTTATTGAAGAGATTAGAAGGTGGAAAATAGTATCTAGCTTGTGGTGGGGAGTGTTCTAAGAGGATTGCAGCCCAGTTTCTAAAGTCCCTGAGCTAAACTCACCAAATTAGGTGAGAGATTAGAGATTAGAAGGTGGAAAATAGTATCTAGCTTGTGGTGGGGAGTGTTCTAAGAGGATTGCAGCCCAGTTTCTAAAGTCCCTGAGCTAAACTCACCAAATTAGGTAAGATAACTTGGAGTTACCAAAGGATTTAAATCGACTGGAAAATACGTTTCTGGAGGTATCTCGGATTTAATTCCGAGACTAGGATGATCTAGCACTGGGAAACTGGCCCTAACAGCTAGTTTTTCAGTTCAGGGTTAACTCTGAATTTAATCAGAGTTAGCTAATCCTGAAAATAGATTTCCCCTGAGTTAACTCAGGAACAGTTTTTCAATTGAGGATTAACTTTATCTTTCAGCTGTCAAAATTCTAGGGACACTATGGATATCACCCTTCTAAGCCTTTCCCCGCATCGAAATAGAGATGGCACCACAGTGGAATTACACTGCCAATAATTTTCAATATCGAAACCGCGATAGCACCTGTAATACATACATATCTTTAAATTATATTGTCTAACAAAATGAACGCAAACATGTATTTCTACTTTCCACAAGTCACAACATGTATTCCTACACCCTAGCGCCTTTTTCCTACACTTCCTAGTTTTTTCCATTACTCAATCAACCTCTGTACAAGTAAGACCTCATTATTAAATATATTTATACTACTGCTGAAAATAAAAAGCTTTTTTATTATTTAACAATTAAGACCAATTGTTACAGCGCCACAACGGAAAAGGCCCTCATTTCAGCCCCTAACTTAACTCACCAGATTAGGTTACTCTGAGTTAACTAAGGATTTCAATCGATTTAAAAATACGCTTCTGGTTTAACCCCTAGATTAGGTTAATCTGGCACTGAAAAACTGGCCCACTTTTTTTTTTTTTGGATCCAACATTTAATTGCGTAACACATTTTTGACAGGAATATTGGAAACTAGTGCACTTTAAGATTTGAGTCTACAAAATATCATTAGGAGTATCTATTTCCTTGAATTTTTCTTATGTCCCATTGTCAAATTGTAGAATGTAGACATTAGCTGCGTTTTACTATCGCTCATAACCCATATGGTTCACCTCGTGAAAATAAAATGATGCGGGTTAGTGCAAAAATAGTGCTGATGTATATCAATCTCTTTTTTCTCATGTTTATACATATATTTTTCATGTTAAGCCGGTCTCTTTTCCTCCCTATTCCTAACACTGCTGACAAACTGCTGATATCATTTACAATGGTTAATAGCCCCCTGCTGGTCAGATTGAAAACCTGTACCTATCTGGGTTATTGAAATTAACCTCGACAGAAACCTGGATCCCATGTTGTTTTTGTAATGCATGTTAAAAGATAACCTCGACCCAGACCCGGAGATTATAAAACGCAGCTATTGCATCCTCTTTTTTTCATGTCCTCTGACCTTTTACGTCCGTGGGGTTCAACTTGCGGGGCAGCATAGGGCTTCCACTACTCCTATGCGCCATCGTATACGGTTTCTGGGAGATGTACCTCAGCTCTCTCCAACTCCTCGCTAGTTCTGCTGATTCCTCTTCGACCGTTCTTCGCCAAGTACTTCTAAGTCAGCCCACTCATCTACCTCGCTGCGTGAGAAGGTTCGATTGCATCACTTGACCCGCAGTACACTCTCTACCTTTTCGAAGCGTATGTCCAATCCACTGCCACTTACGTTTTCGTATTATAGAGTCGATGGTTTCCTGACCTGCCCTCGCATGAAGTTCATCATTGGAGATAAGGTTAGGCCAGAAAATCCTCAAGATGTTTCACAGACATCTATTGACGAACGTTTGCAGCTTTCTTGTGACAGCGGGTGTTACTTTCCAACTGCTGCACCCAACGGCATGATAGTCTGGTGGCAGAGGAGCCTTTTCTTGAAAGGCCAACGGCAGCAGCAAGTATCGTCTGTAACCCATATTGGGCGGCTAAAAAAGGCGTCTGTCTCAACTTATTTGCAATCGGGAAGTGGAGGTGCTTTAAGTGCATCTCACACACCTATGAGCACGCGTTTTTGGTGTTCAGAGGGCCTTTTGAAATCTTAAACCTACCCACGGGAAAATTTCAAAATTAAAAAAAGTAAATAATCCATCAATACTGATTCAGGAAAACTCAGTCTTCAACTAATTAAAAGCAGTTTATTAGCCTGTTGTCTCTAGAAACACATAGGTTCATATTTATTTACAAGCTCATATGTATTTTTTTGATTAAAGCACAACTGAAAATTAAAAATTGTTTGCATTATTGATATGAAGTTGTATTTTTCCAAAAGGACTTACTTTTTGTAGATGGAGTCCATCCAACCTTTGTTCTTGATAAACTATTTTTTTCTTTAAGCCAAATATACAATGGTTTATAGTATTCTAATAACGAATTAGCTGACATTGCGGGGAACTGTGGTACTGCCCTGTTAATTGCAGCTCGCCATGAAGTCGCTGAACCCATTTTCATCATTTTTCTTTAACAAAAAATCAATCGAATTTAGTTAAAACTACGTTTTCAATAAAACCGAGAAAAAATTCTTACTTCATAGCAGTTCCAACCTCCTTGCTTCCATAAAAATCACAAGCATGTAAAGGTTTGTTTGGATCATCGGGAACAAAAGCTCCGCTCGTTAAACAAAATGACTCGTACATTTGATAGCCGAGAATTTCAGAAGCAAATTTTCTATAAAAAAAAAACAAATATTGGTTTATCAAAAGAAGAACGTTTTGTTTGCCAAAGGTCTTTATAAGACCCTTTTTGGTAAAAGTTTTCAAATGGTTCAAATGGTATTTGAATCAAACTATTGCAAAAACTCTTACCTTGTTTGATGATTTTGTGCAAGATCCTCAAAGAACTTATAAGAGAAATCAATGTACTTAAGTTTTCTGTCAACTGGTGGTTCAATGCCGGCAAATACATCCATTAGTTTCCAATAATGCTGGTTTGCTCGCTCCAAGGGTACTCGTGCTTCTAACACATCAACCATCAGCTTAGTATTTACAAAATGTTGAACAACATTGAACATCGTATGAACACCCTGTAATCATTAAGCGTTAGTCAAATAAAAACATAGCCTTTTCCACGATTACCATTCTAAATAGACGATTCATGGCAAGTTCATTAGTGTAGTTGAAATTATTTAAAATTTCAGCTCGATTCATGTGATTCGGAGTTGAAGCTGAAAGAATCACCGCTTCACCTAAGGGATATTCCAAATTATACGATGAGAAGAAGTAAAATGGAAGGTTTTTCTTTTCCAGAGCATAATGTAGGCGTCCTAGATATCCGTGGGTTTGAAGGAATCGTTTGAAAGTTGATGCCTTGCAGTATTTCATATATACCCAAGGAGTCTTGTCGAATATATCTGGTTTGCAATCAATGCCAACTTTTCCTACGCCTTGGGAGATGATCTTGAAGCGGTTTTCTTTGATTGTTCTGTACAAGAATTCACAAATTACTTAAGGCAATATTCTTATTAAGGTTCTAATATTGTTATCTTACTCTGGAATAGGATCAAAACCAAGTGATTCATAGAAATCTTCAGCGTATTCGATGATTTTATCAATATCGAAGCCTTGAGATTCAAGACCTTCTTGTAAATTTGGTAGTCTTTCGTTGGGATAAGATTGACTTAGAACACTGTGTTTCTGCCAGGCTTGAAGTAGGACTTGTTCAATGATATGATCTGGAATAGGACCCTCTTGGTTCACAACTGCAGTTCCGTACTTTCTAGACATTTCAGAGCGAATATAAGCATGAAATTCCTGGTAAAATGGCTTCAATTGCCCCATAACAGTCTCCATATCATTAAATAAATCCAAATCGTCAAAGCTTCGGAACCAAAATTCCCGCACAGATACTCCTGAAATTTCACACGAAAAGAATTACTATCAATACACAATTCCGAAGGTTTAACTCACCATTTAGATCAGCAGCTCTTCTAAACAACTCGACTATATTCATGAAATGCAAATTTCCTGAACTCAATAGCTTCTCACGCCATTCTCCCCAATAGTATTGCAGTTCCTTAGGGTAAAAGCTATAAGAGAATACCTTTCGTATATCTGGAAGTAATGCCATATCGCAATTATCTGGTTGCTCAAAGTTACAGATATCTTTTTCCGTTGCAGCTCCCTGCAGCCCCAACAATGATGTGGCCAAGTTACTGAAGAAATCATCTTCAAGAATAAATAAGTCCGCTGACCTTAATTTCCGTATTCCTTTAACTACATTTTGGTTCTTAAATTTATCGGTGTTATATTTTCTAGCTTCTTTAGAAATATCCAATATAACAGTCGCTATCTTGTGTGCTATTCCATTGTCTTCTAAGGCAGCGAAGAAGAGCTTATCATCGATTTCATAAGTTTCATTTGAGATTTCATTGTACAAGTTGTAAAGTCTGAAGCTGGAATGTTGCAAAAATCCGGTGGCATCACTTTCGGATGTGTATACTGCGGTGGTAACCTTAAAAGAAATAACTTTCAGTTAGCCTTGAGATTGTTTATTAATAAAAAAGAAAAAAACTTACTCCAATAATAGAGGCTACCGCACAAAGTAGAAATAAATTGGAAGCCATATCGCTGGTCAAGCTTGCGGCTTAACTATGACTTTCGAACATCCATATCAGCCTTATTTATAGCTTTATTGTTGGGAGGATTTTTGTTGTTCTTCATAATCTCTCATTGAAACATCAGCTTCTAAAATAAATCTAGAAAATAAGGCGGTATTTTAGTAATGTCTTAATGTCTTAGATTATTGTGTTTATAAATTTAATATTTCATTCCTCACACCACACCAAAAAAAGCTTATCGAAATGACCTGCGTGTTTTGGAAATTGATAAGACATGAAAGAAGAAAGTGAGGTAATTTAAGTAGGTTATATTTTGCTTTTGCAAATTGTAACTCGAACATTGTCTAGTTAAAATACGTACATGAGTTGAACAACAATATTAATGTAAATCGGCTTCAGGGTTAGAAGTCAAAATTCGTATGGACTCCAATGATTATTAACAAAGATCCAAGATTCCAAACAGAGTCTTAAACAGAATTTGATATCAGTGGTTAGTATTGAGGTTAAGCCCAAGAAGATGGATTTAATAGTCAATGAGAGCGCATTTCTTTAAGCTTTACAACATCGGAATAAGCTATAAGTTTGTAAAAATACTCGAAAATATTAACAAATCAGGGGAACCGACCACCTGAGTATAGCGTAATTGATGATTCGGATATTTTGAAGCAAATATGGGAGTACGACAAGGTTGTTCTCTTTAGTCCTATTATTTGCTCATTCACCCGAAACATCACAATATGATAAGTTGTATACATATACACTGTAAGTTGCATTAGTTCATAGACGGAGAGCTAGCGACCGATTTACTCACCTCATTTTAGCAAGGCTAAAACTTTGGGCATAGAAAGATTGAGGCCCGACAGTTATAAAAATGCCCGTCTTACACTCCGGTACCCTCCATGAGGCCTTAAGTTTTAGGCTTGAAGTTGTAAGAAAAAAGTGCCAATTCACCTCATTTTAGCAAGGCTCATCTTTTAATATATCGTTCATTGATTCAATATATACACGAAAATAACAATGTAAGACGTTTTAGCCCTCCATGACATGCTGTAAGACGCTCGTGTATATGTAAAAAAAATTACGCCATTCACCTCATTTTAGCAAGGCTGGTATTTACACATAATTAAGATGACATAAAAACAAACACACATTTCAAGTGTAAGACGTTTTTTCGGTCAATAACCCTCCGTAAGACGCTGACAACTAAATTTCGTTTAAGTCAAGATAGCCCAGTAAAAATAGATTTTTTCAAGGAACAAATTTGTAACAGGCTGATTTTTGGTATACACGTTGGGATTGGCGTTACATATAACCTGTCAAAAGTCCTCAAACATCCAATGCCCGCTAGTCCCGTTAGGGAGGGTCAAAGGTCACGAAAATGGGGTTTTGCTAAATATATCGAAAACGGTAAGTTTTAGGAGAAAAAATATTTCTACAAACATGTAGCTGAGGTAATTTCCAACAAAAAATATGAATACCAAATAGTTCTTAGCATTAACCGTTACAAAGTTACAGTACTTCAAAGATTCACAGTATTCCAAAAGAATGCTTTTTCTTCCACACCACCAGAATGGTGGAGCGCTTTGTGCGTTTTTTTTACTGTCGTATCCCCAGGAGACCTTTTCCACAACGTTTGATTAATAAAGGTGTGTACTAAAATTCATTTTTCATTAAAAAAAATCGCTCTCGCTAGCTCTTGGTCTATCATCTTTTGCATAAAAATACAAGAAGAACCTCGTACAATGATGACCTTAAAACTAAAATATTATTGGAAGAAGAGATAAGGGTTTGAAAAAGATAATCGGGATTTATAAAGATTCAGCATAAATAAAATTTGGATTTCTTATCAAACCACTTTTCCTTTTTTATAATTCAGAAGGAGGGGTGATGCCCTTACAAGTTTAAAAAAATGCGGATATTCCTTCGCTACATAGGAGAGCTAGGTTTTCAAAGTTGAGTTTGGGAAAACATTGGAGTACGTAGGGTGAGATGGGGAACATTGATACATGGGGCACATAGATACAGTCAAAATTCACCCCTATTACCGATGTCGTAAACGACATCAAAATATACGACACGACACAATCTGCATTCCATTTGTCGTTTCCAACTTTTGTCACTCGTTTTGTTGTCGTGAGTAAACGTCAAACGTCGTTGAAAGTTCTCAATCTGCATTCTGTAAGACGAAAAGAAGCGACGTCAACGAAAAAAACGACGGTATCTGTCGATCAAAAATTTGTTCACGACAGAGAGAAGGAAGGCTGCAAAATGGTTAATATTCATGTTAAATAATTTATTTTATAAAATTTCTTGTTATTTAATTCATCATAAACAAAACAATAGAATATTTGCTCTCATTGGCAATTAAAATTATCAAACCAAAATTAGTGCCAGACGCTAGTCGAGCTGAAGGAAAGAAACGAGCAGCTTGCAAGGGGTTTTCTGAAAGGCATACAAAAAAAAATTGATATAAAAAAGGGAATGGAATAAGATTGTTTTGACAATCTTACTGCTTGAATCTATTAAAGCGTACAAAAGTTTCATTTAAATCAAATGGTTCTGAGTTATGCCTTATCTATGTGATTTCCTTTTATACATAATTATTAATTGTACATTTTCAAAACTCCGCGTTTCTACTTCTTCATCCTCGTCACTATCACTACCTATTTGTGTTACAAAACATTTCAAATTAATCACTTTAATTACTTCATTGCAAATATGTAATAAAACTAAACTGCACTTGTTGTTTTTTGAGCGTTGTCTAATGACTTTTTTTTTAATTGCACTTGAGTTTGACAGATATCTATTACTTCTTCATCGTTTAAAAATCTGCTACAGATTTGTCGCGTCGAAAAAGTTATGGAATGCCGTTTGAAAAACGACACGACAGAGAAAACGAGAGTTGTCGAAAAAACGAGACGACATCGGTAATAGGCATGATTATTTGAAAACTAAACGCAGCAAGCCACTCACACATGAACACATCGTAGTATGTCTTTCAACTCAAACACATATTTGTCTGACATCCTTGTTCATTCATCGCCTTGAATCCAACAAGAACAAACGTATTTCTGAAGTCCCCAAGTAAATTTTTTTAGTTTCGTTCGAGTGGGTTTTGTTGTGGAAATATTTGTGTTATAAAATTCATATGTAGTTATTTGGTGAGTATAAGTTGTTGTTAAAGTAATTACATTTAATATTTATTTTCTGTGAAGAAAGTTGGGGCACATTGATATACACGACAACGGGTTAGTTTGATACGTATCAATGTGTCCCACAAATATTCTCTGTGTGATATGCAAGTTGTTAAAAAGTATTTTTCGATGTCTTTAAAGGAAAATGGTGCTAGCGTACAAAAAAACAACGGAAAGAGCCAACATCGATGAAGTAGCAGTGGCTTCTGCGATATCCGATTTGATGGAAGGCAGATTTATCAATAAGAAAAGCTGCAGATAAATACAATTTGAAACCGGCTACTCTTCAACATAGGATTGAAAAAAAGAAGAAATGCGAAGGACAACAAGTAAGTTTTTCATCTAAGTACACCTCCCACCAAGTATTTACAGTAGAATAAGAGCGGCAGTTAAATGAATATATAATAAAATGCAGTAAAATGCATCATGGACTGACTTTAACTCAAGTACGAAAGCTTCCTTACCAATACTCCAAAAAACTGAATTTTAGTTACCCAACGTCCTGGGATAGTAATACAAAAGCCGGCTTTGATTGGATTTACGGTTTTCATAAAAGAAACCCTAATATAAGTTTTAAGAAACCTGAGAATACAAGCATTGCTCGATCATTTTCGTTTAATAAGGCAGCTGTAATTATATTTTACCAAAACCTCGAAGATGTTCTTTTAAGATTTAATTTTTCACCTAATCGAATATTAAATTTTGATAAAACCGGTATTACTACGGTCTTAAATACTCCAAAAATACTTGTGGAAAAGTCACAGCGTCAAGTTGGTCAAATTGTGTCTGCGGAGAGAGGGGAGTTGGTGACTTTTGGAGGAGTTATAACTGCCTGTGGAAATACTATCCCTCCAGTTTTTGTGTTTCCGAGAGTCCACTACAAAAGTCATTTTTTGAATGGTGCTTCAGAGGGATCTTTGGATTTGGCATCTCGATCTGGATGGATTAATACAGAACTTTTCTTGGAGGTCCTTAAACATATGAAAAAACACACAAACAGCACCAAAGAAATGCCAATTCTTCTCACCTGCGATAATCATGAGTCCCACGTTTCAGTGGATGCAATAAATTACTCTCGTGACAATGGGATAGTTTATTTATCTTTTCCTCCGCACACGACCCACAAAGTACAACCTCTTGATGTTGGTGTCTTCGGTCCGTTAGCTTTTTTTGAATCCTTCACGGCAAAAAATATAACCAGCGCATTTGCTAAACCTGGGATCGTACCATACAATAAACTGGGGTTCTCGGATGAAGATTTTTTTCCTTGTGAAATTTTTAGAGATCAAACACCAGAAGATGTTTCTGAGGGCAACTTAACTATCAATCCTGTCTTTGAACCTGAAGACAATTCAAGCTTTACTAATCCCGTCAGAGCTGAGGAAATGAGAATCAGTGAGCAATGTATAACACCTCCTCCCACTTCCGAGCTCTCAAGTGCTACAAATGAGGTTCTTAATATGCGTTCCACATCAAGAGCTTATAATGTAACTTCTCAAGCTTCGACGTCAAATGTATGCATGACTCCGGAATCTGTAAGACCCTACCCAAAAATTACAAAAAAAGCGACAACTAGGAAAGGAAAAGAGAAGGGTAAGTCTAGAATCTATACAGATACTCCAGAAAAGAAAAGAAAAGAAGACCTACAGATGTCTAAACGTGAAGCAAATATAAAAAAGAACAAAGAAAACTTGTAAAAGATCTAAAAAGTACTCAAAAATTTGCTTGGCATAGTACTCTTGTCCCTGTAGTGAAGTCCCGTAAAAATGTCCGTACTGATTTATCTAACTGCCAGAATCGATTTAAGTACACATAGCAGAGTCAGAAAAACTTGGGTAGACATCACCGTTTACTGGACGGGGTTTTTTAGACGCCATTTTCCAAAATGTCCGACAAATAGTAGTATAATTTGTATGGGAGAACGGAAAAATCTCCATAAAAACTAAACCGATTTTGACGAAATGATCAGACATAATAAAAAAACAAGATGAGAAGCCAACATAATTAATTTCCGCCCACTGCCACGCTCCCTTTTTTGAAAAAGTAATATTATTCGTCAAAATTAATACAAATTCGGATGTTGCTTTAGCTAAACTTATAAAAATATTTTTGTGTGGAGTATAAGCTGTAAAAAGTTCCTACCACGCCAATTTTGTAGGCGTTTATTATTTTGTGACTTGTATGGAGTTCGTTTTAGTAAGATAAAATCCGAACCACTTCACCCAGTGTAATGAAATTTTCACATGATAGCGAACAGTATAGGGAATGATTGTGTTTTGGAATCAAAACATAAAAATATTTTATTTTTGTAAAATGCCAAACAATGTCCAATCATACCCTACGTTTCTTAACTGCAATTACAAATGTTAAATTCCTCTCAATAATTTGTTAATCCTAACGTAACTTTAATCTTTGCCTACTCTTTGTGCTTATATTCTTATGCTAAATCAACTTGCCTAAACTAAAATTCTACCTCTTTGCTATTTGGACATCACCCAGTAAACACTTATCTTGGACTTGGTAACATATAATCGAACACTTATTGTACAAACACATTTTATTTTACATTAAATTACACATATTGAAATTAGACAATTCTTTTGGGTTTCTATTAAACAAATTACACAAAATAAAACTACATAAACTACAAATAAAATACAGTCCACATACAAAACATAAATTTAACACATATAATACAAAACATATTGGTCCTTAGCTCGCCGGATTAATTCTCGTTGATCAGTGCGCGAAAGATTAATTAATTCGTTATCAAAAAACAAATCGTGTGCATATACAATTATACATACTTGGTGCTCAATTAAATTATGTGCGTTAGGTTTTATGACTTATGAATGATGTAAAGTTGCTCCTCGTGTTCGGGTTGATGCATTATATGAACTTATGATATACGTATATTTTAGTTTTGCATGAAAAAAAGTACATAGGTAAAACTGCATGAACATTTTGTATACATATATACATTTATAGCATACCAATTGGTGCATGATTTTTATATAAAAAAATTGATATTCATCACATGATCCTGCTACGAATAAGCAAAACTATTATTTTTGAGAAACATTTTTCTGAGTTTTGGCATAAGCTCACTGCATTCGGTGTTAAATTTTCATATAAAAATTGAATTAAAACTATTGGCATTTTATTAAACACGTGTGTTGTACATTAAACAGATTTCATTCGGTTGTACATATTATATCTTACAATATATTGCAACAAAAACAATTTCGCCGTCTATTTATACAAACTTTTATAAACTTTATTTCGATTTAACAAAATATTCTGATAAAATGAATATCGTGAAACAAAAGCGCGGTCGTGCAAAGGGTTCTATCACTAGGGCTTTTACGTTTTCGGAATCCGTCGATGATTCCACCCCTCTTGACATGTTAGAGATTCAATTGAAGAAACTTCAGGAATCTTGGGATGAATTCGTTTTGCAACAGGATAGTTTGTACGAATTCTATGATGATGAGGATTTTGTAGACCCTGAGCCAGAATATGGGGACTATGAAACAAAATATTTTGAAGCTTTTACGATTTTTTCTAGTGCAATTCGAAAACGCACAGATAGGGAAGACATATCAAAACAAAACGCTTCGCTGTTGCAAAAGATAGAGCAAACGAATTCTCGTCAATCGGTCGTATTACCTAAACTTGTGATTCCAGTTTTTACTGGGGACTATAAAGATTGGCCGGTATTTAAAGATTTGTTCACGGGAACAATCGACTGTAACGCCTCCCTATCCGCTACGCAAAAATTTCAATATCTGAAGTCATTCCTGAGTGGAGAAGCGGCTAATCTTTTAAAACATATTTCGTGTACCGAAGAAAATTATCTCGAAGCATGGGATAAACTTGAATCGCGCTACGACAAAAAACATTTGATAGTCCAATCGTTCGTTAAAAGTTACATGTCCTTGCCGTCGTCGTCTAGTTCGAATCTTGAAATCCTACGAAAACTAACGAACGGGGCTGATGAAGTGATTCGTGGATTAAACGCGTTACATATGAACTCTAGAGATCCTTGGTTGATCTATATCCTTCTTCAAAAGCTGGACAATGAAACTAAGCAAGCTTGGGCAGAGAAGGTAGAATCTCGGGATGATTGTTCCATCCAAGAATTTCTCAACTTCCTTCAAAATCGATGTAACTGTCTCGAATCGTGTAGCTCATTCACTCGTTCGCAAAAAACTCTTACTAAGGCTCCAAACAATATTCGTTCGCATTTCGTTGAAACAAAACAAAGTTGCCCAAAGTGTAAGGGAGATCACATTCTTCCTTTCTGTAAAACATTTCTCGCTCTTGATACAAACGCTCGTCGCGAATTCGTTAAAGAGAACTCGATTTGTTTCAACTGTCTCAGAGTTGGACATGCATCTCACAAATGCAATTCTAAATTTCGGTGCAAATCATGCCATTCTCGACACCATTCACTGGTACATGATTCACAAAATACTTCGTCTAATACAATCGCTCAACAACAAAATGAGCAATCGTCGTCACAAAACGCTTCGAACTCTTCTATCGTTACGCATCACTCTCTCGAATCCAATGTTCATTCATCGACCATTCTTCCAACTGCCGTTGTCAAAGTTCAAGACAAATCTGGATCGTTTCAAAATATTCGCGTTCTACTCGACTCGGGATCCCAAATATCGTTTATTACGGAGAAGGCTCTCCAACGTTTGGGACTTCCTAGAAAACCGTCTCGTATTCCAATTGTTGGCGTTGCATCGACTTCTGCTGGCACAACCAATGGCTTGGTTTCATTGAAACTACACTCTCGCTTCAATTCAAATCACATAGATATCGATTTTCATGTAATTTCAAAACTTACATCTATGCTTCCACCTCTTTCGCTAAAATTGAAGACAAACAAATTTATTTCGTTGGATCTTGCGGATCCAAAATTCAATGAACCGAGTCCAATCGACATGCTCATCGGAGCAGATAATATTTTCAATATCATACTCGAAACATCAAAACCAGAACCCGGTGTTCCTAACTCATTTCTAACTATTTTCGGATGGGTGATAGCTGGAAGCTGCCATTATCTTCAATCCAGTGAATCTGATATCGGAGTTAGGACATTCTACACACAACTTAACCATACACAGGAGTTTGATCTAGAACGTTTTTGGCGTCTAGAAGAGGTCAATTGTGAAACAACTTTGTCTATTGAGGAACAAAAGGCTGAAGATCATTTCATTCAAACTCATCGTCGTCATGCGGATGGTAAATACATGGTAAATTTACCATTCAAATCGAATTCCATTCCAAGCTTTGGAAACTCCTTTCGAATTGCACTCAATCGGCTTTATTCAATGGAAAAGAGATTTCTTCGTGATCCGGAACTCAAAATAGAATACTCTCGTTTCTTAAATGAATACCTTTCGTTGGGACATATGGAAGAAATACCCATAGAAGAAATAAACAATTCGAATTCCTATTATCTGCCTCACCATGCTGTGTTTAAGGCTGATAGCAGCACAACCAAGGTGAGAGTAGTTTTTGATGGCTCCGCCAAGTCTTCACTTGAGTCAATTTCTTTAAATGAATCCCTTTTCGTTGGCCCTGAAATCCAACGTGACATCTTTACAATATGTCTACGTTCTCGTCGTCACATATACACCATGTCTGGGGACATCGAAAAGATGTACCGACAAA
Organism: Dasysyrphus tricinctus; assembly: GCA_963921185.1. NCBI lineage: Eukaryota > Metazoa > Arthropoda > Insecta > Diptera > Syrphidae > Dasysyrphus > Dasysyrphus tricinctus. Next base: position 98,302,029 of record OY992531.1, read on the forward strand.
TCTGGATTCCGCCAAATCACACAAATTTTCAAAGGATTCTATGGAGGGAAAATCCTGAATCTTCGATAAAACACTATAGGCTTTTAACTGTAACCTACGGGACGTCAGCTGCTTCATTTTTAGCAAAACGTTCCCTAAACCAACTGGCCCTAGATTCAGCTAAAACACACCCTCGGGCTTCTTCAATAATTCTCAATGATTTTTACGTCGATGACCTCGTAACTGGCGCTGATACGATTGACGAAATCATCGCCACTCAAAAGGAGCTCGTGGAGCTTCTGTCATCTGCCGGCTTCAATCTTCGTAAATGGACAACTAATTGCTGGCCACTTCTTTTATCTTTGCCTGAAGATCAACGGGAGCTGTCTCCTATCGACTTTGAAAACTCTCTGACGGTAAAGGTTCTCGGGCTGCTATGGTGTCCATCCAAGGATTGCTTCTCGTACAAAGTAAATCTGGACGAGTCAACATCGTGTACAAAACGTCGCATTTTATCGGAAGCATCTCGAATTTTTGATCCTCTTGGCTTTCTAGCTCCGATTGTGGTGTCTATCAAGATATTCTTCCAGGACTTGTGGAGACAGGCTATAGGCTGGGATGACGAAATCCCTCAGGAACTTTCTCAGCGCTGGATCACTATTCGAGATGAACTTCATTTGGTGGAATCAATTTTCATTCCGAGAATTATGTGGCATAACAAACTAAACTACGAGTTCCATGCATTTTGTGATGCTTCGTTGGATGCCTACGCAGCTGTGGTATATTGCCGAAGTGAAAACCAAGATGGAAGCGTTTCAATTTCGTTAGTAGCGGCTAAGAGCAAAGTTGCTCCTATCAAAGTGCTTTCACTTCCCAGACTTGAGCTCTGTGGAGCTCTTTTACTAACCCGTTTAATAAATAAAATCAAGCTCTCGTTACAGATTCCCCAAATGCAAGTCTTTGCCTGGACAGACTCGGCCATTGTTTTACATTGGCTTGCCGCACCGCCCAAAAAATGGTCGGTTTTCATTGGCAATAGAACGTCCGAGATAATTTCAACTATACCATTGAAGTCGTGGAACCATGTCCGATCTGCCGACAATCCTGCTGATGTTGCCTCAAGAGGAATTGCGCCATCTCAACTGGCTTTAACTGACATCTGGTGGAACGGTCCAGCTTGGCTCCAAATGGAACGGAACAAATGGCCTGAATCTCGAAAAGTGAAAAACTACTCAAGTGAGCAATTGGAAGAGAGAAAATCACACACAGTCCAGGTATTCGTATCAAATATAAATGAAAATAATATTTTACGACAAATTATATCTAAATCGTCAAACTGGATGAAATCGGTACGTGTGGTTGCATACATTTTTCGTTTTCTTAAAAATCGTCGTCTATCTCCATACTTACGTAATCTTCAAGCTCTTTCAACTCAAGAATTAAATAGTGCTCTAATTTCCCTTATAAAATCTGCTCAATCAATTTTATTTACTTTTGAAATCGAAACTCTTAAAAATAACAAGTCCTTGCCTTCGCGAAATAAACTTTTATCACTTGCTCCATTCCTTGATAATATGAATGTTCTTCGGGTAGGTGGGCGTTTAAATAATTCGGAACTGTCATTCAATGAAAAGCACCCAATAATTCTGTGTAAATCGCATCCAATCACAAAACTTATAGTCGATTACACCCATAAACATTATTTGCATGCTGGGGTAACATTTATGGTATCTTTGCTAAAACAAAACTACTACATTCTCGGTTGCCGAAATATTATCCGAAAGGTAGTCCATAAATGTGTCGACTGCTTCAAACAACGAAAATCTAACTCCGAACAATTGATGGGAAATCTTCCAATCGAAAGGGTACGGTTCTCAAGACCCTTTAGTAAAGTTGGCTGTGATTATGCTGGACCCATCACTCTTCGTTTGGCTCGTGGCAGAAACCCTAAATTTGTCAAGGGTTATATAGCTCTTTTCGTTTGTTTTGTAACAAAAGGAGTTCACATTGAACTTGTCGGTGACTTGTCATCCAGTGCCTTTCTTTTGGCTTTAGATCGCTTTGTGTCGCGTCGAGGAAAACCAACCGAAATATGGAGTGACAATGCAACAAATTTTCATGGTGCTAAGCGGCTACTCGGAGAGATGCATGACCTGTTGATGGATCAACAGCGAAACAACATCATCGCAGATCATCTGTCCAAGGACGCCATCGATTGGAAATTCATACCACCCTCTGCACCCCACTTTGGTGGGCTATGGGAGGCGGGTGTCAAATCCGTGAAGCAGCACATCAAACGCGTTATCGGTGAACATATACTTACATATGAGGAAATGTATTCCCTCCTCACCAAAATCGAATGTTTGCTTAATTCGCGCCCTATGTGGCAGACATCCGATTTTGAACCCATTGCCCTTACTCCATCTCATTTCATGATCGGAGAATCATATTCTACAATTCCCCAACCTGATTTAAATTTTTCAAATTTTTCGATAAGTTCTAACTGGTATCTATTACAGACTCTCATGCAAGGATTCTGGAATCGGTGGCATAAGGAATATTTAACCTCCTTACAAAATCGGCCCAAATGGCAGAAGACAAAACGAGACTTACAGAAAAATGACATGGTGTTGCTGAAGGAACCAAATCTTCCGCCTTCGAAATGGATTCTAGGACGTGTCATAGAGGTCCATCCTGGGAAAGACGACAGATGTCGAGTTGTTACAATCCGAACTAAGAATGGAGATTATGTTCGACCCATCGTGAAGGTCGCCCCGTTGCCGTTTTCTGAAAGCCCGTAGTCTTCCAGGGGGGGCTGAATGTTTTGGAATCAAAACATAAAAATATTTTATTTTTGTAAAATGCCAAACAATGTCCAATCATACCCTACGTTTCTTAACTGCAATTACAAATGTTAAATTCCTCTCAATAATTTGTTAATCCTAACGTAACTTTAATCTTTGCCTACTCTTTGTGCTTATATTCTTATGCTAAATCAACTTGCCTAAACTAAAATTCTACCTCTTTGCTATTTGGACATCACCCAGTAAACACTTATCTTGGACTTGGTAACATATAATCGAACACTTATTGTACAAACACATTTTATTTTACATTAAATTACACATATTGAAATTAGACAATTCTTTTGGGTTTCTATTAAACAAATTACACAAAATAAAACTACATAAACTACAAATAAAATACAGTCCACATACAAAACATAAATTTAACACATATAATACAAAACATATTGCATACAATTTCCGTCCATTGACACGCCCACAAAAGCCCATCTTATCACTCTTCCTCATTAGCTGCTAAAAACCAAAGGATACGATATCAATTAAGATGCTTTTTGAAGTTTCCTGATTGATCATGACTAAAGAAAATCTATCATTTTTGATTTTTAGTAAAAAAAATTAAAAAATTATAAAAAATACAATTACATATATTTGCACATCATCTGTATACACATTCATCTCGTACATTGCTCACCACATTTGCAATACTCTGTGCATGTCAAATACTTAAATTTACATTTACACCTTTAATTTACACAGGTGGTCAATTCTTGACCTGTGAAACTGTGAAATGAAAACAAAGTTATCATTTCATTTTCACAGAATTTTATCATATTATCACTTCATTAACACGCGCAAGGGGATTCCCGAACTCGCACTGATCTCTATAAAACACTGGATAGTGTATCGATACAAAAATATTGCTTCCATTTGAAGAATTGTTATATTATGAAGCTGACCACTTTTTTGTAGACCAGTATAACTGTATAACATGTAATACAAAGATAATCCATTAGGCGCCAGTTATAGCGATCAGAAAAAACCATCCGAAAAAAAAAATTATTGAAGTTTTTATTACTTTTCACTTCGATTTCATAGCCAAATGATATATCAATCGACGCGTAATTCAGCGTAGAATTTTTTTCGCGAAAAAAAATTGCCAAAACAATTGTTTTTTATGTTTTGAATGGATTTATTTGTTTTTCGGATGAAATTTAATTTTTCGTATCAGCTGATTACTTTTTGACAGAAAAAGGAACAAATCACTCCACTGATTTGTGTTCCAATTTTTTTCTGTTCCACTGAAAGAACTCCATCCGAAAAAGTTTTTCTGATATTTCAATCAGAAAAAATCTTGGCGGCTGTTTGTTTGTTTTGCAAAGAATCTAGTTTTTCCGACACATTTTTTCTGATTGCTATAAACAACCATCAGAAAAAAAATCAATTTCATACTGTTTCAAGTTTTTCGGATGGGTTTTTCTGATCGCTATAACTGGCGCCTTAGGTTAGGTAGAAGTGGCTGTCAATACTAAGTAAAAGATAATCCATTAAACAGACATCAATTCTCCGTTCGTTTCACCCCCCGAGATCTGTTTGCTAACATTATTTGTTGTGTTCGTAATTTAAATTCATTCACTAATTAGTAAATGAAACGGAATAACAAACGTAAAGAGTGTGACAAGGAGGTAAAATCATTTAAAAAAAACGTAGAATATGCAATCGCATCCTCCGCATCATAATTATTCATTACCTGTTTTGCTCAACTTGTTCGCAAACTGCAATGATTTATCTCATTCCACTATGTAATTATACTAAAAAAAATATACCAAATGCACACAGTGAATAACTTAAAGATAATAAATAATAAATCAAACTTCCACAAAAGTTTATATTTTCATATCATGGTCTGTTCCCTTTCTTCAGATAGACATCTGGAAATAGGGATGAGCGATTTTAATCGATATTTGCAAAATATCGATAATATAGATTTCGATGTTTTGCAACATCGATATTAACATCCAAAACATCGGACTAAAAAACAAACAAAAAGTTAGTACGAAAATGATTGATTCTGCTAGTAAAATCTAGATGGAGTGACTTTCATTGTTTTTAAGTCATCTGTAACATTTGGAATTTTTTGAAAAAGGAAATCATCAAAGGATCTCCCAAACCAAACTTAAAAATTCAGAACCACAACGAAACTTTCGATGTGCAAAAAGGCACAGATATAAGTTTACACATGAAGTGCCTATCAATTTTGCTTCCATCAAGTTTTTAAAAAAGAAATATTTTTACATCGATATTCAAGCATTGCAAGACGCATTTTAAACCACACAAGTTTTTGTACACACTTTTGTAAGCAAAAATATCTTGCATATCGTTAGATAACAGTGTACATACACATGAAATACTTGCAATATTGCTTCTATAAAATCTGTGGATGATATATTTTGCAAAATTCAAATTTTAGCATCGATTTCTACGCATTGAAGTAATAGATGCTCAGAAAGACCCAATTGACACCAATGCAAGTTCTTGCACACAACTTCGTGTTTTGCTATATCGATATATTCCAAAAAGCCACAGAAAACAATTTACACAAAATTCCCTGAAATATTACTGCAAAATACATATTTAATATCGATTTTCACGAATTTAAATTATCGATGGTCAGAAACACGCAGTTTACACCATGCAAGTTCTTGCGCACACCTTCGTGTGAAACAAGATTTTGAAATATCGGATTTCAAAAAGGGCACACATAACAGCTTAACACCATGAATTGCCTGGCAATATTGATTTTATTAAATTTGTTGATATTCATTGTGCAAAATACATATTTAAACATCGATTTTCACCCATTAAAACCATTGATGCCTAGAAAGATACCACTTACACGCGGTTTTAGCATACAAGCTTCTGTGCATCATTATTTTGCAATATCGATGTTTAAAGTTGAAATACCTTGCTTATGACTTCATATTTTTTTATTTGTATGAAAACTTAAATCGATTTTAAAAAACTTAAGAAAAAATAGCCCGCACCAGAAATTTTGAAAGCAAAAATACATAAGAGCATAGCATGACGCATTTTTTTCAAACAAAAAACTTAAACAAAAACACCTGAAAAAACATCGATGTTTTAAGTAGCATCGATGTTTTCGGTTCCATATTTATTGACATCGATGTTTGGTCTTCGATGTTGAAATCGATGTTGTTTCAATACCGCACATCCCAATCTGGAAAATACTTTTTTTTTGTATAATTCAGACGTCAAATTATGAAGCCGACCACCTAATTGTCATCTTCAAATGGAAGCAAAGAAACTGGTATAAAATATAAGGAATACACTATCCAGTGTATTATAGAGATCAGTGCGAGCTCGTTATGAAAAACAGCTGTCAAAGTGAGTACTTAAAAGTACTAACATGAAAAATGCTACCACTTGCTCATAGAAAAAGATAATTGTGACGTCATAGAAATACCAAGATGGCGAGTTGGGTGTATCAAATGAGCACAACTTGTCTTTGTTTATCATTTTTCTTTTCACAGGTTTTCACAGAATGAAATGATTGTGATAAGCGAATCTTCATATACAAAAATTTGGCCTTTGTTTTCATTTTTTCACTTCGAAAATCGCATTTGGCGTGAAGGCGTTATGATATTTATCACTTCATAGTTTCACAGATCGAGAATTAACCCCCAGAAGGCATTATATTAAGGCACAATCTGTCAGCTGCAGGCTTGAATTTGGAAAATAGCTCTGTGATAGGCTTAAGTATTACCTTAAAAAACAAAAAATCATCTTCGGATATGTCCATTTCTAATTGTATAAGGTAAGGGTGGTAACTCTGATATATGTTTCTGTTTATGTGAGGAATAACGAAGCTCGTCGAATGTCTTACACTTTGCTGATGAATGTAAAACTTGAACAAGGTATTCCTCTACTTTGTCAAGTATTTCATCAGATAAAATATTATCTTCTGCAAATCGAAATAGTATCTAACGGTTCTGGCGATGCTTTAATTGCAGATGATTTTGTTCCCATCTTGCTTGTGGTATCACAACCTGGGGTCAATTCTTGATCTGTGAAACTGTGAAATGAAAACAAAGTTATCATTTCAGTTTTCACAGAGTTTTATCATTTTATCACTTCACAAACACGCGGCAGGCGATTCCTGAACTCATTATGAGAAACAGCTGTCAAAGTGAGTACTAAAAAGTACTAAAATGAAAAAAATCTACCACTTGCTCACAGAAAAAGATGATTGTGACGTCAGAGAAAGACACAGATGGTTAGTTGGGTGTATCAAATGAGCACAATTTGTTTCTGTTTATCATTTTTCTTTTCACAGGTTTTCGCAGAATGAATTGATTGTGATAAAAGAATCATCATATGAAAACATTTGTTTTCATTTTTGCACACTTCGAGAATCGCATTTGGCGTGAAGGGGTTATCATATCTATCACTTCACAGTTTCACGGATCGAGAATTGACCCACTGTAAGTATGTGGGCCTTAATTAAATTGTTGTAGTGCAGCTCCCAGTTGATCCCCAAGAGTGTGTAGAGGCACATAGCGCATTTTATCACCCACTTCCACTTTGATCCACAATTCTTGCAATCCCTCACTGAATAGTTCAAATATATATCGAAGGATGAGAACAACGACATCAGTGTCATTTGATAACACCATAAAGCATTTTATGCATGACTTTTGCCTTCTCAATGAAGCTAGAAGCAGCAGCTAGTTGGAGCATCTCTTTGTTTTTACCTGAAGACCTGAATCTATCCATCTGTCTAGGAATACGCGTCTCCTGTTTGATATTTATCAGTTCGATTGGATCTAGAATTTTTTGTCTTTCTCTTTCACATTCGTTAAGTGACTGGTCAATGTCAAAGTCAACTCGCTTAATTTTCTTGTTTAATGCTATTTTGTTTTAAGGGAATGCTTAAGCCTATCACAGAGCTATTTTCTAGATTCAAGCCTGCAGTTGACAGATTATGGATTCTCCAAAGATACAAATAGTGTGCTTAGGCCCGATCAGTGCCTTAACATAATGCCTTCTGAACTATTAATTCCGTGCAATTTTACAACATGTTTTACTTAAAGGTGTGAATGTAAATTTAAGTACTTGACATGCAGAGAGTATTGCAAATATGGTGAGCAATGTACGAGATGAATGTGTATACAAATGATGTGCAAATATATTTAATTGTATTTTTTATAATTTTGTAATTTTTTTTACTAAAAATAAAAAATAATAGATTTTCTTTAGTCATGATCAATCAGGAAACTTCAAAAAGCACCTTAATTGATATCGTATCCTTCGGCTTTTAGCAGCTAATGAGGAAGAGTGATAAGATGGGCTTTTGTGGGCGTGTCAATGGACGGTAATTGTATGCAATCATTCCCTATACTGTTCGCTATCATGTGTGAAAATTTCATTACACTGGGTGAAGTGGTTCGGATTTTATCTTACTAAAACGAACTCCATACAAGTCACAAAATAATAAACGCCTACAAAATAGGCGTGGTAGGAACTTTTTACAGCTTATATTCCATACAAATATATTTTTATAAGTTTAGATAAAGCAACATCCGAATTTGTATTAATTTTGACGAATAATATTACTTTTTCAAAAAAAGGGGCGTGGCAGTAGGCGAAAATTAATTATGTTGGCTTCCCATCTTGTTTTTTATCATGTCTGATCATTTCGTCAAAATCGGTTTAGTGGTTTAGTTTTTATGGAGATTTTTCCGTTCTCCCATACAAATTATACTACTATTTGTCGGCCATTTTAGAAAATGGCGTCTAAAACACCCCGTCCAGAAAACGGTGATGTCTACCCAAGTTTTTCTGACTCTGCTATGTGTACTTAAATCGATTCTGGCGGTTAGATAAATCAGTACGGATATTTTTACGGGACTTCACTACAGGGACTGTATTATAGTTCCAAATCTCATCAAAAAAGTAAACAGAAATTCTCATAAAACTGCAACTATGAACTCAGACTCTTCAAACTATTCCGGTGAAGTTGAGTTTCAGGAGCCATTCGATTCCGAAGACTCATTCGAATCTGAAGAAATGAATATGGAAAATGAAATATCTGATGATGACTCTTTTAATGCTGCTCCGCCTGTGACCAGTGATCTTCAGGAAGGGGATTTTGCAATAATAAAAGTAATTAACTTAGAAAAGGAAGAGACCTTTTTTTAGAATTTTGTTGGGAAAATTATATTAAGACACGAAGATGCTCGAGGAAACGATTTTACGTATCTTTTTTGAAGCGCAAGCCAACTGGAACTTTTGTAGTTATAGTTGACAGAAACTTTATTTAATAATATTATTTGAATACAATTTACAATTCGTTTTATACTAAGTTTAATATGGTTTTGCCAAAGGCCGTCTACCAGATTGACAAATTCATATTTTGCATCATATAATTTTCGTTTCATTAAAAATCTCCTTCAATAATGCGCTGTCTATAACCAAGTGCAATTGATGTATATCTGTACAAAACTTCCCAACCAAGGTTACCATTTAGAATGTTCAGCACTTCATTCATATCCAATGTGTTAACCCCAAAATATCTCGTACGGAACTCTTTTAAAATGGGACATCTAGCATCTAGCAGGAACTTTTGCATTTCCTGATGTTAAAGATGAAGATGTTAATATACCAAGTTCCTATTAGCACTCAAAGTGCTTGTTTTTTTTTTGTTATTTATGTTAATAGCTAAGAAATCATTTATTTTGTTATTTAATATTGTTTATTTTTTATAAAAACCAATTTAAACCTATGTTGATATGAATTACCTAATACTTAAACACTGGTTGTATTAATAAATGTATTAAAAATAATTTAAACTTGTTTTAATAACTCAGGGTTTTCGTTAAAAGTCATTATTTGGCTGTGAATCAAAGTGCCCCTGATATGTATCAATGTTTCCCGTGAGTGGGGTAGTTTGATACAAATTCCACTTCTTAAAAAATATATCCTAATATTTTTTGTGGATGAATCTAATAGTAAATTCGATAATTAAAAAATCGTACAATTATATCAAATTACCTGCATAGGAAGGTCCTACAAGTACTGAAGAATGGCAGATCGTGAAATGAAAATGCCAAGAAAAATACCATTTTCGTTCCGGTTCCTATATAGTCAAACCAGCTATTCATGGAGACGAGAACATCGACAGAAAATAATTGCCAAGAAGGAAAAGAACATTTCGATTGGCAAACCTTATTATGAGTTTCACGTGAACAACATTCCACCTGGAAAAATTGTCATTTCACTTTTCGCCTATTGTGAATTTAACCCGAAAAATCAAAATTCCCCTTTTTTTTTTAGTACTCATTTCGGGCGAAATGTATCGTTATTAAGATCTTTAATTTAAACTTATTTTTTGAAGGCAAACAAAAGATAAACAGGTGGTACTGGTGCCCTTTGCGTAAGTTTTTTGTTTATTTTAAACCAAGTGAAGTTCGGGCGAAACCCATAATAGCTTTTAAAATTCCGGGGGAACAAAAATTTTTCGGGTGGAATATTTTCCGGGCGTAGCGTAACTCATAATAAGGCTGGTTAACTTTGACCATTTGCGTCAAATTATTGTCGAACGAAAAGAAATTGTGAGTTTCCAGAAGAACAAATTTGACGTAAGATGAAATGCACATACCACAAAACACTTATAGAAATAGGCCTGATATTGAACTCTTTCGAAAGAAAAATTCTTCGACGGATATTTTGTCTTGTGTAATTGGAAAGCAAGTAGAGTAGATGATATAACTGTGAACGGTGTGTTCGGTATCACTATAATGAAGTGGTCCAAAAGATAAAAACACGTCGAACACAATCTTCCCAGCAAGGAAATTCTTCAAATCCCAACCAACAGGTTCGGGGCGATAAAGAAGACCAAACTTCAAATATAAACACCAAGCTATTTCGAATGCCACAACTTGATCGAGATAACTGAAAGCATTGTGCTCGGAATCGTGTGGAGTTTGGAATGGAAGGCCACCACCGTAGAATAGGATAAAAAGCGATTCTAGCGTGCAAAAATTTGTTTCAAAAGTGGCATCCAAAATGCGTACTTTTTCAGGGATTAGGTACTATTAATTCTTGGGCCTCAATAATTCAAGAACATTTTAATATCAGTGTTTGGAACGAATTACCAAATTTTTGTGATAAGTTACATGATTTCACAAATGATTATAACTCAAATATATGCAATTTATTCCTGGAGGCTATTGAGGGCTCCTCAGTATTAAACTTCGAGGAAGAATGTGGATGTGCTATTTGCTATGAAGTCCTTCGTTTTTCAGTTAGTTCTCCAAGAACACCAAGCTTAAATACTGCAGGCAAAAAGCCTCGATCTGCACTTGGTATGCATTTGATAAAATTATGAACAGGTGAAAGCAACGTATAAGAATAGCTTGTGAGTTTCGTATATCAGAAAGAAGAAAAGTAAAAACTGTGAGAGAATGCCTGCAAACTGAATTTGTTTCTCAGCACCTGGGATTTGATTGTATTAAAAAAAATTTCTTTCTTCAAAATTACTTCTATCATTATCGCCATTATTATTTGTGATGGTTCCTACCTATGCGTACATTCAAAGAAGCTCCAACTTTTAATTTTAGAGTCTGACATTGATATAGTGTGCATAGGTTCAATAGTCTGCCTTTTTGATAGTGTACACCGATGGATACACCATTAATGGGCCGTTCCCCAACACTACGTCTTACTTACTTACTTATCCGGCTCCCGATCCATGAAGGGTCTCTGCCTGAGATATTGCGGTCTTCCATCGGTTGCGGTCCCTCGCACGCTCCCTCCAGTCGTCGAGACCAAGCGCTCTTGCGTCTGTGACCGCCTGGTCCCTATAGCGGAGGTTCGGTCTTCCTGGTCGTCTCGAACCTGGGGGCTGGGATTCGAAGATTTTCTTGGCTGGAGCGTTGTTGTCCATTCGCTCGATGTGGCCGAGCCAATGTAGTCGACGTGTTTTGGCTCTTTGGACTACATCCAAATCTTGGTACAGCTCGTACAGTTCACGATTGAATCTTCTCCTCCAATCGCCCTCCTCGCATATAGGACCAAATATCCGCCGTAGAATTTTTCGCTCGAAAGTGCCCAGGATCAATTCCCCTTTTTTACTTATCGTCCAGCACTCGGCACCGTAGAGTAGAACTGGTAAAATTAGAGTTTTGTATAGCGTGCACTTTGTCTTTCGAGAAAGAAGTTTTGAACCCATTTGTTTGGCCAAACCGAAGTAGCAGCGGTTCGCTAGGGTAATTCTTCGTCGGATTTCCACTAAGGTGTCGTTCGTGGGATTGATGTTTGTTCCGAGGTAGGTGAACTCCTTGACTACCTCGAAATTACTGCTACCAACAGTGACGTTTTGTCCTAGGCGATGGACAGATGAGGCTTTGTTTGTTGATAGCATGTACTTTGTTTTGTCCTCATTCACTTCAAGACCAACGCGTTTCGCCTGTTCATCAATAGCTGTGAATGCTTCAAGTACAGCTCTCTTGGAACGGCCGATGATGTCGATGTCGTCCGCATAACCAAGCAGTTGAGAAGACCTGTTAAAGATAGTGCCTTCCATGTTAACACCACTCTTGCGCACTATCTGCTCCAGGACTAGGTTGAAGAAATCACATGATAGCGCATCTCCTTGTCTGAACCCTGTACACGTCTGGAATAACTCGGATGAGCTGTTACCCATTTGCACGTTGCACCGCGTATTTTGTAACGTCATGCGGCATAGCTGGATCAGTTTTTTCGGGATCCCGAGTTCCGACATCGCCAATAGAAGCTCTTGGCGACTTATGCTATCATATGCGGCTTTGAAGTCGATGAATAGGTGGTGGGTCTCGACTTGAAATTCGTTGGTCTTTTCCAGGATTTGCCTCAATGTGAAGATTTGGTCTATCGTTGATCTGCCTGGCCTGAAGCCACACTGGTACGTGCCGATCATAGTGTTGCAGAAAGGTTTTAGACGCTCACATAGTACGTTGGATAGGATCTTGTAGGCAACATTAAGCAGGGATATGCCTCTGTAGTTCTTGCAGGACATAGGATCGCCTTTTTTGTAGATTGGGCATATGGAGCTATTTGACCAGTCGTCGGGCATACTTTCCTCCTCCCAAACTTGGCTGATGAGCTGGTGCATGCACCCTACCAGAACATCTCCTCCATACTTGAAGAGTTCCGCTGGTAGGCCATCCGAGCCGGCGGATTTGTTGTTCTTAAGCTTGTGGATGGCTTTCTTAACCTCTTCAGTACTGGGTGCTGGGACTGGATCTTCATTGACTGGTCTACTGCTTCTTTGTTCCCCTGTCGCCTCCTCTACATAATGCCCATTAAGCAGCTGCTGGAAATGCTGCTTAAACACGTCTACAATTCCCTGTGCTTCGGTGACTAGGTTCCCTTCGCTGTTTCGAAGAGCTTGCGTGCCAGTCCTATAACCAGATGCCAGTTGCTTGGCTGTTTTGTAGAACCGGCGGGTGTTGGTGGCGGTGCTGGACTCTTCGAGATACTTGAGCTGAGAGGCTGCGGATGCTCTTTTCTTTCTACGCAGGGTTTTTTTCTCTTTCCTTCTCTTTTCACGGTACTCCTCTCTTGCTGCTCTTGTTTTCCGTTGCAGCATTTGCATTCGTGCATTTTCCGTCTCCTGCTTCAATATCGCGCATTCATCATCATACCACGGGTTCTTTTTTCTGGGTGGTTGATAGCCTATGGTGGTCTCGGCTGTCTCTTTAATAATGTCGCGATACTGGTTCCACTGGTTGTTGACGCTTGTGGCTGGGTGTACGGCAGAGAGTTTCCCGGTCAATTGCTCACTGTAGTCTCTGGCTTTCTCAGATGTGCTAAGGCATGCGATGTTGAACTTCTTTCTTTGGGCGGTCTTCGTTTTCTTTTCATTGGACAGTCGGGCTCTGAACTTTGTCACAACAAGAAAGTGGTCAGAGTCCACGTTTGCACCTCGGAAAGTTCGCACGTCCAAGATGTTCGATGCGTACCTTGCGCCAATTAGCACGTGGTCGATTTGGTTGGCCGTTCGACCATCTGGAGATCGCCAGGTTGCTGTGTGTATCCTTCGCCTGGGGAACCTAGTGCTACTTATCACCGTATTACGAGCTGCAGCAAAGTCGATTAGTCGGAAGCCGTTGTCTGTTGTCGTTTCGTGGAGGCTGTGCTTTCCAACTAATCCGCCAAAGATGTTTTCCTTTCCGACTTTAGCATTGAAGTCTCCGAGCACGACTTTGACATCGTACTCCGGACAGGCTCCGTAGGCTCCGTCCAGAAGGTCGTAAAACTCCTCCTTGTTAGACTCCTCAGCTTCATCGGTAGGGGCGTGTGCACATATTAGGCTGATGTTTTGGAAGGTAGCTTTGATGCGGATCACAGCCAGGCGATCGCTTATCGGCTTAAAATCGATGACTTTTGATCTGAGTCGATTTCCCACGACGAATCCGCATCCTAGCATGTGCAGTCTTTGGTGACAGCTGTAATAAATGTCGCAATCTTTTCTTTTCGTTATACCTGATCCTATCCATCGTATCTCCTGGATCGCGGTAATGTCTGCCTTGTACCGCGAGAGGACAGATTCAAGTTTTTGAGTAGCACCTGGTGTGTAGAGTGTCCAACACTACTAAATTTCTTTCTTCAAAATTACTTCTATCATTATCGCCATTATTATTTGTGATGGTTCCTACCTATGCGTACATTCAAAGAAGCTCCAACTTTTAATTTTAGAGTCTGACATTGATATAGTGTGCATAGGTTCAATAGTCTGCCTTTTTGATAGTGTACACCGATGGATACACCATTAATGGGCCGTTCCCCAACACTACGTCGGATGCAACAATAATGTCACGAACTGTTAAAATTCAAAAGGGTGTTATTAAACCTTTTTTAGGAATAAAACGACGTATTAATTCTAGACACAGGTTTCCGTGATTGCGTACCAGACCTCCAGTCAAGAGGCTAACAAATAAAAATCCCACCCACAAGGCAAAGAAACAAAGCACAACTAACTACTGAGGAAGCCAATAAGTCCAGACTAGTGAATATACATGTTGTTGTGTCGTAGAAGTAGTCAATGGACAAACTAAGCGTGATTACAAACTACCTACGTATTACTCCAAGAATATTCGAATAGCATTTAACGAAACCAATTCTCAGACTTCAGGATAGCCAGTGTATTATCAAATGCTTTCCTGCCCCCATTCCTGACAATAGAAATGCAGTTGAAATGTAAGATGCAATAGTCCAGAGGGTGCATTTACGAATCATCTGTATCATAACGTAAATGATAGGAATATAAGCATACAAAGGTTGGTCTTCAATAGATTAATCGCGAATGATCCTCATTTACAACAATTTCCTCGCCTTACAAAAAATGATGTTAAAATGATATAAAATCTAGGAAATTTATATTTCGGAGAACATAATTATCATCCCCTGATTGAAAGAATTCAATTTTCATTTTTTTAACAATATCTTGGCAAAAACGGTATTATTTTGTACAGCTTTTAAGACTTTTCCTCCAACTTTTTCTACCATAGGCATGGAAATTTGTGAAGTTTAAAGCCGCGTCTAGATCAATACAAATTTGCGTTGTGCGCCGTGTTTGGCGCAAATATTTATGTAGATGCTAAAAATACGTGAAGTCCCACATCATTTATTGTGTCACATTCTACGCACACTATCCGATTCCTATGGATTTTCTGCGCACACGAAAAGTAACGACACACAGGTGTTTTGATGTGGACCTAATAAAAAATGTTAATGCAAACTGAGCAATCACGCACGTCAAACTACGCAAAAATTATTTCGAAATAAATTTGAATTCTCGGCCAAAATATTTGCCGCGAATACTAATTCAAGGCGCACGGTGGCGGCGCGCGTGACACACAACGTAAATTTGTACTGATCTGGACGCGGCTTAAGAAACATAAGAATCAATCTTTCCCTCGTTCTCTTGTTCTCTCTAATCGGTGCTATTTCCAAAATTTATAAAATGCAGTTAGGTATACCTAGATCTTGCAATCAGGGAACGATATTACCTACGGCCTTTACATAATTTTATAAAAGATGATGCACTCGCTGATTTAAATCTGTTTAATTTGCTCCAAAGTTCATGGTTGTTAACTGGCTGAACAGAATGCAAAACGGAGCTGGAATAGATGTCAAAAATGCTGCAGCCGGAGCTGCAATAGTTGAACAAATTTTAACTTTTACTGCAGCATTTTTGACATCTACTGCAGCTTTTTTGACATCTATTCCAGTTGCGTCTTGCATTCTGTTCAGCCAGTAAGAGTACGAATGCAGTCAAGGAAACCATGTGAAAGCAAGAATTCTTTACAGGTTACAGCTGTATTTTAGTAGAAAGAGAAAAGGAAGGCCCAGGCTTGTCAGTATTATTGCAGTTGTTTGACTGAACGACGCACAGTCAGTACGGTACCGGTAGCTGAGCACATAAATATCAGTAGTGTGGCGTGTGGGTGGTATTAAGGATTTGGCAGTCATCAGCCTTTAAGAGCTCCTGAAGCAAATTTATTGGATATGAAAATGGATGATGAAATCTAAAACGAATACAAATACATCATGTTTTTACTCAATTTATTAGTCTTTTATTTCATACTTAAATCAAAATGCATTAGCACGCAGCTTAACTTTGCGAATAACTTTTTTCCAACAGGGATTTGGAACGAGATACTTTAAAACTAATTACTTTTATTCACACAGCGATTTGGTATAAGCTCCATGATAATGATGGTCTCATACGTGTCCCGTATGGTTTTTTTTAAATATTTGTTCAAATCATCAAATCAAATTAAAAACGCATTTTAGAACCACATTATGGATCTTAATAATTAAGACCCAAGCATTTCAATCAGCGAAATAGAACTAGAACTTTTGAAACGGCTCTGGTAATTCATATGAAATAAAAATAATAAAACGAGACAAAACTACGTAGGTATGCACATATTTATTACGTTAAAATTGCTTCAGTAAATTACATAGTCCTTTTAAGTTTTTGATTAGAAAACCAATAAGCTAGCGAAAATCATCGTACAGCTGCAAAAAAAAAAGTTTTAACCACATTATTCCTATTGGAATATAAACGTAGGTACTTCAAACTTACTTTTTGAAGAAGGAGTCCATCCAACGACTGTTGCTGCTAAACGATTTTTTTCCTTAAGCCATTCATGCAATGGCTTGTAATATTGCAAAAGTGAATCTGCAAACATAGGTGCACTATCTGGAAGAATTTGTGCAATAGCTGATCGCCATGTTGTTGTTGAACCAACTTTCATCATTTTTCTAAATTATTGATTGGAAATTTCTGATTAATTTAAGTTTAGTTTCTTTTATTTTATCAAACTTTACAATTCTCTAGTCATTATTTGATACATTTTAATACAAATTTAGCCCAAAGTTCAATCAAAGTTCATAATAAAAAAAATAAAATTCGTTGTTTTGGGAAGTACACTACTAAGATTGAAGTTAATAATGTCAAAAACAGTCGGAATACTAATGTAATATTAGGTAAGTGCAAATTCTGTCCAAATCCAAAATCCCCACATTTAAAAAAAGGAATTTCACAAGAACAAAATCCTTTATATGCTATTAAATATATCACAACAAAAACATAAATGTTAAAAAAGGAGCCAAGTTCTTATGTGCACAAGAAACCTGTGCGTAAAAAGTCAGCCAAAAAAAGTAATGAGATCTAAAATATATGCCAAGTTTTAAGTTCATGAAGTTCAATATCAAATATCTTAAGTAGAGTAATATCGAAACAATTCCAAATCATGACAGAAATTTGGTAATTAATGATTACTGATTAAAATTTGGTGGGTTCACTGGTCAAGTTTTCATACATTTTAAATTTGTGATTAAGTAAGTATTTAAGAGAAAACTTGCCAAGTAAATCCATCAAATTTTAATCAGTAATCATTAATTACCAAATTTCTGTCATGATTTGGAATTGTTTCGATATTACTCTACTTAAGATATTTGATATTGAACTTCATGAACTTAAAACTTGGCATATATTTTAGATCTCATTACTTTTTTTGGCTGACTTTTTACGCACAGGTTTCTTGTGCACATAAGAACTTGGCTCCTTTTTTAACATTTATGTTTTTGTTGTGATATTACTCCTTTTTGCAAAGACTTATTTTGCCAGGTGAAAGTCATGCCCTACCGTTCTACAAAGTTTCATAATTCTACGACAACTGAAAATGCTCTGTACAAATAATAGCAATTCTGATAAAGTGGGTGGATGGCACCCCCCCCCCCCCCTGAATGGACAATTTCAAATTTTCGATTTTTTCCTTTCTAAGTACTTCAAGTCCTACCGACCTACCAGTTTTCATCGTTCTACAACAATCGGAAGTGCTTCATATAATTTATAAGAATTTTTGAGAATGTGGGTGGATGCCACGCCCCCTTGACTGAAACTTCCAATTTTTCGATTTTTTTTCTTCTAAGTACTTCAAGGCCCACCAACCTACCAATTTTCATCGTTCTACAACAATCGGAAGAGCTCCATATGATTTATAAGAATTTTTAAGAATGTGGGTGGAAACCACGCCCCCTGAATGCAAAATTCCAATTTTTCTATTTTTTCTTTCTAAGTACCTTAAGCCATACCGACCTACCAATTTTCATCGTTCTACAACAATCGGAAGTGCTCCATATAATTTATAAGAATTTTTAAGAATGTGGGTGGATGCCACGCCCCCTGTATGGAAAATTCCTATTTTTCAATTTTTTTCTTTCTAAGTACCTTTAACCCTACCAACTTACCAATTTTCATTGTTCTAGAACAATCGGAAAAGCTCCATATAATTTATAGAATATTTAAGAAAGTGGGTGGATGCCACGCCCCCTGAATAGAAAATTGCAGATTTTCGATTTTTTCCTTTGTATGTACCACAAGGCATACCGTTGTGCGAAATTTCAAGTTTCTACGATGTCGGGAAGTGCTCCATAATTTTGATGATCTGTCAGTGAGTCAGTGAGTCAGTGAGTCAGTGGGTGATATGAATAAAACGGAGCACGTACTCAGAGCGGGTGCTCCGTGAGAATCAGAGGAGGTGCTCAATAAAGAAGTGCCTGCTCCCATTTTGTATGAATAAAATTATAAACAAACTCGAGAGCACCTCCTCATTCAAGGGCCCTGGAGACGCTCGAACATGGTGCGAGTGAACATAGTTCGACATTACTCCGCAGACACTGAAACCAAGCAGAAACCAAACTACTCGAACTTCATTATTCTTACGACTTATATGTCATTAAAAATATTCACTGTCACATTAATTTAATTTTAATTCCGGCTGTTTGACACTTTTCTTTTTATTTTTAATATTGAAACTCGAAATTATACCGATATGTTCGAGTAAACATACGAAACCGGTCCGCAAACAGTCGAATCTGGTACGACAAACGATTAGCCCCGCCCTCGAACATCGATAAATATCAAACTCTTTTTGATTTTGGTGAAACCAAATTTTTGTTTAGTGACACCAAATAATTGGTACTCGAACCAGCCCGCAGACAAGTAAAATCAACTAGAACATAATACTCGAACCATGTTCACTCGCACCATGTTCGAGCGTCTCCAGAGCCCTTCAAACGGAGTAGCTGCTCTCATATCTCAAACCAAATTATATTGTTTTTGACATTTAGAATTATTTTCGATGATTTATAACAAAAAATAATTTAAAATATGAAAATTTTTCTGTTCTGACTCGCATTTTTTGTGAAAAGATTCGTTCGTTGAAGTTTACCAACAGTTGAACCAGGTTTTCTTGACAACCCCAAGAATTGTCAAAAAAAAGCAGGGCAATGGGGGGAGATTAAAAGGTGACAAAATACTTCAAAATATACATATGTATGTATGTATGTACAAGTCCATACATATGTATATGTATGTAGAATTCATAAAGGACATTGGAGGCTGTATCTGTTTGTGTTTGTGTGCGGCCAAAGGTGGATGGAGGTGGATGATTCTGAGAGAGTGAGTCCTGAGTCGTGTTGCACGGCAGGAGGAATATCGTTAGAGAAAGCGAATTACATCGCTTTTCTGACGGCAAACGGCTATGACTAAAAGCGACACGTCTATGTTACCGATGTCGACAGCAATATACTCACTCACCAGTATACATTGAAGAATCAATGGGCAAAACATGGGCTTTTCGGTTCTCAAAAAACACCAAAGGGTCTTCAATTATGTTTTTGGGATAAGAAAGTAACAGAATTTGTTTTAGAAATGGATAAAAAGAAACCACAGTTTCCGTTTTCTATTTCTATTTGTAATTAATAAAGTAAATTTGCGTATTTGAATTTCTATTTCAAAAACAAGAGAATTACCTGCAAAATGTAAATCCACAACAAAAAATGCTTCAGCTCCAATTGTACGGTTTCTGAGCTATTGTTGCAATTTCAAAAGAAAAAGCTTACAAGACAATGCACCGCGGGCTTATGTATGTACGAAAAATGTCCTCCCCAGCTCAGCTCCACTTTTGAAAACTTCAACCTCCTGCATCTGTAGCGAAAGAAACCCGCATTTGTTTCATTATTTGTTTGGCCACCCCCCACCATCCCTCTTTCCTTAATTATTAAAAAGGAAATGGTTTCTTAAGAAATAATATTTTCTGTGCTGAATTCATATAGAATGTGATATTTTTTTTTAAATCCTTCTTTTTTTCTTTTATAAAATTTAACCTTGCGATTATAAATCTGTATAAACTTCCCCATTTATGAAGCAAAAGGTATAAAACGCTATTTACTTCAACGTTGAGCAACCAGCTGATCTAACTTACAAATGAAGAGCAGGTGCTCCTCTCGATAGAGCACGTGCTTCAGTTTATTCATTCCTTACAATGGAGCAGGTGCTTACCCTGAGAAAGTTCTCATCAAACATGGAGATGCTCAATCGTTGAGCACCTTCTCAAGTATTTTATTCATACCAAATGAAGCACCTGCTTCGAAAAGTTGAGTTTTGAGTAGGTGCTCCATTTTATTCATATCACCCAGTGAGTCAGTGGGTGATATGAATAAAACGGAGCACGTACTCAGAGCAGGTACTCCATGAGAATCAGAGGAGGTGCTCAATAAAAAAGTACCTCATCCCATTTCGTATGAATAAAATTATGAACAAACTCGAGAGCACCTCCTCATTCAAACCGAGTAGCTTCTCTCATACCTCACACCAAATTATATTGTTTTTGACATTTAGAATTATTTTCGATGATTTATAATAAAAAAATAATTTAAAATATGAACATTTTTCTGTTTGGACCCGCGTTTTTTGTGAAAATGTTTGTTCGTTGAAGTTTAAACACGGTTGAACCAGGTTTTCTTGACAACCCCAAGAATTGTCAAAAAAACATGGGTTTTTCGGTTCTCAAAAAACACCAAGGGGTCTTCAATTGTAGACTAAGAGCCCACAGCAGATTTTGGGTGTGAACGATAGCAAAAAAAGAAGCATAGGCGACGAAAGCTCCATTAAAGACTATCAAAAAATTCAAAGTCTTGCAGTCCACAACTGGGGCCTTTGCGAGAAACAGTGCATCGAAAAAAAAATATGAATGCAACTTCGAGGCTAATCGTGTTAGCCGAAATTGGTTTTCACTCCTTCCTTGAGAAGCTCCTCGGATCACATATCATGGAATCTGAGACCATTTGAGTGTATAGTTCGCTCTACCGGACCGTTTAAAAAATTCAAAATTCTAAGTGAAAAACGGTTTTGTTAAACAGTCTGGCAGGGCGAATTAATCACTCAAATGATCTCAAATTCCGTGATATGGGATCCGCGGAGCTTATCTAGGGAGGGGTGAAAACCAATTTCGGCTAACACGATTTTCCTCGAAGTTGCATTCATATTTTTTTTCGATGCACTGTTTCTCGCAAAGGCCCCAGTTGTGGACTGCAAGACTTTGATTTTTTTAATAGTCTTTAATGAAGCTTTCGACGCCTATACTTCTTTTTTTGCTATCGTTCACAACCAAAATCTGCTGTGGGCTCTCGGTCTATTGTGTTTTTGAGATATAAGTCCCGTCAAATTGTATTTGTCCATGCAAATTGTGGGGTAGTTTTGATTTGTTCGCTCCTTTACGTTTTCGGGGGTGTGGAATCCGAATCTGAGGTTTGCCAACAAAACATGGAAAAAAATGCAAAAATGCATTTTCTGGGAGTTTTTCACTAATGGATCGAAAACTACCAACTATTTGAAAATTACATCAAATTACCATTGAAAGTACATACACACAATTTCCAATAAATCCCTATTTAAGGCTTTTTTCTGCAACAACCCATTTGCACTCAAGCGCTAGTCGAAAATTGACGTATTTTTACTGTTTTCGAAAATCCAAAATTTGATTTTTTGTCTGTAACATGAACCAAGATATATTTTTCTGATGGTCTTTAATGCGCTGAGTTTGAATCTGGCCTTGAAATTACTCTATCACGTCACGTTTTTGAGGTATTCGAATCTAAAAATTTTAAAAAAAATGCATTTTGTTTACAAATTTTGGGCTATTTTTTTGTTCTCGAGGTAATTTTTTTCGAAAAAATGTTTATGGCCATTCTGAAGTATGAACATTTTACTTCAAAATTCTTTTTGAACCTTTCAAATACCTCCATTCGTTTTCGAAAAATCGTTGGTTTTCGCCTTACTACCTAATTCAAAAATTCCCACAATTTGCCTTTTTGAGCACAAATTGACTGGACTAATAAGAAAGGAACAACATTTGTTTTAAGCCCCCCACCACCCCTCTATCCTTAATTATTAAAAAAGAAATGGTTCCTTAAGAAATAACACTTTCTGTGCTGAATTTATAAAGAATGCAACAGTATTTTTTTAAAATCCTTCTCTTTTTCTCTTAATAAATTTAACCTTGCGATTTAAAATTTGTATTAACTTCCCCATTCATGAAGCAACAAAAGGTATTAAACGCTATTTACTTCAACGTTGAGCAACCAACTAATCTAACTTACAAATGAGGAGCAGGTGCTCGTCTCGATAGAGCACGTGCTTCGGTTTATTCATTCCTTACAATGGAGCAGGTGCTTACCCTGAGAAGGTTCTCATCAAACATAGAGATGCTCAATCGTTGAGCACCTTCTCAAGTATTTTATTCATACCAAATGAAGCACCTGCTTCGAAAAGTTGAGTTTTGAGCAGGTGCTTTGTTTTATTCATATCACCCAGTGAGTCAGTGAATCAGTCAGTCAGTTACGGTTTTTTCGATTTTTGAAGTCCTATATCTTGGGAACTACTAGTGCTAAGGAGTTGAAATTTGGTGAGCCACCTGTGTTTGATCAGCCTAGCAAATACTGCGAATTTGAAGTTTCTGACTTTATTGGTACTGAAGTTAGAGGGGGGTTGAAAATCACCTGAGTTTGTTCCTGTAAAAAGGGTGTAGTGCCGCGAACTTGGCTGGGCACTACCGTGCCCTTTGATGTAGGTACCTTTTAATAATTAGGTTCAAGGGTTTTTATTATGGAATAGATGTTTGCTTCAGCCTTGGTTTTGAGAGAATGGTCATACTGGCCACTTTTCAATATGTTTCATATAACTAGGAACTAAGCCGAACTTGACAATTTTACACTTCAGGCATGTTCAAAAAAACATATTTATATTCAAAATTGACAGAGATATGCATAGGTACCATTCAAACCTTACCATTTCTTATACGAACAGTTTGGTCCGAAATCTCTTTTTTTTTCGACACGAAATGGCAAATTTCAGATAAATAAAAATATTTTAACTCAAAATTTTTATCAAAAATGACACTACGATCTTAGGGAATATTTTAAAGTAGTTAAGTCCGCATTTTTGTTTTCCGGTCATTTTTGTTTAAATGCTTTCAGACCTTCAGACTGTTAATATAAGACTTGGTAGGTACAAGGTGCAAGAAATATTAAGTTTGTCATGTGGTACCAACCAAAAACTAGGCTTTTGGGCAATTCAGCTAAAATTTAGAAATATTTAATTTCCATTTTTTTTGGTTGGTTTTTGTTAACTTTTTCTGCTAATATTTTTTATAAACTTTTTGAAATTATATTTCAAATGAAGTTTAATTTTAACCAAAAATTTTTAAGTGTAAAATTCTCAAATTTGGCTTCGTTTCTAAGTGGTACCAAACATAATGAATAGTGGACATTTTGACCATTCTTTCAGAAACGACAAGGGGAATATAGTAGGATTTTGAGTTTTAAGCATACTAGTGCCTCAAAATAACATATTCAATAGTAATTATTACTCTTAAGCTTAGTTGTTGTTTCTTTATTTCCCTCATTTTGCGGTTCCTTTATTTAATAGTCTTCAAGCCGATTTTTAAGTTTGTATCAAAATTTTATCAAGACATTGAGAGTTACTGCGGTTGGACTGAACAAAATGGAATGTTGTAGCTGATTAGAATTTATCGAAAGTTGAAGTTCGTTCAACTCCTTACGATTTCTTATCACAGAGTTAAGGTACACCATTATGCTTAACCAGCTATGGCCTTCTCAAATGGTGTTTGGAGTCAGATCAGAATGACAATAAATATTGGTCTGGATTTAATTTCAAAATCGAAACCAGATTTCAAAGCGGGCAGACGTTAAGAATTGTTCTTCCGGACTACGTATCCCAATTGAAAAGGCCATGATAATACCTAGTAAGTACGTCAAATATAATTTCTTACCTCATGGCAGTTCCTACATCTTTGCTTCCATAAAAGTCACACTCATGAAGTGGTTTTTTTGGATCATTTGGAATGTATCCACCACTTTTCAAACAGAATAGCTCGTACATCTTATAGCCCAAGATCTCTGAGACAAATTTTCTGAAAAAGAAAAAAAAATGAACATTATAAAATTAAGTTTAAATTTTTGTTTGTGATATGTACGAGTATTTTAATAATAAATTCATAAAAAGTTATGATGCTGTAAAGGTTCTGAACTTGAAAAAATCCCAGAAATCTCTTGCTGGGAGCAAGGCGAATATATTTCAACCGCGTAGATCCCGCTGAATTTGACTTTGACTCTATTGTTGTTGAACTCTGACTTTAAAAAACCACGCACAGGAAAAATGTCTAACGGGGTCAAATAACAAGATCATGGTGTTCAACTCAAGTCACCTCCACTAGAGATAACCCTTCCTTCAAATAGTTCATGTAGAATGTCCTATCAGTATCCATTATTACATTTCTTTCACATCCATCATCTAATCTCGCCTAAAGAAATTGGTTACCAACCAACGATCAGTAGAGAGGTTTCCGTCCTTTGACTGAATCGACTGTGCGGGTTCTCACGCACACTCTCGTTGGCAGCGGCAATGTTTTCGGCAGATCCTACATTTAGTTGATGCACGGATGTTGGCTTATTCTTCACTGAACTAGCCATCTTTAATTTGACCAAGAAACGTTGAATAGTTGACGGGGAAGGATTATCGTGTAATTTTGTACATAGTATAGGACGCGAATCGTTGCCAAAAGAGAATTAATTAATTTTATTAAAATTTAATTAATTAGTTAATTTTGAAATTAAAGTTTTATTTGAATTGTCATCGTAAAAAACAAACAATAGATTTTACAGATGCTGCCAAAACAACATGGCCGATACAGGCAGTCAAGATCAAGATCTATCCATTCTTATTGGAAAACCACTTATTTTAACAGTTTCACAAGCGAAATTTTCTGAATGTATTTCTTCTCCAGGTGCTCTTTTTACATAAGGTAAGAAAAGATCGATCATTTTTCTAATCATCGTCATCGAATTTTTTTTCTAGGATCTTAAACTGTCGGATTTTATTAATTTTCCTACCTTGTATCACCGCTCTGCTTTTTAAAATCCTTGTAAGGTTTATTTTCCGGACATGGCTTTGGCTATCAACTAACATAGCACGTGAAATATTTTCTAGATGGCAAAAATATGAGTTACGCTCTATTACCGGATGAATTATCGCCTTAAGGTTTTCGGGTATATATATATTTTGTCGCTTTAAAAGCGCTTAAAGTTGTTTTGGTCCATCCACACAAGGCAGTTTTGTTTTGATTGGAAACCAAACAAACTCATTCACTTTTTTTATGTTACGTATGCTACCATGCCTATTTGCAAGCTCAAAAGCTAAATTCTCATTAAAAAGTGTTTCAAAGATTTTGTACAGATATTCCTGATTCGTGCGTAAACTTTCGTTAGTTAACGGAGGCAATTCGACCGTTATCTTTCCAAAAGCTTGAATTGGCAAACTATCGCAGAAAAGCCTTTGGTTCATTGAATTTCCATCAACATGTGCCATTAAATGATGAAGAGAGGGCTCCACTGGAATCTTTCTATGTGTTTTATTCTTCCGCCATCAAAGTATAAACTTGTTATATTTTCAATTTGAGAAGATTGGGAGCATCTTTTATGGCGTGGCAAACACAAACTACAAACGCATCATCGTCAATTCGGCCTGCTGCTTTATCGAAACCCTTTATTTTATAATCTGGGCAAGTTTGTTATTTGAATTTTAGAAGTTCGGAAGCATTTCAAAATTCTCATGGTTGTCTGGTCTTAACAGAAGGATCGAAAACTGATGACAAGGTGGCTGGCGGTGTGTACTCAGAAGGACTAAAATTAAGTCTCTCATTCCGTCTTCCTAATCATTGTAGCGTGTTCCAGGCGGAACTTATGGCGATAGAAGAAGCCTTATCTTGGCTGAAAGAAAACGTGATAGTCAAGCAGCTATCAAATCCCTGGAATCGATCTCGACTAACTCTATAACAGCCCTTAATTGCCGTTCATCTCTGCTGGAGATGGAGCAGCACTTTAACATTCACCTGTGTTGGATGCCGGGGCACAGGGACATCCCAGGTAATTGTAAGGCCGATGAACTTGCTGAAAGTGGAACAACTCTACCTCTCCTACCAACCAAGGCAGAGATAGGTATACCATCGCTACTTGTAAACGTTTGCTGAAGCAAGATGCATTAGAGAGAACAAACCTTAGGTGGAACGATATCACCACTTGTTTGGCAACAAAACAAATCTGGCCAGTAATGGATTTAAAGCGATCTAAGTGTTTGATATCTCTAAGTAGATTGCTGATTGCACATTAGCTCCATGATTGGTGTTATAACCGGACACTGTCTTATAGGAAAGCACGAAACGCGTCTTGGCGTATGCTCTCTAATGATTTATGCAGAAGCTGTATCTATGAGGAAGAGATAGAATCAATCCCTCACCTTCTATGCACGTGCCCTGCTCTATCTCATAGACAAAAACTTCACCTTGGTGATTTTTACTTCAATGATCCCAGTGATCTAACAAACTTAGACATAGGCAGTCTATTACGCTTCATAAGAAGCTCCAAATGGTTCACCGAGTGAAGAAAAAGGTTTCCTAGATTCATGTGGTATCACAATGAACCAAATCTTGGTCTAAGTGTGTCAGTTTTCACGACTGTCAGCCATTTCAACCTAACTTAACCTGGTCTTAAGGAGATTGAAGTTCTTCACATGCACTTTTTCCGCTTATAATGGCATCAGCCTTGATTAGAAGACGTTTTTGTTTAGTTTTCTTTTCGAATTTGATAATAGGAGAGATACGAATAGACTTTATGTAGTTCGGGAGATCATGCTTTTGTGAGTTATTTAATAGTCTTTTCGCTTGAGATTGTAGTTATCGTTGTTTTTCGGATAACCGCACTCAATTAAACATTTTTATAGTCACTCAACTCACGTCTGTTTTCTTTTGGGTATCGCACAATTTTTTTTTGATTTTGAACTTTAGAATAACAACTCAATAATATTTTGAAATGTAAATCTAGAAAGCACCTCAAAATTATGTTAACATTTCTCAAAAATTTGTATTTACCGTTTTAAAAAGTTAAGAGACAAAATTATCAAGATAACACTGTTACTTTAAGAGATTCTTTCTGTTTTCATTGAAGCCACTTTGATTCGTTTTATAAATGTTTTTATGAAAATGAATCATTATTGCAGTGATTATTTATCTTACCTTGTTTGATGGTTCTGAGCAAGATCTTCGAAGAATTTATATGAAAAGTCAATTGTTTTGGTCGTTCTATCTACAGGTGGCTCAATTCCAGCATATTCATCCATTAGTTTCCAATAATGTCGATTTACAAGGTCAATAGGAACTTGCCCTTCTAAAACATCAAGAATTACTTTTGTGTTTACAAAATATTGAGCAATGTTGAAGATAGTATGAACACCCTGTAAATTGGAAATCTCTGTATATTCAATGCAACAACAAAAATCGATTTATTTTTCTTACCATTCTAAATAAACGATTCATCGAAAGTTCATTTGTGTAATTAAAATTATTTAGAATTTCAGCACGATTCATATGAGCTGGAGTTGAGGCTGAAAGAATGACAGCTTCACCCAACGGATATTCCAAATCAAACGATGGGAAGAAATAAAACGGCAGATCTTTCTTCTCCATTGCGTAATAAATACGACCAAGATTTCCATGAGTTTGGAGAAAACGCTTGAATGATGAATTTTTGCAATATTTCATGTATACCCTTGGAGTTTTGTCAAAGATATCAGCCTTACAGTCCTTCCCGGCGAACATTTGGGGTATTTCCTTAAACCGATGGTTTTTAATTGAACTAAAAAAGAAACAATTAACTGTTATTGACCTTTGTTAGGAATAAATGCAAAACGAAAAGTCACTTACGCAGGGATTTCATCAAACCCAAGTGATTCATAGAAATCTTCGGCATGATTGAGAATTTTTTCAATATCAAAACCTTGAGATTCAAGACCTTCCTTCAAATTTGGCAATCTTTGCCTAGGAAAGGAATTACTAAGTACTCCTTGCTTCTTCCAAGCCTGCAGCAGAACTTGCTCCATTAGATGATCTGGAATTAGTCCAAGTTGATTGATAACAGTCGATCCATACTTTAATGATAGCTCTCGTCGAATATAAGCATGAAAATCCAGATAGATAGGCTGAAGTCCATGCATTGCCGCTTCCATTTCAGTGAAGAAATCCAAATCATCAGAGTTTTTGAACCAAAAACGTCTCACCGATACACCTTTAAACTTTCACTAGTCAATTGTTTTGTTAAACTTTGATTATCACGACTTCTTACCATTTAAATATGCAGCCTTTCTAAAAAGCTCAACTATATTGGCAAGGTGATTCTTAGCCATGCTCCCTTGCCTATTCCGTAATTCTTGCCAATAATACAGTAACTCATTGGGATCCATACTGTTGGTGAAAACCTTTCGAATATCAGGCAAGTATGCCATGGTGCACTGACTCCTTTGGATATAGTTGCAAATGTCCTTATCTGTTGCAATACTCTGCAATCCCAACAATGAAGTTGATAAACTGTTGAAAAAATCTTCTTCCAAAACAAACAAATCCGCCGATTGCAGTTTTTGAATTCCTCTGATCACATTAGGGCTTTCGAATTTATATGTTTTGTATTTCTTGGCTTCTTTGGAAATCTCCAACATTAAAGTTGCAATGTTTTGTGACATATCACGTTCCTCTAAGGCAGCAAAGAAGAGCTTATCATCAATGTTGTAGGTAATGTTGGAAATCTCATCATACAGCCTGTATAGCCTGATGCTGGAGTCTCTCAAGAAAATTTCAGCATCTTTTTCCGAGTCGTAAATTGCCGTAGTAACCTTTAAAAATTTCACTAATTTTCACTTTAAACAGATTAAGACGGTATAAAACTTACTCTAAGCAAAAAGCTTGCGCTAAGAATAAAACAAAGCCTCCAGTAATTCATGTTTATAATGGTGGGTACTTCGCAATATCTGTCTAAATCATGCAGAGTGCGTTGATATTTATAGACTTTTTCGGGCTTCACTTAATTTTAAATGTTGTTGTAGGAAAACTTGATAAGTTTATACCACTGGTTTTAAAAATAAAGAATATTACTTTTGCAGAGAAAACAAAACAGCATTGTTAGTTTTGTTTTTGTGGTTTATATATGAACGATTAAATGACATAAATAATTTTGACCTTCGATAAGCATTAAACGTTGATAAGACAGAAAGAAAACATTAGAACCTTAAGAGCATTTATTTAATTTTTATTTGCAAACGTCTTTTTCCACTAATTGCTCAAGATACTTTGTAGGCTGATAATTAGTTAGCTTATCAATGGAATGGCCTGGAATGTAAAGAAAGGGCTGAAGTACAATCGGACGATATTTAGTTTAGAAGGAGAACATGATTCGCATTTTTGGGGAAAGGCTGTGAAAAATTGTGTTTTCTAGCTATACGAAAAAAAATAGTATAGTAAGGCACATAGAGAGATCACACAGTATTTTTGCCAGCACCTTTTCAGCAAGCAGATTCCTGAATATTAAATCTTTAAGATCTCTTGCAACTGCATCATGAATAAGAAGATTTATTTCGGGAAATTGTTTGTACAGGAGCAAACATATTCATAATACTTTCCGGCAGCGCTGAATTTACAACAAATAGTGCTGCAAGCAAAAAATTGGCTTTATGTAGTGAGCTGACGGTAGGAGTATTATTGTAAACGAGCGTCTAAACCAAAGACAAAGTAGTATGTTGCATATTTTTTTGCAAATGACAAACACATTTTAGTACTATTGGGACATTTAGTAGTTTTTGCTTTTAACTTTTAATCAAAGAAAATTTTGGTTTCGTCTTCGTCGAAAATGAGCATCACAACATGTTTGTGATTGCAATTTGCAGCTATTATGACTTAGTGGGATCTTTTATTTATTTATTTATTTATTTATCATCTATCAAGTACATTAACTTTCTTAGATTAAATGTAGAATTAAATATGTACAAACTTAAAAAAAAAACTATATTAAAATAAGTTAAAAAATAAATACCAAGAAATGAAAAAATTACTTAACAATTTTTAAGAATAATATAAATTTTAATGCTATTCAAAATCATATTCTTACAAACGTCTCTACTCATATTAAAGTCGATTAAGTAGTCATACTTATTGTAATGAATAGAAACCATGGTAATTGGGTCATTTAGGCCGTAATTTGTTCTATGTAAGGGAATGAAAAAGAAATCGCCTCCTCTAGGCCTTAAACGTCTGACAGGAACATACAAATTAAACATAGTAAGCAATTGTGAACATTGAATATGCCCACATAAAACATCACGTGCAAAAAGAACAGAAAAATATTCACGTCTTACGCAAAGTGGCTTGATATCTATTAAAGCACATCTAGCATCATATGGAGGCATATACGACCAATTAAATTTTCTTATAGCAAACTTTGTAAAGCGCCATTGAATTTTTTCGATACGAAAACGGGCATTGACATAGTATGGGTTCCATACAACACAACAATACTCAAGAGACGAACGTATTAACGAAATATAAAGTGCCTTAAGAGTATATGAATCCTGGAAATCATTTGAATTTCGGAATAAAAAACCTAACATTGAATTAGCTTTAGATATCATATAGTCATAGTGCCAGGTGAACTTTAATTGTTCATCGAAGATTTCACCCAGATCTTTCTGACAAGATACTCGTTTAAGAATCATAGCTATTGCCAATATTATAATCGTATACAACAGGATTTGAAATTTTGGATACGGTTAACACCGAACACTTACTGATGTTAAAATACAGTGCATTGCGATCACACCAATCAGTTATATTATTTAAGTCCGTTTGTAAATCAAACGCATCGTAATAAGGCTGGACTTCTTTGAATATTTTGAGGTCATCAGCATATAAAAGGTCATCATAGAAATAAAAGTGGACCAAGATGGCTTCCTTGCGGAACACCCGAAGAATTAGTTATTTCTGACAAAATTTCGGATCCAATTTTTACGAATTGCTTTCTTCCAGTTAAATAACTACTCAACCACAACAATAGTTGTGAGTGAAACCCTAGAAATTCCAGCTTTTTAATTAGAATATTATGTTGAACGCTGGCAAAAGCCTTAGAAAAGTCTGTAAAAATTGAATCGGTTTGATGTCTACTTTCTAAGGCATGCAGGCAGGCATTTGCAAATATAACCAGTTTTGAAGTTGTGGATTTACCCCTCACAAAACCATGTTGAAAGTCAGAAATATTGTTACAAACATCAGTATACAACTTATCTTTGACAATAGCTTCAAAGACTTTTCGAATAATTTGAAGCTTAGCTATTGGTCTATAATTTATTAAAGCTTTTTTAGAACCTGATTTATGTATAGGTCATACATTGTTGTATGGCGTACCATCCTCTATTTTAAAAAAGTGTGTGTCCTATTTGTCATACCCACTATGTGTTCTTTTTAATAAATCCTTAGAAAGTTCTTTTTTCCCTAATATTTGGAAAAGTGCATTCATAATTCCAGTTCATAAGAAAGGATCAAAAACCGAAATAACGAACTACCGACCAATAGCAAAATTATCTGCCATTCCAAAGTTATTTGAGTCAATTATATGTAATGTTCTTTTCTTTCACTGTAGTTCAATTATATGCAGCAGTCAACATGGTTTTGTGAAGAAAAAGTCAACAGTTACAAATTTGTTCCACTTTACATCCTTTTGCTTAGACGCGTTTGAAGATCGTGAACAAGTTGATTGTGTTTTTACTGATTTTAGTAAAGCTTTCGACAAGCTGTGTCATAAAACTCTTATTTTAAAATTAAGCAATATAGGTTTAAATGAAAATTTTTTAAAATTGATCGCATCATACCTTAAAAATAGATGTTACAGTGTGACTTTCCGTAATGAGTGCTCGGATCTATTTTTTGTTAACTCAGGAGTTCCTCAAGGCAGCCATTTGGGGCCATTATTGTTTATTTTATTTATAAATGATCTTGTCTCTATCATACAAAATTCGTCTATACTAATTTATGCTGATGATATTAAACTTTACAAACGAATACAAAATTCAACAGACTGTTTGCTTTTGCAAGAAGATCTCATTAAATTTAGGGAATGGTGCAATATGAATCGTCTTGTTTTAAATGTTGACAAATGTAAAACGATGAGTTTTACACGCAAAAATGAACCGTTTACTTATGATTATATGTTTGATTCATGTTCTTTGAAGAAATTGTCTGTGTTCTCTGATCTTGGAATTATTCTAGATTCTAAATTAACTTTTAATGATCACCTTAATTTTATCATCAAAAAAGCTAATAGGGGCTTAGGATTTGTAAAACGATTCTCTCGCGATTTTCGGGATCCTTACGTCCTTAAGCTACTATATGTTTCATTCGTGAGACCCATTCTTGAGTATGGGTGTGTGGTATGGGCACCTCATTACTCTGTACATATTAATAGATTAGAGGCAGTTCAGAGAAGATTTATGCGCT
Source organism: Dasysyrphus tricinctus (assembly GCA_963921185.1). NCBI lineage: Eukaryota > Metazoa > Arthropoda > Insecta > Diptera > Syrphidae > Dasysyrphus > Dasysyrphus tricinctus. The sequence continues at coordinate 98,335,111 of OY992531.1, forward strand.
TCTGTCTTCGTTTTCTTCCCTGGTCACATGGAATGTTACTTCCTCCATATGCCCAAAGGCTTTCATTAATAGACCTTCCTTCTCTGACAAAACATAGAAAATATCTCCAATTTTGTTTTATTGCTGGGATAATAAATGGTTCTATATCATCTTCTTCAGTTCTGTCTAGAATAAATTTTAATTTTAGTCAATCAAGCATTAGGTTACAGCAGCCTTTGGTACAAATATTTAGTAGATCAAACTATGGTGCAAATAGTCCTCTCAATCAATTAATTGTTATCTTTAATCAAATTTATTTTCTTATTTCATGTATAAATGATGACTTTAAATGCACTAAGTTCAAAACTATGTTTTTTAGCGCAGTAGAATAATATTAATTTAGCTTGTAAGTAATATTGTTACGTTAGGATTTAACGGATCTGTAAATAAACTCTTTTGAAACAAAGTGAAATGAATATTCAATAACTTATTTGTGACTTAATTGACAGAAATACTAGAAACCTGATTGTAACTGCATTGTTACTACATAACTCGTATGTCAAATTGTTTTTGTTTAATATATTAAAACTATACCTGTTTTAACATGTCACATGTTAAAAACTGTGGAAAAATATCAAATGAAATGGAAGCTTTGCGAAAAAGAAAAAAATAACCATTGAAAGTTGTGGAATAGGCGGACATCTATTTGATGGTAGCACACAACATCTATCATGGATGCATAGTTATGATCCCAAAATTAATAGCGTTAAAAGTAACGATAATTTCAGACTTTTTGGCAGTGAAGATGTTTCAACAACGGGAACTGAAATAATTGAAAACAAATTAATTGCTCTAAATATTGAGAACGAATGTTCCCATGTGTGAAAGTTTTCCTAGAGATGTCAGGACACTCATTTCAACGCCACGTTATACAGAAATAATTAATCAAGAAGGTTACAACAAATATTGGCATTACGGCTTAAAAAAATGTCTCAAAGACGCATTGATAAGTAACAGTGATGAAAATTGACTTTTGTCGATTGTACTAAAAACTAAAAAAAAATTGTACTGAAAAAGACCAAATAGTACTGAACTTTTTACTTGCGATTATAGGTACTATAAGGCAAGTTTTGGATTCGTGCAAAAAAAAAATTTTCAGATAACAATCAAACATGATATTACGATGATAGAGAACACCAAAAACGTGGGTGGCACAATTCTGTCTGTCTGTCTGTTTGTCTACAGCCTAAACGGCTCGATCGATTTTCTTCAAACTTGGTACATAGTGGTTTTTGGTGATTCTGCCGACAGGTTTTTTTCATTTTTTTTTTTAGAACCAAAAATAACGGTACCTGCCATACATTTTTTTTGGCAAATTTACGTAATCGTATTTTTCTCAAAAACGGTTCGACAATTTTTCTTAAAAAAAAATTCAATAAATCTATTTAAGTATAGGTTTTCTTTGGGTGGAAAACCATTTTTCAAAAATGGTTATTAATGGTACCTCCCAACGAACCATTTTTTTAATTTTTGATTTTCTTAAAAATGATATGACCGATTTCAATTTTTTTTTATACAGAAGCTTCCAAAAAATGTTAATAGTTTTGTGTACCAACATTTTTGAAAAAATATTTTTTGGATTTTTAAAAATATTTCAAAATTTTTTTTGGAAAATCAAATATTTCGAAAATTACACCATAGATTTTTTTGAAATTCGATATTTAAGACTTTTTTAGTACTTTCTAAAATATTTTTAGAAAAAATTTTACATTTATGATAAAATAACGGTACCTTCCATACAAAAGTGAAAAAACCGCAAAGGAAAATATTTTTTTGCTTGAAAACGACTCCTACGATTTTGATTAAACTATTTTTGTATACTAAAATTAGTACGATCTACCATAAGAAATTATAAAATTTTACACATAGCAACTATTAGTAGTACCTGTCATAGAACGTATTTTTTTATTTTGAGTTTTCTCGTTATCAGCTTAACGGATTTATATCATTTTTTTTATACACAAATCTCAAATAAGATTAAATAATATTGCATATCAAAATTTTCTAAAATTTTTTTTTGAATTTTTAAAAAAGTTTCAAATTTTTTTTTGAAAATTCGATATCTCAAAAACGGGTTGACAATTTTTTTTTTAAATTTTGTTTTTATATACACATAAAAATAAAGTTTAAATCTGCATACCAAAATTTGTTCTTAAAAATGTTTTAAGAATTTTATATATAAAAAATTAATTTAAAAAAAACCGCTCCAACGATTTTAAAACTTTTTTCCCATACAATCATATTCCATCATGAATTAAGATGGCATACTTTTTTTTCACCTCAAAAGAGTTGTTTTAGCTAATTAAAATGTCGTATTTCATGCTTCTCTACATTTTTCTCTCATAATTTCCATGTTTGTGTATACAATTTTCTTAAACTCGCAGTGTCTTGAACATAAGAGCAAGTACGTGCGATCCAGTCGTGCATTTTATTTAAATTATAAATATTTTATTAAAACATAAATTAAATATTCCTCTACATTTCATTAGTATAATTTATTCTAAAATGAGTCTTATGGACGGATAGCAACTTTGGCACAAGTCCTTTCTTTGTATTTACCAGAGTTGTAAAAGATTGCAATCTTTTGCGAATGCAATCTTTAGTGACTACAATTAAAGATTGCATTCTTTACATTCTTTTCCAAGAATGTTACTTCAAAAAATGCAGTCGCCATTCTTTTTTCCTTAAAAAGATTGCAATCTATTTTTTTCCAATCTTTTGTCACCATCAACTGATTGCAATCTTTTGGGACTTCATGCATTCTTTGCATTCTTTTGAAGTCTTTTGAAGTCTTTTGCATCCTTTGAATTTTTGCATTCTTTTGAAGTCTTTCGAAGTCTTTTGCATTATTTGAATTCTTTTGAAGTCTTTGAAGTCTTTTGCATTCTTTTAAATTTTTGAATTCTTTTGAAGTCTTTTGCATTTTTTGAATTTTCTGAATTCTCTTGAAGTCTTTTGAAGTCTTTTGCATTCTTTGAATTATTTGAATTCTTTTGAAGTCTCTTGAAGTCTTTTGCATTCTTTGAATTTTTTAGCATTCTCTTATAATTTTTAGCATAAGATTAAAGCGAATCGCTCATTTTATATGGGAGGTTTGGTCTTGAACGCACAAAAACGCGATTGGTATTAAATGAAAGGTGACATTGATTTAGTTATCTTTGTAAAATACTTAGGCAATCGTTCATTCTTCATGGGAGATGCGAGATATTTGGGGTTAGCTGCTTATGTCTCCGAGTTATAAAATGGTAAGAAAATGATTTTAGTATCAAATGAAAAGTGCTTCTACCTCCTTTTAAATTTGATCAAAATTGTACGTTAAATAAATTATGAATTATTCAGATTTAACATCTTAAAAGGCAGCTTTTTTGGGCTGGCTTTCGCATACTGATATCATGAAAAATTTAGTTATGAGATATGTATCCTTTTTGACACCTAAAAAACGCTTAATTTTCTTAGAAAATTAACTGTCATTTCTCAAATAAATTCTTAACTAAAAGCAGAACTAGCTTCCAAACGCACACTCACGTGAACATACTAGAACTTTTTTTTACTGCTATATTCATATTCCAGTAATAACATGTACATTTCAATACTGACTTAAAACTTGATATACAACCCTTTCACTGATGTATTATAAGTTAATATTCTTCAATTAAATATGCACCTAATATAAATATTCATATTGTATTCAGCCAGCTAAGTTCCTATTACGGTTACAGATTCATTAAAACGATAGTTAAATAACAATGCTTAAGATGCCAGAATTAGTGTAAATTTTTTTGCGTTTTGTTCGGTTAATATTATTATATTATAATTTAATTTTTTTTGTTGGGTTATTAATACTTAGTGCTTCTGGCAAAAACTTGAATAACACATTTTTTAGCAAATCAAGCTTAATTTTATTTTATATAAAAATAATTGTTTCGTTTAGTTTTGAATAAACTAGCAACCCAAAAAAATAAATTTCTCAACAAAAAAGAGGTTTTCATAATTTTCAATTTTCTCAAAAACTAGAAACCCAACATCCTTCTGATTTGCATATATATTTATGTTAGGTGCATATTTAATTGAAGAATATTAACTTATAATACATCAGTGAAAGGGTTGTTTATCAAGTTTTAAGTCAGTATTGAAATGTACATGTTATTACTGGAATATGAATATAGCAGTAAAAAAAAGTTCTAGTATGTTCACGTGAGTGTGCGTTTTGAAGCTAGTTTTGCTTTTAATTAAGAATTTATTTGAGAAATGACAGTTAATTTTCTAAGAAAAGTAAGCGTTTTTTAGGTGCCAAAAAGGATACATATCTCATAACTAAATTATTCATGATATCAGTACGCGAAAGCCAGCCCAAAAAAGCTGCCTTTCAAGATGTTAAATCTGAATAATTCATAATTTATTTAACGTACAATTTTGATCAAATTTAAAAGGAGGTAGAAGAACCTTTCATTTGATACTAAAATCATTTTCTTAGCATTTTAAAACTCTGAGATATAAGCAGCCAACCCCAAATATCTCGCATCTCCCATGAAGAATGAACGATTGCCTAAGTATTTTACGAAGATATCCAAATCAATGTCACCTTTCATTTAATACCAAACGCGTTTTTGTGCGTTCAAGACCAAACCTCCCATAAAATGAGCGATTCGCTTTAATCTGATGTTAAAAATTATAAGAGAATGCTAAAAAATTCAAAGAATGCAAAAGACTTCAAGAGACTTCAAAAGAATTCAAATAATTCAAAGAATGCAAAAGACTTCAAAAGAATTCAGAAAGTTCAAAGAATGCAAAAGACTTCAAAAGAATTCAAAAATTTAAAAGAATGCAAAAGACTTCAAAGACTTCAAAAGAATTCAAAGAATGCAAAAGACTTCAAAAGACTTCAAAAGAATGCAAAAATTCAAAGGATGCAAAAGACTTCAAAAGAATGCAAAAAGAATGCAAAGAATGCATGAAGTCTCAAAAGATTGCAATCAGTTGATGGTGACAAAAGATTGGAAAAAAAATAGATTGCATTCTTTTTAAGGAAAAAAGAATGGCGACTGCATTTTTTGAAGTCGCATTCTTGGAAAAGAATGTACAACAGAGAATGCGTTACAACTCTGGTATTTACATTCATATGTACAAGTACATACATTACATTCTTATGTTTTTCTTATTCTAAAATTTCTTCATCGGCAATTGGTTTACTCGGTAAATGTCTATAAAGTTTCCCAAATGCGACACAAAATCAAATAAAATACCGGTTGGAGTCGAATGACAGCGCGAGATAGAGAGAAAGAATAAACAACATGAATGCAACCAGTACCAGATGTCAAGGCAAATTTTCACCGAAGCTTAAGTTAGCACGATTATGATGAGTAATGAATGCATCAAAAATTTAATGGGCCATTTGGGCGCGTTCACAAATACTTTTCTTGTTGTGAAGATGTGGTGAAGTCTGGCTGAACATATTTGTTTAATTTTAGAGATTTATGAAAGTTGACCTTTTCAAAAATTGAAAATAGTACAAATAGTACTGAAAATTGAAAAGTGGTACTTGCGTACTCGGGAAAGTGCAATAGTACCGAATCCAGTACAATAGTAAGCCTTTTTGCATCTGTGATAAGTAAACCTAACGTAAATAACAAAACCTACTCACTGAGTATAAACATAGATGGTGTGCCTATGTTCAATAGTTCCTTAATCAGCTTCTGGTGGCAATTCATGAACTTCGAGCTGAAATACAACCATTGATTGTGGGTGTCTTCTGTGGAAAAAACAAGCATAAATATACAAATATCTCCATAACCTTAAGCCAATACAATATACAAAGTTTTTGTGTTATAGGTAAGCCAGCTAACGTGAACGAATATCTAAAAGAATTTGTAAACGAACTCAATAGTATCTTAAGTGACGGACTAACCCTAGAAACTGAAATAATAGTGTACTTCAAAATACGATGCTTCATATGCGATACGCCTGCGAGAGCTTTACTGAGGGGTTAGTTCCACTACATTGATATCATTATATGAATTTGTATACATACATACTAACTTGTTCGTGTTTTAAAATTTGAAGGTGTTGTTGGTGGTAATGGATACAATTCATGCCTGAAATGTGTAACTGAAGGCGAATATTCATATACTGCTTATACCATACCATGGTGTTTCCTGAAATAGACGCCCCATTGAGAACTGATGCTGAGTTTCGTTCTGGAGAATATGAATCACACCACAAATCACAAATACCGCACAATCATTGAGACCATCACCGGACTCGATATGATTAACCATTTTCCAATTTAATTGATCTGGGGATTATGAATAATAGATTGTCAACCTTTATGTCGAATAAAAAAATATAAACTGTTTAAAGGACCATGGGCACTTTTGTATGGACTTTGGTCCTTCTTTCAACATTGCTCAACAGTGATGAAACTTATGTCATTTGAAAGGTCATGAGGAGTACTTTATTTCATTATATGGCAGCTTAGTCGATATTGAGCGCAAAAGTTGTGTTTTGGTCTATTTTATGAAAAAAGTACTTTAAAAAATGAAAAAATATTACAAAAAAATGACAATACTAACAAAAAAGACAAAAAAGTCAGGAGTCTATTCTATTATCGAGTTTTTAAACAAAGTATTTTGTACCAATGGTTTTCGAAAAAAATGCGTTTAAACTCAAAAATAATGAAAAAAAATGTTAAAAAATATGTTAAGTCTACTAATTGTTTCAATATTGTGATATAAAGTCCTAAGTTGGCTTGCCAATATACTGCCTCTATTAATTATGTATCAAACACTGAAAACCATACTGTATTATCTTCTCTAGTTTCGGAGAAAATTGAAAATATCTAACTACAAGAATTTTTATGTTTGAATTTTAACGTTTAATTTTCTTGAGGTGAAACCTGGCCTAATGCTAATAATAAAACCTGTGAACGCTCTCCTTTTTTCATTCTATGGCAGGTAAGTTCAAACAAAACTTTGAGATGTTGTTTTTGTTGTTTTATTGGTTTGATGTTTATATAAAGTTACTTATGTAATTACAGATAAAAAACTAATTATTATATTTCTTTTAGAAAGTGAGCATAATAGATTTTTATTTCGATTCGAGAAGGTTTTGTATCAAATGTAATGAAAAAATAAAAAATAAAATAAATATAATAATTAAATGTAAACTAAATTCATTTTCACTATTCAAATATTTAATAAATTATAATTTAACTTTGTTCTTTTAAAACTGTGTATTGTGTTTTCTTAAATACTTATACCTAGGGACAGATCTTAAAATGCATCTATAATAATATCGTCTAAATGTAATGCTGGTCGATGAAAAACTTCTTCATGTCGACCCCTTCCTAAGTACCATATTACGGATATGACATGAGCACAAGTTCCGATGGTGCGTCTACCCGTGAGACATGAACAATAATATTGAATAATGGCGTCTTTGCCCACTTGGTCACGATCAATTAGGAAGTATGTATAATATCGATACCTTCCCGTAAGAATGTATTAAGCGACATTTTCAAAATTTCAAATCAAATTTTTTAAATACTTCTTTTTTAGTTATTTATTTGGGTATTTTGTTGTAATAAACAGATCTTTAGAGGCATTTTGAGTTGAAAATCCCTTTCCAAATCTTTTTAATTTTTTAAATACATAAATATAAATCTGTGCCAGAGGTTTTTTCGATGCCTTTAAAGTTTTTGGAATGTCGCTTAATACATTCTTACGGGAAGGTATCGATATGTACTTGATCTAACGTGACGCGACTGCACACGCCCCCTAAGAAGCTAAACATTATTTTGCTGAATATTGTATTGCTGTAAATCATTCAAACTGTTTGCACAATATATGTATATCTATCGTGTAAACACAAAACACCACCATCTCGTAACTTTTCACTTGCGTAGGACCTGGAAAGTTTCACTTGATAAGAGCCCAAAGAAATCATAAGTTATAAGTATACCATCGTCTGTTAGTTGGGGAAAATCTTCTAAATGAGGCGGATTTGCTTCCATTCGTATGAACGCCACCCTTTGCCTGTTTAGGTTTTTCATGGAAACATAATTAAACAAAAGATTTGGCGAGTTGATTTTTTCATTTATGACATCCCAGATGTTATGACTGAGTCTGTGGTCAGTGGCTACTCTAAAAAAAGCATTTATGAGGGATGCAGCAGTTCTAAAGTCAACGAACATATGTGGCAATGCTCTATTAAAATAATCTTGACGTAATAATTTAAACTTATTTTTAAACTTGCCATTGACCGCTTCTACCACCCAACGACATATTGTAACTAGTCTTGCTGTATTAGCTTGTTCCCGTCGTCAATTGGGTCAACATCCAATGGAAAGCATTATCTTCATCAGCGCATAAGTTATACTACGTTTTCACCAAAAGATAATCTGGGATTTAAGGAAAAAGATTTATGGGGTGTTTTCACCGGCTAAAAAGATTAAAAAGAAGATTAACTCTGACAGCACGCTTCAAAAGCAAAAGAGGTCTCATTTTTTCTTATGAAGTGGAAGTGAGACAGAATGTTTTTTTTTGTTTCAAACATAAGAGAGCTGAATTCAGCCACTGAAGAATCCTTCAGCGCCATATAAGAATAGGTTAGTTTGATTTGTTCAACTATTTGTTCGAGGGAGATTTAACAAGATTAATTTTTAACCTTGTAGATTAACGAAAACAATTCGTATGATAAATCTTGGAGATTTAAAGAAAATTTGAAGTAAATCTTATTAAATCTCGGTTTAGTGTTCGGTGAAAACGTAGTGTTAGACATTATCGTCGCATCGCTTGTTGTTGCAGCGTATGGACCAAGAACGTCTATGATATAACCATCACTGCATACCATTTAGAAAGGTTTCAATAGATTTTGAAACTTGTGATGGCTATAGGTCAAACGCTGAAAAAGAAAGTTAGTACTTTTCTCTATGTAAATATATTATATGTTCCATCACATATTGTTATAGCTTTCGTGTTTTCCTCATTTCCACATATCATTTTTGGTAAGAATAAGTTCCTTTCAAGCATATTTTCCCTAGATATATTATCCATACCTAGATGAATGCTAACAAAATCGCTCACTAAATGTTGTCTAGCTAATTCTAATTTTCTTTCCAAAGTTCTGCGTGACATGTTAAATAGAGTAGCTAACCTTTCATCAGACTCTCCCGTCCTTAGCTTTGATAAATAAACCCCAATCACAGTGCGCGAATGATTACTGCTTGTCTTAACGAAGGTGTTTTTGTAATACTCAATACTGTATTAAATTCTTCGATATTAAGTCCAGTCCAAAAAAAACATCGTTTGCACTCATTATTTCCAATAACTCGAAATGTGAACTTGATCTCTGGTTAAGAGCAGATATTAATATATTCGACATGTCTGTGAAGTGTTCAACATTGAAACATTACAATTTTCGTAAAATGATTGCCATTCGTTGCTTTCCAGCTTCCAGGTGATCGGTACATACTCTAGCCCTTTTTGGGATGAACAAACGGTGTGAACGTAGTATGTTGACTATAATCGCATCAGGAATTCTATGGCGTTCAATATTGTGGCAATAATTAAATACGCAATGCCCTGATGTATTCGGTGCTCCAACGTAATCGGGAGCATATAGATTAATGGTCTGATTTTCAATGTTTTCTCCGATGTTTACTTCCATGTTTTCGTCCATGTTTGCTTCAACTTGTTCATGAGCAGCATCGTTTTCAATGTTCTCTGCAGATTGTTGTATATAGAAAACATTAATTCTTTGCCAGCAACGGTGACAAACGTGTTGTGTATTATTGAATACTACCTGAAAAAACACAATTTGTCACTCGGGGGTCGGGGCTCGTCACTAAGGTTTTATTTTTAGTTTTATCTGTTATTTATTACATTTCTTATTTTTATGTTCTATATAATATTTGTTGCATTTTTGGTAGACGGGATTTAAACGTTCAGTTTTTTAACGTAGGTACGAGATTTTAAAATACACTTTCCGATTCTATCTATTCCCCACACAGTTCCCTTCTTTCCTCCCTTGTCATCACTTTTCTCGTGTCGTACGTTAAAAATTATATTATTGAGTTGCTTAATCCCGATTTAACCTTTAATCTAGATGCATCTTTAGGTCTTACTGGCATATACATACATACATACATGGAATGAACCAACTTAGTGCATGTCTCGGCAGGTATAGAGTACCATTCACATTGAATCTTTGACCAAAGTTCGTCTTTGTTTTTGGCCCGGGAGTCTGCGATCTTTCTCTTAAGAATCCCCCATAAATGTTCTATAGGGTTAAGGTCGGGGGACTGTGATGGCCATTCCAAAACATTAATTTTATTTTGTTGAAAATATTCCTTCGCCAACTTTGAGGAGTGCTTGGGGTCATTATCCTGCATGAACTCCCATTTAATTGGCATGTCCTCTTCGGCAAATGGCAGCATTACAGTGTTGAGGATTCGTACGTAGTCCACAGCACACATTTTGTCCTTTATCCAAAATATTGGACCAACTCCAGATGCTGAAAAGCAACCCCAAATCATTATATTACCTCCACCGTGCTTAACTGTCTTCTTTGTGTATTTGGGATCGTATTCCGAGTTCCTTGGCCGTCTGACATACATTTTACCATCAGAACCGAATAAGTTTATCTTAGTTTCGTCCGACCATAGGACATTATTCCAATTTGCACGATGGAGGTGTTTATTTGCAAAAACTATCCCCTGATCAATGTTGTTTTTGCTCAAGTAAGGAACTTTCCTGGGACTTCTTCCTGGAAGGTTTGCTTCTATTAAACGATTTCTTATTGTTCGACTTGAAACTGTTGCATTTAAATCATTCATCAAATCGTTTGAAGAAAGAAATGGCTTTTTTTTACACAATCGCACTAAAAGTTTATCAAAACGCCCCGATGTTTTTCTTTTTCTTGCTCTGGTTTCAGGTTTAAAACATGCCTGCAGAGCTGTGAAAACTTTCTTTTTTGAACATTTTAAAGTCTGCGCAATTTCGTCCATGGTTCTACAGCTTTCTCTTAGATTTTGAATTAAAACCCCTTCAGTTATGGTACAATGTACTCCACGACCCATTTTTATGATTTTTCCTTATAAATAATAATTCTTTTTTCTTCTATAAAGAATGAAATAACTGACAAACTAATTAACAAGCTAATAAACGCATATTCTTTTTAAAACAAAACAAATACTACCTTAAAATCATAAGCAAAGTACCTTGTTTCCATTATTTTTTTCAGGCAAAATTACTATTTCCTTAACATTTTTAATCATAAGTCATAAGAAAAATCGGATAACAGCAAACCACTTTAAAGAAATGTTTGGTACAATTCAATTACAGAAGTTATAACGGAAAAACTATTTTATATATGTAGTTATTAGTGTTTTAGTTCTATGCAAACCTTTGTTTCTATTATTTTTTCCATCACTGTACATAAATATTTGTGTTGTAACAACAAAAAAAAAAAAATAGAAAAAAAAAGAAAGACTTTACCTCCTATTCTTAAAAAATAAAACTTTTTAACGATAGAACTATGGTGTTAATATAAAAAGACTTTGAAAAACAACGAGCAATAGTGACGCCACTTAAGAATCACCATTGTATATAAATTCTATAGTATTCTCATGAAGAAAAAAAGCTCGTGGCCATCTATGCGTCCAAATGTAATACTAATTTTTGTTAAAGGATCTCGGTAAGGCGATCACAGCGAACCTATCGACCAAATGTCTACCTACAAAATCGTGTTTCATGAGAATACTATAGATTGGATATACAATGGAATCACTACAAAAAATTCTTCATCAGAGTACTATGGTTTTAATATTCAATATGGTTTTAATATTCAAAGCTTAAATCCAGACTGAATAATATGGCAGTTAGTGATCGTGTAGCGTATGAAGAACTTAACAATGTTCTATCCATTTCTTGACTGCGGTGCCACCTACCGGTTACTAGCATAACAAAACGCACCAACGATTATATTACATGCTACGATGTTAGTCTATTTACAACTCTTGTATTATTACTTCTTAATTGAATAATACATCAAAAGGTAGGTACATACCTCAATCAACGCATTCTGTTGAACAAAACATACTAAACAAACTGTGGTCGACTAACAGCTAGAACATCTCCTATCCTAACACATGCCGTCTTTTCCGCAACACACGTGACCTCACACACATGACACAGCGATTTTCTGCCATTACTTCCTTATTTTATTATTATTTTATTATAATTATTATGTATCAAAGGGCACGGTAGTGCCCAGCCAAGTTCGCGGCACTACACCCTTTTTACAGGAACAAACTCAGGCGATTTTCAACCCCCCTCTAACTTCAGTACCAATAAAGTCAGAAACTTCAAATTCGGAGTGTTTGCTGAACTGATCAAACACAGGTGGCTCACCAAATTTCAACTCTTTAACATTAGTAGTTCCCAGGATATAGGACTTCAAAAATCGCGAAAACCGTAACTGACTAACTCACTGAAAGATCATCAAAATTATAGAGCACTCCAGACATCGTAGAAACTTGAAATTTCGCACAACGGTAGGCCTTGTGGTGCATACAAAGGAAAAAATCGAAAATCTGCAATTTCCTATTCAGGGGGCGTGGCATCCACCCACTATCTCAAAAAATCTTATAAATTATATGGAGCACTTCCGATTGCTGTAGAACGATAAAAATTGGTAGGTCAGTACGGCTTGAAGTACTTAGAAAGAAAAAAATTGAAGAGTTGGAATTTTCTATTTTGGGGGCGTGGCATCCACCCACATTCTTAAAAATTCTTATAAATTGTATGGAGCACTTCCGATTGAAGAAGAACGATGAAAATTGGTAGGTCGGTAGGGCTTGAAGTACTTAGAAAGTAATAAATTGAAAAATTGGAATTTTTCGTTCAAGGGGCGTGGCATCCACCCACATTCTTAAAAATTCTTATAAATTATATGGAGCACTTCCGATTGTTGTAGAGCGATGAAAATTGATAGGTCGGTAGGGCTTGAAGTACTTTGAAAGACAAAAATCGAAAAATTGAAAGTTTCAGTTCAGGGGGTGTGGAATACTCCCACTTTCTCAAAAATTCTTATAAACTTTATGAATCACTTCTGATTGTTGTAGAACGATGAAAATTGGTAGAGTAATAGGACTTGAAGTACTTTGAAAGAAAAAAATTGAAAAATTGGAATTTTCCTTTAAGGGGCGGGGCATCCACCCACATTATTAAAAATTCTTATAAATAAAAAAATCTTTGCAAAAAGGAGTGAAATCACAACAAAAACATAAATGTTAAAAAAGAGCCAAGTTCTTATATCTACAAGAAACCTGTGCGTAAAAAGTCAGCCAAAAAAAGTAATGAGATCTAAAATAAATGCCAAGTTTTAAGTTCAAGAAGTTAAATATCAAATATCTTAAGTAGAGTAATATCGAATCAAGTCCAAATAATGACAGAAATTTGGTATTTAATGATTACTGATTAAAATTTGGTGGATTTACTTGGCAAGTTTTCTCTTAATTACTTACTTAATCACAAATTTAAAATGCATGAAAACTTGACCAGTGAACCCACCATATTTTAATCAGTAATCATTAAATACCAAATTTCTGTCATTATTTGGACTTGTTTCGATGTTAATCTACTTAATATATTTGATATTAAACTTCATGAACTTAAAACTTGGCATATATTTTAGATCTCATTACTTTTTGTGGCAGACTTATTACACAAAGGTTTCTTGTACAGTACATATAAGAACTTGGCTCTTTTTTTAACATTTATGTTTTTGTTGTGATTATATTTACTTTATATAGATACATTACATACCTAATTTTACTTCTTGAATTTATTAAAAAAAATAATAGTTTGCCTGCCGTTTTACACTCCTAAAACTATACCTTGGTGACTAAGAACAAAGAGAGCATCAACAAAATCAAAAACAAAAACAACATTAACGTTTTGTTTCTACAATCCATTTTTGCGCTTGACTTGAACTTAGCTGCCATTAAGTGAAAAAAGGAGAGCGTTAAAAAATTCTAATACTGACGAACTTATTAGCTTTAGCATTAGGCCAGGTTTCACCTCAAGAAAATTAAACGTTAAAATTCAAACATAAAAATTCTTATTGTTAGATATTTTCAATTTTCTCCGAAACTAGGAAAGATAAAACCGTTTGGTTTTCAGTATTTGATACATAATTAATGGAGGCAGTATATTGGCAAGCCAACTTAGGACTTTATATCACAATATTGAAACAATTAGTTGACTTAACATATTTTTTAACATTTTTTTTTTCATTATTTTTGAGTTTAAAAGCATTTCTTTCGAAAACTATTGGTACAAATACTTTATTTAAAAACTCGATATTAGAATAGACTCCTGACTTTCCCAGAAAGTAAAAATCTTTTTTTTAAGTGTTGCCATTTTTTTCATTTTTTAAAGTACTTTTTTCATAAAATAGACCAAAACACCACTTTGCGCTCGATTTCGACTTAGCTACCATATAATGAAATAAAGTACTCCTCATGACCTTTCAATGACATAAGTTTCATCACTGTTGAGCAATGTTGAAAGTAGGACCAAAATGCCCATGGTTCCTTGCACGAAAGAAAGAATTTGCAATGCAGAATGTGACGCTGATAAATGTTTACTTACAACCAATTTTAAAATAATATCAGTAGAGTTTATACTGCAGGATGAAGATGAACACATTTCAAAATTCGCTTACCCGCTAAAAGACCTTGAAGACTATTTCACAAAGCCAGTGGCTTTATCTTCACTTCAAATCTTTGCATCGCATTTAAAAAAAAGGCAGTCCAGCTATAACTCCTATTGAAAACATATATTGTAAGCTGGTGAAATTAAATTGTTTTATTCAAAACTCCTTATATTTATTTATGCCATTAATACATACATTGATTTAAATTGTTAGATAACTTAAACTAAAAAAAACGAATCTATGTATAACAATATTTCATTGTATAAGAACAAAAAATAATATAAGAAGAAAAAATTAAATTAAGGTTTTTTTAGGGAATTATTTAAAATGTACTCTTATACATACATACAATTTTAAAGTTAAATTAAATTCAGAAAAACATAAATTTAAAAACATTACACTGCAAATATGAAATATACATTAGGTACATTAACTTTTCTTGTAATAACATTAAAATTCAAATAACTATGCTGCAAATATAATGTTAATATAACATACCTACATTAACTTGAATTAAAAAAAAAGTAACAAATACACACTTCAAATGTGAAGTATATATTATATACAACAACTTGGTTTCAAATATGTAAATAAACAAAATTCAAAACGTTTTGATCCAAATGTAATGTATACATCATATGTGCACATCAACTTGAATAAAAAAAAGAAAAAGTTAAAAATTTGAAGTATTACATTATGTACATTGAATATGAATATGATATTTTACATTAATTTGATTTAACCTCATCACTTTCAGTGATTAATGGCCAATTTCATAAACAAACACTAAAATTACTTTTATCTAAACTTCTAAATTTTATCAGACACTTAAAATTTTTCAGTTTCACCAATGTAGAAAAGGAATATTTTAGGGATATTTTAATTTGACTGGGTTTGCTCACATCCCTGGATTCAAAAAAAGAGGTTGTTTCCCTCGCACATGTGAAGTCTATGAGAAAAAGTGAAAAAGCATTACTGGCTGAACAGAATGGAGACGGAGCTGCAACTGGAGCTGCAACTGGAATAGCTGTAAAAATTTTGAATACACATAAATTCAATGATGCGAACAGAACACGACGCGGCTGCAGACGTAGCTGGACAAGTTGGCCAACTTTTAACTTTTGCTTGCAGCTTTTTTGACGTTTCAAAATTGCGAACAAAACGAAGTGTTTACATGTTGGTTAAAGTGATTTTTAAACTCTTTTCAATCATTCATAAAGACTTAAAGCAATTTTAAATTCTTTTTTATCATTATTAATTTTTATTTATGTTTTTATTTTTATTTTCGATACTAAAATGTCAGAAAGCTGTACAGCTGCATTGTGGGTGCGTAAATAAAATCACGTATGACACTTTTTGACAGCTATTCCAGTTGCAGCTGCAGCTCCAGTTGCAGCACTCTATTCTGTTCAGCCAGTTGTGGATAAGGGACAATTATTCTGACAGCAAAATATCAGCTGTTGTTGACTGGAATGACTTAACAAAAAAGAGTTTTAAAATTTAATGAGACAAAAACGAGCTTTTAGTTTACAAGGGCTTTAAAAATCTTCTTAAATATAAAAGCATTTGCTGAAACCAAAGAACATCATTTAAAGACTAAAAGGCTTTTTAAATAATTAAAAGCCTTTCGTAAAATCGGCCATAAAGTTGTCATTATTTGTATTTGTTGAGAACGCCTCCTTTACGTGGTTTCGTTCCCTTCTCCTGCTTCCTTTGTCTACACGACTAAAAGTTGATCTTTCACCGGTCCTTAATGCATCCCTCTTCAAGAGAATGAATTTTTGACGCAGGAACATGGAGAACACCTTTTCGGTTTCTTGCACGGTGAAAGCTGAATCTCCAGCACACGCTATGGAATGGACAGCTTTAACGATGTTGGGAAACTACTTCTTGAAGCTAACCAGTGCTTTTAGTATTCCACCTGTTCAGCAACATCCACTGGGTCAATTAAATTTCTTAGAATTTCTCTTATTAATACGTTGCCATCACCTTTTTTCCATTCCACCCTTTGCTTTCCGTGGTGTCGAAGGAACATTTGCTGATATTTTTCTTCGGCTAGCTGATTTCAAAATAAAGTAGATCTTCGGGCTTGCTAAATGGAAATAGGGATTCCATTTCTGAAAAATCCTCTTCATCAGGAATTGGTTTTTGTTCTGTAAAATGTACTTATTAATATAAAAATGTTCAATTAATAAAAAATGATCTTACCTTTCTGTTCTTGACTTTTGCTTGAATTTTTTAAAAGAATTTCAATATTCATGATAAAATCCATGCACTTCACAAGGATTTCACCTTGCCCATCAATTTTCAGCTCTATTCGTTCAAGCTTTGCAGACAACAAATCGGCCTCGGCATTTATATTTCCAGCATCGACAAAAGTCGGGTTGTCCTGCTGGTTTGTTTGACCATTTGCATCCAAATATAAGGTCATGGAATTAGAAGAAGGAAGATAAGATAATATCTCCTGCTCCTCATCCAGACTTTGTTGCATGGCCGGGAGTGTAACTTGCAATAGCTAGGTAGGTTCAATTTAAGAAATACAAAATTTTAGTAATCACTTAAAATGCTTACCGAATGTTTTTTGGTCTGTGGTTGGGACAGTTTGTATGTTGAGCTTCGGAATTTGGACGTCTTTGTCCCTGGGGTTTTGCGGGTTGCACGCGTAAAATGATTGTCCTCGGAGTCTGTCACATTTAGCTTCTCGCTCGCAATGCGTTCCGCTTCATTGCGTGTTTTAATTGTGGCGAGAACTTTGCATGTCGATGGTTTCCAAGTTTCCACATCTGGGACCGACTCGGGATCCTTGGATAAAGAAACCCATCGGTTTGGTGGCCAAAAAACGTAAGATCCCATGATCCATTTGTCGGGAACCACCTCGACCTCAATCGAAGGGATGGAGTGCAAGGTTTTTTTTTAATTTGGATGACTGAGAACATAATATTATTTTTAATTCACAAACTTTCACTTTTTTTGTCAGTCACTTCTAAAATCACAAAAGTTGTCGCCGCGCGAGTTACATATTTGTATGGTGACCTCCGTCACCATTAGTACAACAACCTTTTATTTGTAATACGAATATGAATAATAAATCAATTCGTAAAATGCAAAATAAGCATATAAGTATATTTTCATATTGTAAAATAATATTGCAAAATAAGCATATAAGTATATTTTCATATTGTAAAATAATACATTGAGCATAATAATAATCAAAGGGAAATAAATCTGATTGAACAAAATTTAATGATATATCTAGACTAACAGTCGTTAAGATACCTCGAAGAAATAAAGTCGTCGTTCGAACTACACTAAAAATAAAACTCTTTTTTTTTTTAACTGGCGCAGTCGGAACGGAATCGAGTAAACGCGGAAAAAAAAATTGTAACTACAAATCAGTTACAAACATTTTTTTTAAATTGTTTTGTTTACCGTCCACAACCCCTCCTCCACTCGAATAAAGTACCAACAACTATTTGTCGGGAATTATAAAAAAAAAAAAATATATTAAGTTACTGTTGTAGACTACAAATCAGTCACAACAAAGAAACACAAAATAAAAAAAAAAAAAAAAAGAAGAAGAACAAACAAGTGCAGTGCGAACTAAAAATCAATAGTGCTTTTTTGTGCGAGTTTTATTAAAATACATTTTTAAAAATTTCGCGACAAATTCTTCACGACTCCAGAAGGAACTTGCAAATAGAGGATACAAACGAAATGGCAACCGACCAAACAAATCTTTTAAACACAATGGCACGAGTTTTGTTGAGATTAGAGGCGAATTCTCAACAGCAAGCTGATAGTCGAGCCATAGTGATTATGAAAGAAATTTCATATATTAAAGAATTTTCCGGCAACAGGCAAGAGCTGACTCAATTTATAAACGTTGTCGATAATCACATGAGCTTGACTCCAGAAGACAGAAGAGCTGCAATGTGGACTGCTATTTCACAGTGTAAGGTGATAGGTAAGGCAAAGGAACTGCTACTTACCAACAACATGAGCACATGGGAAGAGGCGAAGAATATACTGAAGCTGTCATTCCGGCCAAGCATCGACCAAGGGGAAGTTACCCGCCGGATCAACAATCTTAGAGTGAGTTCGGTATTAGATTTAATTAACAAAATTGAATATTTACTAACAGATATTCATACTATTATTATGTATGAGAATAATAAAGATAGTCTGAAAACAATGTTATATTCACTAGTAATTAACAAAATAAGAGAACTAGCTGCAGGCAACTTAGCAAGAGAAATTAGGGATGAATATGATCTACTTAAAGTCAAGAGTATATTGTATTCTTATGTAGGGTTCGATGTAGGTAACGTCCTTACTAACGGAAAT
Source organism: Dasysyrphus tricinctus (assembly GCA_963921185.1). Taxonomy (NCBI): domain Eukaryota; kingdom Metazoa; phylum Arthropoda; class Insecta; order Diptera; family Syrphidae; genus Dasysyrphus; species Dasysyrphus tricinctus. The sequence continues at coordinate 98,354,209 of OY992531.1, forward strand.
AATACTAGAAGAAACCATGATTTTAGGCCCGCAGAAAGGACATACCGACAGAACAACCAACAGTTACGAAACAATACTAATAACAACTCTAGACAGACAAATCAGCAACAACAAAGTACTGATTATAATTTTACAAGAACAAACGACACAGAGAGACGACATACATACAATAATTCTGGCCAGACAAGCCAAAACCAACTCAATAATACCATACAAAATAGCAACCGAACACGGAATAACTATAACTATAACAATAACAATTCCAGACAGACCCATAATAGACAGAATGTGGAACCAATGGATATTAATAATATAGATCAAGGATCTTCCGAAGTGGTTCAAGAAGAAATACATTCAATAGAAGCTCCGGTTTTTCTGAATGTAGCCTCTCTGGTAGGAAAACACAGGTAGTATTTGCGTTGAGAAACCAGAAACACATATGCTTACTAGATACAGGGTCTACAATGAGTTTAGTAAATACAAGTAAGATAGACTGTAGTTCCTATAACGTACTCGAAGAGCTGACTTTAAACTTGTCTACCGTAAACAGCCAAAGTATAGAAACATTAAAAATTTATCAGGTCCCAGTACCTACAGAATTTGGCTACCCAGAAAATGTCTTCGTTAGAGCATATGGAAAGCCATTAGGAGAACAAAAATATAGTCTCTTGTTAGGAATGGATGTACTAGGAAACATGGTCGAAAGCATTAACTTTATAAAAAAGGAAGTAGGTACGTCTACAAAACAAAACTATACTCCCAATGGTCATTGAAGTAGAACCATTCATAGAATGTTATGAGTTAGAGGGTAGTACTGAAGTTAATTTACAAGATTTGAAAGTATTCGAGAAACAAGAAATACAAGATTTGCTTCAAAAATATAAAAATCTCTTATATAGAGATGGAGATCAGCTTACTAATTGCGAAAGTATATTTCATGAAATAAAACTATCCACAGACCAACAAATAAATGCTAGACTGTACCGTCTGCCTCAAAAACACGAAGAAGAGGTAAGAAACCAAGTTAATGATATGGAAAGGCAGGGCATAATACGAAAATCAAACAGTCGATACGCTTCACCAATCGTAGTGGTCGCCAAAAAGCCCGATAGCGAAGGAAAAGTTAAGTATAGAGTATGTGTCGATTATCGAGCTCTCAATGATATAACTGTAGACGATAAATATCCATTACCAAATATCGAAAGTATTCTTGATAAGCTAGGAAGGTCTCAGTACTTCTCAACCCTTGATTTAGCCAAGGGATATCATCAAATAAAGGTGCATCCTGATGATATACATAAGACTGCATTTGTTACACCAAACGGTCTATATGAATATACCAGAATGCCCTTTGGGCTGAAAAACGCCCCAGCGACATTTCAGCGTCTAATGAATGAAGTTCTCAGAGAGTACATAGGCAAAATTTGCATAGTTTATCTTGATGATATACTTATTTTTTCGACCTCATTAGAAGAGCACATAACATCGTTAGACAAAATTTTTCAAAAATTAGCTGACTACAATCTTAAGATACAACTAAGTAAATGCTCTTTTCTTAAGAAAAATACAGAATACTTAGGTCATATCCTTACTGCAGAGGGAATGAAACCTAACCCAAATAAAATAGAAGTAATCCAGAAATATTCACTGCCCCAAACAATTAAGCAGTTACAAGGATTTTTAGGTAGCACTGGATATTATAGGAAATTTATTGCTGATTACTCCAAAATAGCGTACCCGATGGTTAAATATCTAAAAAAATATATGAAAATAAATAGTAAGGACCCGGAATACATTCAAGCATTTGAACGATTAAAAGAAAATCTTATCAGACATCCAATACTCAAATTTCCAGATTTTAACAAACAATTTTCCCTATACACTGATGCAAGTAATTTTGCGTTAGGAGCTGTTCTAACTCAAGAAGGGCAGCCAGTATGTTATGCCTCCCGAACATTAAACGACCATGAAAAAGATTATTCTACAACAGATAAGGAATTTTTAGCAATAGTATGGGCTACCACATATTTTAGACCATATCTTTGGGGTCAGAAATTTAAAATAATCACTGACCATATGCCTGTAAAATATTTAAATAAAAAATATAATGGAAAGGAGTTTAGTCAAAGAGTCCAAAGAGGACTTCTTAAGTTGCAAGAATTTGAGTTTGACATTGAGTATATAAAAGGGAAGGAAAATAAAATAGCAGATTTCTTAAGTAGAATCCCAGAGGAAATAAACGAAACATCAGAAACTGTACATTCATCGAATGAACAACTTTTAGACCATATACAAATCAAAGAGGGAATTGTTAACATTTACCAAATTCAGCTAATATTGACTTATTCTGTGCAAAATGAAATAATAAAAAAACAGCACACTAAAACAATAATTCAGGTTGATATGACGAAAAATGACAAATACTGGAAAGATTTATTTAAAAGAACTATTAAATCAGGAACAGTAGGAGTTTATTCAGAAGTAGATGATGCTGAATACAATAAAGTACAAAAAGTTTTAATTGAAATGTATGGACACGACAAAGAAGTAAAATTCTACAAGCTCACTCAGAGAGCAAGAGATTTAGAAAAGGTTGAAGAGGCCCATAAACAAATATCCTTATATCACATAGAAGAGAGTAATCACTCAGGTATAGTTGAGACATATCATAAATTAAAAAACAAAATATATTTTCCAAAACTTATAAAAGAAATTTCTAGAGTAATAGGGAATTGTCAGACTTGTCAAGAAGGTAAATATGACAGAAAGCCAATAAGACCAAAGTTCAGACTAACAGAAACTCCAATTAAAGGAAACGAAATTTTGCATATGGATGTTTATCATTTCAATAAACTAACATACCTGACATTTATTGACAAATTTACGAGAAAAGCTTATGGATACAATTTAAGTAGTAAAAATTGGACAAGTAAATTAGAATGCATAGACGAACAATTAAGTAAATTCGGAAAACCAAGAAAAATTATCTGTGACAATGAATTTAATTCAGAAAATATTAAAGAATACTTTAGGAAGGAAGGAATTGAAATGCATATGACAAAACCAAATTCGCATACTGGAAACTCAGATATAGAGAGATTCCACTCTACATTACTTGAAATTTTACTAACAATTAAAAATACAGACATTTCCACCAATAGAAAAATTCATAAAGCTATTCAGATATACAATAGTAGGTATCATTCAACATTAGGTATGAGTCCAAACTCAGCAGAAAAGACAAATCAGTTAAATTTAAGAACAAAAATAGAAGCTAAAAAGGAAAAAATTAGAAAAAAGAGAAATATTTCTAGGGAAAATTATGATGAAAAACGCAATGAAGGCTACATAAGGAACTATAAACATTTAAGACATAAAAATGAAACATATTATAGAAAACATAATTTAAAAAATGTTGACCCAACAAATATTAAAAGACCAAATCAATTCGCAGGTAATCTTTTGGCTGTATCAGGTGATCTCCTGGCTGATAATAATGCAAATAGCGGAAGCAACACTCATAATAACACCGATACAAACCAATAAGGGATATACTACATTAAATTTAGGATCAGTAGAAATAATTAATAATAGCCAGACCATATTACACATAATAGATACTAGGGATTTATTTTCAACAATCGGAATGATAGAAGTTAATCTACAAGCTTTACAATTAGAAAACAATACCGAAATAAGTAATGAAATTTTTAATATAAAATCTAAACTTCAAGCAATAGTTCCACTAAGAAGACAAAAAAGAGGACTTATAAATATTATAGGAACAGGACAGAAATGGTTGTTTGGGACAATGGATGACAACGACCGACAAGATATTATCGGACATATGAACACAATTGATACTAATAATCATGCAGCCATAAAAAACCTGAACCATCAAATACAAATTAACGAAAAATTTATGGACTCTATTAATAAATTTAAAAAAACAATAGAAACAGATAGAGAAGTTTTATCCTATACTTACCAAAGTATTGCTTCGAACCAAAAAGACATTATTAGAAAACAAATTATTACAGACCAACTACTAAAACTTCAAATATTAGAAAGCAAAATTGATAGCATTCTAGATAACATAGCATCTGCTAAACAAGGTAATCTCCATCCAAGCATATTGACAGGAGAAGAAATAAGGACATTAGGGATAGACTTTTATAAACTTGAAAACGCTAGAATAGGACTTATGAAACTCGACCAAGACAGACTTATAATAGCTTTGAAACTACCAAAAGACTATATTTTGACTCAGTTAAAAATGATTATACCAATGCCAAATGATAAAAAAAAAAGAAATAGATATGTAAAAATTTACAATTTATAGAAATAAATAATGTACAATATGAGTATAATCCAAGAAACATTTACTTGAAAGATTTAAATATAAGTAATTCATGTATAATAAAAGATTCATGTACTTTTCGTTACAATAAAGAAATTAAAGTAATAAAAATTGACGACGATACTTTGATCTGCAAAAATTTAGAAAAAGAAAATGTTTATAATCACTGCGATGATAGAAAATTAATTTTAACTGGAAATTTCATGTTAAATATTAATAATTGTTCAATAAATATATTAAATGTAACTATTTTTAATTATCAACTAGAATTTATTCAAAAATTTCATTATGAAGAAGAAACAAATTTAAATGTAACTGACAAATTAAAGTTTGAAGAAATTTCAAAAATGCAACAAATTGAAAATTTACAAAAAATTAATGAATTAACATATCACAGAACTATAAGTCAAATCAGTAATATTACAATGTTCTTAATAATTATAATTATTCTTATTGTAATATTTTTCATTAACAAATCAAATCGTAAATTGAAAATTAAAATAAATAATGTTACTAAGCCCCAACCAAATGTTAAAATTATGGAAATTCCAACGATTCAGGAGAATCTTAAGAATAAGGGGGGAGAAGTTACATATTTGTATGGTGACCTCCGTCACCATTAGTACAACAACCTTTTATTTGTAATACGAATATGAATAATAAATCAATTCGTAAAATGCAAAATAAGCATATAAGTATATTTTCATATTGTAAAATAATATTGCAAAATAAGCATATAAGTATATTTTCATATTGTAAAATAATACATTGAGCATAATAATAATCAAAGGGAAATAAATCTGATTGAACAAAATTTAATGATATATCTAGACTAACAGTCGTTAAGATACCTCGAAGAAATAAAGTCGTCGTTCGAACTACACTAAAAATAAAACTCTTTTTTTTTAACTCGCGCGTTGTTTGCAATGGTTTTAGTTATTCAATTGAAACTATCGTTGAAGTTTTGAAACTCAAATATGACAGCTTCTGTGGTGTTCAAAGGGTAGACACGGTGCATTCAAGAGGCCACAAGCGTCCACAAGCTTTTTTTCAAAGCGAACCTCTGTCTATCAACTCCTACTCTCACCTCCAAGTGGTGAACATCGGGTGCCTAGTACCTTTAACTGAAGATGGGGTTCCAATCCCTGTGGACGGTTTTAGGGGGCAGCAAACGAGAGAGGGGGGAGGAGTGTTCCCACTAAGGCACTTCTCCTTCATCCAGGCGACAGCGGAAGAATTCTCAAGATGGAATCAACGGTGGCGTCTACAGTTCCAGTTAGGCTGAACTACTTAGTGAACACCTTATACGGGCTACTACGACATATTCGGAGCGGTTAATCCGGCTCCTCGCCATTGGAGTTATATTGTAAGGGTCTGGTCCTCCAGGTTGGGGGTCGTGCCGTCGGGGTGACTTCCCGGCTACGTAAGGCTATCTTAGTTGCGAAGCACCAACAAGCCTCGGATACGGACGGATTTACTGTTGACGAACCAAGCAAACGAAATAAGGACAACGAACTTTGGATCTGCACGTGGAATGTTCTGTCTCTATAGACCACGTGCAGCCGAACATTTAGCAGAGGCCCTAGACTGCTACAAAGCAGACATCACCGCCATCCAAGAAGTGCGATGGGATGGGCCGGGCAAGAGAAAACTGAAAGACTGCGATATCTACTACGTTGACTGTTACCGACCACAAGGGCAGCGTCTCTTTGGATGTGGATTCGTCGTTAGAGGCAGACTTAGGCAAGAAGTCTTGAGTTTCAACTATGTGAACGAGCGCCTCACGACAATTCGCATCAAGGCTAAATTCGCCAACATCAGCCTGATATGCGCGCATGCCCCCACAGAGGAGAAAGATGACGACACCAAGGACGAGTTCTACGAGCTCCTGGACAAGACATATGAGCAATGCCCTAGCTATGACATTAAAATTGTCTTGGGTGATTTTAATGCCAAACTAGGAAGAGAAGACGTCTTTGGTGGCACAATCGGAAGATACAGCCTGCACGACACCACCTCCGATAACGGACTCAGGCTAATCGACTTTGCTGCGGGGCGAAACGTTGTGGTAGCTAGTACATAAGGGGACATGAATTCCTGGTCAATCAACCGCCAACCAAATTGACCACATTGCGATCGACGCAAGGCACTCCTCCAGTATCAAGGATGTCCGAACGTTCCGAGGAGCCAACGTTGACGCGGACCACTACCTCGTTGTAGCAAAGGTAATGCTACGGATATCCAGACGAAAGCCAAAACAGGGAAATACTGTGAGGAAGTTCGACGTCGGACGGCTATAGTCGCAAGAAATCGCCAGGTCCTTTTCCGATCGAGTCTCTCGCGCCCTCTTAACTAGTCCTTTGCCGCCAACTGCAATTTTAATTTTAATTTTGGTGGGGCAAAACCCCCATTTATTCGGCTTAATACAAGCTAATTCTTAATCTAACTTAAAAACTAAGAGCTTAGGCTAAGTTTCGTGAGGCGTTGAGCGGTTCAGGAGTCGGTTTTTTAAGGAAGGAGTACTTAGGTTAAAGTCGAAGGAGCACATGTTTGAATTAACAGCCCGCAGCATACGAAAGATTGGTTCGTTGGAGCCATAAGAGGTTCGGTGGGTGGGTATATAAAAGAGACGAGGATTACGTGTATTACGAGGGTTAGTATTAAAAGAGACAGAGTTGAAGAGCGATATGCAGTCTACGGAACCAGAGAGAAGTCGATGAATGAAGAGAATGTCTGATATTTCTCTTCGTTCTTCCAACGAATTCAGGTTTATTAGTTTAAGGCGATCTAGGTAGGGAGGCAGGATCAGAGGGTTGTTCCACGATAGACCTCGAAGAGCAAATCGTAAGACACGACGCTGGATGCTCTCAATTCTTGAAATGTGAGTAAGTTGGTAAGCGGACCAAACTTGAGAGGCATATTCTAGGAGAGGACGAACAAATGATATATATAAAGACCGGGTAACATAGGGGTTGGAGAATTCTTTGGACCATCTTTTGACGAAGCCAAGCGCTGAGTTTGCTTTGAGAATGATATCGTCTATGTGAGTGAGAAAATTAAGCTCTGGGTCACATAAAATGCCAAGGTCGCGAATATTATCAACTATGGGTATGGGTTGATTATGGAGCAAGTAAAGACGGGGAGGAGATTTGATACGTTTGCGTGAAAAAGTGATTGATTGGCATTTGGCGACGTTTAGCTCCAAGTTATTTTTTAGACACCAAACTGAAAAACTGTCAAGATCTTGTTGAATAAGGGAAGAGTCATGTGTTGAGGAAATGGTCTTGAAGAACTTGGTATCATTGGCGTACAGAGAGATAGAAGAATGTTTGATAACCCTTTCAATATCGTTAATAGCGAGAATAAATAAAAGTGGGCCTAGGTGGCTGCCTTGGGGGACACCGGAGGTAGCTAAGAAAGGGCAAGAGGTGGCAGATCTGAATCGAACGCTGATATAACGGTTTTCAAGGTAAGAACAAATCCATTTTAACAAAGATGGTTCAAACCCTAGAGTGGATAGTTTGAAAAGAATAAGCTTATGGGCAATTTTGTCGAAGGCTTTGCTGAAATCTGTTGAGATAGCATCAACTTCGTAGCCTTTCTCTATGGCTTAGAGGGTGAAGGACACAAATTCAACATGGTTAGTGGTTGTAGACCGGCACTTGAGAAAGTCATGTTGTGAGGAGGAGATGAGAGATTTGCAGTGGAAACTTAAGGTTTCATACAAAATACTTTCGAAGAGTTTGGGTATGTGTGAAAGTTTAGCAATGGGACGATAGTTGTTAACATCGCTCTTCGGACCCTTTTTGTGTACAGGAGTTATGAAAGATGATTTCCATATCTGAGGAAACTGTCCTTGATTTAGGGAAAGGCTAAAAATTTTTGAGAGAGGGAGAGAGAGGGTGGAAGAACATTTTTTTAGAAGTATGGAGGGGAGACCACCTGGACCCGGATTAAATTCATCGTTTAATTGATTCAATTTATATTCGATGAGAAAGGGATTGACAGTTCGAGGGAGAAGCGGTCCAAGTGAAAAACTTTGTAGATAATTGAAATAGGCAGAATCAGGAACAAAGGAGTCATCAGCAAAAGATTGTTTGAAGAATGTGGCAAAAAGGTTGGCAATAGTGCTAGGATCACTCGAAGTTACGTTATTGAAAGAGAAAGTGGTTGGGTAGCCATCGGATTTTCTTTTGTAGTTAACAAACTGAAAGAATGACTTAGGATCTTTGATAAGGTTGGATTGCATTTCCGTTAGATAACGCTGGTAAAGGGAATTGTATAGCTCGGTAAAATGGAGATAAGAACCAAGATAGTTAGAATAGTCAGTAAGCGAACGAGAGCGGAGGTAGCTTTCCCATAACTTATTTCTTTTATTCCGCAGAGAGCGAAGGTTGCGATTATACCAAGGTGGAGAAGTAGACGAGGTTTTGTGGCGGGAAAAAGGAACATAAAGAGAAATAGAGTAAAATATTTCTCTGTAGAATAGAGTTAAGGCATCATTTACGGTTAATTTATCAAAATTGAATGAGACTTTGCTAAGGTATTCATTGATTAGACGAAAATTTGCTTTGTGGAAGTCGTAAGAAGATATATTCGTAGGGGGGGGGGGGTGGACTGTGATGGAGAATCGTGAAAGAACGAGAGAAGAAGTTGTCGATGGTTGATAGAGAAAGGGGACTAGGTGATACAGAGGAGTTGATGGGGTCTGTTGTGAAAATAAGGTCAAGTTGCTTACCCATAAAATTTGAGATGCCACTAACTTGGCAGAGGCTTGCATCAGCAAGGCTATCTAAGAAGAGACATTCTTTGGCAGATGTGGGATTGAAGGCAAGATAAAACGAAAGGTCGTCTGATGGAGTCCATTTTAAATTAGGAAGGTTGAAGTCACCAAAAAGAAGGATCTCATTATGGGGTTCACATATATCAGTGATATGATCAATCGTTTCAATTGCAAGTTCATAGGATTCGATGGGTTGTGAAGGTAAGATGTAAAAACAGACAACGAAAAGTGACTTTCGGGGTAGTGAGATCTTAATTGATACATAATCAAGAATAGGGGAACAGGATATGGCAACAAGGGAAGAGTCTATAGAGTTTTTTTACAGCAAGAAGGACACCACGGCTAGGGCAATCATTGGTGGGTCGGTTAATATCATCATCGTGATAAACGTTGAATGAAGAAGGGAACAATTCTTGATTTTTGATGCTGGGGATAAGATTCGTTTCAGTCAGTGCATATACTTCGAAGGGTAAGGCATGAGTTTGTTGCAAAACTGACTGAGTTTTGGAACGAAGGCCTCTTACATTCTGATAGTAGAAAGAAAAAGGGAGGTTTTTGGAAAGAGAAGTGGAGGTTGGGAGTACATTAGGAACGAAAAAATCTATCATGGTCAGCTCTGCTACGTTGAAGGTGTGAAATCCGCTTTGAGTGAATATACTGTCCCAAGGCCTCAAGATCATGCGCCACCTTTTGAGGAGACAAATTAAGAAAATCATGATATTTTATGAAGAGGTTTTTAAAACTGGCGACGTCAGTGGGGAGACCTTCCTGTTGAATGGAGACCATTACACTAGTTTTCGTTTTACCTTCAAAGCAGACAGAGTCAGGTTTGTCGTGCAGATATGCCAAAAACAGACGAATGTTTTCGGAGGTTTTTTTATCTCTAAGCCTAGAGAGAGCATAGATTCAGTGGATTCACTAGATTGTTGGGTGCATTTGACTGTAGGGGGTAGAAGGGGATCAATAAAGGAAGAAGAAGGGCAAACATCGAGAACCAGTGGAAAAACTGCCAGGAAGCCATCAGAGATGCCGCCTCTGACGTGCTGGGCTTTGCACGACCACCACAGCGAAACCCCTGGTTCGACGAAGAATGCCGGCAAGTACATGCAGCCAAACAACAGGCATACAAAGCGGCGCTGCATAGAAGGACCAGAGCTGCGCGCAAGCTCTACGAGCAGAAGAGGAGAGGGGAACACAAGCTTCTTAGAAGGAAGAAGAAAGAGCATGAGAAGCTTGCGATCGAGGAGTTAGAGGGATGCCACTGCAGGAATGAAGTTCGGAAGTTTTACCAAAAAGTAAAAAGAACCTCCCAAGGTTACAAGGCCCGAACCAAAGCCTGCAAAGACGATCAGGGGAACATCGTGGTGGAATCGCAGTCGGTGCTGAGGATATGGAAAAATCATTTCTGCAAATTGTATAACGGCGATGACGAACCGAATTCCGCTAACATGCAAATTGCACCATTCAACTTGGACGACGTAGGCCAACAATTCCTTCCACCCGATCTTGACGAAGTGAGGATAGCCATATCTAAACTTAAGTCCAATAAAGCTGCTGGAGCTGATGGCCTTGCGGCTGAACTATTCAAAGCGGCTGGCGATGAATTGGTTAGGAGTATGCACCAGCTCATCTGTAAATTATGGTCGGAGGAAAGCATGCCCGATGAATGGAGCCTCAGTATTGTTTGCCCGATCCTTAAGAAAGGCGATCCTCTGGACTGCACTAACTACAGAGGCATCAGTCTTCTTAATATCGCCTACAAGATCTTCTCTGCCGTACTTTGTGAACGCCTGAAGCCATTCGTCAACAACCTGATAGGTCCATATCAGTGTGGCTTTAGGCCAGGGAAGTCCACCATCGAACAAATATTCGCACTACGGCAGATCTTGGAGAAAACCCAAGAGTTTCAAATCGATACCCACCACCTTTTTATCGATTTCAAGGCCGCGTATGACAGCATCTATAGAGTAGAGCTATATAGAGGAATGTCTAGTTTTGGCATCCCTGCCAAACTCGTCCGTTTGTGCAGGATGACGATGGAGAATGCACGCTGCTCCATCAAGGTCGGCAAAGACCTCACCGACACCTTTGATGTCAAAAAAGGTTTTAGGCAAGGCGACGCGCTGTCATGCGACTTCTTCAACATCGTTCTTGAAAGAATAGTGCAAAACTCTCACGTCAACACCAGAGGCACAATCTTTCAAAAGTCCGTCCAATTACTCGCTTACGCTGATGACATTGACATAATAGGACGAACAAAGCGTGATGTCAGTGGTGCTTTTGTCGAGAAGGAAGCCAAGAAGATGGGTTTAACGGTGAATGAAAGCAAAACGAAGTATATGCTGTCAACAAGAAAGGACACCCAACACCGACGTCTAGGACAGAACGTCACTATAGACAGCTATAATTTTGAGGTAGTCAGAGACTTTGTCTACCTAGGATCCGCTATAAACTCAGCGAACGACACCAGCGCTGAGATCAAACGAAGAATTACTCTTGCCAATCGCTGTTTCTTTGGGCTAAGAAGGCAATTGAGAAGCAAAGAAACCTATCAAGAAGATCACTGGTTGAGACGTTTTTTACCTTTTTTCAAAAATTTAAATAAAGATTTTATGAGAGTGAATGTGGAAAGGCAAAAAGGTAAGATTATTACTAAAAACCTGGTATATATAGCCGCGTTTTATTATCACTCATAACCTGTTGCATGTGCATGTTGCATGTGCATGTTGCATGTGCATGTGGGATGTTGCATGTGCATGTTGCATTTGCATGTTGCATGTGCATATTGCATGTTGCATGTTCATGTTGCATGTGCACGTTGCATTTGCATGTTGCATGTGCATGTTGCATGTTGCATGTGCATGTTGCATGTTGCATGTGCATGTTGCATGTGCATGTTGCATGTTGCATGTGCATATTGCATGTGCAAGTTGCATGTGCATGTGCATGTTGCATGTGCATGTTGCATGTGCATATTGCATGTTGCATGTGCATGTTGCATGTGCATGTTGCTTGTGTATGTTGCTTGTGCATGTTGCATGTGCATGTTGCATGTTGCATGTGCATGTTGCATGTGCAAGTTGCATGTGCATGTGCATGTTGCATGTGCATGTGCATGTTGCATGTGCATGTTGCATGTGCAAGTTGCATGTGCATGTTTCATGTGCATGTTGCATGTTGCATGTTGCATGTGCATGTTGGATGTTGCATGTGCATGTTGCATTTGCAAGTTAACGCATCACTTCCAATACGCAACACGATCTCAACTTACAACCATAAATCCAAACCCATAAAACCGAAATATAATATCTAGAACAAAGGATCGATAGTTCTGTCAAAGCACCGCGACATCACGTACGCAGGAATATCCACTCTGAATCTAAAAATAGAACCATCATCGATTTGTGCACACCACACCACACCGCATCACGCTGGACACAACAATAGCTCAAGATGATCAGGAATTAGAATCATATAAGGGAAAGAATGCAGCGTCGCAGCCACATTCACAGTTCATCGATTCGACTAGACACTTGTCGTAGTTTAAGAATTATAATTGTTATTTTGTGAACTATATATATATTTTTTTAAATAAATTTTTTTATTAAAACGAAATAATTAAATATTAATTGGGGGCTCAACCGGGATGCCCAAGTGTTAAAGTAATTGAAAAAATAAGTAAATTCTACACTCAGTGGTTCCTGCCAAAAATATATGCCAAAGTAAATAGCAAAGACTATTGAAAGAGCAACAAAAAGGATCATCAGTGAAAGTACCAGTCAACAAGTTGAGAAACCCGTTCAAGACAATCCATCCATAAATTTATAGAGCATCTGGTTCAAGCGATAACATATTATTGTAGAGTAAGAATATTAACTAGTATATTTATAAAAAGTGTTATAAAAATAAAAGTGAATTATCTATCAAATAAATGTGGAAAAAAAATAAAAACTTAAAAAGGTCAGAAAGTTTGGAACAAATTCGCGAATATAATTTAGACGGAATCTATTTAAATATATCTGAAAAAAACGTAACACAAGATTATTTAGAGCAAGCTATCTCAAAAGCTTTGCAAGATCAATATACTCGCTTTGAGGCAAATTTTGCTCAAAGCAATAAAGTAAATGAAGATAAAATTAATCAATTGTCACAACTGCTGTCCAATTTAACGACAGGTACTCAGGTTTCAAAATACAAAACGCAAACAATTAACCAAGGCATACCATGTAATGAAACATTGGATGTCATAAAAAGTCTTCCAGAGTTCAATGGTGAGCAAACAGCTTATGTAAGCTGGCGTGAAGCAGCTCATAACTCAATGGTCTTATACACACCTGGAAGCTCTAAATATTTCGCTGCTCTGACTATTTTCCGAAATAAAATAACAAAGCATGCCAACGACGTTCTCACTAATCATGGGACTGTATTAAACTTCGACGCGATCATATCTCGTCTTGACTTTGCCTACGCAGACAAACGTCCTATTCACGTAATAGAACAAGAACTTAGTGTTCTCCGACAGGGAAATAGTTCGTTACTAGACTTCTACAACGCTATAAATAGGAAGTTAACATTACTAACAAATAAAACGATTATGACTCACGGATCTCACTCCGAAGTCACAAATGAACTGAACTCGATAAATAGACGCAATGCATTGCGCATATTTATCACTGGTTTGAATGGGAAACTCCCAAAAATATTGTTTTCATTAAATCCAACAGATTTACCAAATGCTTTAGCCAAAGCTCATGAGCTTGAAAGCAACAATATTCGTACGAACTTTGCGTTACAGTTCGCATCACATAAAGTTGAAAGACAAAATAACCAACAAAATGCTTTACGTCTTTCTAGACAAAATCACAGTAATAGTAACAGCTTTCCGCAACAAAGACATAATGACTACCGACAACTCACTCAGAGATTCGAACCGATGGTTCTAGGTAGTTCAGCTAACAGACCTATAACAAAAGACAATTTAGAGCGTAACAAGCAGATATACCAACAGGTTAACACCCAAAATCCGTTTAGACAGGGAAACAATTACACCAGTTATGGTAGTAATAACAACCATGGCACCCCACGTTGGCAAAAACCCAACTATAATACGTATAATAACAATACGAGGCCACTGTTTAAGAGAGAAAGAGAACCTAGTGCGCAGCACTCTATTCAACCTCCTCCACAGAAGAACGAACGTATAAACAATATCAATGAACTACTTTTTTAGACGAAGAGTGGGATTACCCCACTTGCGACGAGTAATCAATAGTAAAAATATTAAAATACTTATAGATACTGGTGCCAGTAGCAATTATTGTCAACCAAATATTTTAAATAATCCTTTCACCTTACCAATATTTAAACGCGCCTGTACAGTGTACAGTTAATGGAGAAACCATTATATGTAGATACATGCCATGAAGCATTAATCTTAGATACTAAAACAAGATTTTATGTCCTCCCAAAATTGGAGTACCATTTATTAATAGGAGCTAATCTGCTCAGCTCGATAAATGCTGAGATTAATTTAGAGAACAATACTCTAAAGTACGGAAATAGAATAGAAAAAATCTATTTCGATGAAGAAAATGTAGATATGCTTATAAATCATATCGAAGAACAAGATACACTCGTAGAATCAATGATGAAGAAAATTAAAAGTATTCATTCCAACATTGATACTACCTTGCCCTTTAGAACAGACGTTGTAGCGGAAATCCGCACAGTTCATGAGAAACCAGTATGGAGTAAACAATACCCATATCCACTGTCTGCAAATGAATTCGTAAATCAAGAAGTTACAAAAATGTTAAAAGAAGGCATAATAAAACCTTCAAAGTCGCCATATAATAGTCCTGTATGGGTAGTTCCAAAAAAAGGTATAAATGAAGATGGTAGCCCAAAACACAGAATGGTTATTGACTACAAGAAGTTAAACGAAAGTACAATATCTGACAAGTACCCTATACCGGATACTAATGTTATACTTTCGAATTTAGGAAAAGCAAAATGCTTTTCAACTCTTGATTTAGAGTCAGGCTTCCACCAGATTAAAATGTTACCCTCTGATATAGAAAAAACAAGTTTTTCTGTAAACAATGGTAAATACGAATACGTACGCTTGCCATTTGGATAATGCACCTTCAATATTCCAGAGAGCAATGAATGATATTCTCAGACCACATATCGGGAAAATATGTCATGTTTACATCGATGATATCATCATCTACTCTAATTCGGTTGAAGAACATACTTCACATCTAGAAACCATTATACAAATATTGAAAGAAGCTAATATGAAAATTAGTATTGAAAAATCATTGTTATACCAAGAGAAAGTAGACTTTCTTGGATATGTAGTCGGTCATAATGTCATAAAGACCAGCCCCGATAAAGTAATAACGATTAAAGAGTATCCACAGCCAACTACACTAAGGCAACTAAGAAGTTTCTTAGGAATGATAGGATACTATCGGAAATTTATAAAGAACTATGCGGCCATAGCTAAACCACTAACAAAGTATTTGCAAAGTGAAACTGGACAAGTATCCACTCACGTAGCAAAGAAAACAAACATTTCACTTGATAATGAAGCAATTAACGCATTTAATACATTAAAGAACCATTTAATTAACGAAACAGAGCTCACACAGCCTGATTATACAAAAAAGTTTGTACTCACCACTGACGCCTCGGATGACGCAGTAGGAGCAGTATTGTCTCAAGACAAGAAGCCCATAACATTTATATCCAAAACACTTTCAAAAAGCGAACGCTCGTATGCCGCGAATGAAAAGGAATTATACGCAATAGTGTATGCCTTAAAAAACTTGAGAAATTATCTCTATGGTGTAACAAACCTAGAAATTCATACTGACCATCAGCCTTTGACGTTTTCCATGTCACAAAAGAAAAGAACCCTAATACTAAAATGAAAAGATGGCAGGCATTAATTAACGAGTTTTCCCCGAAAATGATATACAAACCAGGTCCTACTAACGTAGTAGCTGATGCACTTTCTAGGCAAAACCTTAACAATATATCCGATACACAATCAGAGCACACCCAACATTCAGCATCAAGTAGTGATGAGGATAATATCGACATAATACAAAAACCGGTGAACCAGTTCTCACAACAAATCATCATTAATAAAGCGAGTGAAGTTAGACACGACATGCTTACTCCCTTTCAAAATAGAACAAGACACCTTATAGAGTATAAAGAAGCTAATGATGTAATACCTTTAATCAAGGAATACATAAAACCGGGCACAGTTGCAATCTTCGCAACATCCGAAGTTATATACGATATAAAGCAAGTTCTAAAAAGCAATTTCAATAACAAATTCATTCAAGCTAAGTTCTTTCCGAACGATATAACTAACAAGGAAGATCAAGTAGATATTATAGAAAAAACTCATAATAGAGCTCATAGGAACGCTAGAGAAAACGTTAAGCAAATTATTGAACAATATTATTGGCCCAACATGCTCCAAGAATTTGAACAATTCTCGAAAACGTGCGAAATCTGCAATACAAGCAAATACGATAGACACCCTTATAAATGTCCAATTGGAGAGGCTCCAATTCCTTTAAGCGAGGGCGAGTATATGCACATTGACATCATGTATGCCGAAAAATTGAAATTTCTAACATGCATAGATGCCTACTCTAAATACCTTATAATTAAACCAATCGAAAGTCTTCAAGATATGCCAACTAAGGTATTAGAATTAATTCAGTTCTTCCCAAATTGTAAGAACATTATTTGCGATAATGACACCAGTTTTACTTCAGCCGTGTTCACATCATTAATGCAAAGATCTAATATAACCATATTTCATACGCCACCTAATCATAGCACATCAAATGGACAAATAGAGAGAGTCCACAGTACTATTCAAGAAATAGCAAGATGTTTAAAGTTAGAACATTCTCTGTTAGAACCAACAGAAATATTCATTAAAGCGGTTAAAGAATATAATTTAACTATACATTCTGTCACGGGTAAGAAACCCATTGACATTCTTTTTAATAAAACTTATCACAAAGATAACCCTTTGAAGCTTACAATGGCTCAGGACCAGATGATTACATACCATAATAAAAACAGAAAAATAAAAGAATTGAAAGAAAATGACGTTGTTTATCAGAAAGACGTAACAGTCAGAAATAAACTACAACCTAAATACAGGAAAAGAATTGTTAAACAAGATCTAGGAAATAAAATTAAAATAAACAATGACAAGGTGATTCATAAGGATAACCTTAAATATTAAATCCATCAACAGACAATGGACTTCAAAGTTTTAATGCTTATGATGACTATAACCTCAGGAACTGAGATACTCGACTACACTAGGAAAGAATACTTACTATTAGAAGTAGGAAACGCCCATACTTACGAGGAAACTGCAAACATATTCCATGTAGTTAACCTGACAGAAATTCAAACTTTTATTGACGGAATAAAACAAACTTTAGAAGACACTACATACCCAGACTCACATCCCAATGAGAAACATACGAATGAAATAAAAATAATGCAAACTTTGCTAGACCAGTTAACAATTCGTCGCTCTCGACGAGCAATAGAAACAATAGGTACACTGTTAAAATGGATATCAGGTGTACCAGATCATGATGATATAATGATCATCACTAATAAGCTTAATGATTTGATAGAAAATAATAATAAACAATACGTTACAAATTCTAAAATAATAACTTTGCTAAATTCTATTTCAAGTTCCACCAAAGAAGAACTTATTTCCCAGAAAACTAAATTAATAACATTTGAATTACAAAACCTAATTACAGCATTGACTTTAGCCAGGCTTAATATCTTAAGTCCCACTATTCTGAAACTTAATGAAATAAAAGAAATTGTGAAACATGAGTATATTGAAAACTTTTCAATTAACGATTTAATTGATTCATCGACTTTCAAAATTGCACAGAAAGATAATGTTATTATAATCTATATTAAATATCCTATATTGAAAGAATCATGTAAACTATTTGAAACTAGGGCCATAAGCCAAAACGATGGAAAGTTGATGATAAATAATGAAATACTTAAATGTAAAGAGAAATTCACTAATGTAGTAAAATGTAAAAAAGAAATAAGAAATACCATTTGCAAATCTAGTAATGAACAATCATGTTTTTCTGAACAATCAGAAAACCAAATGTAATAAGCTAAGAGAAATAGATTTAGAATTAGAGATCATCAAAGATGGCAGCATTCTAATAACAGGACAACATATAGTTGACAGCCAGACACTCAACGGAGTTTACATAATTAATTTTGAGAACACTACCACTGTCGATGGCGTACTATACGAAAATCCAACAGGAATTATACAAAACTACTTATCAACCCACATTATAAATAACTATGAGATAGAACAGTTTTTTGAATCCGCTAACGAGCTACTAAGGATAGACAACATAAACTTAATCAATTCTATCAAGACAGAAGTCACGATGAACCCAACCAAATATACTATGGGACTTATATTAACAATCTTATAGTCTATCCAGCAAAAATTGTCAGTACAGGGCTTATGGGCGAGCTTTTTTCAAAACAGTGGCGCCGGTCTATACCATCACAACACTCAAATAACAAACCTGCCACTGAAAAAGATACTAAACCACTGATAAACATACAGGAATTGTTGTTGCAACTCCTTGAAACATTTCGTACGCTCCAACATGACCGTCGTCTTTCAATGCCAAAAGCATTCTGATCGTATACTCGCTTTCGCTTCTACCTTCGCTGTGTGAAATAAAACAAAAAATTCAAATTCCAACAGAGTTGCCTTTGCCATGTTGCAACAGTACGAAAGAGCTTTTTCAGTGGTTTTTATGAAAGAACTTTCAGTTTTGAAGCTTTTGAGAACAATATTTATAAAGATGAGAGCCAAAAGTGTTGTCGTTTTGATTGTCCCCTTATTATTTGTTTGTATATTTGAATAAAGCTATAAAATCCACTTAAAATTTGTATGATTTTAGTCTTTAAGAAGAAAAAAGTTATTTGCGCTAAGTTTTGAAACATTCACAAAGCGTTACGTGATCAAATTCATTTAAAAAGGTGTGCTGTGGTAAAAAAAAGATAAATGGATCTTTTTTTTTAATATGTTTGAAATGGTATCAATGGTAACCATATGCACATTGTTCTTCGATTTGTGGCAATTTATAATTCAAAGTACGGAAACCCTGTGAGAGCTTTAACTTGAGACAGATGTATGCAAGCCAATGCAACCAGACTGAGAGGCAAACATCCTATCTTCCCTTTACTGACAATTTTTGTTGGATAGAGCATAATCATATTAGTCACACTATTCCTATTCCTAAAATTCAGAAGAGAAAAAATACAGATCACCATGAAACAACCACAAAGAACTCAAGAAGAAACCGTCAACTTAATGGTTGAACGAATCAATGCAAGAGTAAGAGGTTAAGAAATGCCGGAGGCTACTTTCTGAAGTATAGGGGGAGTTAACGCATCACTTCCAATATGCAACACGATCTCAACTTACAACCATAAATCCAAACCCATAAAACCGAAATATAATATCTAGAACAAAGGATCGATAGTTCTGTCCAAGCACCGCGACATCACGTACGCAGGAATATCCACTCTGGATCTAAAAATAGAACCATCATCGATTTGTGCACACCACACCACACCGCATCACGCTGGACACAACCACAACTCAAGATGATCAGGAATTAGAATCATATAAGGGAAAGAATGCAGCGTCGCAGCCACATTCACAGTTCATCGATTCGACTAGACACTTGTCGTAGTTTAAAAATTATAATTGTTATTTTGTGAACTATATATATATTTTTTTAAATAAATTTTTTTTATTAAAACGAAATAATTGTTGCATGATGCATGTGCATATTGCATGTGCATGTTGCATGTTGCATGTGCATGTTGCATGTGCATGTTGCATGTGCATGGTGCATGTGCATGTTGCATGTGCATGTTGCATGTGCATGTTGCATGTGCATGTTGCATGTTGCATGTTGCATGTGCATGTTGCATGTGCAAGTTGCATGTGCATGTGCATGTTGCATGTGCATGTTGCATGTGCATGTTGCATGTGCATGTTGCATGTGCATATCGCATGTTGCATGTGCAAGTTGCATGTGCACGTTGCATGTGCATGTTGCATGTGCATGTTTCATGTGCATGTTGCATGTGCATGTTGCATGTGCATATTGCATGTCGCATGTTCATGTTTCATGTGCACGTTGCATTTGCATGTTGCATGTGCATGTGCATGTTGCATGTTGCATGTGCATGTTGCATGTGCATGTTGCATGTGTATGTTGCATGTGCATGTTGCATGTGCATGTTGCATGTGCATGTTGCATGTGCAAGTTGCATGTGCATGTGCATGTTGCATGTGCATGTTGCATGTGCATATTGCATGTTGTATGTTGCATGTGCATATTGCATGTGCATGTTGCATGTGCATGTTGCATGTGCATGTTGCATGTGAATGTGGCATGTTGCATGTTGCATGTTGCATGTTGCATGTTGCATGTTGCATGTTGCATGTTGCATGTTGCATGTTGCATGTTGCATGTTGCATGTTGCATGTTGCATGTTGCATGTTGCATGTTGCATGTTGCATGTTGCATGTTGCATGTTGCATGTTGCATGTTGCATGTTGCATGTTGCATGTTGCATGTTGCATGTTGCATGTTGCATGTTGCATGTTGCATGTTGCATGTTGCATGTTGCATGTTGCATGTTGCATGTTGCATGTTGCATGTTGCATGTTGCATGTTGCATGTTGCATGTTGCATGTTGCATGTTGCATGTTGCATGTTGCATGTTGCATGTTGCATGTTGCATGTTGCATGTTGCATGTTGCATGTTGCATGTTGCATGTTGCATGTTGCATGTTGCATGTTGCATGTTGCATGTTGCATGTTGCATGTTGCATGTTGCATGTTGCATGTTGCATGTTGCATGTTGCATGTTGCATGTTGCATGTTGCATGTTGCATGTTGCATGTTGCATGTTGCATGTTGCATGTTGCATGTTGCATGTTGCATGTTGCATGTTGCATGTTGCATGTTGCATGTTGCATGTTGCATGTTGCATGTTGCATGTTGCATGTTGCATGTTGCATGTTGCATGTTGCATGTTGCATGTTGCATGTTGCATGTTGCATGTTGCATGTTGCATGTTGCATGTGCATGTTGCATGTGCATGTTGCATGTGCATGTTGCATGTGCATGTTGCATGTGCATGTTGCATGTGCATGTTGCATGTGCATGTGGCATGTGCATGTTGCATGTGCATATTGCATGTTGCATGTTCATGTTGCATTTGCATGTTGCATTTGCATGTTGCTTGTGCATGTTTTATGCGCAAGTTGCATGTGCATGTTGAATCAGCATGTTGCATGTGCATGTTGCATGTCCATGTTGCATGTGCTAGCTGCGAGTGCATGTTGCATGTGCATGTTGCATATGCATGTGCATGTTGCATGTGCATGTTGCATGTGAATGTGGCATGTTGCATGTTGCATGTTGCATGTTGCATGTTGCATGTTGCATGTTGCATGTTGCATGTTGCATGTTGCATGTTGCATGTTGCATGTTGCATGTTGCATGTTGCATGTTGCATGTTGCATGTTGCATGTTGCATGTTGCATGTTGCATGTTGCATGTTGCATGTTGCATGTTGCATGTTGCATGTTGCATGTTGCATGTTGCATGTTGCATGTTGCATGTTGCATGTTGCATGTTGCATGTTGCATGTTGCATGTTGCATGTTGCATGTTGCATGTTGCATGTTGCATGTTGCATGTTGCATGTTGCATGTTGCATGTTGCATGTTGCATGTTGCATGTTGCATGTTGCATGTTGCATGTTGCATGTTGCATGTTGCATGTTGCATGTTGCATGTTGCATGTTGCATGTTGCATGTTGCATGTTGCATGTTGCATGTTGCATGTTGCATGTTGCATGTTGCATGTTGCATGTTGCATGTTGCATGTTGCATGTTGCATGTTGCATGTTGCATGTTGCATGTTGCATGTTGCATGTTGCATGTTGCATGTTGCATGTTGCATGTTGCATGTTGCATGTGCATGTTGCATGTGCATGTTGCATGTGCATGTTGCATGTGCATGTTGCATGTGCATGTTGCATGTGCATGTTGCATGTGCATGTGGCATGTGCATGTTGCATGTGCATATTGCATGTTGCATGTTCATGTTGCATTTGCATGTTGCATTTGCATGTTGCTTGTGCATGTTTTATGCGCAAGTTGCATGTGCATGTTGAATCAGCATGTTGCATGTGCATGTTGCATGTCCATGTTGCATGTGCTAGCTGCGAGTGCATGTTGCATGTGCATGTTGCATGTTGCATGTGCATGTTGCATGTGAATGTGGCATGTTGCATGTTGCATGTTGCATGTTGCATGTTGCATGTTGCATGTTGCATGTTGCATGTTGCATGTTGCATGTTGCATGTTGCATGTTGCATGTTGCATGTTGCATGTTGCATGTTGCATGTTGCATGTTGCATGTTGCATGTTGCATGTTGCATGTTGCATGTTGCATGTTGCATGTTGCATGTTGCATGTTGCATGTTGCATGTTGCATGTTGCATGTTGCATGTTGCATGTTGCATGTTGCATGTTGCATGTTGCATGTTGCATGTTGCATGTTGCATGTTGCATGTTGCATGTTGCATGTTGCATGTTGCATGTTGCATGTTGCATGTTGCATGTTGCATGTTGCATGTTGCATGTTGCATGTTGCATGTTGCATGTTGCATGTTGCATGTTGCATGTTGCATGTTGCATGTTGCATGTTGCATGTTGCATGTTGCATGTTGCATGTTGCATGTTGCATGTTTCATGTTGCATGTTGCATGTTGCATGTTGCATGTTGCATGTTGCATGTTGCATGTTGCATGTTGCATGTTGCATGTTGCATGTTGCATGTTGCATGTTGCATGTTGCATGTTGCATGTTTCATGTTGCATGTTGCATGTTGCATGTTGCATGTTGCATGTTGCATGTTGCATGTTGCATGTTGCATGTTGCATGTTGCATGTTGCATGTTGCATGTTGCATGTTGCATGTTGCATGTTGCATGTTGCATGTTGCATGTTTCATGTTGCATGTTGCATGTTGCATGTTGCATGTTGCATGTTGCATGTTGCATGTTGCATGTTGCATTTTGCATGTGAATGTTGCATGTGCATGTTGCATGTGCATGTTGCATGTGCATGTTGCATGTGCATGTTGCATGTGCATGTTGCATGTGCATGTTGCATTGCATGTGCATGTTGCATGTGCATGTTGCATGTGCATGTTGCATGTGCATGTTGCATGTGCATGTTGCATGTGCAAGTTGCATGTGCATGTTGCATGTGCAAGTTTGTTGCATGTTGCATGTGCATGTTGCATGTGCATGTTGCATGTGCATGTTGCAATGTGCATGTTGCATGTGCATATTGCATGTTGCATGTTCTTGTTGCATGTGCATGTTGCATGTGCATGTTGCATGCGCATGTTGCATGTGCATGTTGCATGTGCATGTTGCATGCGCAAGTTGCATGTGCATGTTGCATGTGCATGTTGCATGTGCATGTTGCATGTGCATGTTGCATGCGCAAGTTGCATGTGCATGTTGCATGCGCATGTTGCATGTGCATGTTGCATGTGCATGTTGCATGCGCAAGTTGCATGTGCATGTTGCATGCGCATGTTGCATGTGCATGTTGCATGTGCAAGTTGCATGTGCAAGTTGCATGTGCAAGCTTGTTGCATGTTGCATGTGCATCTTGCATGTGCATATTGCATGTGCATGTTGCATGTGCAAGTTTGTTGCATGTTGCATGTGCATGTTGCATGTGCATATTGCATGTGCATGTTGCATGTGCATGTTGCATGTTGCATGCGCAAGTTGCATGTGCATGTTGCATGCGCATGTTGCATGTGCATGTTGCATGTGCATGTTGCATGTGCATGTTGCATGTGCATGTTGCATGTGCAAGTTGCATGTGCATGTTGCATGTGCAAGTTTGTTGCATGTTGCATGTGCATGTTGCATGTGCATATTGCATGTGCATGTTGCATGTGCATGTTGCATGTTGCATGTGCATGTTGCATGTGCATGTTACATGTGCATGTTGCATGCGCAAGTTGCATGTGCATGTTGCATGCGCATGTTGCATGTGCATGTTGCATGTGCATGTTGCATGTGCAAGTTGCATGTGCATTTTGCATGTGCATGTTGCATGTTGCATGTTGCATGTTGTTGCATGTTGCATGTTGCATGTTGCATGTTGCATGTTGCATGTTGCATGTTGCATGTTGCATGTTGCATGTTGCATGTTGCATGTTGCATGTTGCATGTTGCATGTTGCATGTTGCATGTTGCATGTTGCATGTTGCATGTTGCATGTTGCATGTTGCATGTTGCATGTTGCATGTTGCATGTTGCATGTTGCATGTTGCATGTTGCATGTTGCATGTTGCATGTTGCATGTTGCATGTTTGCATGTTGCATGTTGCATGTTGCATGTTGCATGTTGCATGTTGCATGTTGCATGTTGCATGTTGCATGTTGCATGTTGCATGTTGCATGTTGCATGTTGCATGTTGCATGTTGCATGTTGCATGTTGCATGTTGCATGTTGCATGTTGCATGTTGCATGTTGCATGTTGCATGTTGCATGTTGCATGTTGCATGTTGCATGTTGCATGTTGCATGTTGCATGTTGCATGTTGCATGTTGCATGTTGCATGTTGCATGTTGCATGTTGCATGTTGCATGTTGCATGTTGCATGTTGCATGTTGCATGTTGCATGTTGCATGTTGCATGTTGCATGTTGCATGTTGCATGTTGCATGTTGCATGTTGCATGTTGCATGTTGCATGTTGCATGTTGCATGTTGCATGTTGCATGTTGCATGTTGCATGTTGCATGTTGCATGTTGCATGTTGCATGTTGCATGTTGCATGTTGCATGTTGCATGTTGCATGTTGCATGTTGCATGTTGCATGTTGCATGTTGCATGTTGCATGTTGCATGTTGCATGTTGCATGTTGCATGTTGCATGTTGCATGTTGCATGTTGCATGTTGCATGTTGCATGTTGCATGTTGCATGTTACATGTTGCATGTTGCATGTTTTATGTTGCATGTTGCATGTTGCATGTTGCATGTTGCATGTTGCATGTTGCATGTTGCATGTTGCATGTTGCATGTTGCATGTTGCATGTTGCATGTTGCATGTTGCATGTTGCATGTTGCATGTTGCATGTTGCATGTTGCATGTTGCATGTTGCATGTTGCATGTTGCATGTTGCATGTTGCATGTTGCATGTTGCATGTTGCATGTTGCATGTTGCATGTTGCATGTTGCATGTGCATGTTGCATGTGCTTAAGGCATGTGCAAGTTGCATGTGCATGTTGCTTGTGCATGTTGCATGTTGCATGTGCATGTTGTATGTGCATGTTGCATGTGCATGTTGCATGTGCATGTTGCATGTGCATGTTGCATGTTGCATGTTGCATGTTGCATGTTGCATGTTGCATGTTGCATGTTGCATGTTGCATGTTGCATGTTGCATGTTGCATGTTGCATGTTGCATGTTGCATGTTGCATGTTGCATGTTGCATGTTGCATGTTGCATGTTGCATGTTGCATGTTGCATGTTGCATGTTGCATGTTGCATGTTGCATGTTGCATGTTGCATGTTGCATGTTGCATGTTGCATGTTGCATGTTGCATGTTGCATGTTGCATGTTGCATGTTGCATGTTGCATGTTGCATGTTGCATGTTGCATGTTGCATGTTGCATGTTGCATGTTGCATGTTGCTTGTTGCATGTTGCATGTTGCATGTTGCATGTTGCATGTTGCATGTTGCATGTTGCATGTTGCATGTTGCATGTTGCATGTTGCATGTTGCATGTTGCATGTTGCATGTTGCATGTTGCATGTTGCATGTTGCATGTTGCATGTTGCATGTTGCATGTTGCATGTTGCATGTTGCATGTTGCATGTTGCATGTTGCATGTTGCATGTTGCATGTTGCATGTTGCATGTTGCATGTTGCATGTTGCATGTTGCATGTTTCATGTTGCATGTTGCATGTTGCATGTTGCATGTTGCATGTTGCATGTTGCATGTTGCATGTTGCATTTTGCATGTGAATGTTGCATGTGCATGTTGCATGTGCATGTTGCATGTGCATGTTGCATGTGCATGTTGCATGTGCATGTTGCATGTGCATGTTGCATGTGCATGTTGCATGTGCATGTTGCATGTGCATGTTGCATGTGCATGTTGCATGTGCATGTTGCATGTGCATGTTGCATGTGCAAGTTGCATGTGCATGTTGCATGTGCAAGTTTGTTGCATGTTGCATGTGCATGTTGCATGTGCATGTTGCATGTGCATGTTGCATGTGCATGTTGCATGTGCATATTGCATGTTGCATGTTCTTGTTGCATGTGCATGTTGCATGTGCATGTTGCATGTTGCATGTTGCATGTTGCATGTTGCATGTGCATGTTGCATGTGAATGTGGCATGTTGCATGTTGCATGTTGCATGTTGCATGTTGCATGTTGCATGTTGCATGTTGCATGTTGCATGTTGCATGTTGCATGTTGCATGTTGCATGTTGCATGTTGCATGTTGCATGTTGCATGTTGCATGTTGCATGTTGCATGTTGCATGTTGCATGTTGCATGTTGCATGTTGCATGTTGCATGTTGCATGTTGCATGTTGCATGTTGCATGTTGCATGTTGCATGTTGCATGTTGCATGTTGCATGTTGCATGTTGCATGTTGCATGTTGCATGTTGCATGTTGCATGTTGCATGTTGCATGTTGCATGTTGCATGTTGCATGTTGCATGTTGCATGTTGCATGTTGCTTGTTGCATGTTGCATGTTGCATGTTGCATGTTGCATGTTGCATGTTGCATGTTGCATGTTGCATGTTGCATGTTGCATGTTGCATGTTGCATGTTGCATGTTGCATGTTGCATGTTGCATGTTGCATGTTGCATGTTGCATGTTGCATGTTGCATGTTGCATGTTGCATGTTGCATGTTGCATGTTGCATGTTGCATGTTGCATGTTGCATGTTGCATGTTGCATGTTGCATGTTGCATGTTGCATGTTGCATGTTTCATGTTGCATGTTGCATGTTGCATGTTGCATGTTGCATGTTGCATGTTGCATGTTGCATGTTGCATTTTGCATGTGAATGTTGCATGTGCATGTTGCATGTGCATGTTGCATGTGCATGTTGCATGTGCATGTTGCATGTGCATGTTGCATGTGCATGTTGCATGTGCATGTTGCATGTGCATGTTGCATGTGCATGTTGCATGTGCATGTTGCATGTGCATGTTGCATGTGCATGTTGCATGTGCAAGTTGCATGTGCATGTTGCATGTGCAAGTTTGTTGCATGTTGCATGTGCATGTTGCATGTGCATGTTGCATGTGCATGTTGCATGTGCATGTTGCATGTGCATATTGCATGTTGCATGTTCTTGTTGCATGTGCATGTTGCATGTGCATGTTGCATGCGCATGTTGCATGTGCATGTTGCATGTGCATGTTGCATGCGCAAGTTGCATGTGCATGTTGCATGTGCATGTTGCATGTGCATGTTGCATGTGCATGTTGCATGCGCAAGTTGCATGTGCATGTTGCATGCGCATGTTGCATGTGCATGTTGCATGTGCATGTTGCATGCGCAAGTTGCATGTGCATGTTGCATGCGCATGTTGCATGTGCATGTTGCATGTGCAAGTTGCATGTGCAAGTTGCATGTGCAAGCTTGTTGCATGTTGCATGTGCATCTTGCATGTGCATATTGCATGTGCATGTTGCATGTGCAAGTTTGTTGCATGTTGCATGTGCATGTTGCATGTGCATATTGCATGTGCATGTTGCATGTGCATGTTGCATGTTGCATGCGCAAGTTGCATGTGCATGTTGCATGCGCATGTTGCATGTGCATGTTGCATGTGCATGTTGCATGTGCATGTTGCATGTGCATGTTGCATGTGCAAGTTGCATGTGCATGTTGCATGTGCAAGTTTGTTGCATGTTGCATGTGCATGTTGCATGTGCATATTGCATGTGCATGTTGCATGTGCATGTTGCATGTTGCATGTGCATGTTGCATGTGCATGTTACATGTGCATGTTGCATGCGCAAGTTGCATGTGCATGTTGCATGCGCATGTTGCATGTGCATGTTGCATGTGCATGTTGCATGTGCAAGTTGCATGTGCATTTTGCATGTGCATGTTGCATGTTGCATGTTGCATGTTGCATGTTGCATGTTGCATGTTGCATGTTGCATGTTGCATGTTGCATGTTGCATGTTGCATGTTGCATGTTGCATGTTGCATGTTGCATGTTGCATGTTGCATGTTGCATGTTGCATGTTGCATGTTGCATGTTGCATGTTGCATGTTGCATGTTGCATGTTGCATGTTGCATGTTGCATGTTGCATGTTGCATGTTGCATGTTGCATGTTGCATGTTGCATGTTGCATGTTGCATGTTGCATGTTGCATGTTGCATGTTGCATGTTGCATGTTGCATGTTGCATGTTGCATGTTGCATGTTGCATGTTGCATGTTGCATGTTGCATGTTGCATGTTGCATGTTGCATGTTGCATGTTGCATGTTGCATGTTGCATGTTGCATGTTGCATGTTGCATGTTGCATGTTGCATGTTGCATGTTGCATGTTGCATGTTGCATGTTGCATGTTGCATGTTGCATGTTGCATGTTGCATGTTGCATGTTGCATGTTGCATGTTGCATGTTGCATGTTGCATGTTGCATGTTGCATGTTGCATGTTGCATGTTGCATGTTGCATGTTGCATGTTGCATGTTGCATGTTGCATGTTGCATGTTGCATGTTGCATGTTGCATGTTGCATGTTGCATGTTGCATGTTGCATGTTGCATGTTGCATGTTGCATGTTGCATGTTGCATGTTGCATGTTGCCTGTTGCATGTTGCATGTTGCATGTTGCATGTTGCATGTTGCATGTTGCATGTTGCATGTTGCATGTTGCATGTTGCATGTTGCATGTTGCATGTTGCATGTTGCATGTTGCATGTTGCATGTTGCATGTTGCATGTTGCATGTTGCATGTTGCATGTTGCATGTTGCATGTTGCATGTTGCATGTTGCATGTTGCATGTTGCATGTTGCATGTTGCATGTTGCATGTTGCATGTTGCATGTTGCATGTTACATGTTGCATGTTGCATGTTGCATGTTGCATGTTGCATGTTGCATGTTGCATGTTGCATGTTGCATGTTGCATGTTGCATGTTGCATGTTGCATGTTGCATGTTGCATGTTGCATGTTGCATGTTGCATGTTGCATGTTGCATGTTGCATGTTGCATGTTGCATGTTGCATGTTGCATGTTGCATGTTGCATGTTGCATGTTGCATGTTGCATGTTGCATGTTGCATGTTGCATGTTGCATGTTGCATGTTGCATGTTGCATGTTGCATGTTGCATGTTGCATGTTGCATGTTGCATGTGCATGTTGCATGTGCTTAAGGCATGTGCAAGTTGCATGTGCATGTTGCTTGTGCATGTTGCATGTTGCATGTGCATGTTGTATGTGCATGTTGCATGTGCATGTTGCATGTGCATGTTGCATGTGCATGTTGCATGTTGCATGTTGCATGTTGCATGTTGCATGTTGCATGTTGCATGTTGCATGTTGCATGTTGCATGTTGCATGTTGCATGTTGCATGTTGCATGTTGCATGTTGCATGTTGCATGTTGCATGTTGCATGTTGCATGTTGCATGTTGCATGTTGCATGTTGCATGTTGCATGTTGCATGTTGCATGTTGCATGTTGCATGTTGCATGTTGCATGTTGCATGTTGCATGTTGCATGTTGCATGTTGCATGTTGCATGTTGCATGTTGCATGTTGCATGTTGCATGTTGCATGTGCATGTTGCATGTGCATGTTGCATGTGCATGTTGCATGTGCATGTTGCATGTGCATGTTGCATGTGCATGTTGCATGTGCAAGTTGCATGTGCATGTTGCATGTGCAAGTTTGTTGCATGTTGCATGTGCAAGTTGCATGTGCATGTTGCATGTGCATGTTGCATGTGCATTTTGCATGTGCATGTTGCATGTTACATGTTGCATGTTGCATGTGCATGTTGCATGTGCATGTTGCATGTGCATGTTGCATGTGCATGTTGCATGTGCATGTTACATGTGCATGTTGCATGTGCATGTTGCATGTGCATGTTGCATGTGCATATTGCATGTGCAAGTTTTTTACATGTTGTATGTGCATGTTGCATGTGGATGTTGCATGTGCATGTTGCATGTGCATGTTGCATGTGCATGTTGCATGCGCATGTTGCATGTGCATGTTGCATGTGCAAGTTGCATGTGCATGTTAAATGTGCATGTTGCATGTGCATGTTGCATGTTGCATGTTGCATGTTGCATGTTGCATGTTGCATTTTGCATGTTGCATGTTGCATGTTGCATGTTGCATGTTGCATGTTGCATGTTGCATGTTGCATGTTGCATGTTGCATGTTGCATGTTGCATGTTGCATGTTGCATGTTGCATGTTGCATGTTGCATGTTGCATGTTGCATGTTGCATGTTGCATGTTGCATGTTGCATGTTGCATGTTGCATGTTGCATGTTGCATGTTGCATGTTGCATGTTGCATGTTGCATGTTGCATGTTGCATGTTGCATGTTGCATGTTGCATGTTGCATGTTGCATGTTGCATGTTGCATGTTGCATGTTGCATGTTGCATGTTGCATGTTGCATGTTGCATGTTGCATGTTGCATGTTGCATGTTGCATGTTGCATGTTGCATGTTGCATGTTGCATGTTGCATGTTGCATGTTGCATGTTGCATGTTGCATGTTGCATGTTGCATGTTGCATGTTGCATGTTGCATGTTGCATGTTGCATGTTGCATGTTGCATGTTGCATGTTGCATGTTGCATGTTGCATGTTGCATGTTGCATGTTGCATGTTGCATGTTGCATGTTGCATGTTGCATGTTGCATGTTGCATGTTGCATGTTGCATGTTGCATGTTGCATGTTGCATGTTGCATGTTGCATGTTGCATGTTGCATGTTGCATGTTGCATGTTGCATGTTGCATGTTGCATGTTGCATGTTGCATGTTGCATGTTGCATGTTGCATGTTGCATGTTGCATGTTGCATGTTGCATGTTGCATGTTGCATGTTGCATGTTGCATGTTGCATGTTGCATGTTGCATGTTGCATGTTGCATGTTGCATGTTGCATGTTGCATGTTGCATGTTGCATGTTGCATGTTGCATGTTGCATGTTGCATGTTGCATGTTGCATGTTGCATGTTGCATGTTGCATGTTGCATGTTGCATGTTGCATGTTGCATGTTGCATGTTGCATGTTGCATGTTGCATGTTGCATGTTGCATGTTGCATGTTGCATGTTGCATGTTGCATGTTGCATGTTGCATGTTGCATGTTGCATGTTGCATGTTGCATGTTGCATGTTGCATGTTGCATGTTGCATGTTGCATGTTGCATGTTGCATGTTGCATGTTGCATGTTGCATGTTGCATGTTGCATGTTGCATGTTGCATGTTGCATGTTGCATGTTGCATGTTGCATGTTGCATGTTGCATGTTGCATGTTGCATGTTGCATGTTGCATGTTGCATGTTGCATGTTGCATGTTGCATGTTGCATGTTGCATGTTGCATGTTGCATGTTGCATGTTGCATGTTGCATGTTGCATGTTGCATGTTGCATGTTGCATGTTGCATGTTGCATGTTGCATGTTGCATGTTGCATGTTGCATGTTGCATGTTGCATGATGCATGTTGCATGTTGCATGTTGCATGTTGCATGTTGCATGTTGCATGTTGCATGTTGCATGTTGCATGTTGCATGTTGCATGTTGCATGTTGCATGTTGCATGTTGCATGTTGCATGTTGCATGTTGCATGTTGCATATTGCATGTTGCATGTTGCATGTTGCATGTTGCATGTTGCAAGTTGCATGTTGCATGTTGCATGTTGCATGTTGCATGTTGCATGTTGCATGTTGCATGTTGCATGTTGCATGTTGCATGTTGCATGTTGCATGTTGCATGTTGCATGTTGCATGTTGCATGTTGCATGTTGCATGTTGCATGTGGCATGTTGCATGTTGCATGTTGCATGTTGCATGTTGCATGTTGCATGTTGCATGTTGCATGTTGCATGTTGCATGTTGCATGTTGCATGTTGCATGTTGCATGTTGCATATTGCATGTTGCATGTTGCATGTTGTATGTTGCATGTTGCAAGTTGCATGTTGCATGTTGCATGTTGCATGTTGCATGTTGCATGTTGCATGTTGCATGTTGCATGTTGCATGTTGCATGTTGCATGTTGCGTGTTGCATGTTGCATGTTGCATGTTGCATGTTGCATGTTGCATGTTGCTTGTTGCATGTTGCATGTTGCATGTTGCATGTTGCATGTTGCAAATTGCATGTTGCATGTTGCATGTTGCATGTTGCATGTTGCATGTTGCATGTTGCATGTTGCATGTTGCATGTTGCATGTTGCATGTTGCATGTTGCATGTTGCATGTTGCATGTTGCATGTTGCATGTTGCATGTTGCATGTTGCATGTTGCATGTTGCATGTTGCATGTTGCATGTTGCATGTTGCATGTTGCATGTTGCATGTTGCATGTTGCATGTTGCATGTTGCATGTTGCATGTTGCATGTTGCATGTTGCATGTTTGATGTTGCATGTTGCATGTTCCATGTTGCATGTTGCATGTTCCATGTTGCATGTTGCATGTTGCATGTTGCATGTTGCATGTTGCATGTTGCATGTTGCATGTTGCATGTTGCATGTTGCATGTTGCATGTTGCATGTTGCATGTTGCATGTTGCATGTTGCATGTTGCATGTTGCATGTTGCATGTTGCATGTTGCATGTTGCATGTTGCATGTTGCATGTTGCATGTTGCATGTTGCATGTTGCATGTTGCATGTTGCATGTTGCATGTTGCATGTTGCATGTTGCATGTTGCATGTTGCATGTTGCATGTTGCATGTTGCATGTTGCATGTTGCATGTTGCATGTTGCATGTTGCATGTTGCATGTTGCATGTTGCATGTTACATGTTGCATGTTGCAGGTTGCATGTTGCATGTTGCATGTTGCATGTGCATGTTGCATGCGCATGTTGCATGTGCATGTTGCATGTGCAAGTTGAATGTGCATGTTAAATGTGCATGTTGCATGTGCATGTTGCATTTTGCATGTTGCATGTTGCATGTTGCATGTTGCATGTTGCATGTTGCATGTTGCATGTTGCATGTTGCATGTTGCATGTTGCATGTTGCATGTTGCATGTTGCATGTTGCATGTTGCATGTTGCATGTTGCATGTTGCATGTTGCATGTTGCATGTTGCATGTTGCATGTTGCATGTTGCATGTTGCATGTTGCATGTTGCATGTTGCATGTTGCATGTTGCATGTTGCATGTTGCATGTTGCATGTTGCATGTTGCATGTTGCATGTTGCATGTTGCATGTTGCATGTTGCATGTTGCATGTTGCATGTTGCATGTTGCATGTTGCATGTTGCATGTTGCATGTTGCATGTTGCATGTTGCATGTTGCATGTTGCATGTTGCATGTTGCATGTTGCATGTTGCATGTTGCATGTTGCATGTTGCATGTTGCATGTTGCATGTTGCATGTTGCATGTTGCATGTTGCATGTTGCATGTTGCATGTTGCATGTTGCATGTTGCATGTTGCATGTTGCATGTTGCATGTTGCATGTTGCATGTTGCATGTTGCATGTTGCATGTTGCATGTTGCATGTTGCATGTTGCATGTTGCATGTTGCATGTTGCATGTTGCATGTTGCATGTTGCATGTTGCATGTTGCATGTTGCATGTTGCATGTTGCATGTTGCATGTTGCATGTTGCATGTTGCATGTTGCATGTTGCATGTTGCATGTTGCATGTTGCATGTTGCATGTTGCATGTTGCATGTTGCATGTTGCATGTTGCATGTTGCATGTTGCATGTTTGCATGTTGCATGTTGCATGTTGCATGTTGCATGTTGCATGTTGCATGTTGCATGTTGCATGTTGCATGTTGCATGTTGCATGTTGCATGTTGCATGTTGCATGTTGCATGTTGCATGTTGCATGTTGCATGTTGCATGTTGCATGTTGCATGTTGCATGTTGCATGTTGCATGTTGCATGTTGCATGTTGCATGTTGCATGTTGCATGTTGCATGTTGCATGTTGCATGTTGCATGTTGCATGTTGCATGTTGCATGTTGCATGTTGCATGTTGCATGTTGCATGTTGCATGTTGCATGTTGCATGTTGCATGTTGCATGTTGCATGTTGCATGTTGCATGTTGCATGTTGCATGTTGCATGTTGCATGTTGCATGTTGCATGTTGCATGTTGCATGTTGCATGTTGCATGTTGCATGTTGCATGTTGCATGTTGCATGTTGCATGTTGCATGTTGCATGTTGCATGTTGCATGTTGCATGTTGCATGTTGCATGTTGCATGTTGCATGTTGCATGTGCTGTGCATGTTGCATGTGCATGTTGCATGTGCATGTTGCATGTGAGTGCATGTGCATGATGCATGTGGCATGTTGCATGTGCATGTTGCATGTGCACGTTGCATGTTGCATGTTGCATGTGCAGTTGCATGTTGCATGTTGCATGTTGCATGTTGCATGTTGCATGTTGCATGTGCATGTTGCTTGTGCATGTTGCATGTTGCATGTGCATGTTGTATGTGCATGTTGCATGTGGATGTTGCATGTGCATGTTGCATGTGCATGTTGCATGTTGCATGTTGCATGTAGCATGTTGCACGTTGCATGTTGCATGTTGCATGTTGCATGTGCATGTTGCATGTGCATAAGGCATGTGCAAGTTGCATGTGCATGTTGCATGTGCATGTTGCATGTTGCATGTGCATGTTGTATGTGCATGTTGCATGTGGATGTTGCATGTTGCATGTTGCATGTTGCATGTTGCATGTTGAATGTTGCATGTTGCATGTTGCATGTTGCATGTTGCATGTTGCATGTTGCATGTTGCATGTTGCATGTTGTTGCATGTTGCATGTTGCATGTTGCATGTTGCATGTTGCATGTTGCATGTTGCATGTTGCATGTTGCATGTTGCATGTTGCATGTTGCATGTTGCATGTTGCATGTTGCATGTTGCATGTTGCATGTTGCATGTTGCATGTTGCATGTTGCATGTTGCATGTTGCATGTTGCATGTTGCATGTTGCATGTTGCATGTTGCATGTTGCATGTTGCATGTTGCATGTTGCATGTTGCATGTTGCATGTTGCATGTTGCATGTTGCATGTTGCATGTTGCATGTTGCATGTTGCATGTTGCATGTTGCATGTTGCATGTTGCATGTTGCATGTGTTGCATGTTGCATGTTGCATGTTGCATGTTGCATGTTGCATGTTGCATGTTGCATGTTGCATGTTGCATGTTGCATGTTGCATGTTGCATGTGGCATGTTGCATGTTGCATGTTGCATGTTGCATGTTGCATGTTGCATGTTGCATGTTGCATGTTGCATGTTGCATGTTGCATGTTGCATGTTGCATGTTGCATGTTGCATGTTGCATGTTGCATGTTGCATGTTGCATGTTGCATGTTGCATGTTGCATGTTGCATGTTGCATGTTGCATGTTGCATATTGCATGTTGCATGTTGCATGTTGCATGTTGCATGTTGCATGTTGCATGTTGCATGTTGCATGTTGCATGTTGCATGTTGCATGTTGCATGTTGCATGTTGCATGTTGCATGTTGCATGTTGCATGTTGCATGTTGCATGTTGCATGTGCATGTTGCATGTGCATAAGGCATGTGCAAGTTGCATGTGCATGTTGCTTGTGCATGTTGCATGTGCATGTGGCATGTTGTATGTGCATGTTGCATGTTGATGTTGCATGTGCATGTTGCATGTGCATGTTGCATGTGCATGTTGCATGTTGCATGTTGCATGTTGCATGTTGCATGTTGCATGTTGCATGTTGCATGTTGCATGTTGCATGTTGCATGTTGCATGTTGCATGTTGCATGTTGCATGTTGCATGTTGCATGTTGCATGTTGCATGTTGCATGTTGCATGTTGCATGTTGCATGTTGCATGTTGCATGTTGCATGTTGCATGTTGCATGTTGCATGTTGCATGTTGCATGTTGCATGTTGCATGTTGCATGTTGCATGTTGCATGTTGCATGTTGCATGTTGCATGTTGCATGTTGCATGTTGCATGTTGCATGTTGCATGTTGCATGTTGCATGTTGCATGTTGTGCATGTTGCATGTTGCATGTTGCATGTTGCATGTTGCATGTTGCATGTTGCATGTTGCATGTTGCATGTTGCATGTTGCATGTTGCATGTTGCATGTTGCATGTGCATGTTGCATGTGCATAAGGCATGGCAAGCTGCATGTCATGTTGCTTGTGCATGTTGCATGTTGCATGTTGCATGTTGCATGTTGTATGTGCATGTTGCATGTGCATGTTGCATGTGCATGTTGCATGTGCTAGCATGTGCATAGGCATGTTGCATGTTGCTTGTGCATGTTGCATGTTGCATGTTGCATGTTGCATGTTGCATGTTGCATGTTGCATGTTGCATGTTGCATGTTGCATGTTGCATGTTGCATGTTGCATGTTGCATGTTGCATGTTGCATGTTGCATGTTGCATGTTGCATGTTGCATGTTGCATGTTGCATGTTGCATGTTGCATGTTGCATGTTGCATGTTGCATGTTGCATGTTGCATGTTGCATGTTGCATGTTGCATGTTGCATGTTGCATGTTGCATGTTGCATGTTGCATGTTGCATGTTGCATGATGTTGCATGTTGCATGTTGCATGTTGCATGTTGCATGTTGCATGGTTGCATGTTGCATGTTGCATTTGCATGTTGCATGTTGCATGTTGCATGTTGCATGTTGCATGTTGCATGTTGCATGTTGCATGTTGCATGTTGCATGTTGCATGTTGCATGTTGCATGTTGCATGTTGCATGTTGCATGTTGCATGTTGCATGTTGCATGTTGCATGTTGCATGTTGCATGTTGCATGTTGCATGTTGCATGTTGCATGTTGCATGTTGCATGTGCATGTTGCATGTTGCATGTTGCATGTTGCATGTTGCATGTTGCATGTTGCATGTTGCATGTTGCATGTTGCATGTGCATGTTGCATGTTGCATGTTGCATGTTGCATGTTGCATGTTGCATGTTGCATGTTGCATGTTGCATGTTGCATGTTGCATGTTGCATGTTGCATGTTGCATGTTGCATGTTGCATGTTGCATGTTGCATGTTGCATGTTGCATGTTGCATGTTGCATGTTGCATGTTGCATGTTGCATGTTGCATGTTGCATGTTGCATGTTGCATGTTGCATGTTGCATGTTGCATGTTGCATGTTGCATGTTGCATGTTGCATGTTGCATGTTGCATGTTGCATGTTGCATGTTGCATGTTGCATGTTGCATGTTGCATGTTGCATGTTGCATGTTGCATGTTGCATGTTGCATGTTGCATGTTGCATGTTGCATGTTGCATGTTGCATGTTGCATGTTGCATGTTGCATGTTGCATGTTGCATGTTGCATGTTGCATGTTGCATGTTGCATGTTGCATGTTGCATGTTGCATGTTGCATGTTGCATGTTGCATGTTGCATGTTGCATGTTGCATGTTGCATGTTGCATGTTGCATGTTGCATGTTGCATGTTGCATGTTGCATGTTGCATGTTGCATGTTGCATGTTGCATGTTGCATGTTGCATGTTGCATGTTGCATGTTGCATGTTGCATGTTGCATGTTGCATGTTGCATGTTGCATGTTGCATGTTGCATGTTGCATGTTGCATGTTGCATGTTGCATGTTGCATGTTGCATGTTGCATGTTGCATGTTGCATGTTGCATGTTGCATGTTGCATGTTGCATGTTGCATGTTGCATGTTGCATGTTGCATGTTGCATGTTGCATGTTGCATGTTGCATGTTGCATGTTGCATGTTGCATGTTGCATGTTGCATGTTGCATGTTGCATGTTGCATGTTGCATGTTGCATGTTGCATGTTGCATGTTGCATGT
Organism: Dasysyrphus tricinctus; assembly: GCA_963921185.1. NCBI lineage: Eukaryota > Metazoa > Arthropoda > Insecta > Diptera > Syrphidae > Dasysyrphus > Dasysyrphus tricinctus. The sequence goes on from OY992531.1 coordinate 98,392,594, forward strand.
TGCATGTTGCATGTTGCATGTTGCATGTTGCATGTTGCATGTTGCATGTTGCATGTTGCATGTTGCATGTTGCATGTTGCATGTTGCATGTTGCATGTTGCATGTTGCATGTTGCTGTTGCATGTTGCATGTTGCATGTTGCATGTTGCATGTTGCATGTTGCATGTTGCATGTTGCATGTTGCATGTTGCATGTTGCATGTTGCATGTTGCATGTTGCATGTTGCATGTTGCATGTTGCATGTTGCATGTTGCATGTTGCATGTTGCATGTTGCATGTTGCATGTTGCATGTTGCATGTTGCATGTTGCATGTTGCATGTTGCATGTTGCATGTTGCATGTTGCATGTTGCATGTTGCATGTTGCATGTTGCATGTTGCATGTTGCATGTTGCATGTTGCATGTTGCATGTTGCATGTTGCATGTTGCATGTTGCATGTTGCATGTTGCATGTTGCATGTTGCATGTTGCATGTTGCTGTTGCATGTTGCATGTTGCATGTTGCATGTTGCATGTTGCATGTTGCATGTTGCATGTTGCATGTTGCATGTTGCATGTTGCATGTTGCATGTTGCATGTTGCATGTTGCATGTTGCATGTTGCATGTTGCATGTTGCATGTTGCATGTTGCATTGCAGCATGTTGCATGTTGCATGTTGCATGTTGCATGTTGCATGTTGCATGTTGCATGTTGCATGTTGCATGTTGCATGTTGCATGTTGCATGTTGCATGTTGCATGTTGCATGTGCATGTTGCATGTTGCATGTTGCATGTTGCATGTTGCATGTTGCATGTTGCATGTTGCATGTTGCATGTTGCATGTTTGCATGTTGCATGTTGCATGTTGCATGTTGCATGTTGCATGTTGCATGTTGCATGTTTGCATGTTGCATGTTGCTTTGCATGTTGCATGTTGCATGTTGCATGTTGCATGTTGCATGTTGCATGTTGCATGTTGCATGTTGCATGTTGCATGTTGCATGTTGCATGTTGCATGTTGCATGTTGCATGTTGCATGTTGCATGTTGCATGTTGCATGTTGCATGTTGCATGTTGCATGTTGCATGTTGCATGTTGCATGTTGCATGTTGCATGTTGCATGTTGCATGTTGCATGTTGCATGTTGCATGTTGCATGTTGCATGTTGCATGTTGCATGTTGCATGTTGCATGTTGCATGTTGCATGTTGCATGTTGCATGTTGCATGTTGCATGTTGCATGTTGCATGTTGCATGTTGCATTGCATGTTGCATGTTGCATGTTGCATGTGCATGTTGCATGTTGCATGTTGCATGTTGCATGTTGCATGTTGCATGTTGCATGTTGCATGTTGCATGTTGCATGTTGCATGTTGCATGTTGCATGTTGCATGTTGCATGTTGCATGTTGCATGTTGCATGTTGCATGTTGCATGTTGCATGTGCATGTTGCATGTTGCATGTTGCATGTTGCATGTTGCATGTTGCATGTTGCATGTTGCATGTTGCATGTTGCATGTTGCATGTTGCATGTTGCATGTTGCATGTTGCATGTTGCATGTTGCATGTTGCATGTTGCATGTTGCATGTTGCATGTTGCATGTTGCATGTTGCATGTTGCATGTTGCATGTTGCATGTTGCATGTTGCATGTTGCATGTGCATGTTGCATGTTGCATGTTGCATGTTGCATGTTGCATGTTGCATGTTGCATGTTGCATGTTGCATGTTGCATGTTGCATGTTGCATGTTGCATGTTGCATGTTGCATGTTGCATGTTGCATGTTGCATGTTGCATGTTGCATGTTGCATGTTGCATGTTGCATGTTGCATGTTGCATGTTGCATGTTGCATGTTGCATGTTGCATGTTGCATGTTGCATGTTGCATGTTGCATGTTGCATGTTGCATGTTGCATGTTGCATGTTGCATGTTGCATGTTGCATGTTGCATGTTGCATGTTGCATGTTGCATGTTGCATGTTGCATGTTGCATGTTGCATGTTGCATGTTGCATGTTGCATGTTGCATGTTGCATGTTGCATGTTGCATGTTGCATGTTGCATGTTGCATGTTGCATGTTGCATGTTGCATGTTGCATGTTGCATGTTGCATGTTGCATGTTGCATGTTGCATGTTGCATGTTGCATGTTGCATGTTGCATGTTGCATGTTGCATGTTGCATGTTGCATGTTGCATGTTGCATGTTGCATGTTGCATGTTGCATGTTGCATGTTGCATGTTGCATGTTGCATGTTGCATGTTGCATGTTGCATGTTGCATGTTGCATGTTGCATGTTGCATGTTGCATGTTGCATGTTGCATGTTGCATGTTGCATGTTGCATGTTGCATGTTGCATGTTGCATGTTGCATGTTGCATGTTGCATGTTGCATGTTGCATGTTGCATGTTGCATGTTGCATGTTGCATGTTGCATGTTGCATGTTGCATGTTGCATGTTGCATGTTGCATGTTGCATGTTGCATGTTGCATGTTGCATGTTGCATGTTGCATGTTGCATGTTGCATGTTGCATGTTGCATGTTGCATGTTGCATGTTGCATGTTGCATGTTGCATGTTGCATGTTGCATGTTGCATGTTGCATGTTGCATGTTGCATGTTGCATGTTGCATGTTGCATGTTGCATGTTGCATGTTGCATGTTGCATGTTGCATGTTGCATGTTGCATGTTGCATGTTGCATGTTGCATGTTGCATGTTGCATGTTGCATGTTGCATGTTGCATGTTGCATGTTGCATGTTGCATGTTGCATGTTGCATGTTGCATGTTGCATGTTGCATGTTGCATGTTGCATGTTGCAAGTTGCAAGTTGCATGTTGCATGTTGCATGTTGCATGTTGCATGTTGCATGTTGCATGTTGCATGTTGCATGTTGCATGTTGCATGTTGCATGTTGCATGTTGCATGTTGCATGTTGCATGTTGCATGTTGCATGTTGCATGTTGCATGTTGCATGTTGCATGTTGCATGTTGCATGTTGCATGTTGCATGTTGCATGTTGCATGTTGCATGTTGCATGTTGCATGTTGCATGTTGCATTTGCATGTTGCATGTTGCATGTTGCATGTTGCATGTTGCATGTTGCATGTTGCATGTTGCATGTTGCATGTTGCATGTTGCATGTTGCATGTTGCATGTTGCATGTTGCATGTTGCATGTGCATGTTGCATGTGCATAAGGCATGTGCAAGTTGCATGTGCATGTTGCCTGTGCATGTTGCATGTTGCATGTGCATGTTGTATGTGCATGTTGCATGTGGATGTTGCATGTGCATGTTGCATGTGCATGTTGCATGTGCATGTTGCATGTGCATGTTGCATGTGCATGTTGCATGTTGCATGTTGCATGTTGCATGGTGCATGTTGCATGTTGCATGTTGCATGTTGCATGTTGCATGTGCATAAGGCATGTGCAAGTTGCATGTGCATGTTGCATGTTGCATGTGCATGTTGTATGTGCATGTTGCATGTGGATGTTGCGTGTGCATGTTGCATGTGCATGTTGCATGTGTGTTGCATGTGCATGTTGCATGTGCCTGTTGCATGTGCATGTTGCATGTGCAAGTGGCATGTGCATGTTGCATGTGCATGTTGCATGTGCATGTTGCATGTTGCATGTTGCATGTGCATGTTGCATGTGCAAGTTGCATGTGCAAGTTGCATGTGCATGTTGCATGTGCATATTGCATGTGCATGTTGCATGTGCATGTGCATGTTGGTTCACCTCGTGAAAATAAAACGATGCGGGTTAGTGCAAGAACAGTGCTGTATATCAGTCTCTTTTTTCTTATGTCTATTTATTTTTCATTTAAAGCCTGTCTCTTTTCCTCTATATTCTAACTCTGCTCACAAATCTCTGACATCTGGCGCAATGATAAATAGCCCTCTGACGTTCAGAGTGAAAACCTGTATCTGGGTTATTGAAATTAACCTCGATAGAAACTTGGATCCCATGTTGTTTTTGTAATACATGTTAAAAGACAACCTCGACCCAGACCCGGAGATATAATAAAACGCAGCTAATGGTACCCTTTTGAAACTTGGTAAAAATATTTTTTTTACTACTTATAATGATGAGACGAATAGAAGAAATTTATGTACTATTTTACCAGTACTTCTACTCAGAGTATTAAACTTTTTTTCATAATATCAAACTCAATGGATATACAAATATAACTAAAGAATTCACAGTTATTTACATATTGTATGTTCTTGTACATACACCTATGTTATTCGCATTCAAATCATTTTTCGGTTGGGTTTTCAGGAAGCGTCCAGTTAAAGAAATCAAGTCTGTTTTTAAGTTAGAGTATTACTTAGCTTCGGAACAAGATCCTGTTTCCGAAATGATCAAAATATCTCAGGGTACTTACTGACTTAAATTTTATAGGCAGATACTACTGGATTAAAAAAAAATTAAATTAATATACTTGTACATAGCTGCTGTCCAAGAAATGGTTTTTTTTTTTTGTTAACTTCCCTTGAACCATTTCGTACAATTTCGATAGGTACCTGAATTCAAAGAACATTTTGTTTGAGTTTAAGTTGCGAAGTTTCTTCTTTCAACTAACTTCTTCGACTTGATATAATTTTCTTCAACTTTTACCGAATTGCTTCTTTCAAAACAGTTCTATAAAATTGTCACATCGTAACCTTTTTTCTGTTTCTTCAGAGAATGTTCTGCTTGGTGATGGATGAAATCGGCCAAAATAAATTATATCTTGCAAAAAAAACCAAAGATGCTAGGCAAAAATGGAGCATGAATCAATAAAATTGAATGACACTAAGCAAAAAACGCAGATTAGGTGGAAAATTTTGGAATATGGGCCCTTTTTTCAAGAAAAAAGCATTTTGACCCATTTCCAGCTAAAATTATAATTTTTTGTTTTCACACAAAAATAAGACTCTGTTTAATGTTTCCAAATATGCTTCAATCTCTAAATTTTATTTTTGGCACGCCTTTATTCCTTTGATGTCAGTCTTGTTCTTGATTTATATCAGAATTATTTAATAACATGGAATTTCAAGCTTTGTTTTTTTTCTTCGGAGGTCTTTGAAGTTTCAGGGTTATTCCGTTTTTGAACACTCTAAGGGCCAGTGTTTCAGTGCGAGATCATCCTAGTCTCGAGGTTAAACAGGAGTTAACTCCAAAAACGTGTTTTTCAGTCAATTGAAATCGAAAGTTAACTCCGAGTTAACTCATCTAATTTGGTGAGTTAACTCAGGCTCTTTTTAGTTGTTGCACCATCTCGATTTCGATATTGAAAGTTATAGTCCGGGAGCTCTCGACAGTTTTCAATGCATTATCTGCTCGTCGATCAGGACATTCTGAATGGTTCAATTCGTAAGTGAACATCACCAAAAGGGACCGCTTACAACTTAGTAGCAGGACAACACTTGATCAGAGCGTTTGTAACATGCAAAAAAACATAAAAATTAACATTATGTGCTCGTCGTTGATCTTTTGCATGTTTGTTAATTAGCATCCAACAATGTTAAAAATGTAACGCTTACACTCGTTCATCGGGACAATACACCGCTTACACGCCCCGAAAGATATGCAATTTAGTTTTTCGAATTTCGATCTATGGGGCCATTATTAACATTAACCTTGCACTTCATTCTGATGGGCAGAGCTTTCGTACACTAATAGTACCTCTCCTAACTGTTCTCTTAAGAAGTATTTCTAGGTGCAGTGCAATAAAATCCACGGTAAAAGGCCCGTGGGCGTTATTTCCCAATATAGAAGGAAAAAACATCCACGGGCTTATTTTCCATTCTGAAATGGCAATAAGACCCACGAAAGAAAAGAAATAAGAACCGCGGGTGTTATTGCTTTATGGATTTGGCATTATTTGAGCCCACACTTAAAGCATGATCCACACTCTGCTTTTAAATAATCTTCTAAGAAATCTCAAAATGATGCTTATTATTGTTGGATATAATAGAATAAATTCAAAGTTTCCTTAAATCCAGATTCTTTAAATGCAAAGAAACTTTGCAAACATAAAAAGTCAAGTCATTTGTGTAAAGCTGTAAGTCATATCAATAATAGCATTTGAGATGTGTTGAACCATTAGCCGTTTGTCTGCCTACCAAAACACGTGTCGAGCATGTGAACAATTTGACGTAAATTTTTTACATCGATTTTTTTCAATTAGTCGGATGGAAAAAGTGTGCATACAAGAAATATTAAGCTTGCAATTTTGAACCATTTGTTATCATAGGTCCATCTCTCTGTAGTGAATGCCTAAGAAGTTAGAGATCCACGAAGTTTTCAAACATAACTTGTTTACCTGAGTGTTTTTTGGAAATTTTGCCGCTTTCTATTGTTCAAAATTGCAAGCTAATTATTTCTTGTAAGCAAACTTCTTCCCTCCGACCAATAGGCATTAAAACAAATCGATGCACGTCAAACGTCAAATATTACACCTATTCGACGCATATTAAGGTAGGCAGACAAACGGTTATTGGTTCAACACTTCAAAGGCTATTATTGACATGACTTACAACTTTACACAAATGATTTGACTTTTTATGTCGTTGGCTCTCAGTCTATTACACTTGCCTTGCCTTACATAAATACAGTGCTAGCACCCAGCATTACGGCGCATTACGGCGAATAAACAGTGAGGTATGCATGCTGTCCCCCTGCAACCCCCCTGCTTGGGCACACTAATAGATTTGGGGTGGGTGCGAGGTTGAGTGTATGCAAAGTTTCTTTTCATTTAAAGAATCTGGATTTAAAGAAAATTTGAATTAATCCTATATATCCAACAATAATATTAACTGTATTATTTCATATCTTTCGTCTAGAAGGGAATTTGCTTTGTGAATTTTAATAATTCGATGCATTATTTGTATATTTAAAATTTCAAAATTTGATCCATATAAATATTTACTCTTCTGGAGTATAGTTTTTTTGATTATCTACACTATTTCCTTGAAATGTTTTTTTATTTTTTGAAAAGCATTCATTATATTAAAATACTTTTAACGAAAGTTATATTTTATTATTTGTTTTATTTTGTTGAATGAATCAAAAGCATTTTCGAAAATATTTATGCTCCAAGGGTATTTTCTTTTTATTGGAAGGAATATGTGGGCTTGTGTTATGAAATTATAATACATATACGATTTTTAAGTATTTTTTAACGCTGAAAATTAGGACGATACAAGCACTGAAAACAGTTATCGTGCTTTTAAAGTAAAAATGACTGTATTTTCTTATAAGAACGAGTACAAAATTATCCGTCAGAAAACATCCTGATACTACATATTTGTTATGGTTTCTTTTGATTCTCGGCTCTGATGAAAAGTTAAATATGTTTACCAATTTTTGTTAACCTACAATATTTGGGAGGGATTTTTTGGTAAAAGTTCCACACTTTTCTCTTCCACTTTATGGACTCTTTTGATTTTTGTTTCTTATATCTTTATTCTTTCAAATACCAAATTTTCACTATGTATGGTAAAGTAAATTTTGATTTTCTCAAAAACTACAAGACATATTAGTACAGTTTTTAGCATTTGATTAAGAATTAATATACGTATTGAAATCAAAAAATAAAACTTGAACTTAATTACATAAAATTAAAAAGTAAGGTCAAATCAAAAAAAAAAACAAAGCGTTACTTTTTTGACATTGTTAGATGCTAATTAACAAACATACAAAAGATGAATGACGAGCACATAATGTTAATTTGTATGTTTTTTTGCATGTTGCAAACGCTCCCCACATCAAAAGGTCTCGAGGTGCGGTGTAAGCGCTCCATTTTGAGGACACACATTACTTAATTGAAAGTTACATTACAATTTGAACGACGAGCAGATTGACCATTTTTTACTGTCGCGAGCTCCCGGACTATTATTGCCAGAGCAATTCGTTGTGGCGCCATCTCTATTCCTATCCGTAAAAGGCGTAGAAGGGTCATTGATATCCATAGTGTCGCACATCGTTGGCCTCAGAATTTTGACAGCTGAAAGATTAAGTTAATCCTCAACTGAAAAACTGTTCCTGAGTTAACTCAGGGTTAATTTATTTTCAGGATTAGCTAACTCTGATTTAACTCAGAGTAAAGCCTCAACTGCAAAACTGGCCCTTAAGAGGCAAGATGTTTATTGATTAGCCCAGTCGGATTGTGCAAAAAAGAAAATGAAATGCAAAAACTTAGATAGTTTTTTTTTTTTTTTTAAATGTAGATTCCGACTGAGCTAGTTCCTTTTGGTCATGGTTGCAAAGCTGATAGTTGCCATTGTTGTACTTTTTTTTGACAAATGCCAGCTTCACCTCCACCTAATACGCTTTATCAACTGGACATCCACTGAAGCTGTCTGGGGGAATTTCAGTTTTATAGTTCTGGAAACGATTTTGCAGAAAAACATTCCTAACGGCTGCACCTTGCAGTAATGTTAAGTTTGATCATTTTTGTTTTCATTTAAGAAAAACAAAAACTCTGCTTCTGGATTAAAATATTATTGATTGTTTTATTAGATTGTTGGCTTAAATTGGCAAACTTTTATATGATTTTAATACAAAAAAAGCTACATTCGATATGACAAAATAGCTATCGAATATAATAATTAGCGCATTAGGTATTTTTAAGTAAAAAACGTTGTATGTAAGAAATTTGTACGTTCGTTGTCATCAAATAATGAAATTAGTTTGCAAAAAATTTACTGACGTGTTGTTGTTGTATCAGTATGTCTCACGATAACATCAACGACTCGCATATTTGAAGTAAGAAAATTTTGCAATCTATCAGCGCCGCTGCGACTCAAACGATCAAATGGAAAGCCCATCGGACGTAGATCTGGATAAAGACGATCACGAACTCCGCAGTAAGATGAAGCATCACTACAACTGCCAACCAAGTCTTGATCAACCTAAGAAGAATAAAATATTTATAATACCAAACACGGCAGTTGATGGAAAAGAAATACTCACCCTGTCATTGTCGTAGTTCGAAATCATTACGAATAACTCACACTTCAAGCCCTCTTGGCGACCTTTAGGAATCAACATGTGCTGGGGCCAACCACATCCGCAGAAATTGTTTTCAAGTTCATCAACTGAACCAGCTACTGGTCGGTTTTCATCCAAATTACGGAAAGATCTTTCAAATGGAATGGTTATGCTTGAGTCGGTAGACGCTCGACGAACGGTGTTTTGACCAGGTCGAACTGAAATCAAAGAAATATTCCAGGATTTATAATTTATTGAATTATTGTCATTAGGTACTTACGTGCTAATACAAACTTATCAAGTTCCACCATAAGAAGTCGCTGATCTCTGAACAACATTGGCTGACCACGCTCATCAGTTTTCGGACCTAAGAAAATGCGCACGGTTCCAAATCTTTGGGCACCAGTGTCGTTGTTGACATTGATGGTATATTCGAAATTATCATGTTGCAAGTGCGTGAATCTGGCAAAAACATTGCCTCTTGGAACGAAATCCATACCACGGGATAGATCAATGTCCGATTGTTGCCATTTTGTGTTCAGTATATTCGGCCTTCCACCTTTGGTGGCTACCTGGACTCCAGTTATATTGATGCCTCTGTAATTCAGTTGAGGCAACGTATATGGTGTCAGACTTTCCTTGTGCTCTTGGAAAATGTCATCAACGAAAGCATGCCACTTGTAGAAAACTGGATCACGCATGGCCGTGGCAGAATCACCCATCACACCAAATGATTCCAAATAACGGTGATCGGGATCATGACAGTAAGAAATGAACACATGGCCCATATTGTGAAGATCACCGTAGAGCTGACGATTTGGGGAAAGAATCGAGGATTCCATCATGTTGCCAAGAATGTCAATACCACGGTTTTCATCAAGTGTTACACGATTTCCCGATTCCTTAAAATACATAAGTTAAATTATAGGAGTTTAAAAAAAAAGTCAAAAGGAACTTACATCGACAACGAATCCCTGATGAATTGCTTCATAGAAACGATCTCTCCACCGTTCAAGATCAGAAATATCCAATTTGATCTGATCAAGTTCACGATCTAGATCTTTAATGGAAGTGTCAGAAAAACGTGGAGGCCAAGCACGACTAGCGACCAATGAATCCATTTTAGGGAAATAGCCTTCAGCGATTGGGTCCCGCAAATTATTGAAGCGCTTCACTCTAGACATATTATTGCTAAAACGTTCCAAGTTATAACGTGCGATAATCTGTTGGTGCATGTAGTAGAACAATTCACCACGACGATCCTTTGCTACTATTGCACGATCAGATGCCTCGAAAGGATATACTAAATGCCAGTGCCAATGGTGCAAATTGATACCCATATCCTCACGGAAATACCACAAGCGGTGCTCCTCATCAAGATCAGATGCAGTATAGTCCCTCGGGATAGTGATTGGCATACGAGATCCATTCGGTACAATAACTGCCTCTTCACGGAGTTTATTGAAGACCTTGGAGTCAATATACTTATCTGGGAACGATTGAATAAACGATGGAAGGCTAAGGTTCTTTGTATCAGAGCGATGAAGAAGAGCCACAGAGAGAGCATAGTTAAACAGAAGAGGATTAGCACGATCTCTTATATACACAGCAATACTCTGAAGTGCATCAATAGTACGAGGAGCCATGAAGATATCGATTAGACGCGCGGCAATTCGACGATGACGTGGAATAAACAGCGAGAATTGATCATTTCGATCCAACGAAGTAACAACCCTTATATCCGGAACAGAAATATCTTTAACCGGAATTCTTTGCCCACCCTTATCGCCAAATCTTGACTGGACCTCATTTCCAATTGGTCGATAGCGATCGGTAAGGAACTTATCTGGAACATCGAAAACTGCTCCATTTTTACCCTTTTCCATGAAAACTGGCTCCTGAGGGCGATCGAAGAGTAAAAGAAGATTCTTTTTGTCACTCATTTTTTAACTATTACGAGAAAAAATTGGAACCCGTCCGAAATAATATTTATGCTCAATGGTTGCTATGAAACAACTGTAACTATTCAGTCAAACAAATGCCTCTTTTATATTAAAAAATTAAAGACAAAAAAACAATTTATATGTATGTGGTCTTTTAGCTACTTGAAATTTTCTCTGTATGGGGTCAAACTGATAAGGGCAAGGAAAACTCATGTCAATCAACAAAATTTGATTTAATAGTCATTTGGTTGGACAAAAAATTATAACTTGACATGTGTTAGAGGTACTACGGTTTTTTCGACCACAAGCATGTGAGTGAATTTTTTGGAGAAATTAAATTTTTTGTCTACTCATGTCTAATGTAAGAATGGGTATCTTCATTTTCACACCAAAAATTGTGGTTACATGAATAAGATAGCACAAACATAATCTCAATAAACATATCTATTGGTTTCATATGATAATATATTTTTTACCACAGTGATTTTAATTCAAAACATTTGTCATACAAAAATTTGGCTGATATTTAAAATACACCTTAGAATGGCTTTTGCACGCACGTTAAAACATAAATTTTTGAAGGTATCTTGTAGTAAATACTGAGTCTATTGTTGCCCCATAGCGCGTAGTACAATCTCTTCGGTTGTTATTCGTTTCCCATTGAAATTCTTCTTGAAGAAACTTTATCAATGGCATTACTCAACTTTTCCAAAATTGATATTGAAGTCCTCTGCTAAAACTAATGTTAGTTTATGCTTAGATATTGGTTTTGAAAATTATTCAACCTCTGTGACTATATTCAAACAATCTCGTAAAATTAGAATTATTTCATGATTTTTTTTATTGGTGAAATGACAACCATGAGCAGCTCTTTTCCATCTTGTAGAATAATATGAGAAGTACATAGATCGCCAATAGAGGTTTGAGAAACATAAACTTCTGTAGCATTTTGAACTGTTAGATTTATGTTTAATGTGGTCACATTTGAAGAAGTGTTGTTTTTTCTATAAAAAGCAATTCCAACTTGTCGTTTGAATTGAGCTATGTAATTGAACTTGGATAAATCAACTGATTCAACTCCAGGAAGACATGATTCGGATAATAGTAAGAGGTTACTGTTTCTAAAAATAGGATTCTTAAAATCATAAACATGTTTTTTGAGACTTTGGCAGTTTAATGTACATTTGTTTAATTTTTTGTAGAGTTCTTAAATTTAGTGACAGCTTATTGCAATGTAGATAGTCTGTTTAAATTAATCTTTTTTTTTGTGCAGAAATCAGTTGCTTATTAATTAAAACTTACCAGTCATGATATTCCCAGTCACCCCTCCCCTAGTCATAACCCCTCCCCCATGGCCCATATCCGACGCCCAGAGGAAATAATGGATACTTCGAGTATTAACTTTAACATTTTAGAATAGATTTAAAGAAACACTTGTTTTATTTTCCACAAATTAAATTATTTTATTGCTGAATATTGCCAACGCGTTTCGTCTTAGTTAGGACATCATCAGGGCACTAAATATTTACATAGAATCATACAATCACAAAAGGTGAAACAAAATAAAGTAGTGAATAAAAGTATTCACACGAATAAATAAATTTAATCAAAAATTAATTAAAATTACAAAAAGAATAATTAAATTATTTTTAAACATGAGTTTTGTTTGAATTTAAAAAAACAACTATTTGTTAAGAAGTGGGCTAACGAATAAATGTTGAACGGCGTGAAGTTCGATAAATTTAGTTAAAATAATTTTAAAAAAACACCTTAAAATAACTCCACTTGAGTCGGCACAAGTTTGTTTTTTTTTTTGTTTAAGAAATTGAAATTTAACAAATAAATAACACAAACAAAAAACAACAAACGCGTAACCTGAATGCATTTCGAAGCTTGTGCGCTTCATCATCAGCAATTACGACTAAACGTTGGTCATCCGAAATTGAAGAACTGTATGTATCTCCTGTTGGACTATACAAAACACAGCTATGGGCAAAGGTCACGAACGTAAAACATTTGTCTATACTTTGTTTTGACAAATTATATTGAGAAGGCAAGATTCAATATTGCCGTTGTCTAAATTAAGTGCATCAGGGTCTTTTTGTATGAAGAAAGATCTCCTGTGGTCATTCACTTGTTTGAGAAGAGTTAAATTGTCTATGTTTATGTTTTCATGTCTATGATTTAACATATGAGATGCGATTGCAGATTTTAGTGGCTGGTTGAGCGAGTATGCATCATATGTTCTTTAAACCTAGTCTCAATACTCCGCTTGGTTTGACCATAATATTTTTTATTACAATCACCACATTCAATTTTGTAAACACCCGACTTGTTCAAAAATGATGTCTTGTCTTTTGTAGAGCCCAATGAATTTACCAATTTGTTATCGTTTTTATAAACAATATCTAATTGATGATTGCTAAAGACTTTTTTAATTTTATTGGTTATTTGGGGTACGAAAGACAGTGCCACTCTTTTATTTTGATTATTGTCTTTTTGTGTGAAAAAAGTTGTCATATTGAAATTGTTCACTTTTCGCGTATGTTTATAAATTAATTTACCTATCATTTTTTCACTATAACCGTTTATACGAGCTGTTGTTTTAATATATTCGTACTCTTTTTTGAAGTTGATTATTGAGAGCGGTAGACGACATAATCTATGAACCATCGAGTGGTAGGCGGCTACTTTATGTTGGATTGGGCAAAACGAATCGCTAGTAATGGTTCTCATGGTGCTTGTTGGTTTATGAAATACACCGAATTCAATGTTTTCATTCAGATATTGGATTTCCAAATCTAAGAAAGCTAGTTTTCTATCTTTTTCAGTTTCATATGTGAATTTAATTGTTTGGAATTGGCTATTCAAAATATCCAAGGTTTTAAGAACATCATCTTTATGCACCACTGAAAAAACATCATCTACATAGCGACGCCACACTCGCGGTAAAAGGTTTTGATTTTTTAATTTCATTTCGAAAGTTGACATAAACATTTCCGAGATCAATGGGCTAAGTGGGTTACCCATGTTTGTACAAAACTCTACACTATATATTTTTTCCCGAAACTGAAAGAAATTTTGATCCATGCACAATTTTGTTGCTTCAAAATAAATTTTCTTTTTTTCATTCTCAATATCAAGATTATTCAGATAATTTTTGAATTCACTAAGGGCTACGTTCACCGGAATATTAGGAAATAAAGAAAAGACATCGAAGCTGATCATTATTTCCCCTTCTTGAGGCATCAAGTTTTTAATTTTGTCTACGAACTCAAATGAATTCTTTACCGAGCAACTTTCTAATCTTGGTAATTTTTTTATTTCACTTACTATCCACTTACCCAATTCATAAGTTGGAGCATTGATATTCGACACAATTGGACGCATTTTCTTTCCTATTTTGTGTGTTTTCGGAAGTGCATACATTTTTGGTAAGCTCGGATTCGAAACGATTAACGACCTACTCAGACGAATACTAAAAACTTTGCTTATTTTTTGTCTCGTTGCGTCCACTTCTCTGACCATCCTTTTAATGGGATTTTTTTCTAATAATTTATACCCGCATTCAGATATTAGTTGACACACGCGTCGCTCATAATCACATTTATTTAAAACGACCACTTGGTTACTTTTATCTGCTTTGACGTATATCACATCTCTTTTTTTTAATTTATCTATAACACCTTTTTGAAATTTAGCCACTTCTGATATATTAGATGAATTAATGTAAGGTTTTATTATATTGGCAGCTTTAGATCGAATGTCGCTTTGCATTGACGGCAATTTGTATTTTAAAATTGTTTCAATGTCAACAACCACGCCTACAATGTCCATTTTGTACGGACTTGGAGTAAATTTCAAACCTTTATTTAATAAATTCAACTCTTCGCTTATATTTTCATTGGATTCATTAATCACAAAATGTTGAATAAATTGAGGTTGAAGTTGCTCGCCCGGACTATTTTCGATTAAATGTTGCAGCTTTTTATTTAATGTGATTTTTTTCCTTTTAACCGTATCTTCCTTTTTCAAAGCTACCGTTCTATCGAAACAATTCCACTGTTCAAACTCAACTTCACTTAATTTGTTTGTCAAATCAAGATGTAAGTTATTGTATTCAGGTTAGTTACGCGTTTGTTGTTTTTTGTTTGTGTTATTTATTTGTTAAATTTTAATTTGTGGAGTTATTTTATGGTATTTTTTTTTAAATTATTTTAACTAAAAGAAGTGGGCTATTATTTATTAAGTCGATTTGACAATTTAAAATATTTAAGCGCTTGTGCTTATTTATTTCGAAAATTCGTATTTATCCAATACACGTCCAGCAGGTAAGCAATGTAAAAGAGACACATCATCCAATGAGCATCCATGTCCGGAATTTTGTAAATGTTGAGCTAGTCCAGAGGAAGGTTCTTGACGCACAGAAGATTTAATGTGTTCATTGAATCTTGTTGATAGGGATCTTGAGGTTTTACCTATGTAAATTCCATTACATTCTTTGCAGGTTACCTTGTATACGCCGCTTTTGGAATATTTTTGTTTTTTCGATCTAATTTTAGTGTTGCAGAGAGCATTTTTTAATGTAAAATTATTGAAAAAAGCCGGTTTTATATTTATTGTAGATAGTGGACCACACAATTTTTCAGAAACACCAGGTATGTAGGGTATCTTTCGCCAACTTTGAGTTTCCTTTTCGACTGAAATGGGAAAAATTGATCGTAGGGCCAGTTTTCTAGATTTAAGCCGCAATAAATGGTAAATTGTTTGAATATCGTATCCATTCTTTACAGCAATGTCCTTAATTATTTTTATTTCGTTGTTAAAACCAATTTTGCTCATAGGAACTCTAAGAAGGCGATCGATCATAGAGTGGAAAGCTGCCATTTTAGTACTCCAAGGATGGGCAGATGATACTGGAATAATGGAGTCAGTTGAAGTTTCTTTTCTATAGATTTCAAAGACAATTTTGTTTGATGAAATTGACAAGCTCAAATCTAGAAAATTTATACAATTAGGTCCAAACTCCAAAGTAAATGAAATATTTGCATCCAGTTTATTTAAAACAGATTCAAGAAAAGAGAAAAGATTTCGTTGATAGCCTGTCCACATGCAAAATACATCGTGCACATATCTAGCCCAGAAGAATATATTTTGTAGATGCGGGCTTTTTGAGGAAAATAATTTTTGTTCAAAGTGGTCCATAAAAAACTCGGCAGCGAAGGGGGAAAATGAAGATCCCATCGCGAGTCCCGAAGTTTGGTTGTAATATTTTCCATTGAATTCAAAATAATTTTGATCCATACATACTGAAATGAGCTTTAAGAATTGACGGCATTTATGTTCATCCTCTACCGTTGTTGGCAGTTGGTGTTCAAACAGTAATTTTAAATCTGAACTTGGTACCGACGGAAATAAACTTTTAACATCAAAGGACACAAGCTTCGCATTCGGGGGCAAAATTAAGTTTTTTGCTCATTCAATCAAATCCAACGAATTCTTGATTGCATATTTCGGTTTAAAATTCAAAACATCGAGTAAAATTCTAGCGAGGTGCTTACATAGTTTCTGTGCAGGTGCATTGAAAGAAGAAGACACAGGTCGTAGAGGTATACCTTCCTTATGAATTTTAGGTAATCCATACAAAATAGGGGCAGAGGGGTTGGTGTTACGAACCAAATGTTTCTCTTTAGGAGCGGTTACCGGTGGTGAACAATTAATTGTATCATACACTATTCTGTTGTATTTGTTAGTTGGATCTTCTCTCAAAACATCCAAATGCATATCACTCAAACAAGCTTCCATTTTTTCTATATACTCAGTTTTGTGCATAATAGCATTACCTTTGTCAGCCTTACACAAAATTAAATTCAATTCTCTGAGCTTAACTTGCATCGAGCGAATATTATTACATACCTCAGTGGAGCTATGGGTCACATTGCTTTCATTTTCTTCTTTGGCAATGATTCGCGCACAATCAACTCTAGTTTCAATATTCAAATATATTCTTCTGGGCTAGATATGTGGACGATGTATTTTGCGTGTGGACATGAACTCAACGGAGTCTTTAATCTTTTCTTGAATCTGTTTTAAATAAACTGGATGCAAATATTTCATTTACTCTGGAGTTTGGACCTGAACGTATAAATTTTCTTGATTTGAGCTTGTCAATTTCATCTATTTCGTCTTTGAAATCTATAGAAAATAAACTTCAACTGACTCCATTATTCCAGCATCATCTGCCCATCCTTGGAGTACTAAAATGGCAGCTTTCCACTCTATGATCGATCGCCTTCTTAGAGTTCCTATGAGCAAAATTGGTTTTAACAACGAAATAAAAATAATTAAGGACATTGCTGTAAAGAATGGATACGATATTCAAACAATTTACCATTTATTGCGGCTTAAATCTAGAAAACTGGCCCTACGATCAATTTTTCCCATTTCAGTCGAAAAGGAAACTCAAAGTTGGCGAAAGATACCCTACATACCTGGTGTTTCTGAAAAATTGTGTGGTCCACTATCTACAATAAATATAAAACCGGCTTTTTTCAATAATTTTACATTAAAAAATGCTCTCTGCAACACTAAAATTAGATCGAAAAAACAAAAATATTCCAAAAGCGGCGTATACAAGGTAACCTGCAAAGAATGTAATGGAATTTACATAGGTAAAACCTCAAGATCCCTATCAACAAGATTCAATGAACACATTAAATCTTCTGTGCGTCAAGAACCTTCCTCTGGACTAGCTCAACATTTACAAAATTCCGGACATGGATGCTCATTGGATGATGTTTCTCTTTTACATTGCTTACCTGCTGGACGTGTATTGGATAAATACGAAATTTTGGAAATAAATAAGCACAAGCGCTTAAATATTTTAAATTGTCAAATCGACTTAATACATAATAGCCCACTTCTTAACAAATAGTTGTTTTTTAAATACAAAAATTTTTTTTTCTTTTTACATTCACTCATGTTTAAAAATAATTTAATTATTCTTTTTGTAATTTTAATTAATTTTTGATTAAATTTATTTATTCGTGTGAATACTTTTATTCACTACTTTATTTTGTTTCACCTTTTGTGATTGTATGATTCTATGTAAATATTTAGTGCCCTGATGATGTCCTAACTAAGACGAAACGCGTTGGCAATATTCAGCAATAAAATAATTTAATTTGTGGAAAAATAAAACAAGTGTTTCTTTAAATCTATTCTAAAATGTCCAAGATTAATTTCCACCAAGTGTAAAACCTTCAATCTATTGATTATATTAACTTTAAGTCTAAGAAACTGAGGAAAAAAGACACCCCCTCCCACTTACGACCCCCCTCTTTCAAAACCCCCTTCCTTTAAAACCCCCTCCAGCCATGTTCTCCTCTCAATAATGATCTCATTAGAGCCCACGAGAAAATTATAGACACGACAAAATATTCTTCTATAGTTAACAAATACTGAAGAAAAATACTACAGTCATGATGCAGTCAACTAGCCCCTCCCCTCACCAGTCATGAGCTCCCAAGCGCTTCTTCAAATTGCAGGGTCTTATTACAATTAAACGTGGACCTCTACAGTAAATGACGTATATCAAGAATGATGCGAAGCACGGTACAAAAAGACCAGTAGAGATATTAAATTTGAGCTTTTTAAAAAAATGTATTTCTAGTCAAGACAACCAATAAAGCTGTCCAAACATCAATAACGTATATCGACAGTCTTAGCTACAATTTGGTACCCCAATAATACTTATCCGACCTTTTTTTACTTGCGATATAGGTACTATAGGGCAAGTTTTGGATTCGTGCAAAAAAAAAATTTTGAGATAACAATCAAACATGACATTACGATGATAGAGAACACCAAAAAAGTGGGTGGCACAATTCTGTCTGTCTGTCTGTCTGTCTGTCTGTCCGTACCTCAACCTACAGCCTAAACCACTGAAGCGATTTTCTTCAAATTTTGAACTTAAGGTTTTTTTGTAACTCTCCAGAGGGGAAATTGAAATTGTTTTTTTAGCTCAAAAAATAACGGTACTTGCCATACAACCGTTAAGGAAAAGCTTATTTATATCAAAAACGGCTACAACGATTTTGATAAAAAAAAATCAGTGTATTATTGTAAATATGATATACCTTTAAATAAGAAAAAAAATCACCAAAAACATTTATTAACGGTACCTGCCATATAACGGTTTTTTTGATTTTTGGTTTTCTCATTAACCGCTCATCTGATTTCAATAAAAATTTTTGCACAAAAGCTTTGTTAGAATATAAATAATACTGCATACCAAAATTTTTGAAAAAATAAATTTTGGATTTTTAAGAAAAGATTCAAAATTTTTTTTTGAAAATTCAATATTTCAAAAACGGGTTGATGAATTATTTTGAAATTTCAGTTTTAAATGTATATTAATATATACTCAAAATTGGCATACCAAATTTTTTTTTGAAAAATGTTACAAAAATATTATATATACAAAATTAATTTTTAAGAAAACGGCTCCAACGATTTTAATTTTTTTTTTTGCATATATTCATATTTTTTCAAGTAATCAAATGGCATACTTTTTTTTGAACTCTAAGTTATTTTTCAGGCTGTTTGTACAGTTAAAAGAACGATTTGAATGCTTTTTTATATACTTTTTCTATAATTATTTGAATATTTTTTTAAGTTCTTAAGTTCCACACAACTTGAACATAAGAGCAAGTACGTGCGATCCAGTCGTGCATTTTATTTACTTATGCACAGGGTGCCAGGATGAAGAGTCGGAGGAGGAATCTTTTTACTTCCTCTGTGAATGCCCGAGCCTAGCCAGAACAAGGAAAACAGCCCTCGGAGAATATTTTTTGACTAACTGGGCGACGTCTCTCTTTTGCCACTAAGGAGCATCCTGAACTTCATTCAGAGCTCAGGATGGTTCAAGGAGGCACCCCATTACCAAAACTTCAACTAAATCCCTCCTCTTACCCCTCCTATTCCTGCATTATCCACATCCTGGGGAGCACAATGGATCCATTGAGATCCGAGTGAGGTGATACGGCTTGCCGCATCATCACCCCTTCTAACCTAACCACCTAACTGTTTTTTTTTTTACCAAAGCTAACTGAAAAAGCTAGCCCAATCCATGGTTTTGTAAATCTACCGGTTGGTTTCCTGCTTTTGTAAAGCTACGATGAGATATGTATGTACCTAAACTTACAGTTGCATCCCGGACTTAGTCATGAAGTTAGTCTGCAAATAGAACAGTTTCAAGCCTATCGAAATAACAAGCAACCTTTAATAATTGCGTGGTTTGGTTAATTGCTGAAGAAACAAGGATCTTCTATAAGTAACGCAAATTGGGATGCTGATGTGGAAATTGTGTGTATCGCAACTCATCTTCAGAACGTGTTCATACCACTGTGATAGAAGACGATATTGATCTTCTGATTATGCTTTTTTACCATGCAAAGGACAATGAGATCAAACTAAATCATCGTAGTAAGATGTGGACCAACTTCAAATTCAGTGTATAATATCCTTAAAATATAATTTCTAATAGGTCATGAAAGTCCCAACTTGCTTCTATTTCTATTTTCTTTCACGGGCCGCGATATCACAACCAGAATCTTTTCAGGCAGATAGTGGGGCTAGTAATGCACAAAATAACTTCAATTATATGTGTACTCAATATAACCTAATGCAACTCTAATTTTTTCGAGAGTTATTTCTGAATACTGTTACTGTTTTTGTTTAATTTATAAATAAATAATAAATTAATACATTTACCAAGAATATAATTTGTTCTTTAATTTCAAATAAACTTTTTATTTTTGGGTTCTCCGAAAACTGTATGGCCTATATTTTTCAGGGCTAGCAAAGCTATTTAATGAAAGAATTTTAAGAAACTGTTCAAGTCCTAGAATATAATATAATATAACTCATTCAAGGCTCCCTCCGGTGTGCCCCAGGGAAGTCATCTAGGCCCATATCTATTTATTCTTGCTATAAATCATGTGGTTTCTTGTATACATTCAAGTGATATTCTTATATTTGCTGATGATATGAACATTTTTAAGATGATAAAGGCTAACCAAGACCACTTTCTTTTGCAAGCCGACATTGACAGTTTCGCTACTTGGTGTGATAAAAACAGTCTTTCTCTTAATCCTCTGCCAAATGTCAAACAATTACTTTCTCAAGAAAGCGACTTGCAAATGCTTTTAATTATTCTACTTCACAACACAAACTCTGTCGAGTCTTTAGTTTCAAGGACTTAGGTGTTAACTTTAGTTCCAATTTAGAATTCAATGAACACATTAACTTCATTGTTAATAAAGCAAGCTCTATGCTTGGGTTTATAAAACGTTGGGCAAAGGAATTTGACGATCCGTACGTTAGGTGCCATTAAAAAATTTTAATGATTGATTTTGAGACGTTTAGGAGGCAAAATCATTTATTATTTTGATGGACGATCAAAGCTTAGGACTTAATTAATATTTCTAGTCAAAACAAATTTCAAAAAGGCCCAACTTTCCACAAAAATTGACTTAATTTTTCAATGATCATTGGTAAGGTAGTTCAATCATTGAAATAAGAAAAGTCTTTTTATGTGGAAAGTTGGGCCTATTTGAAAAATTTTTTTTTTTGGCTAAAAATATTAATTAGGTCTTTAGCTTTATTTTTCCATCAAAAGAATAAATGATTTTGCTTCCTAAACGTCTCAAAATCAATCATTAAAATTTTCAATGATGAGTTTCAATTTCAATGATAGCTTTAACTGGCACCTTACTCTTTCTTTGTACAATTGTTATGTACGAACTCATCTAGAATACGCTTCTCAAGTATGGTCTCCCTTTTATGAAATTCATAAAAGTCGTATTGAATCAATACAACATAAACTCATACGCTTTGCTCTGAAAGGTCTTCCTTGGGCTGATCCATTTAACCTTCCACCATATGAGCACAGGATCCAGCTACTGCAGGTTCAAACCTTATATCAAAGGCGGGTTAATAATGATCTAATATTTCTTCACCAACTTATAAATGGTCAAATTGATGCTCCTGATTTGTTAGCCTGTATTGCCATAAATTACCGCGGAGGATCGCACCATCTGCAAAGATTTGAACTTTTACACGTTAATTTCCATAGAACTAACTATGGTATAAATGAGCCTCTTAACCGCATGTGCAAGATTTTTAATTAAAACGGTTCCTCTGTTGATTTTAACATAAGTAAGATGGGATTAAAGAAAGTATTTCGAACCAGTGCTCCACGGTCGTGATTGTTTTAACTTCTTGTAACTATGACTTAAATATCTTGTGTATTGTTTAATTATGTATGTATATAGATTTTTTGTTTAATTTTGTGTATTTATTAGTATATTATTATGCATGCGTTAGATTGCCTTTTTTACTAACAACTAACACGTGCACTTATGTGATGAGCCTCTGATTGTAGGTGGCAGCTTGCTCTAAGCTCATTAAAACTAAGAATCTGAAGTGTAAAAAAAAAAAAAATATATATGTGTGTATGTAAGCGTGCCAAAAGCTTACAATAGGCTTAGCTTATTTATGTATTTATGTCCTCATTTTCTACGACCATTACTGAAGATTGGTCGTGTTTAACATTTGCTGGGAGGAGGACATGGCTTGGGGTGGTCGTGAATAGGGTGTGTTTCGTTTTTTTTTCTTTTATTCATCAGTTTTTTTCTTATGGGAAAATTAAGATTTGAGAGCAGATGGGTAAGAACTGGGAGGGGGTCGTGACAGAGGATTCCATGGCTGGGGTATTTCATGATCAACTATCCGCAATTAATTCCAACACACAAAAACAGAAATGGATATAATAACAACTTAAAACAACACCCCAGTAAATCCACCATTTTGAAATCAGTTTTTCGGATTTTGTCCGATTTTGGATATATTGTTTAGTAATGGTAACAGATGAAAAATCAATTAAAAAAGCTTCTGCTGCTATTTTGCCCATGTTCAGTAGCGGATCCAGAGGCGGGGCTATAGGGCCTGAAGCCCCCCTACGGCTGATTCAGAAAAGAGTTAGACAAACAAAACTAAGATTGTGGTTACAAAATTTACATGTGAGCTGTGTTTTTCCAAGAGTTAGACAAACAAAACTAAGATTGTGGTTACAAAATTTACATGTGAGCTGTGTTTTTCCAAGCTCTAGGAAAATGGAACCATATTATATGCAAGCTGTGTTTTTTTCGAAGCCCCAAGGGAATTGGATGAAAAAAGACGATTATATATGCGTATACGTATTTCAAGCCTTAAAAGTATAAGAACAAATGTTGAGGCTTGGGGCTAAGCCTTTACGAAGCGTTTTCATAAGCGTGCAAACGAATCAGATAAAAACTATAACACTGTTAGGGCTAACAAATTTGCATAATAAATGTGTTTTTTCCAGGCATTAAAGAAATCCAACGAAAGTGAGAGGCAAGAGCTTAAAAGTTTGCATGGAAGCTGTTGTTTTCCGAAGTCCAGGGAACAAATGGAGGTTGGGGCTTAACAATTTGTGTGTAAGCTTTGTTTTTTCTAAGCCCATAAGGAATCGGACTAAACAAATAACAAGTTTGGGGCTAGTAAGTATGCATAACTAAATACTGTGTTTTTTTCCAAGCCCTTAAATTGAAACTAGTGAGGTAGACTTTCATGCTATTATTTTTACCTAGGTTTCCTTGGCTATCGAAATTTCTTAAAGACTTAATTTGTTTGACAAAACGAATGAATGTTAGCTTTTTCTTAAACTCCTCTTGATATTTTTCGGACTTAGCTAATTCCAGATATATTTTGGGGCTTAAGTTTAAAAACTCAGTTTCCGGTGTAAGAAATCACCCTGATTACAGAATCCGACGAATGAGTCGGGCCCAATTTTGACATTTGGATCGTAGTAAAAATGTCAAAATTCAGTCTGATTCGCTACACAGTTCATTCAACGGATGCTATAATCGGGCTAAACAACTTTGATATGGATAGTTTACATGATAACATCAAAACATTGTTTTAGAAATTGAAACTTATGTTTCATTATTTAGCTAATTTCTTATTGGAACAGCTACTTGTACAAAAAAACTGCAATTGTCTTTTTTATAGGGAGTTTAATTACCTTTCTTTTTTGCCATTTATAGCATTCTCTTCTATAGGAATTAAATTTTAAGAATTAGATAGGTGAGATACGAGGGCGTACGCGCGCCGGATTTCGATCTTGCTTTAATATGCTTTCATCAAAAGAAGAAAATTTAATAATATATGAAATATATTCTGATTAGGGGAGGGGGGGGGGGCAAGCACATCTAGCTGCCCCCTTGCATACGCTCTTTTGTTTCAATTTTTCCATTACAGAAAAAAGTTTGCACTTCGAGTCTTAGTTAGTCTTAGTCTTAGTTATTAGATTTTTTAGACGGATACTTGTTAGAAAGTTTCTCACACGGAAAGAATTCTTGGATCATATCACGAAAAATGAGCTGCAAATTACGAAAAATGAATCTCGATTTATACTTTGGCTCCGGATTTCGTAATTTACGACTATTTGTTTGCAATTTGCAAAACTGAGTAAAATGAAGATATTGATACTCAAAAATCGTAAATCAACCCTCTTTAAGTATCAAATATGCAAGCGAGAGAAAACAGAAATTGCGAACAACAAATCGCAATTTGATCCCAATATTCCTCAATCGCACAATTTGTAAATTTGCAAAAAAGGTTTGTGATCACCAATTTTATTTCGTGATATTGCACTTGGAAAGATCAATCCTGCTCTACCCTTCATTTTGCAGGTATACACATTTAATTTAATTTATTTGAAATAAATACTTTACGCTTGACTCTACTTGGATTTGAACTCGCAACCCTCTAGTTGCGGAGCGAGCATGCTACCAACAGGCCAATTTGCATTACAGATCGTTGGTGTCACACATTGATGATTAGATACCTGCCATGTTGTGGTGCTTTATTTCTTAGAGAAGTAAATTGCGACCAGAAAGTCGTGATTTAGGATTTTTTGTTGGTGATTTGCAACTATTTTCATGGAGTTGCAAATTACGACAAAAAAACGTAATTCAGTGATTGTGCAGTGTTAATTACTAAATATTTATCGCAAATCAATATTTTTAAATGCTGTTTGTGAAATTATGCTTTTGTAGAGTAAATTACGTCAAAACAGTTGTATTTTGCTATGAAAATTACAAACTTGAATCATGGATTTTTATTGCAAATCACGAAGAAACAAATTTTGTAAATTGCTACGTTTTGACTGTTAAATTACCAGTTTTTGTATTAATTTGGGATTAAAATATCTTGATTTACGAATTAAACATGATTCGTAAATTGCAACTGCAAATTTTTAAATTGGTGATTTTTCAATTCTTTCCGTGCATAATTTCTCATTCGTTGGAAATATGCTTTATTTAAATATGTAAATAAAATGTTTAGTAAATCAAATCTTGGACAACCAATCAAAGTTAAAAATTTTGAGACAACAGTAACCTACAAAGTTTATCAATAACTTTTCGGAGGTGGATGGATGTCTTAAGTTAAAGTACTTTAGGATGAGGTTTTATAAATACTGCAAACAATATTCAAATTAAAGAAAGATATCTACCGACATATTAAAAGTTCCTATAAACATATCCTAACAACTTTTTTATACGATGTGTCTTTGTGGAGAAACTGGTGAAAGCGTCTTTTTAAAATAGCAGCTAAAGCTTCCTAATTACCAGATGCTCCATTTCCAGTCATAATATTTGCAGAGTTTTCCTATTTAGTACCTACATATATTTTTGCACTATACAAAATGTTTTTTGGTTCAGCTGCCGATTAGCCTACTTTCTGAGAAAAGAAAATTTGGGTTGGTAGGGTATTCGTATTTCAAAAGATGTGTCTAAGGCCTGGTTCACACGAGATTGTACCGCACGATTTTTTGCCGTATAAATCCGTGCGAATGAGCAGTGGCGTATATATTTTGCATAGAGCCTTTCACACGACGTGTGTACGGCAAGAAAACGTACTCAGCTAAGTACGTTTATCGAATACTCAACGGACTTATCAAAAAAAACGAATGAATTGCGACGTATCGTCTTCCAGTGGCGTATAGTTTTATATAGTCTCGTTCACACGGTTTAAATCCACGTTGGGTATTTGTTCGTTGGCATAGAATGAGCTTCAGTGGAGAGAAAAGCCGATGTACACAAAAAAAAATTAATCGACCGAAATGGTTGGTTTAAAAAAATTATAACTCCGGTGATACTCATTGGATCTTGGAGGTTAAGGTATTTAAATAAAGAAGAAGAATGAGACAACAAATATGCGTTTTTAGTTTTTCAAAATTATAAAAGTTTTCATCAACATTTGAATTTAGAATAAAATAAATGGAATTGAATTGGGCTTTATTCACCCTTTTAGTATAAAAATGTTTGCCCCTCCTCAATGATTTTTTTACACAATATAGCCCGTTATGTCAGCTTTCATTAAAAATCTTAACCTTGAAGATCCAATCAGTAGAACGGGAGCTATAATTTTTTAAAGCCATCCATATCAAATTTTAATTAAAAAAATTCCATGTAGATAACGGGATCTTCTCGCTGGTGGATGGTCGTGGACAATGGTCCAAGCAGGTAATTTCAATGCAATTGCTTTGATTTTTCGATCAATTTAAAATCAAGATTGTGTCGCTTATATACCACGTACGATAATGAATGGGGTATCAAAATAACCGTAATTTTATTGATATGTTATATTTAAAACAACAAGAAAATTCATCAATGCACTAAAGAGATATGAGTTCATATGTGAAAGCGCTCAAATAATGCCGTTATCTCCGTCCAACGGTTTTCTAGGACTCTTATTTTTTTATTTCAAATTTAAATCAATATTTTCTATCATCCGTCCAAATTTCAGCTTTCTAGCCCTTTCCCTTAAAAAGATAAAAATAAAATACTTCACAAATTCAAACTTTTCCATTCATTTTCATTATACTGCAGCTATTCGAATTTTAAACGAATAAATATAAATATCGTGTGAACACCCGATTTTTGTTCGGTAAAAACCGAATGCGATAAAAAAACGTGCGGTATAATCTCGTGTGAACCAGGCCTAAGGGAACACGGGCGTTATTTACTTCAAAATAACAAAAACACGTCTCGGACCACATTTGCTATGCATTTAATGTTATTTTGTATTCATTTTGCATTTCAAAAATAAATAATTACGTAAAACAAAAATTTATTTGAACTCAATTGTTTTGACATATCAACGAACAACTGGTTGCTATTCCTTTTGCTTCCAGTTTTGTTTCTTTATTCATTCCATTCTGGATATTCTGGATAAATATTTAATCTTTTCTATCTTTTCTATTCCTATTCCGGAATGAATAAAGAAACACACTCTCTATAAGGCTCTGAAGGGAGTGGGGGGGTAATAAATGGGGAAGGGTCATGATTGGGGGAGGGGGTAATGACTCGGGAATGTCATAGTGGATCCACCAGTGATAATTAAACATTATTAAAAGGAAAAATCACAGCGTAGTAAAAATAACAACCAAAAACAACAAACCAAAAAATCTGCCATTTTGAAAACCGTTTTTCGGGGTGTTCCCATGGAGGGATTTTGTCCGATTTTGGATATGTTTTTCAGTAGTGGTAACTGATCATAAATTAATTTTTAAAGCTTCTGTTGCAATTTTTGCCCATGTTAAATCATATATTGCCTGGACTAATTCTTCTTGTAAAGTTTAAACTGATGGATTAATTCTTCTTCCATGATAAAATTTTAAATCATCATTACGGTTACATTAGAAACAAACTTTTACTCGTGATAGAGCGATGTACCTATACGTTAAATAATTGGAATGAGTTTTATTATATTCATAGTATACCGCGTCATATGTACCCATTTGAGACTTATAGCGTTTTCACATCCAAACCAAAATCTAGATTTCGAGCCAAAAGCCCAAAATCTCATCAAAATCAGCTAGATTTCCCATACATTTTAATTTTTCGTAATCTAGTAGATTCTTACAAAATCTTCTTAAAATCTAATTGGCCTATTCACAATCACACTTAAATACTCATTTTGTTTCTCCCGTATAAAAGTTTACAAATAGAAGTGGGAAGATAGAAAAAAGAGATTTTATATTAATGAGTACAGTGAATGCAGGTTGTGGTCCTTTTAACGTTTTATTTAAAGAAAAGGAGAAAAAAAGTGCAATACGTGCAATATTTTCTTGGGACTTTGACTGATTACAATGGATCTTTAAATAATAATAATAAATTCTTTTTTATATCTATTGTTTCTATTATTTTTCACTAGTTGCTTCCATTAGTTTTTTATTTCGTCTTCTAGAAATTATACTAGAAACGTGCATAAAGTTTGAAGATTATTCGTAGTTCGTAGACTGAGTAGTTTGGTCGCACGAACTGTCTCAAAAACTGCCATTCACTATATGATCATTTCGGTCGTTACGTAAGGTTCGATTAAATTTTCAACGGACTACCGACCTGCCATAGTCGCACGGTCCGATGTACGATAAGGACGTTCACGGTAGATCCTTTCGTATCCAACTGAAGTCCGTTGGACCGTCCTTACGACAGTTTAAACGTGAATCCTGATATCAATGGAAAGTGCTTTCTCTTTCCCCCAATTCCTTTATCTTCTTTTTAAGAGATACAGTATCGATATCATCGTCGCTTTTAAAACAAACTGACATAGGTAAAAAATTTGAGGTTTTGAGTTAAATATGTACACAGAAATAATCGCAAGAAAAAACTATTTTTTTACCAAACTAGCATCGTTTTGTAAATTAATTAACATCACTGATCTTTTTCCCAGCAGAATGACAATCCTTTCCTTCAGTTTTGTTTCAGACGTCACTGTGAATGGTTGTGATTGTCATTGTTCTTGGAGAAAAGTCATAAGTACAAAAATGTCAGACTGCACCGAAACAAACCTGTAAGTTTTCATCTTTTATTTTGACACCTTTTATTTGCAACACTTTGCTTGTTATACCTCGTGGCATAATGGTTTGTGCAATGGACTGTCATGCCGAAGGTCTGGGTTCAATTCCCAGCTGCTGCCTTCTAAAAACAAAAACATGACGCTAAGTCTTCTACTTGGCTGATTTATTTCAGTAGTATATTATAATTTGTACATATTGTTGCACTTTTTCTGGTTGGGGGTTAGGGAACTTCCTCTACTAACTTTATCTTCTGTTTTATTATTATTTAAACAAATTACTCGAAATAAAACACCGCGAATTAATTGAATTTTAATTTAAACAAAATTAATGTGCACTTACGCACCACAAGAAAAACTTTACAACTGACAGGTAAACTACACAACGAAGAATAGGATAAAGAGAGAATGACAAAAAAAGTGCAAACAGCAGCACGATAAAAAAAGCTGCCACCACGGCTGCTCAGCTGGGGCTGGGTTCAGCGGAAGAATTTGATGATGATAAAAAAAAATGTTTTGATTTTATTAATCAGAATACACGAATTGTTTTATTGCAAGTACAGTGGGGTACTTGCAATAATTTTTGGGCGCCAGGAATTTTAATTGTGCAAGATTAGCAAAATTCCAAATCTAATCTTAAGATGAATAAAATGCCTAAAGAAATGAAACACCAAATTTATATGCCCAAATGGGGACTTTGAATAAATTTTTATTTGGGAAACCTTGGACAGGCCAGGATAAAAACCCAAAATTTTTTCACACAAAAGAAAAGTACAATTAAGGTTTATAACTGCTCACGGGGAACCGTTGAGCCAAAGAAACAAAGAATATGAAAATTCAAATGGGCCGTTAACGCAAAAGGGAAAAGTAAAACAACTACCGCGAATAATAATTATTCAAATGAACCGAAATCGAAATTCAATTTAACTTAAATAAAAACAAAACGAAATAGGTAGTTTTGAAATTGAACAAAATAAAAGTTTTAGGTGAATATGACCACTCTACTTATCTTTTCTATTTCTTGTCTCCTTGATTTTCCTCCTCCTTTCCTCGATCTATCCTTTTTTTTTTCAATAGTATATTTGCACCTCGAATCCCTTCTATATCTATCCAAGTTTCTCGATTCCTTTATCTTTTTAAATTTTCACTATTTCTCGATTTTTGTTATCTTTTCAAAACTTCTCGAAATCTTCAACTACTTGCTCGGTAAGCTCTCTCAAGAGTGAACTTTCCCAGCTAAACATAACCCATCCTTCCCTCGGTCATTCCAATCACTCACACATTCATACATTCAGCCATTCGTTTTCGTGATCATCGGTCACGGGACATCGGCTTCCTGGAAGGCTTTTTCGCTCCCCAGAAAACCACCGTTGTTGAATCTCAACGAAACTTTACTCTCACTCTCACATACACGAATTCAACAAGTTGTTGGGTGTCTTCCCAAAACTTGCTGAATCACTCTCTCAAACACAAATTCGACAAGTTGTTGGATGCCTTTCCAAAACTTGCCGAATCTTAATGGCCGAGTTCAGACCTATCCCAAACTAAATTTTCGAGAAAAATTAAAAAGAATCAAAACCGAGAAAAAGCCTTCGCTAGGCATTCTCCTAGTTAATACAAAATACTCGCGAGAGATTCGAAGCGCAAAGTAACCATTCAAAAACTATTTGTTTCGAGAAAAGAGAGGAAGGCATATTTGAGTAACCGCGTAATCTACTAAATTGTTTTTTTTTTCCAATTCCAAAACACCTTTTCTATTTGCAACATATGATTTTAAGAAGTAAAGCGCGTTAACAACCCATTATGATTACAGTAAATTATTAAGTTAATTAAGCTAAGTATAAGGATGTTGTTGCGTTGGTTAAAGAGTAGGTAAGAGTCCGCCTGACTCGTTACCTCTTCAGCTCATCTGCTGGCCTTTTTTTCTCGTTGCATGAGACCGCCCGTCTGCATGCTGGATAGGTTTATGGGTTTCGGAATCGCCCATTCAATGGTTAACACCATTAACTCGAACACCTGCTTGTGTTGCTTTTGCAAAATCCTGGCTTAGTACACCAATGGTTGATGATACCATGGTTGCCCTCAACCTCACCAGTATTTTGCAGCCACAACGGAGATAAAAAGAAGGAAAGGGAAGCAGTCAAAGACTGGTCATTGTTGCGGTAAAATTTACCGTAACAAATCCCACCCTTACCTCCCAAGAAATGTGTTTACTTTTCAAAAAAAGCAAACCATTTCTTAAGGCTCGACTATAGGAAAGGTTTAAAAAAGGTAAACGACACAACATCGGGGTTTTCATCAAAAATTAATTATTAAAAAGTTCTATAAACAAAAAAGAAAAAAAAGTGGCACATATTATAAAAAAATAATGAAAACATATTTAAAAATAATCAAAATGTAGCAAAAAAAACGAAAGTTTAAAAAACGAAAGTAGTAAAAAGAGAAAAGATTAAGGGACTTTTTCACTTAACCATCAACATAAGGTTTTAAATCCTTAACGTGCCACGTCCCCCGATCTTTTCCCTTGTCATCTTTAAGCAAATATGTCCAAGGTGACATACGTTTGGCAATACTAAAAGGCCCCACAAATTTGGTAGCCAACTTTGCCGCGTAGTAATTTGCTGCATCGGACAGCGTGAAATTCCTTCTCCACACGAGATCGCCAGGTTGATACTGCGTGTCTCTTCTCCTAAGATTGTATGTTTTTGCAGCCTTGCTGCTTGCTGAATCTAACTTCCTAGCTATATCCTCACGAAGTTTCTTAAACTGCCTACTTATTTCCTCGCTACCTTGGTCCCTATCATTAATTTGATTTCCTAAATCATGGCCACTAGTTGCCATGTTCCTACCAAAGTTCGCATAGTATGGCGAAACACCTAAAACTTCATGTTGTGAAGTTCGGATCGCACAGGCTACTTTCGCCAGTTGCGAATCCCAACTCCGATGGTTTTCCGAGACGTACGCTCTGAGCGTCGTCTTAATGATTTGATTGATGCGCTCCGCAGGATTCGCCTGCGGATGGTAATGCGCCGTATACCTAAGTTGTGACCCGTATGCTTCACTAAGCGTTTTCAGTTCCTTGCTGCGGAACTGGGGACCGTTGTCACAGACGATCCACTTTGGAACTCCGAAAAGAAGAAAAACGTTTTCTTCCAACTCTTTACAAACTGCTTTTGCGGTTGCTGACCGCAAAGCGAACAATAGTGGGAACTTTGTGAAATAGTCTACCACTGTCAAAATATAGATGAAACCCCTAGAAGACTTCGGCAATGGACCCACCAAGTCCACGCACACCATCTCCCATGGTTTCGAATTCCCTACTCTTTCGGTCATAAGACCAGCTGGTTTCTCGTTAACCGGTTTCACTTGTTGGCAAATCTTACAATTCCTAACGTATTTGGTAATATCCCCTCTCATTTTGGGCCAGTAAAACTTTTCTGCTATCCTCGCAAAGGTTTTCTTCACACCCATGTGTCCTGCTAAGGGACTATCATGGCATTCATTTAATATTTTAGACCTATCGTTTTTCCCTATCACTAATTTCCACCCCTCGCTCTCCTCATGAACCACGACATGGTTCACCTTAACATGTTTATAGAGCCGCCCATTCTCAACTCTCCAGGTTGGGTATGCTAGCGGGCTCTTTTCTACTAAAGATTTCATTTTTATCACCCAAGGGTCCGAATCCGCATCAGAGATTCCAGCCAACTCTGGAACTCCTCGCGACAACATGTCAGGAACGACGTGTTCTTTGCCCTTTCTGTGGATGATTTTGAAATCGAATTGTTGGAGCCGAATGGCCCAACGAGCTAATCTACCCTGCGGATCCTTAAGGTTACTCAGCCAGACCAATGAGTGATGATCAGTTACGACAGTAAATCGAACACCTTCGACATACGGTCGCAACTTCTCGATCGCCCAAAGAACCGCCAAGCATTCCTTTTCGGTCGTAGAGTAGTTCCTTTCATTCCTATTCAATGACCGACTAAGATAGCAAATCGCTTTTTCCCCATCCTCAAGCTCTTGAGAAAGTACGGCCCCGATACCATAATCTGACGCATCTGTTTGAACAACAAACGGCCGAGAAAAATCCGGACAAGTTAGTATCGGTGCCGTAACCAAACACTCTTTGGCTTTTCTAAAACTTTCCTCACACTCCTTTGTCCATTCAAATCTCTTACCTTTCTTTAAGAGATCGGTAAGAGGCCTAAGTAAAATTGCAAAATTTGGTACGAATCTTCGATACCAAGAAATAGTCCCTACAAAACTCCTAATTTCCTTCACATTTTTCGGTGCAGGAATCCTCAACATGCTTTCCACTTTTTCAGGGTCGACGTGAAGTCCATTCCTATCTACTACATAACCAAGAAATTTCAAAGAAGGCCTACAAAAATTACACTTTTCCCTCCCTACTTTAAGTCCTGCTTCCCTCAATCTTTTAAAAACTTCTTTGAGAATTTCGAGGTGTTTCTCAAAAGAATCGGTGACGATGATAATGTCATCCAAGTACACAAAGACGAATGGTTCTAGATCGGCACCTAAAACATCGTCAATGAACCTTTGCCAAGTTGCTGGGGAGTTGTGTAAGCCGAAAGGCATCCTCAAAAATTGGTAGAGACCTCTTCCCGGCACAGTAAAGGCTGTGTACTTGCGCGATTCTTCCTCCATGGGTATCTGCCAGTATGCAGACTTAATATCGAGAGATGACAAAAACTTCGCATTTCGAAGCTTGTCCAAAATGGCTGAAATAAAGGGGAGTGGATAAGCATCCCTATCAGTAACTTCGTTAAGTTTCCTATAGTCAACGCAGAACCGAAAACTACCATCCTTCTTTTTTACCAGAAGAATCGGAGATGCCCAAGGGCTTTTCGATTTTTCGATCACTCCCGCTTCCAACATCTCTTGGAGCTCTTGATCGATGTGTTTTTGGATCGCAGGTGATACTGGATAGTATCGCTGCTTGATCGGTTCTGCGGACGTCCTAATTTTGTGCTCAACTAAGTTGGTGCACCCTAAACCCTCGGTCATTGATTCAAAAAGTTCTTCTAAAACTAATTCTAACTTTTTATTCTCTTCATCGTTCAGATCCGATTTTTCCCTAATTGCTACCATGTCTGATATCGACGCCACCATCTCTTGGCTCGAAAAACTCCACATACCTGATCTCAAATCCGGGACTATGCCCGAGAGTGCCCAAAAGTCGGCACCTAAGATCAGCAGGTGAGGGAGGCTGGGTATCACCAGACATTCTATCAAAATGGATCTATTCTCAACCTCCATTGGTAAAGAAACAGATCCAGCTACTCCTACACCCGCCCCATCTGCTAACACTACTGACCCAACACTATTTTTCCCTAATTTAAGTCCTAACTCTTTTAAAATTTTCCACCCATCTCCTCCTACAATGGTGCGTGAAGCTCCTGAATCAAGCAATCCTAAAAACTTGATTCCATAAATTTTTACTCCTAAATATGGCCTACTATCCCTACCATTTGCCGCTAACGTGAAACTCAGTTTAACTCTATCATCCAGCTGGTCGTCAGCAGACGACCTAACTAACGCCGACGGGTCTCTTGTCCTGCTGACACAAGAGCCCGTTGCCCATTTCCCGAACACTGCCTACAATCCCTACGGTAAACACCTAATGCACCACAACCGAAACAACGTTTTGCAACAGAACAGGTATGGGCGAAATGCCCTTCCCTGTTGCAGTTGTAACACCTAACAGCCTGTCGGAATGGGTTACCTGGAGCCGAGTCGACAACCGCAACTCGGTTTTGTCCTGACGTACTCGGTCGGTATCCACACTCCGGTTCCAATAAATTTTTGCCTCTAGAGGGCGGAGTGAACGATTCCACATTGGCCTTCAAGGTATCTAACTCCCTACCTAACACAGCAAGTTCCTTAACCGTCTTCGGCTTAGCACTTGCGATCTGCAGTTGGAAGAAAGGGTCAACATTTTTCCTCAAAATAGAAAGC
Source organism: Dasysyrphus tricinctus (assembly GCA_963921185.1). NCBI lineage: Eukaryota > Metazoa > Arthropoda > Insecta > Diptera > Syrphidae > Dasysyrphus > Dasysyrphus tricinctus. The sequence continues at coordinate 98,427,426 of OY992531.1, forward strand.
ATCCTTCCCTCTGACAATGGTTCCGACAATCTGCGAAACAATGTCCTCATCGTGGCCAAATACGCTCCAAAGGACTCATCCTTTCCCTGCGAACGACGATTGATCTCTTCCAACAAAAGATCATCGTAATTCGCAGGTAGGAACTCCGCTTTGAGTTCCTTCACGAGCTCTTGCCAATCCCCTATATCTTCCCTAACCGTCCTAAACCACATAAGCGCCCTACCAGATAAAAGCTCCGAAGCGGATTTGAAAAGATGGGTTTCTGGAACATCGTTAGCCAACCGAAGTTCCTCCACCCTCTCCAAGAAAGAATTTACTGATGCTCCGTCCGAGTCACCAGTAAATTTCACCCCCCACTTTCCTATCCGTTCAGGCCACCTCTGCTGAACCAAAAATCGTTCAGGAGGTACCTCAACTCTCTCTAATCTACGTTCTGGGACCCCAACAGAAATATCTCTTGCTAAAGGACTGCTGTCACCACGACTTGGTGCAGCTATAGTCTCTAAAGCAGACCCTAAGGAAACCCTAGCTGAAGAAGAAGCTGATAGAGACCGCGGACTCACCGTTTCTGTCCGACCAACTGGTACTTTTAGTTGGGTTTCTGCCCTGGCTGGAGTCTTCTTTTTCGGTGACTCTTCTTCCCTATCGCTGACCTCACTATCCCCGGTGAGATCACCTAACAAAAATAAAACATCGTTCCTAATTGAGCTAACCTCTCCTTCCTCGTCTTCACCATCACACGGTGTCCTAGCCAACCTTCCTATACACCATTCTATTTTTGTCATGATCTTAATGTATTCCGAAGACTTCGGATTTTTCGGTGGATCCTTTAAAAGAGCCCTAATCTCTTCCATCTTTGCCTTAACGGCATCCCTATCTTCTTCAAAGCTAAAAGGATAAACGAAACTAATATCTATCGAGTTCCTCTTAGCGAGTAATCTCGATGCCCTCAATGCTTTGCGCATTTCCTCAACTGTTCCTACTTTTAAACCCCTGACCTTAATTTCATAGGCCAGTTCGTCCTGTGCTAAACGACCTATATTCATATTGAAACCAAAAGAAAAACTAAAAAAAAGGAAAAAAAAAGTATCAAAATTGTAAAAGGGTAATCCTTAAAATATCCCGAAGTTTATCCTCTACAAACCGTCTCTGTGAACCAGAGACTAACTTTAAAAATCAAAGACTTGAAATTCAAAAGCTTAATCTAAAAATATTTATCCTGAAGTCAACTACCAAGGAAAAAAAAAAACACCATATAAAAAAAAATCAATAAGAAAAAACAGAAAACGAAACGATAACAAAATTTCCACGTCTTAATTTGAACCTATTCTGTTAATCAGAATAGAAATTCTCTTAAGTATTTAACCCAAAACACGAAATTACTTTAGATCAATTAAAACTTTAAAACTAAAAAAAAAATGTTGGCAACCCTACGATTTTAACAAAATTATTCTTAATTGAACCTAAAAAAAACTTTAATTAAGTTAAAAAAAAAATCTACGCTCAAATCGAAAATATTTATTTCAGCTGAATTAACGTGAGTTGGCAATCATAAAATGCACTTACACTCAATTCAATTAAAATTAAAACTCAAGAAAACTATGACTCGAAATAATAAGGCACTCAACTAAAATAAAAAGCACTCAAATAAAAACTGTCAAGAAAAAACTATCAACAACAAATAAAAATGTCACGAGAGAAAATAAAATAAAATGTCAGCACAAATTTAACACTCTGATTTGGGGATTTAAAATCAATTAAAATCGAAATAAAAACATATAAATAATCGGAAGCAATAGTTATAGGCTGAATAAAAACTTATTTGAATGGTAAATGTAAATTCATGCATAAAAAATTAAAATGAGAAAGTATAGAATAAACAAAAAAAATAAAAAAAAATACTTGCACAACACTCTATCTGTCTCACTCCCACGTCTTCCACTTTGAATATCACTGTTTATGTCTGCCCCTCTCTCCTTCACGTTGTAAAACACTGCAAACTATTTTCCAATTTAATTTTCCCAGGTTTTCCTCCACAATTTCAACTAAATTATTTCACCTAGGCACCTAGTAAAAGAAAAGAAAAACGGAAGGATTATATGTTCACAGAATAATTAAAATAAAACACTGTAGACGACACAATCACCAAACCAAAACAATCAAAATGAGACGATAAAAAAAAACAAATTCTTCCACAGGTTGGCCCCACGTTGGGCGCCAATTGTTGCACTTTTTCTGGTTGGGGGTTAGGGAACTTCCTCTACTAACTTTATCTTCTGTTTTATTATTATTTAAACAAATTACTCGAAATAAAACACCGCGAATTAATTGAATTTTAATTTAAACAAAATTAATGTGCACTTACGCACCACAAGAAAAACTTTACAACTGACAGGTAAACTACACAACGAAGAATAGGATAAAGAGAGAATGACAAAAAAAGTGCAAACAGCAGCACGATAAAAAAAGCTGCCACCACGGCTGCTCAGCTGGGGCTGGGTTCAGCGGAAGAATTTGATGATGATAAAAAAAAATGTTTTGATTTTATTAATCAGAATACACGAATTGTTTTATTGCAAGTACAGTGGGGTACTTGCAATAATTTTTGGGCGCCAGGAATTTTAATTGTGCAAGATTAGCAAAATTCCAAATCTAATCTTAAGATGAATAAAATGCCTAAAGAAATGAAACACCAAATTTATATGCCCAAATGGGGACTTTGAATAAATTTTTATTTGGGAAACCTTGGACAGGCCAGGATAAAAACCCAAAATTTTTTCACACAAAAGAAAAGTACAATTAAGGTTTATAACTGCTCACGGGGAACCGTTGAGCCAAAGAAACAAAGAATATGAAAATTCAAATGGGCCGTTAACGCAAAAGGGAAAAGTAAAACAACTACCGCGAATAATAATTATTCAAATGAACCGAAATCGAAATTCAATTTAACTTAAATAAAAACAAAACGAAATAGGTAGTTTTGAAATTGAACAAAATAAAAGTTTTAGGTGAATATGACCACTCTACTTATCTTTTCTATTTCTTGTCTCCTTGATTTTCCTCCTCCTTTCCTCGATCTATCCTTTTTTTTTTCAATAGTATATTTGCACCTCGAATCCCTTCTATATCTATCCAAGTTTCTCGATTCCTTTATCTTTTTAAATTTTCACTATTTCTCGATTTTTGTTATCTTTTCAAAACTTCTCGAAATCTTCAACTACTTGCTCGGTAAGCTCTCTCAAGAGTGAACTTTCCCAGCTAAACATAACCCATCCTTCCCTCGGTCATTCCAATCACTCACACATTCATACATTCAGCCATTCGTTTTCGTGATCATCGGTCACGGGACATCGGCTTCCTGGAAGGCTTTTTCGCTCCCCAGAAAACCACCGTTGTTGAATCTCAACGAAACTTTACTCTCACTCTCACATACACGAATTCAACAAGTTGTTGGGTGTCTTCCCAAAACTTGCTGAATCACTCTCTCAAACACAAATTCGACAAGTTGTTGGATGCCTTTCCAAAACTTGCCGAATCTTAATGGCCGAGTTCAGACCTATCCCAAACTAAATTTTCGAGAAAAATTAAAAAGAATCAAAACCGAGAAAAAGCCTTCGCTAGGCATTCTCCTAGTTAATACAAAATACTCGCGAGAGATTCGAAGCGCAAAGTAACCATTCAAAAACTATTTGTTTCGAGAAAAGAGAGGAAGGCATATTTGAGTAACCGCGTAATCTACTAAATTGTTTTTTTTTTCCAATTCCAAAACACCTTTTCTATTTGCAACATATGATTTTAAGAAGTAAAGCGCGTTAACAACCCATTATGATTACAGTAAATTATTAAGTTAATTAAGCTAAGTATAAGGATGTTGTTGCGTTGGTTAAAGAGTAGGTAAGAGTCCGCCTGACTCGTTACCTCTTCAGCTCATCTGCTGGCCTTTTTTTCTCGTTGCATGAGACCGCCCGTCTGCATGCTGGATAGGTTTATGGGTTTCGGAATCGCCCATTCAATGGTTAACACCATTAACTCGAACACCTGCTTGTGTTGCTTTTGCAAAATCCTGGCTTAGTACACCAATGGTTGATGATACCATGGTTGCCCTCAACCTCACCAGTATTTTGCAGCCACAACGGAGATAAAAAGAAGGAAAGGGAAGCAGTCAAAGACTGGTCATTGTTGCGGTAAAATTTACCGTAACAATATTATAAGAAACCTTCTCATAGAAACTATGCCTGGCCTCGGGCAAAAAAACTTCCAGCTTAACGATAAGAAATTCTAATCAACAAATCCATATAAGTTAAAGTTAACTTAATACAAATTGCGTATGACAAAGACCCTCACTATGTCACAGACGAGTCCAAGTGAGTAAGCCCGATAAAACGCCAATTTGTAGGACAAGAGGCCATAAAAAGCTATTTTGAATAAAAAACAGAAATGTTTTTTCTGAGGTACTACCTCTTGCGAGGAACTGACAAATCCTCCAAGAGTATTACTTGTCACGAATAAGTGCTTCTCGTCAAGCCATTCGGGCTCGGCAAAACATTGATAGATAGATACATAGATAGATAGATAAATAATTTTATTTCCAAAATAGATTTATAAAAACATAGTTTAGCTGGTTCTTAAATAAATATGACAATAACTTGTATAAGTTGCCTGTCAGGTTCAAAAAAGTATAGACTAAATCAAGGCAAAGTGAGCTTAATTTTACAAAAATTCATTAATGTTTTTTCTGAGGTACTACCTCTTGCGAGGAACTGACAAATCCTCCAAGAGTATTACTTGTCACGAATAAGTGCTTCTCGTCAAGCCATTCGGGCTCGGCAAAACATTGATAGATAGATAGATAGTAGATAAATAATTTTATTTCCAAAATAGATTTATAAAAACATAGTTTAGCTGGTTCTTAAATTAATATGACAATAACTTGTATAAGTTGCCTGTCAGGTTCAAAAAAGTATAGACTAAATCAAGGCAAAGTGAGCTTAATTTTACAAAAATTCATTAATTATTTGAAAGCGATATTTAAAAGCGGATTTTAAAAATTGATATAAATTCCAATAGCACTGTCCGCTTAAGGCATCTAGGAACTGGGATCTCGTTAGCTCAAAGCTTCCAAGAAATTGCTTCCTATATCCCCTGAATATGGGACATACTCCAATGAAGTGGTAAGTGTTTTCTGGTGCATCGAGGTTACAAATTGTACATATGCCAATAGTATGGTTTTGAAAGGCTCTTGCATTTAAATTGAGTAATCCACTGCGAGCTTTTAGTATCAAGCTTATCATATCTTGTGGCTTTGTATCTTCAAAGTAGATAGGGACATCATAGTATGACACGTTACTATATTCATCGTGGAATTGCGATTCTTGTGCACTGCTTACAAAGCTGTTCCAATGCTTCTCCTTCAGCTTAGTTAAAAGAATATTTTGAGAACTGCGCATCTCAGATCTAGGCGATGTTAAAGAAATAGGAACTGAGGCTTCCAGAAAAAGCTGCTTCCATTCATTAGCCCAGTAAATGTCCTTCCGAATTATAATTTCCGATAGGATTCTCGGAAGTCTATTTCTCGGTAGTTCCATGACTCTGGATATGAAGGAAAAATGTAGTCTGAGGGTTGTCAGGAAAGCTTTTGGGAGTCCTGTTTCGATGTGTAGTACATAGTTTGGCGTGTTGTTTGGCAGAAGAAAACACCTTTTCAGGAAGAAACGTTGTAGCCTTTCCACTTGGACATGCTCCTTGTATCCCCACACTTGGGCACAATACAACATTATTGCTCTTGAAGTAGCGTCGTGGATCTTAAATTTTGCTGAGTGAGTTTTGATTTGTTCCGTATAAATTGCGACTATGTTGAGTTTATAGCATTTTTTGAAGTTGTAAGTCTGCTATTAAGATGTTCTGTCCATGACATATTATGGTTCAAAGTAACACCAAGATACTTAAACTGGTTTGTAACAGCTATCTCGACACTACTGAAAAACCATTTTTCTTGCGCTGCTCTTCGACCGCCGTTGCGAAAAATTACTATTTGAGATGTTTCCAAATTAACTGTGAGGCTCCATTTGAGGCAATATGCGATGAAGCTGTCTATTAAAGTTTGTAGTTTAGGAGCACTGTCAGATAGGATAACTATATGTCATCAGCATAAAGAAGAACGTTGATTCCTATTCCTTCCACACATATTCCTGTTGGTAGCTCATCGTGTATGTCGTTTAAGAACAGGATAAACATTAACGCACTCAGAACACATCCTTGCTTGACCCCTTTATTCGTTGGAAAGAAATCCGTTCTGCTATTGCCATCCCAGATTGCAGCTGTGGTATCTTTATATATCGATCTTAAGATTCTCATCATTTTTGTAGAGATACCAAGTGAAGCTAGTTTGTAAAAAAGAGCATTTCTATTGACGTTGTCAAAAGCTGCTCTAAGATCAACAAAAAATGCATAGAGTTTCTTCTTTTGACTTAGTTGCAGATGGATGAGACACGTTAAGTTGTAGATCTGGTCGACGGTGGAGTAGTTATTGCGGTATGCAGCTTGATACTCGTTCAAAATGTTGTTTTCTTCAACCCAAACAGTTAGTCTATTAAGGAGAACAGATGTGAACATTTTATAGAGTGTGTCTAAAAACGATAATCCACGATAGTTTGTAACTTCATCAGTATTTCCTTTTTTCCAAAGAGGATGAATAATCGATGTTTTAAATGAAGTGGGAATTATAGCTGTTTCAAAAATTTCGCTGAATAGTTTATGAATTTCTTCTATAAGTGAAGGACTAGCGTTTTTATAAAATTCCTATGGTATCCCGTCTATACCAGGAGCTTTATTATTTTTCGAGGTTGAAATTGCTTCAAGTATTTCATCCATCTCTATATGACGATCTAGCTGTGATGTAACAATTACAGGTGTTTCGGGATACAATAGTGTAGTTGACTCTGCTGTTTCCGATAGTGCAATTTGGAAATGAGTTTTAAAGTCTTCGGCCATCAAATGCGTTTTTGGATTGGGTGAGTCTCCACGAATCTCTTTTGCAAGCTTCCACCATTCCTTTGTTGTGCTCACCATGTGAAGTCTTGTTACAATGTGCTGATAGTATTCACGTTTTTTCGTTTTGCATAGGTTTCTATAATGTTTTTTGGCAGAAACATATTTTATTCGAAACACATCAAAATTGAATTTCCTGAAATTTTTAAGATGTTTAAAGGAAGTTTTTCGGGCTTGATTACAAGCCAGATCGTACCAAGGCTTCTTGGGTTCAAACTTCAGCGGTTGACAACGAACGCCTCCATTGGCCTCGTAAATGCAGTCTTTGATTACGTTGTAACGATTTTCGATCGAAAAAGATGTGTTCATTCTGTTTTCAAGGGCTGATTCAAGATTTTGTACATAGATTTAACATCTATTTTCCGTCCATTTAAGACGAGGAAGGTGATTTGTATTGGCTAATATTGGACGTGTGTTGAAGGATTTTAAGGAAAAGGTGATTGGCATATGAGATATGATCGGAAAAAGTTTCGCTACCTACAACGAAGTCATCGATCAAATGAGCTGCTCCGTATGATGGACAGCAATAGTCAATAACAGAAGAACCTCTGCTACTGACAAAGGTAAACTTGCCATTCTGATCATTAAAGCAGCGTCCATTTAAAATAAAAGCACCAATGTCCTCAAGAAGTTCAAGAAATACATATGTTACAATTACCGTCACAGGTTGTATCTTTGGAACATCTTGTTTCTTCTATTGAGGTTAAGGCTGATGGTCTATCGTCAATAGATCCTCTTGTTCCAGTTCTAACATTCATGTCGCCAACGAGGAGGAAATTATCCAGATCAGTTTCAGCAAAAAAGGTTTTTAGTTTGTCAAAATCTGTTCTCCAATGGTTACAGTTGAGGTATACAGGCACTAAATGTATTCTAGTTCCACCGAAAGTGGCTTGCAGTACAGTTGTTTCGTTACAGTTTATAAATTTGAGTTTGTGAGTAATTTCGATGTCCTTCTTATATCCGTATACACATCCCCCACTAGCTCTTCCAAAGTTGCTGTTTTTCGTTGCTGGAATCCAAATCAATTTATACCCAATAAAATATTTTTCATAGTTTTTTATATTTTCATACATAACGAAGGTTTCAAAGAGAAAGAAAAATTGAAATTTACATATAAAATTGAAGAAATTACATAAAAGTGTTTTGTTTACGAGACCAGCTATATTATAAACTAAAACCTGACAAGTAGGAGTTGCTAATTTTGATTTGTGATATTACGATTGTTTTTAGTTTGTGCCAAGCTAACCGTGTAGTTGCAATCCGCTTTCATCAGGAGATCTGCGAAGTAGTCTACATCTGCTTCATTAAATGTTGTGATGGAACCATTTTTGTTGCTTTTAAAACGACGTCCTTCAACCACGAGAGTCCAACGCTTGATTTCGATGTTCAGGTTACTATTAAATTTAAGCAGGCACCTTTTAATGTGTCGGAGGTGATATCTTTCGTTTCTTTCGCTCCATGTTAGGTCTTTGTTAATAGATATTTTGGTATTTTTTAGCTGCATCGTTGATTTCAATACTGAACTTACATCGTTGACGCTGAAAAGCTCAAAAATGTATGATGAATTACCATGATCGTTTACGGTACTAATTTTTCTGGCGCTGTTGGCTTTAACGGCTACTTTGAGGGTAGATTGACACACCTGTTGAAATTGTTGCGTAGCTTCCTCGATATTAACTGCTCGTAACCCTTTAACCACGATGTTTAGCCTCTTAGAGAATTTTTCCGCTTCTTCCAATCTTTTTTCCATGGCTAGATCATTTAATTTTATTTGTTCGATTTCTTCCCGTAGTTGTTTGTTTTCTTGTTCTAGGGCGGCAACTTGTGTCTTAATACCTTTTATGTCATCCTTTGTAGCTATGTCTTTAAGTTTTTCGTCTAAAAGTTTACTCATTTCTCCAATAAGATTGCTCATTATGGATGTTTCAGACATTTTACCGGCGGAACAAGACTTTTTCAACAATGTGCTTTCTGATTCGGGGGATATTTCTCTTAACGTTCTTTTCAAATTCAAATTCAAATTTTCATTCATGTGGGGAATTACTAATTAAGCTTATGGGCAAAAAGCAGATCGGGTTGGTGTATTTACTAAGCAGTTGTGATTTGGTTGTTGTACGAAGTCTCGGTTTACCGTACGGTGAAAACGTAGTATTATCGTTAGTTCAAGAACAAAAAAAAATAATTTAAAACATTGCGAAACCTACTACCTATTATTAAAGAGGAAATAGTTTTGAACAATCATAAACAAAAACATACATTAATGATAGAAATATATAAAGATGGGCAGGTAAAGCTACATTTCCACCTAACGCTAATCTGAGGTTTAGTAAGATTTACCGCAAATCTCCTTTAAATCTTGAAGATTTACCATACAAATTTATTTCGTTAGTATTGAAGATTAGAAATTAATCTTGTTAAATCTTCCTAGGACAAATACTTTTACAAATCGAACTAACCTATTCTTGTATGGCACTGAAGGATTCATATATGGCTGAATTCAGTTCTTCACAGAGGAAACATTCTTTCTCACTTCCTCTTTATGAGAAAAAAGGAAACACCATTTGCATTTAAAAAGTGGTGGAAACACCAAATAGATTTATTAAATCTGAACTGAGATAATCCTTTGGGGGAAACATAGCATAAGTGAACTAAAATGCGAAAATATTAAGAACTAATACTATCTTTTTTGAATCTGCAGATTTTAGATTTATTATAAGAAAACGAAAATGCAACAGCGACCAGTGATCAGTGTTGCCAGATTTTTCAAGACGAGTGGAGTCCAGTTTGAAAAATCTTGGAGCCGAAAATAGCCCCACTCAAAAATGATGCACAAAAATAAAATTATTCATTTTAAATTTATATTTTTGTATCAATTATTATAGACTAAGAGCCCACAGCAGATTTTGGGTTTGAACGATAGCAAAAAAAAGAAGTATAGGCGTCGAAAGCTCCATTAAAGACTATTAAAAAAATTAAAGCCTTGCAGTCCACAACTGGGGCCTTTGCGAGAAACAGTGCATCGAAAAAAAAAATATGAATGCAACTTCGAGGATAATCGTGTTAGCCGAAATTGGTTTTCACTCCTCCCTTGAGAATCTCCTCGGATCACATATCATGGAATCTGAGACCATTTGAGTGTATAGTTTGCTCTACCGGACCGTTTAAAAAATTCAAAATTCTAAGTGAAAAACGGTTTTTTAAACAGTCTGGCAGGGCGAATTAAACACTCAAATGATCTCAAATTCCGTGAAATGGGATCCGCGGAGCTTATCTAGGGAGGGGTGAAAACCAATTTCGGCTAACACGATTTTCCTCGAAGTTGCATTCATATTTTTTTTCGATGCACTGTTTCTCGCAAAGGCCCCAGTTGTGGACTGCAAGACTTTGATTTTTTTAATAGTTTTTAATGAAGCTTTCGACGCCTATACTTCTTTTTTTGCTATCGTTCACACCTAAAATCTGCTGTGGGCTCTCGGTCTATTACCAAAGTTCTAAAAATTCAAAATTTTATTGAACATGTTACATGTGTTGTCCCACATTAAATTTCGTCTTGAGGGCCAGGCTGACGATAACATAATATTTATATGTATCAAATTAGGGGGTCTTGTCTGTTTAAATAAACCAATGACCTTTTTTAGGACCACTCTAATGTACGTAGTTTTCAAAATTGTCTTCCATACTAGATGATGCTTCTGTCATTGTCGAGTTCCAATTTGAATAAATGCTTTTACTAATCAAGTCAGTCATACATATTTTTAATCTCTTCAAAGCTCTTGCAGCGTTTTCCAGTCAACTGGTTTGAGCCCGAAACATTGCTTCAAGGGTCCCAATCAGAGACTATCGATTAATTTATTGATAGTCTCTGGTCCCAAATTATCACTTTGTATCGTAAGTATACAAATTCACAAAAAATTTTTCAAAAGTTCTCACCTAGCCTCAAGGAGCCTAAAATCACCCAATTTCAAAACTAGCCCAAATTGGTATTTATCGCAAATCACAAATGGAAGGTGTGAGTGAAAAGTTCAAGTAGCCCAATTGGCAATAAGGAGCCCGTTCTGGCAACGCTGCTAGTGATGTATCAAACCGCTCATTTTTCAAACCGACTCAGTTTGCAGCAAAATAATTTAAAATTTTTGTGCGTCGGTTTTTCATGATTTGGTTTGGTTTGCTTTGAGTTGTATTATAAGCATAAGTTGTATTAAAGCAAATCGAGTTTGCAAACTGAGTTGTTGAATTGGATATCCGTAGCATTAGGAAAACTGTAAGCATTTCTCATTTTTGTAAGGGTTTTTTCAATCCATTAAAATTTTAGCCATCCATCAATGGAACTTTAAAGTTCATGACTTGACAGATGGAGGATAAACTATATTTTGACGGAAAAAATGTCACAAAATTACCTTAAGTCACCTTTTTCCGGATGTGATGATTATTTTAGCGATTTTTGATGTGTAAACATCTTAGCGCTCGGTATGGGTAAAATTGAAAATCGGCTGTAACGGATATGGGCTCACGGTTCCGTTTGGAACCATTTTGTTTGTTGTAGGTAAGTAGAACTCTGTAAACTCGAATAGGTAAGGTAGTTTTCATTTTATACCTAATGGTTTTGGTATTTGCTAAGTGGAGTGAATTCCTTACACCCCGACTCCACAGTAGATAATTTCTCTCAGAATGTTCGTCTTGACATTAAATATTTAATGGAGTCACTCCGTTTCATATCTTGATTGCATGTCAAGATGCAATCATTTTGTTGCTTTTTTTTCTAGAAATTTAATTTTTTATTTCATTATTTTGTATTCATATGCTGCTTTTGATGTTAATCTCTGCAATCGCGGGTGGCAGTTTTGGTTTGTGATATTAAGGGTGGTATTCACCGAACGTTTATAACTTAAGAGCTTCATAAACCTATTCAGATTCACCAAGCAATAATAGTGAATATTTATGAGGGCTCATTAAAGTTATGAGTGGTCCCGACCACTCATAAAGTTATGAGCGCTCTCTCCGAAAACTAATTCGAAAACCTTCGAATTAACCCTTCAAGCAAATTCACTGACTCATTTTGTCGGTACTTCTTGGATCCTTACAAAAATGAGTCTCGCACGAACACATTGTAATTTCTTTTGTCTTCAGGGATTTTACTTATTGCTTATTTTTGTCCGTTTTGCTGTGAAAACTTGAACAAATAGGATAATATATGGTGTAATGAATCTGTTCCGAATAGAAAATTACAGAAAAGTACAGGATTGTGTGTTCCATGAGTAAAAACCTTGCCCCAAACTGTTTTTCATTCTATCACTATGTGTTCCATGATGTTTTTCAGAACAGTTAAGAACAATATTTCCTGCACCTACTTTTGTGGTGGATCAATAGAGATCTCTACCAAATTGTCAAACTCAAAGTGACAGCTTACAATTCGGCACGTTTGACAGACGCTATTACCAAAAAAAAAACAAAATCCAAACATTTACACTCCACTTCAAACGAATAGGGACACAAATTTTCAAAGGTTCTTTTTCAATTTTTTCTTAACATTTTCCTTAATGAATCATTTGATTATCCTTTTTGTTTCTTTATGATGTTGGGAAAAGAAAACAGAAAGATTAATTCAAAAAGCACTGCCATTTTTCCTCCGGCTCTGTTCAAAGTCTTTCCATAAGGGGAAATGCAGTCTTTTTGTGTCAACTGAATAAGCTCAAATATTGAAACTGGTAATAAAAGTTAATGGATGGAAGTAAAACAATTTTTTTTGAAATAGTTTTTATGTTTATATTTATTCTCGGACAATGCACATTGTTTGAAAAAAAAAATTGACAAACCAACTATGAAAATCCGTGTGCTCATTCTGTTGAAAAAATGGGTGTTACCTAAATGTCATTCGTGCCGAGGTCTTGAGTTTGACATTTAAAAATGAACATTGGTATTTGCTAAAAAGCCCTATTGAGCGAGAAGTGTCGAGGTAACAGTTGATTTATTTATTTGGAATAATAATTAGCTAAAATTTATCTCAGAAGTACTTTTTGCTTAAATCTAACAGTCCTATAAGTTTTCACACATTTTACTGTTCTGGGGCACAATTCCGCAAAGGGTGAATGATTTTCTAAATACTCATTCTATTCATACCCAAAACAAGTTCGAATAAATTTGACTGATTGTCAATGCGATATCTGTCAAAAACTTAAAACTCACTCTTGCGGAATCGCAAAAATTGATGTGTACACAAATCTCTGGGTACACAGAAAAACACACTCTTACAGAATTGGGCCCCTGATCTAGTTTTTCTTCATAAAACACAGCTAATGTAAACCATTGTTTGACGTCTATCTTCCCGTCAAGCGAACGAGTCCATTTTGGATCCGCAAACGTGGTAGACAATGTACGAACGAAATAACTAACGAAACTAAAAAGTAAAGTAAGAACATTTCCCTATATAAAACAAACTAAAACGTGCAATGATCTTCACCCCGACTAAACTGAGAAAATAAGTGGAAAGAAATTAAAATCACTGTAGTCACAAAGAATTTATTTATGTGCATGCAACACTCAGTTTTTAAGGATCCAAGAAGTCCGACAAAGTGCGGTAATTTTTGAAAACAGTTTGATTTCACAGTTTGGGGGTACCTGGGGAAGAGAGAGTTGTTCTCATTTTCGGACTTCGAAAAAGAGCTATGAGTGGTCGGTGAATAGCACAAATATTATTTGATTTAGGAGCCTCATAAACTTAAGAGCCGTTTATGAGTGCTCGGTGAATACCGCCCTAAAGCGTGGTACACATTTTCAAACCTGAGTGTCACGCGTGTTGGATATCAAACCTGCGTGAAAAGTTTTGCGTACACACTTATCAGTTATGTTGGGCGTCAGGCAAAGAAATTCCACTACTCTCATGCCCAGTTGCACCAAAATTCACTAAAAACAGTTTTTGCTAAAATCTAGTTAAAATTTATCGGACTGATAAATTTATTTGGGTTGCACCAATCTCTTTCGCGCATTTTTTAGCTAAAATGCTGTTCATGAACCACCCCTGGATTTTATCATCTGTTTATTAAACCGAACGAAAAAATTTAACTAGTGCAAGTGAGATAGCAATAAGGAAAATGTGAATACACAATACACAATAAACAGAAACAAGTTTTTCTCATTAGATACAGCCAATGCGTTTTTTTTTTATTATTATTTATTATTTTCTTTTTAGAGAAAGTATGAAACTATTGAAATAAATACCAACTAACACTTATATTTTTTTTACACACTCTTGGAAATTGTGAACCAATATCAGTGTATATAAATTCTATAGTATTCTCATGAAGAAAAAAAGCTCGTGGCCATCTATGCGTCCAAATGTCATACTAGTTTTTGTTAAGGGATCTCGGTAAGGCGATCACAGCGAACCTATCGACCAAATGTCTACCTACAAAATCGTGTTTCATGAGAATACTATAGATTGGATATACAATGCCAATATTTTAAAGCGACGTCATCGAATTCAGAAAATGGATGTCTCTGTGAACCTGAACAATTCTTCGACGTCTCGCTATTTTTTAGTTTAGTTCGTTACCAGATGAATGCATGATGACCAGTCATAATTTGTCTGGAATAATGTATTTATTTAAGTAGTGATTTATAAATAGGAAACAAAATGCTTTCACCTGTTGTTTTCGTATTATTTTAATTTGGAATTAACAACCGTCAGATAAAATTGAATTATTTTGTTTGTAGGTAGTTAGATATGTTCGTTTAAACTTGCTTTTAAAATTTATCTGGAGGAAAATGGAACTTTAGTTTATTGGTTCGTTTATTGGCCTGTTAGATTTAGAAGTGGTTGGTGCGACCGATAAATGTCATTTTAAAATTAAACGAAGCAATAAATATTTAAAAGAGGTCGGTGCAACTGGCCATCAGAAAATTGTTTCTTTTTATTTTGAGGCTATTTCCGCCACGAATCGTGTTGATTCCTTTTTACATGACACACACGAGCTTTTTCTTATTTTGTTTGCACTTATTCCACTGATTCGCTATAAACAATCGTGTTTTGTTCCGTGAATGACGGCTCATGAATGAAATTGTGTACACATCATCGAGCAACCACCCAACAAACCGAGGGTTGTTACGCAGTATCAAAAAATTTTGTGAGCAGGCAGTTCTGAGTGTCAAACCATCATTCAGCGTTTACACATTGTCAGTTCGGTTTGATATCCAACATGGCTGACACTCAGGTTTGATAATGTGTACCACGCTTAAGTGTTATTTGCAATTTCTTGATTTGAAGTGTCATAACATGATTTTCCAAGTGGCGCATTCTTTTATGTTTCTCTAGTTGGCTGTGGTAATGTGTCAAAAAGAAGTGTTGTAATGTCATATTTAAAAAAGTTACTTTGAGTTACTTTTCATTTACCCGGAGGCCACACGAGCGAGTACTTGCTAGCGAGTTGGGTACATACATTTATTTTCAAATCACTCGCCGCTCTACTCGCTTCCCAACTGGCTTCAAAAAAGGCAAGCCAGTTGGCTAGCGAGTAGGAAAAGTTTCGATGTATTAGTAGCTCGCTCGTGTAGCCTCGGGGTTAGGATAGGAACGACAAAAGCTAAAAATATGGCTGATCTGTCAAACAAATTGGGTGAAAAAAAGTCGAAATAGATTTTGAATTAAAAATCAAGAAGAAATTGTGATTTCATTAGGCGCGTCTCACCAAATAAAATCTCACTGAGCGCTCAATGTCAAGTCGACGCGACGGAGGCGGAATGTTTTGGTGGGACAAGATTCTCCCTTTAATTATATAAAAAGCATGTGTTATAATTCTTGTACTGAAATTCTGGAAACAAAATTTCAATTTTGCTTAAAATATTTAAAAGTTAAAGCACAGGTGAGATTTTTTGTCTTACTTAAAAAATCTCTGAGCGCTCAGAGATTTTATTTGGTTAGACACGCCTATTATTGAACTTTTATCAGCACTTCGAAAATGCATACATTTTTCAAATTAAATTTCATTTCTTCACCAAAACCGATCTCCTCAAGCAGACCGGAAAAATATCTGTTACAAAAAACATCCACGACTGGAGTCTGTATCATCATCACTACAAGGATATAAGGCCCTTAAAATCTACGCCGATGTACCCTACGAACTGTTCGAAACAAAAAATAACTAACTTTGCTAGACTTCGACTTGGACACACCACTGCTTCCCACCAACATCTCCTCAATAAAAACGACGCCCCAACCTGCTCCACCTGCAACACCCGCCTTGATCTAAAACATATTTTGGAACTTTGTCCGGTGTCGCAACCCATAATTATCAATATCTTCAAAAACAATTCCATATATGAAATACTCAAGAATCCCAGCCTAACAAATATAAATAACATTACTGAATTTCTCAAAAATGCAAAAATTGTAACTTAAATTCATAAGCAAGAAAGCCAATAGTCTCTGCAGCTAGGCTTGTTAAATTTGTATATTAGCTTGTAATTTTAAATTGCTTGTTAATAAATAATAATAATAATAATAATAAATTTCATTTAACTTCATTCTAGCACAAAATTGAATATTTAAGCAAAAATATATAATTAATTCTGACCATACACCCTTTGTACTTTTTTGCAAAAATGAGTTTTTTCTCTCACAGGTAGATGACATTTTGTGTTGAAGATAGGGAGAAAATAGAGAATGGAGTAGAGAGAAAATACAGAAACAAAAGGATAAACGGGGATCGGATAGGTACATATATAACACTCTTGTCGCACTGGGATCCTGTTATTATGATAATCTAATCCGGATCAGATCTGGGGAATAATAAAATTAAACTATTATATATTACAAAAATGAGATCAATTCCAAACCGAACGATCGAGAAGCGAACAAAAGATAACTCAAAATGAAAACATCGTGATTTCAGCTGCTTTTGACGGATTAACCAATTCAACTCAGTATCAAAGAGATGAGTAGGAAAAATTTACTCAAAGTTACTTTTTGACACTTTAACTTTGAATCCAGGAACAATTTGTGACGTCATAAAGTTTTCTCGGAAGTGTTTTTTAATGGGTAAATTCATTAAAATACGTGGTAATGACCCGATCCCTTACCTTCAGGTGAAAACGAATGTTTACACATCTTCCACGCGAGTCCCGGTACTCACACATTTTTTTTAATACATCAACATCGTGGACATACTTCAATGAAATTTGACAGTTTATGGCCTGACAGATGAAGGAAGAACTATTTTTTGACAGAAATTGTGTAGTTTGTTCCAAATGTCACCCGATTGCCCTTACATTACTTTTTTTCGGAGCAGTAAAAAATCGTTGAAAATTTCTGATTTTGTAGTGATTTTTGAATACACCAACATCGTAGCCATACATCAATGAATTTTGAGAGTTGATGGCTTGACATCCGTCCAAATGCCACCAAATTGCCCTAAGATTACTTTTTTACGCAGCAGTAAAAAATCGGTGAAAATATCAGATTTTGTAGGGGTTTTTTATCAATCAACATCGTAGCCATTCTTCAATTAATTTTGACAATTCATACCTTAACAGATGGAAAAAGAACTATATTTTGACAGAAATAGTGTGCCCTAAAAAAATATTTTCTGGAGCAATAAAATAAACTTAAAATTTTTTGATTTTGTTGAGGTTTTTCAATCCATTTATTCCTGCTTGGCAAATTAAAAAGTAGTAAAAAGTTAAAAAGTTAGTAAAAATTCGAATGACGTCACAAGTTTTACACATTATGAACAGCAGCAAATCAAGACATCACTATCGGTTAAAGGGCATCTCGGTTAGATTTTTATTCGATTTCAATTATTTGGTTCGGTTCGACTGTAGCAAAACAAATAGAGTTTTCAGACCAATTGGATGAAAAACACAACCGAAGTCTTACTTTGCTTGCTCTAACAAACCGAAGACCGAACCGAATCTTTCGGTTCAAAAAGAAGCCAACTCTTTTTAAATTTGTATTCAAATCCAATCATTTGGCTCGGTTCGAGTGCTACAGAGCAAACAGTGCCTACAGTACCGGTCAAAGCATCGACGATGAAAACGGTCGGTGGCAGCAACGAAGAAAGCAACGGCGACAATAACGAAAATGACGGCAATAAGGAGTGTAGAAATTGAAACCGCAATAGATTCTAATGAATCAGAGGACCAGTGATAAAAAAAAAATAGAATGAAACCAATGGCTTAGCCAATATAAATGGCTAGAAAACAGGACTGGTTCTGCTTTTTGTAAGGTATGCGAAAAGTATTGTTCAATATGAAATGGAATTTTGAAAGGCATGAAAGCCTGGACTTCCACAAATCAAATAAATATATGTACCTAGATGAAATTAAATCAAATGAAGCTAAGGTTTTAAAAATACAAGTCGAGTTGGCAGAACAGACTCTTGTTATGTTTTGCATAATGCATCATTTTCCATTTCTGTTGATGGATTACCTGCCGGAATTGCTTCAGAAATGTTTCCCGGATTCTAAAGTAGCAGCAAATATTTCTTGTGGCAGGACAGAAGCAATGAAAGTGTTCAAAGAAAATCTCTATCAAAAAGCCAAACAAAAAACAGTGGAATTGCTACGGAAAGAAAAGTTTTCAAAGCTGTTCCAAAGCAGTGGTTCTGATAGCAAGAGTATTTGACCAATAAAAGAAGGCAGTTGTGATATTTTCTTTGGGTTTTTGAAATTGCTTGAGTGTAATGCACAAACAATTTTTGAAGCTATAAAATAACATTTTGCAAATCTTAAGATTCTATTCAACAACCTGATACGACTGGCAACAGACGTAGCAAATGTCATGGCAGGTGAAATTAACGGACTGCAAGCTAAAATCAAACAATATAATAAAAATTTCTTTTTCACAAAGTGCATTTCCCATTATCTTCACCTTTGCGCAAGTTATGCTTCCAAAAAACTACCAATTATGATTGAGAAAACAGCAAAGAAAATTGTAACTTTTTTGCACATAGCAACAATGGTTCTCAAATGTTCCAAGAATTTGTTAATATAAAAAAGCATACAATCTTGTCGCTTGCTCAGGCTAGATGGCTGTCATATGAGCCTGTTGTCAATAGAATTTTGGAGCAGTTAAGATGACCCTAGTGTAGATATATAAAGGGTGTCTTTTTAAGACTTGTGGTTTTCAAGAAGAAATAAAATTAATATAATTTAATGTTATGGCCAAGAATATAGCATTATTATAAAGATAAGAGTTTGCAATTATATTTTAAAAATGATTTCGGGCAAGATGCCTCCAAGAGGCTGGCACGAATAAATTCCAGCCGATAGGTTCAATTTTCTACCAAGAATTTTCGACCACCAGTTTTTGACGCGAAGGCGGATGGACTCATTCGGGTCTTCTTCGATACACTGCTCCACAGCAGCAATAGCGTCTTCGGTGCGCACTGTACGGCATCTCTGAGGATGCGCATTATCCACTAGAGTAAACGTGGTGCGAAACCGATCCATGGTTGCTCGAATTACCGACTATGCTGGGTTATGTCGACCGAATATTGGGTGCAGCGCGTGATGCGTGAACTGAACCATTATTTTGGTAATGAATTTGCACGATTTGCAAACGTTGTTCAAGAGTAAACCAGGCAGTCGGAAAACTCCCAGTCTATGTTGTTTTCATCTGAGAGATACTCTTCAACACAGACTGAGGTTCCAGCACTGCTTGACTTCAAATTCTTTTTACTAGCTTTGTGGTAACGCAGACAACCACAGAGCGATTTCCATGCAGTTTTACACCAATAACTTTCTAATATTTTAAAAAGACTAATATACATAGTACAAACCTGCTTTTGTTCATATCTGTAGCAACGTACCGCCAATTAGAATGGACCACCTCCGTGTTGCTGTGGAGTTTAGACTCCAAGTCCTAAATTGGTGGCCGTTCTTCAATCTACCTGCACAATCTTATTTCTTTTATTATTACATACCTACTGCTTCGACTTCGGCAACAAATCCATTTTTTTGAAATGTGGCAAATTTAAGGAGATGTCAAAATTTGTCCCGCTAAATAATGCTTCGAGCATTATTTTTCCCGCGCAAAATTAGGTGGAGACTTTTTTTTCTGACGTTTTCGAGTATAGCGGTTATAAATGTCAAATTTTGCACTGGAGCTGCGTACTGCTTGGAAAAAAAGGGAGATAAAATCTATCGAGGGAAAATTTTATATGGGAGATAAATTTTGTCTCGATCTGCATACTAGACTTATGCAATAGTATGAAACAATTTTTTTTTATATAGGTATAGTTTTTTTTTATATTTATCTGCTCTACATATTTTATAAATTTTTTTTTTCACACTTTGTTTCACTTTCTGGGC
Source organism: Dasysyrphus tricinctus (assembly GCA_963921185.1). Taxonomy (NCBI): domain Eukaryota; kingdom Metazoa; phylum Arthropoda; class Insecta; order Diptera; family Syrphidae; genus Dasysyrphus; species Dasysyrphus tricinctus. The sequence continues at coordinate 98,447,775 of OY992531.1, forward strand.
TTAGCATTCTCATCCCTCATCCAAATTGATTGTTTTTAAACTTATCGTTAAAATAAATGTTAGCGAATGCATTACATCTGAATTTACTGAACCTATTCATTTGCGCTTACTTGGCCTCTTTCATTTCTAAAATTATAAAAATACAAACAAACATCATAAAATTAATTATTTGCAGTAGAAGTTATAAAAATAAATCGTTTACCCGTCAGTTATTTCCGTTTCTTCAAAACCATCAGATTCACTTAGAGAATCTGTACTAATGTCATCATCTATTGTTATTACTTCTCTAATTCTTTCTATACTACATTCCAAGTTCAAAGAGGTAGATGGTTCTGCATCAACAGTTTCTGAATTTTGTTTAGGTTCCCTTCTTTCCGCTTCAAGTTGTTTCACTGTTTCTCTGTTCTTCTCCCTGTGTATTTGTTGACGTTCTCTTTCATTTTTAAGTGCATCGTTTTCCTCCTCTTTAATAGATGTAAATTCATTATTAATTAGTTAATAAATAAAATAAAATTATTATAATTAAGTAATGAAAATTGTCTAAGGATTGCGGGTGGCAATGGTGCAGTGCATGGATGTAGTGCTTTACAGCTAACTTAGAGATGTGGGTTCGAGCCCCATTCTAGGGCTAGGCAGCATTCTTTTCAATAACCCAGCTTATCTGGACGCCCCACCCGTGGGATTTAATGAAATAATAAACACCTTGATCTCGATCCACTGTGCCAAATCTTTCCTATCCTCCCACTCTTTCTAACTAGTGCCGTGCAATTCAGGTTGCATTTAAAAGACCTAAGGTCTTACAGGCATATTGTTAAAATTATTATTACTATAAAATTCCTGAATTTAATGAATGGGTGTCTATTATTATTTTTCTTCTGCGCTTACAGTAAAACCCGGATAAGTGCCTTACCATAAATTCCACGTACTTAATCGGGTTGGGGAGTTATAAAAACCCGCTTATGGTGCCACTTATAGCTATCATTGAAACTCATCATTGAAAATTTCAATGATAGATTTTGAGACGTTTAGAAAGTAAAATCAATTAATATTTAGAAATTTTCAAATATGCCCAACTTTCTTCAAAAAATGACTTTAAATTTTTTAGTGATCATTGGTAAGGTAGTTCAATCTCTCTTTTCTTCGTTCCATACTTCACCAAACGTCAGTTTCACTTCCGTGAGGTGCACTTTGGATCACTTTTCGAAAAGTAGCAAAACGCAATTATGGGCGTGCCATATGACTTTCATGTATTCGTTCTTTCTCATGTGACCACTTCAGTGAGCTATCGACTATAATAGTTCAACCACGGCAATACAAACGACAGCTTCCATCTGTTAAGGATCTTGCAAGCCAATGTGAATTATTCGTTGACGACGACGAAAATCAAAATAATAAGGGTATTCATGCAACGTCGTAAGTTTACAAATTGTGTAAAATGATAAGTTTACGAAAAAGTTTGCATGAACGACCTTTTTATTAATTTGGTTAAATGCTGTGTAATTGAATCAGCTGTTCGTTAAACGTCAAATATTTGGGCGCGTTCGGCTTGGGTCGAGGAGTTGGTTTTACAGATAATGCATTATGGTCTGTTTATTTGCATGTGTATCTACCTGTACATATATATATTTGTTTTAATAGATACGTGTACTAAGTAGTCCTGTTAATTCAATTATATTTGTTTTGCATTGGAATAAATACATCAATGCCATTCTTTTTGCTGGAATCTCAATACCATTTCAACTCAACTCAAGTGACAAAAAACCTGGATTAAAACCCACGAAAATTTGCTTTCCAAACAGTCAAAAGAAGAAGTGAAAAATATTCCACTTAAGTAAAATGAATCATCCCTCTCTTTTTCTCGTTCCAACTTCAACAAATGTCAGTTTTATTCCCGTGAGATGCTTATGGTTTTCATGTATTCGCTCATTTTCAACCGACCACTTCAGTAAACTATCAACAATTATTATAGTTCTACCTTAATATACCTACATGACAATAGTCGCGTTGTAAGTTAGAAATATATTAGTTGCAAGCTCACGGCAGTGGTCAGACGAAAATCAGCGAATACAAACAAATCATATGTCACGCCCATAATGTACTTTTCTTCATTTTCGTTAACTTTTGCTTTCGGAAGTGAATAGAGCGCCCCCGAGTACACTTCACGAAAGTGAAACAGAAATTTGTTGAGGTAGGAACGAAAAAAAGAGAAAAAGTGAATTATGGCTTAGTTCTGATAGATCTGTTTCTAACAGCTTCCGACTATTCAGAATCTTCCAATCCAGTGCGAATCATTCGTTGACCACAACAAAAACATTAATAGCAACACGTTGTTGTAAATGAAAATAACACATTCGTCGTCGTCAACGAAAGATTCGCATTGGTTTGGGTGGGAATTTATAGTTCTACCTTAATAATTTACGAAAAGTAGCTTTCCTAAAGGCTATCCCAAACCAACACGAAATTAAAGTGAATGATCTCAATACTAAAAAACAACAAAAAACTGTCTTTGTGAATGCTTCGCTATAATTTCGCGTTGGTTGGGCAGAGCCTTTAATCGTTGAGTAAATGTGGACCTTCTAATTATTTTTTTTTTTGTGTAAACTACGTTTTAATTCACAACTTTTATCACCAACTAATTTCAACGCAATAATAACAGAACACATTCAGAACTTTTTTAGTTCTCCGAGATATTATCATTTATATCATGTTTCTGAACATGCCTGATTCTCAAAGTCACAAACACGCCTAATTCAATCTCTAAAAGTCACAATGACGTTTGGATAAGTTTAACCAAATATTTGGTTAATTTTCCGCAGCTAAATCCTTGGATAAAATTAACCAAATTGTGTAAACCATTTCCCATACAAAATTTGACAGTTCATTAACCAAAAGATAAAATTAACCAAATCGTAAACTTATCTAGTGTTTTACGCAGTTGCATGAATACCCCTAATAATAATATTGTTGTCAATGAAAATAGCACGTTGTTGGTGTCACGGCCGTAGCCAGGATCAAAAGTATGGGTGATCTCAAGGTAGTTTTGGGTGAGCTAACAGTTTTTAACAAAAATAAATTAGACACAACACTTTGATGTACCTGATTTTAAATGTCCATCAAATAAAAAACTAAAAGCAAAAAGTATTTGAAAAAGTTGAATAAGTTGGGCTCTTCGGGCTTTTCCGCAAATTTTACCAAAATATCATCTTTTTCTTATAAATTAAATCGTGTCTTTTCGAATCCAAGAAAATAAAGACTGCACAGCCTCTGATTGATAACTATCTAAGGCTCTATTCGAAAAAGTTTTGAGATAATAACTCATTTTATAGATGTGCTTCCACCTATAATGTAGTGATCATACTGTCTCAAAAACTAGCGATAAGCTGTCGAAAAAAATACTTTTAGTAAAAATGAACATTTGAAGTTTTCTTCTATATCAGTTAGTTTTTTGACTAGTAGAAAAATTCTTGCTAAAATCAAGAAGCCAGCAATAAAAAAAAAACGCTTTAATATTGAAACTTCAACTGTCAAAATCACTTTCTCCTAATTCTCTGTGGCTTTCAGGCAGGCACATATTCAACAGCATTCTGTCATCTGCTGCATTCAACATTTGGAGGATTAATTCCTCTGTTTATAAATCTGTAACACTCGCTTGTCCGTTATGTTATTATTCCCAATAATTTGAATAAAAATCCCAGCTAAAAAAATTGTTCTCAAAGATGTAACCCATAACAGAGCTCTTCCCATACCTCTGCATGAAGGTTGTTCCCGAATCCCGATGCAAGGAATGAAGTAATTGATAAAAATGTTATTGTTGGCGAGAGTTTAAAATTTAATTTTGAAGCAAGGGAATATTTTGTTTTTTTTTTTGTCTCAAGTTAAAAATGTGAAAATCTTTAATTTTTTTGGGTGAGCTCAATCTATTTTTGAGTGAGCTGAGCTCACCCTAGCGTAGGCCTGGCTACGGGCGTGGTTGGTGTAGTTTCGTCATCGTCAACGAATGATTCGCATTGGTTTGGAAAAGCCGAAAAGTAGCTTTCCTAATCGTTAAGTAAATGTAAACGTCCTGATTTTTTTTTATAAACTAAGTCTTAATCCACTATTCGCCAACAACGTCGGAGTTTTTTTTTAGTTCTCTGAGATATCATATCATATTTCTGAACACGCCTAGTTCTTGTAGTCGCAATGACGTTTGGATAAGTTTATCCAAATAAATTTGGTTAATTTTCCGCAGCTAAATCCTTGCTTAATTTTAACCGAATTGTGTAAACCATTTCCCACAACAAATTTGACAGTTCACTAACCAAATGATAAACTTTACCAAATCGTTTACTTATCTAGTGTTTACGAAGTTGCATGAATACCCTTAATATCACATTTCACATTAGACAGTGCATTGCAGGTATGAATTTAATCCACAAATAGAATGTGAAACATACTCGTATCAACAGCCGTCATTTTAGAACCGATTTCAACGAACTAGGTATTTAAAAGATACTATTTTCAGGTATATTTCAAAAAGAGTCTACAAAATAAAAAGTAATTAACTGAGGAAGGTAATTAACCGAGGAAACGAAAGGTTCTTATCATAATAGCTCTCAAGAAATAGAGGTACTTATGCGACAGGTACTTATCCGGTACTTATCGTATACTTATACCAACTCTACACAATAAACTTCTATGGGCCGATTCTCTAAAAACTTCAGAGTTAAGGTTCTTTGGAGCAATTCAAAAAGTATTTTTGATTGTTTTTTAAGACGGTGTCCACATTGGGTATGAAAAAGTGGATTTTTAATGACTTTTCAGTATTCATATCTCGCTCTCACTCTTTCATTGAAGTGAGATGTGAATACTGAAATGTCATTAAAAATTCACTTTTTCAGTCCCAATGTGGACACCGTCTAAGACCAAGACTCTAAAGGAACTTGCCATGAAGCCAAAATACTAATAGATTTTTCTAGAAAACGACTCGTAACGATTTGATGAATTTGATGTACTGGTGTACAAAACACAAGTGGAAAAAAACAGCTTTTCAGATTTTCAAATATTTTAGTTTTGTTTTTCAAGAATAATTTTTGAAAAAATTTGAAGATGAATTTTCCTAGCGTTTTGTAATAAATAAATGTCAACGCTTGATAATAAGCCTTTTGTATTTAATAGATGCAGGAATCCCAAGAGAAGGTCATGGAAAATTCTTGTGAGTATTAGATACAAAACGATGTCATTTCAAAACTACATAATTTTTTGATTTGGATTATTAAAACTGTTCTGAGTTCAATTTAAATCCTCTTAGTAATTCTAAAAACAATTTGGAATTCGGAGAAAGATTTCAAAAAACTACCAAAATGAACCAATTTCGACATTTTCCAATTTTTAAGAAAATTATGAAACGTTCTTTGTAGGAAAATTTTTGTTTGAATTGAAAATGGTTGTCGGAATCACTAAGGACCCGTTGTACAAACGTGGTTCAAATTTTGATCCATGGTTCAAATATTTTTACTGGCTGATTTCGGCGGAATTATTGAGGCTCAACGATGGTTCAAGGTTCAAGTATGTCATAGTAGGCAATTCAATGTCTGAACTATCGTTGAACCTCACTGCATTCTCCGAAGTCGGTGAGTTAAAATTGCTGAACCACGAGTTTAATATTTGTACAACTGGCCCTTAGAGGATTTAAATTTAAGGTCAGAACCCGTCAAGATAAAAGACATAACCACATGTTATTATTATTGTTTGAGCTTGTCCGCTTCTCGTCAATCGTCATTTCAAAAAGGACTGGTGAAGAATTGAAAGTTTAAGTCTGCAAATTCATAGATGAATTCAATTATAGAATTCAACAGGAGGATGCGGATACATGTATTATGTACCTACATTTGTAGCATGGGTGAAGCGACGAGGAATATGAGGTAAGTATTTTTTATTTATTTTAATTTGAAATTGAATTCGAGATTTTATAGTTTTTACACACTTGTTATTTTGTAAAGTCATCCGAATTCGAGATTTTATAGTTTTTACACACTTGTTATTTTGTAAAGTCATCCGAAAAACTATTGGAAAAAGAAAAAAATTAAAGAAAAACAAGATTTAACGCGAAAAAAGATAGGTAATGTCGGAGGAAGAAAAAATCGAAGTACTCGCAAATAAGGAGCTGTTCCAGAATGAAAACGATAACTTTGAAGATTTTGCAAATTTAACCCTCGTGGCTGAAGATGAGATACATTGGGTAGCTAAATCGCCCAGAGAAATATTAAAAATATCAAAAGCACTTAACTGAGTAACTTACCAATTTTTGTTTGATTTGTAATTTTGTTCATCTTTTTTCTCAGGCGGTATTCCTTCATGCGTTCACTTGGTGTTTTAGCTAATATGCCTTTCCTTGGTCGCCCTAATTTCGGTTGTTCTGGGTTTTCCGCATCTTCATTACTTTTTCCTGATTCCATTATTTTTTCTTTAAGAAAGTTTTATTTATTGTTTTATAATATAAAAATTATAAACTATGTCAGTAAGTCAACATTTTTCCACCGCCAACAATTTAAAAATGACGTATCGTTACACTTTTACAGTTATTTGGAAATCTAAGATACTGAAAGAGATGCTCGCTTCTAATTCGAGGGAGACAGTGATATTATTTCCAAATATTTCAGTTTACTATTACAACTGCTACTTGAAAAATCTATTACTGG